>VUYV01000059.1:3059219-3759985 GCA_008711295.1 Anarhynchus alexandrinus
TGCTAAAAAGTTTCCTCGCATTGGGAAAACCAAACAGAAATAAAAACATAGTAATATAAATAAATAAAAATAATAATGAGTAACAATAAAAAAACCTAGGGCTTTTATAGTTCCCTTCAGTTTAATAACCTCAACAACATCTAAAGAATACTAGGAGGGTTCAGTGTTTATTTGACAAATAGGCAATTGTTAATTTTTAAATGTGATCAACTGAGAAAACAATTTTCAGCACTACATTTCCTTGAGTCCACCAGATAATTTCTCCAATTTTACACATACTTTTCTTTAAATTTTGTTGAATAGTTTTCTCTCCCTAGTTGTTCCTTTAGGTCTTGATCCCCCACTGACCAAGTCTTACCAGAGCCTAGCCTCCAGGATGTTAGTACGAATTCCTATTCCTTTTATGTAACCCTCTAGCAGTGGAGAGAGGGACTGCAAATACAATACAGCCTTTCACTGTTATGAGATGGTGTACATAAGAGGCTCCTTTTTACATGAAAATCAGGCTCCATAATTAACTAACTAACTAACTGGCTCTTCAGAAGAAGTAGTGAAACCATGTCCACAACAAACGCTGTCAAATATACATACTACAACAAGTGGAACAAAATCAACTATCTATCACTTGTTTTCCACCACAGTATCTTAGATACAACTTTTTAACTGCAGTACAGTCTTCCAAATGTGAATGTTTGGAAACACTGTTTGGAAGATCTGTAAAATTTTTTTAAATTCAAGCACTCCCATGAGGATTATTGGAAGACTTCAGGAAATTGCCTTGTACACAGTAATATCTAGAAAACATAAACCGCACTACCGCGAGGCAGTTTATCTCCTCTGCTGCATGTCCTGCAACATTATACCAGAACTGAAAACAAGAAAAACACCAACAGAGAACACATCACCATGCTGCTGACAAGACAGAGTCCATGTTGTACCCTCAAAGTTTAAGCCCATCCTGCCTCCATGGGTGCGTGAAGTCAGAGCTGGGTAAAATCAAACACCCACTTTCACTCTTCAGCATTAAAGAGGCGAAGGCCTGCTACTCCTCCCTCTCTGTTTACACTTGAAAAGTAACTCAGTTTCAAGTGACAGGATGAAGGGGGAGCGTGATACCGACAGCTGGCAAACTCCATAGGCCAAGCAAACCTTTGCACAGGCAAAAAATCATCAGCTGCAATGACCCGGGCAGAAACCACCGGGGCTCTGAGCTCCCAAACAGGCAGCTGCAGCAGCAGCAAGGAATTCACCAGCCTCCAAAACACAGCACAGCCCCTCCGCAGCCCCACTCACCACCGCAGGACCTCTGCCCGAGGAGAATCCACAGCCCAAAGCCGGCGGACGACCATTTCACTCAAGCCTTGCTTTTTTCTTTTTGTTGTTTGTTTGTTTGTTTGGGTTTTTTTTTCCTTGCTCCCTCTGGATTACCAGGATCAACGTAAGCCGGAGGAGGGCCGGACGCAAACCCAGCATCTGCTCTGGAGACAGACCCAGCCGCCCCGCCTGCCAGCACAACTCTGCCCTGTCCATCCGCCCCGGAGATTTGCCGACACAAGGGCAAGCGGGATTAGGGCCGTGGCAAATATTTGCCTGTCAGCACTTTATAACGGGTGAGGGCACGGACACGGGGCCGGTATTTGGTTTCTAGCAGGGCTCCCGGGAGGGGGGGGGCACTCTTGCTTCTCTGGAGGGCCCGCTCAGGGGTGGGTGACCAAGGAGAAAATAAAGGGCAGTGTTTGTATTGGCCTAAAATCATCGGTCACCAGGCCGGAACGATGACACCTAAGGTGACTGGGCCTCAACGGTGGCCTCTGTCCGCCTAGGCGATGGCCCTGAGGGACGGGGAGCCGCGGGCTCTTTTGGGGCTCCCTGCGGCTCCCCGTCCCTCAGGGCCATCGCCTAGGCGGACATTGGCCACCACCCAGGCCACCCAGGGCCTGTGCGTCCACCCAGGCCGGGGTGTCCCGCCGGTCACCCCACCGCGGGCTGAGGTGGCCCTGCCTGCCCCGCGCTCACGCCGCCACAGGGCCGAGCCAGGCTCTCCCCCCCGCCCCCCGCCTTCCTCCAAGGCCGCCCCGGCAGTTGAGGGGCCGCGGCGAAGCTCTCTCCCCTCTCCGTCCCCGCCGGGGCTCCTCCCCTCGAAGCCCAGCTCCGAGCGGCAACAAGTGGAAGCCGCTGAAGTTACTTCCCCCCTCCCGCTGCCTGCGGCAGCCGCCGCCTCTTCCCCACCGGCCCCGCCGCCCTCCCCGCTCCCTCAGAGGCGGGGGGGGGCGAGGGGGTGTCGCGCGTTACCTGCGCGGCCGCCGCCATGTCGCGGAGAGACGGCCCGGGGTGAAGCTCCGGCGCCGTTCGCCGCTCCCCGCCGACTACAACTCCCGTGAGGCCGCTGGAAGTGCCTCCCCACCCCCGGGGCGGTGGCTGGGTGCAAGGGCGATGGGCTCCCGGCCGAGTCCGGCCGCGGCGGTCTCCTCAGCGGGGCGAGGAGGGGTCGGGCCGAGCGGGGAGGAGGTGGGGGAAAGCACCGCGGTGAAAACAGAGGGTTTAAAAATGGGTTTGCGGGGAAAATCGCCGCTTTGCCCCTAACAGCTGCCGGGTTGGGGCGGTTTCCTCTGAGGGGTGTGTGTTTCTGGTACCCTCAAGCAAGGTCGCCTGTCAAGATGTGTAACTTTTTAACACAGTAAAGGAGTGTAACTTTTCAATATAGTACCGACTGTTGCTTTTAGCACAGTTCAGTATGTTGTTTTGGGGTTTTTTTTTTGTTTGTTTGGTTTTCTTGTTTGTTTTATTATCTGTTTGGGGGTGGGTGGGTGGGTTTTTTTTGCTTGTTTTGGGGTTTTTTTTGCATGCATCAGTTCATCAAGCCCATTGCACAGACAGCTGAAGTGAATATGAAAGTCAGGCTGGACAAATCCAGCACACAGCATATTTCCCCTTTCTGTCCTCAGTTGACGAGAGGAAAATCCTCCTCCCACGACTGAAAGACGTAGTCTGGGATTCATTAAAGGCCGCTGACGGTCAGAGACTGGGAGAAAGCGGGTGTGAAACTGGAATAAGGGGCAGGGTGTTCCTAACACACATGCCATCTCCCAGCACCAGGCTACTTCTACAAGCAAGCTGTTTTCACTCTTCCTTTTCAAATTTTAACCCTTCCGTAACGCGTATGATTCTCTGAAAGGACACTTCTTTCACAGCATCTGAAATAGGCTACAATGTTCTTCTATGTGAAGTGTGCTTGAAAACTAACTTCCTTTGCTTCACCCCCCCATTGTCTTGGTAAATAAATGGTTTTAAATAAAACTTGTGACCACATGATGTGTCATTGATTCATGCCACATTGCTTGTGACCATATTAGCGTCACAGACTTCAGCTTAGGCAGCCATAAGATCAAAGCATCATATTTTCAAGGAAATATATGTAGTATGTAGTCACTGACATGTCTCCGTCATCCTCATTTTTCATCCTCAACTTAAGGACAACTAAGTGACCTTAAAGTTTTGGTGAATAATCTTCACTTAATGTATGGTTTTGAGTAGCACAAAAGCACCTCAATGTCCTCAGAGGTGCAGGTTAATATTGTGGGCACGTGATTAATGACACACAACAGGATGTCATACATAGTTTGGAAGCAGCTTTCAGGCTGAATTCTGGCACGCTTTGCTGCATCATGCAGTACAGGACCAGGAGCATCTGCTGAAGAGAAATGTTTGTTTTCCATTGATCGGTAGATAACTGGGTGTCTTCCAAAAGTAACTTCAGGGTCATCAGTTGCAAATAATGATAAATCCCAGATAATTTCACTGCAAGGGAGTTTTTTTACACATTTTCAAAAAGTCTTGTGTGGGGTTTTACTTCTCACTCAAAAATAATCAAGTAGAATGGATTGTCCCTCCTTTTAATTATGTAGTGACAAGAAATGTTTAACTATTGACATTAATTATTGAATTATTGCCTCTTTATACAGACATCAGTTTCTTCAGAGAAAAGTATGCTGTTTCCAACTAGCTCTGTAGCTGACCAATGCTTCCTTAGAATTTCTTATGTTCTTCATTTCTTAGCAACAAAAGAGGTTAAAGATTATTTGCTTTTTTGGAAGCTGCCCTAGAAAAAAATTTGCATTATTTCCTCCATTTGTATTGCTTTTCTTTATTTTTATTCTGATAAAATGAATAGATTAACTTCTCAAACTGTGATAAACTGGATGGGAATTATTGTTAATTTTCCTAGTCCGGGAAAGGCAATGACAGTCACCCCAGCAAAAGGAAAGCCTTTGCTGGGAAAAATCATTTCACTACTTGGTACCATCGTAACTGTAAATGTATTCTGTAGAGGTGCCCAACTCAATCAAGTAAAACTACTAAATTGCCACTTAATATGTATTAAGGATCATTAAAGGATCATGCTGTATCCTTTAGGTTTTGTTCCATATGGCTAAAATGTAGGCCAAGGTAACTATTTAAGGGCTGAAATCAACCTCTGACATCATAAGTTAAATCTAATGCTAGCTGCAGTTCTTTTAGAGTAATTCTGAAAATACAATTTGAATGTGGGTTGGGTTGGTTTTGGTTGGGTTGGTTTTTTTTTTTTGCATTTTGGTGGCAATAGAAGCCATTTCTGTACAAAGTTTGCAAATAAATATAGAATCCTTTAGTTTCAATTGTGATGCACAAACGTGCTCTATTTTTATGTGGGAAGAGTTTCCTCCATTCAGGCAAGTCAATTTATATTCACACTGTCTAGCTCATCATAAAGTAAAATTATACACTGTCATCAGTCATCTTGTGCTGACAATAATCTGGTACGTCATGGACTAGAGCAAGTATTTACTAAACCCTCTTAAATAACTGGGGTCTATAAAAAAAAAACAAACCCAAACCAGAAAAAAATGTCTCCTGTGGCTATTAGATTCTGTGAATATTTCATAGTGATGTCTGAGTATGTGTCCATAGGATGCGCTCTTTCCATCTCTCTGAGATTATTGTTACATGTGCTACATATTTTCTTTTATTTTTTAAGGAGTTAATTGATGTTATATAATAACTGAGGAGGATTTTGCTTCCACTAGGCACTTGAGGTATTTTATGAGAGTAGCGAGCTCCCAGTTTCCCTCGTCAGCCTCGGTGGATTAACATACCATTGTAGCTAGACTGAACAACAGGCTGCTGTTCATCATCAGAGACTTTCTGTGGCTGCGGGGAGAAAGCTTTGGAAGCACTTTTTCCATTTGTTTGCATTCTGTTTTGAATAGGTGGACAAATAATTGTCAGCAGGTATAAAGCTGGAAGCAGGCAACATAAAAAGAATGAGCAAAGCGCTGGAAAACCTCTAGAAGCAAATTTGGCATTTCGGACCAGGTGGCTGAGGGGCTTGGAAGAATATTCTGCTAATACCAGGTCTGCTTGTGAGACTGACTTCCACTTGAGCACTTTGGGGTTAGGAGCTATCGCTGCTCAGAACTGTCTGCATTTCACTCACAGAATCACAGAATCACAGAACGGTCAGGGTTGGAAGGGACCTGCAGAGATCATCTCGTCCAACCCCCCTGCCAAAGCAGCTTCACCTAGAGCAGGTTGGACAGGAACACATTCAGGCGGGTTTTGAATATCTCCAGAGAAGGAGACTCCACAGCCTCTCTGGGCAGCCTGTGCCAGTGCTCTGCCACCCTCAAAGTAAAGAAGCTTTTCCTCACATTGAAACGGAATTTCCTGTGCTCCAGCTTGTGCTTGTCGCCCCTTGTCCTGTTGCCGGGCACCACTGAAAAGAGTCCAGCTCCATCCTCTCAACACCCACCCTTTAGATAGTTATAAGCATTATTAAGTCATAAGCAAGGAACTACTCTCCAGTAGTTCCTTGTCTTTCTTGAACTGGTGAGCCCAGAACAGGACACAGTACTCCTGTGTGGAAAAATTAGGTACCAAGATTTTGAGCTGGTTTGGTGCTGGTTCAACTGAACCAGTGATGATATGGCAGAACCAGAACAGAGATCTGGGCTGCGCAGTTTAAATGAACCAGAGTCTTTTGTATACATGAAGGTGTGTGGCACATGGATAAAGAGCATACTAAGGCTTTGGAGAGTAAGAGCTGGGTAAGATGGCTGGAAGGATATTGCCATCAAGAAACAGAACTTTACCTCAGAAAGCAGCATTTTTTGGAGGAATGAAACAAACTCAAAAATGTTTTTTGATTTGCTATCTCAGCAGTTCCTGAATATGGCGAGAGTATTCCAGTCCCTGCACTTTTCTTTGTCATTCTCAGTTCTTTGCTTCACTTCAGCCAGGATCTTGTCTTACACTGTTTTTCTTATTTAAAACTGAAGATACATGTATATTGAACATTCACAAAGCCTAAAATTTCTATCTGAAAATGCCCACAGTCTGTCAGAAGGGGCTGGCTTCCTTTCAAACCTCTCCCTTGCGCATGGTACCTACTGAACCTTTGCAAGAAAACATGCTGGTTCCCTATGTGGCAGGGATTTCTGGTTTACATCTCCATCTTCTTTCTGGGAACTGTATTTCTTGTCATTTCTATACCTACATACAAAAGCAAAATGAGAGCTTTTTAAATAATGACATTTTTTTTTTAACAGGCATAATCTCAATTAGGAATCACTTCCATGACACGTTCATTGCACAGGTCAGTGAAGGCTTATGTTCAAAGACCTCCCAGTCCTTTTCTGCAGAGCTCCTTCCCAGGCAGCTGCCCTCCCCAGCCCATATAGTAAAAAAAAAATGAATAATCATCATGTTTGCAGACCACAAATTGTTTTCTGCAAGGCCAACCTTACTGGGTTCTCTAATCTGTCACTGCTGTAACACTCTTACATGAAGAAGGTGAGATACAGAGAAGGACTGCTAGCAGCATTCTCTTCTCATGGGGGATTGCTGTGAGATGGCTTCGGTGCTCTTCACATTTTAAACGTGGATAGAGTTCTTTATGTGAATAAATGGGCTTGAGGCTCACTTTCAATGTTTGGTATGCTTAGGAGCAAGTGAGCTTATCTCAAGAACAGCTCTATGCTTGTAAGTGAAGTACTGTTGTGTTTGTTCCTCCTTTATGATGATGTACAATTGGTCTTCATAGGTCATCTTTACTGGTACTTCTTACTGTCTGTTCTCATTTTGACTGACAGCTAACTCTTGCATTATTTTCCTTTCTACTTTTTGTGCTTGCTTTAGTATTGCTTCCTGAAGAACATGTAGGCATCTGATCAGTAAAGCAAATATCAGCAAACTTCTCTCCATTTAACACAGGGCCTTCCTATTTAAACACTGGATAAGCAAGAACATTTTATACTACTGAGTAACCATAAGGAGAAGACAAAATAGAATTTTATTTATGATTTTAGTAACACTGGTGGTATTTTCAAAATATTGAGTTATAGGTGCAGGTATCCTGACTCCTGATGAAAATACTTCTGGCAGTAAGCAGTGCATGCTGTGATTTGCCCAATGCATTGCACTCATTTATGAGTCTGACTCTTGCTCTGATTATGATCAGAAGCAAAATTATCATTGATTTTAGTAGAAACAGGAGACTTTCTTAAATGTGTGGATTTTAAGTTTGCTTACTTTTTTTAAGATAGTTTGCATTAGTGGTGGGAAGGACTGATTTGATTACCTGCTTTACCTCTTTCTAGAGAGGATTTTCCCTACTGGCAGATCATTGACTGATTCGGGCTGCCATGGCTGCACAGAAGGTGGGAGCTCTGACAGTCTATGGCTGTGATGCTCAGTTTTGTGTTGGCCTGCTGAAAAGACTGGTAGGTAGAAGGGCCCAATCCAGCTAAGCTGCTTGTGGGAGAAGACATTGTTCTACCATTCCCACTGGGTGGAACTTAATATGGACTTAATCAGAGTAGCAAGAGCAAGTCGATTTAACTGTAACTTGCAATTATGGTTAGAGGTGCCATCCTGCGTAAACACACCCATGGCACTGTACATCAGTTGTAATACTGCGACCACTCAATCTGACACCACTACCCTCCCCCAAATAGACTGTGGTTTCCAAAAGCAATTAATTTCTCTTTTTTCACTTCACGAACTTCTTTCTCTCAGTTCTGCATTTGCTCAGACCACATAATAGTTGATTGATTGAGCGAAATTAAAGATTCAAGGTCCCCTGAGCATTATGTTTTACCCAGAGTAGTCTGTATTTTCCAAACATCTGGAGCTCCCAGAAGGAAAGAGATGCACAGGCTGCCCGTCCTCAGACCTGCACTGGGCATATCTTGTGGCTTTAGCAGCATAGATATTTAATAACATGTATAAACAAAGATGGAAGCTATACCAACATATTTCGTCTTGACAATGGACATAACTCCAAGTGTCTTACAGGTCTCTGCCTAGAAGCAGAGTTTGGAGAGAGGGGTACTACCCACGGCAGAGGAGAATTGCTTTGGGACTACTTAAGTAGACTGGACATATAGTTGCCTGCAGGACTGGGCAGGGTGTACATGATAGTACTGAGGGCATTGCCCAATATCACTATAAGGTACCATCTATTGCCTCTAAAGGCCATGGCGATCAGGGAAGGTCCCTGATGATTTGAAAAAGGGAAAGGTCATGCCCATTTTCAAAAAAGGCAAGGAGAATCCAGGGAACTGTAGGCTGGTTAGTCTCACCCCTGTACCCAGGAAGATGCTGAAGCAAATCCTCTTGGAAGCCATTGCCAGGCAGATGCAGGACAAGAATGTTTGGGAACAGCCAGCACAGATTTACCAAGAAAAAACAGTACCCTACCAACTCAGCTGTCTTCTACAATGAGATGACTGGCTCTGGGGACAAGGGGAAAACTGTGCATGTTATTTACCTTGACTGCTGCAAGGCTTATGACAAATGCCCCCACAGCATCCTTGTAGCCAGACTGGGGAGATACAGACTGAATGGGTGGACTACAAAGTGGATGAAAAACTGACTGCACCATCAGGCTCAAAGGGTAGTGGTCAATGGTTTGAAGTCTTAATGAGTGGCTGCTTATGAGTGGCATGCTTTGGGGGTCAATACTGAGGCTCATATTCTTTAACATCTTCATCAACAACCCGGATGATAGGACAGGGTGCACCTTCAGCAAGTTCATGGAGGAAACCACATAAGAGGGAGTAGCTGATACACACTGAGTTGTAGGGCTGCCATGCAGGGAGACATCAGCAAGCTTGAAGAATAAGCTAACAGGAGCCCTACTAGTTCAACAGTGGCAAATGCAAAGTCCTGCACCTGGCAAGTCCTAACCCCTTGCAAAACCATGGGCCTGGGGGGCACCTGGCTAGAGGTCAGCTTTGCTGGAAAAGATCTGGAAGTTCAAGTGGACAACAAATTGAACACACCTCAGTCATGTGCCCTTGCAGCAGTGAAGATTAACTGTGTATGGGCTTACGTTGCCATCAGGTTGAGGGAAACCTTTATTCCCCTCTACATGATGTTCACATGATCACATCTGCAGTAGCATAACCAGTTTTCAGGCTCCCAATACAAGAGAGAGATTGACTGACTGAAGTGAGCCCAATGGAGGACCACCAAGATGGTTAGGGAGTTGGAGCACATGATATATGAACAGACTAGATTGGCTGGAGTTTGTTTAGCCCCAGGAAAAAAAAAGCTTAGGGGAGCTCTGATGGCTCTTTTCCATTATGTAATGCAAGGACATAGAGAAGGCAAGGAAGAGGCAACATCACCAGGTTGCAGCAAAAGAAATTTTGTTCATGTAGAAGGAAAAAAATCCACCATGAGAGTTGCTAAGCATTGGAACAGGGACTCAGAGGAGTTATGCAGTCCCTGTTCTTGGAGATTTTCAGAGTTTGACCAGACAAGACCCTGAGCAACCTTTTCTAAATGGGAATATAGAACTGCTGTGAGCAGGGTGGAGGAGTGGATGACCTCCAGAAGTCTCTTCCAAGCTAAATTAATCTATGAAAATTCACAATTACTTCTTCAGCTGAAAACACCTTAACGCTAATAGGTGGTTATCAAAGGTGGAGAACAATAGTCACAGTGCAGTATTCCATTGAATTTCTGAATGTTTATTAGTACCACTTCATTATATAAGGAGGGGAAATCTCCACATGCTGAGTTATTTTGGTTATGGTAGGCAGCAGTACAATTGGGTAATATTAAGCATTCCCTTTACATGCTCAGATATACTGTAACAAAATATGCTTAAGCTACAAACAGTTTTAAATAACTTGTTAAAACCTGGACAGAGCAGGATCATTTCAATCTCTCGTACTCCTGTTATACTTCTTGCCTTTTTTAGATAAATGTAAAATGTATTGACAGTAAAGATTTCATCATACTGTAGCTCTAGGACAATGAGTTGAATGACAGTTTGTTGAAATGATGTAGGTGCATGAGACCTTCTTTTATTCATCGTCACAGCATTTTCCTCTTGTAAAGCTTTGCTGGTGCCTGTGAAGTGGTCCTGGCTTACCAGAAGAGAAGAAGAATAATCTGGACTCCTTTGTCCTTCAGTAGGTTGTGTCTTCATAATTGACAGTATTGAGTCCCCAGTCCAAAGTCTCTTGAAGTGCACAGAAGCAACCACATTCATTTCAAATGTCTCTTATCAGGAGACAAAAGCCAAAGGCTGATCTCTACCACAACCAGACAAACAACAACTGCCACCTTTCCATGGTTTGTCTGAACACAAGTGAGTTCCCTATGGGATTAATGAGTAACCTTTTAAGTTTTAGGCAATAACTGTGGTAATGGGATACTGGGACTGACTTGTTCAGAAAGATGTATCTGATGATAAGGGACAAGGTATGATCATTTTGTCTGGCAGCTAAACTGAAGCACAAACTAGAAACTACGGGCAAGCTCTACGAAAACTATTTGGATATGTGTCATATATGTTTGCCCCATTCTTATGCTTTTCCCTAAGTATTTTTCCTTCTAGATATGATCAGAAATAGGATATTGTACTATGGGCATGCCTGAGTTTCTGCGTTTTATAAACTATGCAGCAGCTGAGAATAGTCGGTTGTCTGCTCCAGATGATCTTTAGAGATCAAACGAAATAGTGCAGAAACAACACAGAGACACTTTAAGATGGCTGCCCAAAAAGCCAAACTCTTGCTTAGAACCATTGCTAAACCATTGCTTGGTGCCACTGCAAAGCTACCTTGGCTTTCTATACAAATGCTAGGAAATTAAATACTCTGGTTTCCAGAGAATTTGTAATTCAGCTGCATTGGAGTATGAACTACATGTGACACTGCCTGAGGAAAAAAACCCAAACACCTCGCTATCATGAAGAAGAATATCAGATTCCTTGAGAAAAAAAAAAAGGCCACCAGGTTTGATTGGTGTAATCAGAATTTGAATGGTTTTGTCACAAAAAAAGCGTGCTGTTGAATTAAATCCCCTCAACTTGCTTTCAGCTGGGAAATCGTGTTTTAGCGGTCATGTAAAAACACTCCCGCACTTAACACAACTAGCCCTCTTAGCAACATTTTCAAGGTTAGGTTCATGCAAACATTTGGACTTTGCTTCCCACCTGCCCGTGGAGATGAGATGCACACATGAAATGAAAGACGCGCGTGTGGCCAGGCAGCTGGTTAGACCAGAAGCTCCCATACCTCAGCGATACGAGCATATCTGGTATTTAGACAGATGTGAAGCACATCGAAACCAAACACATGGCTGGCTTTGATGACCAGGTTTTAAGCAGAGGTTTAAACATCTCTGTGAAGCAGTTTTTAAAAAGTTGTGAAGCAGCAAGCATCCAAGTATACAGGCTAAAACCTGCTGCTCTGGCCTCCTAAAAAAAAAGGGGGAAGAGGGGGGCAAACATGAATTTTACAAATAAAGGAAGCTATTTCTACCCTGCTACTTAAAAAGGCATAAGCTTTTTAGAAAGTTTAATTCTTCTCAGCATCATAGCAAAGGTAGAAAAGGAGGGAGACAGCATTTAGGGGCAAATATGCTCCTGCGTGGCCTGGGAGAGTAGCTACCACTCCTCTGCAACCACCCAAAGGGATATTTGGAGCCCGGAAGGTGCCTGGGGCAGGAGCCATAACAGGAGGAAAACCAATACCCTAGTGATTTATCTTCTTAATAGCTTGGGTTCCTTCTAGGGCTCTCCCAAACTTTCCATTTCAGACTCAAAAGACTACCTTTACACAAAGCTAGTTTTATATATATTTACCTACCAACATGTAAAAGAACATTTGCACTGAGAACTTCAGAGGTTCTGAGGTCTTGTAGCTATTGTCAGGCCAGTAAATCCTGACAGCCCCAAAAGAGAGAACCACTGAGTTCAGCGCTGATAAACACTATAAAGCATTAAAAGGTACAGAAATACATGTGTGCCCATTGCTATATACAATCCAAGTATTTTAAGTTAGGCAAGAAAGCAACATGCAACAACATTTACATTAAGACCTGATGTTTTAGCTCCCGAAGGAAAACGCAAACTTTTTTTTTGTTTTTAAGAAGAAACTAAAAATGAGAGGAAAACCATCTCACTACACAAAAAATCATAAAGATAAGACTTACAGGCCAAAGAAGTAATTTCTCAGCATTCTCAGCTGTCCATCCCACTGCAAATCTATTTTTTTATTACTTTCTGTACATGGCATGTTTGCAAAGAGCAAAATTGTGTGTCTTCCTCAGGGAAGTGCCTTTAAGAAGTAGAGATTATCCATGGCTTTTAAAATCTGAAAGTTCATCCAGGATTAGTGCTAATAGTTAGGTTTTGCTTCAGTAGATGGACGCATCTTCATAGTGGAATTTACCATGAGACCAGGCCCTGGGGCTGGAGACTTGACCATTTCCACAGGGTAAATACTGACTGCATAAACGTGACAAATGCCTCTTGAATTTGACTCCAACAAAAACGTAGAGCACAGGGTTGAGGCAGCAGTGGGAGAAAGCAATTTTACGGCTGATGTGAAAGGCAAGCTTGGAGTCTTTGTCATACTGACAGGTAGGTGGTGGAAAAGTAATCAGAAAGCTGAGGATGTTGTAAGGTGCCCAGCTCAGGAAAAAAGCCACCACAATAATAAGGATGAGTTTCACAGTTCTGTGTTTTCTGCGAGATCTTGCTCTGAGCAGGATTATCAGTATCTTGAAGTAACAGAATACAATAACCCCAAAGGAAAACAGGAAGAGTACATTTCGCAGATAAATGTCCACCTTTTTCCATTTCTCGTCAGCGTAATCACAGGTCTTGTCCTCTTCCAATTTTCCTTGCACTGTGGTGTCAATCATCTCAGGGACCACAATTAATATGCTTACAGTCCAAACAACCAAGCTCACCAGAAAACCACAGCGCTGCGTCTGGGATCTCAAAGTCGAGAGGGGGTTCACTACAGACAAGTACCGCAGGATAGTCATGAGAGTCAAAAAGAAAACACCACTGTAGTAGCCGATGGAGAAAACGGCGTTCACCGCTTTGCAAAGGAACTCACCAAAAATCCACCCAAAGGACTGGTCCACTGCCCAGAAAGGCAGCATGCAGGAGAAGACTAAATCAGAGACACAGAGGTTCATGATGAAGATGTTCGTTAAAGATGTAAGGTTTTCATATTTGAATAGGATCCATAACACGAGGGTGTTTCCTAGCAGGCTGAGCAAAAACGCCATAGTGTAGAGGACAGTAGTGAGATGGGTGTAAAATACAAAATAGTCGCCCATTTCGCAGACATTGCTTTCGTAAAAGTATTTGTACGAGTAATTATCATCTGAATCAGTCGTGTAATGTTCTTCATCCATTTGTCTGCGCAAACCTCGCGCTGTTCTCCAGCAGCTACTTTGAAGAACTGCAACAATCAAACCAAAATTTTGGTGAAAATCAACACAATAACTAAACTCCCACTGTGGAGGCTTCTGTTTTGAGAGACAAAAAGAAGCAGTGAAACTACCTTATTTGTCCTGTTTTGGGGAGAGAAAGAGTCATTTCCTTTTATGATTTGAGCATGAGCAGGTAAATACTAAAGATTTACCCTCAAAGCAACATCAAGATCTTAAATCCTTAAGAAGTCAGAAATGAAGACATTTCTAAACCAATATGGTCAGTGACAATGGCTAATTAAGCTTCTACTACGTGAAGGTTGAAGGTGCATTTTTTTTAATGTAAGTATCCCAGGTGCCAAGACTTTCAAACCTGCTACTAGTTTTTAAGTTTATGAAATTCTTAAACACTTCATATATGTGATTCTTTGTTACCGAGGTTCAGCACTGCAGAAACTTAAAGAGCTGAGCAGTACCAGTATCAACAAGTGTAAGCACTAAGAATAGAAAAAGCCGTGTTTCTTACAGAAGTTCATCTTGAGGTTGGTTGATATCTAAAAATCTCCAAGCTGTGATGGAAGCATCCCCATGTTGGGCGCTCCGTGCATCTCTGTGGCCTGCAGATTCTTGGGGTGCAACAGGAACAGAGCTCACATCACACCCTTTTTCTGGGGGATGCTGCCTTCTGCCTGTCTGCAGGTAGGAATTTAATCCTAACTGGATGGTTGAAATTGGCCAAACAGTGTCAAAAATTACTGGGACTTGGAAGGCGACATATAATCAGGTGAACGCACAAGGGTAGTGTGGTCACAGTAGCCTCATATATTTATGAAATCAAGCTAAAAAATAGGTATAGAAAAATCAGTAATGGCTCCAACCTGCAGTTCAAAGTTGAAATTAACATTATCGCTGATGAAAGCTTACCCACAGCACTGTGTTCGGATCCTGATTTGACTGATGCCAGTGAAAGAGCTGCCACTGATCCCTTTGGAAATACAGTCAAAAGAAGAAAACTCCACGACTCAGGCCAAAATTGTTCTGGTGACATTTTTCTTTTTGGATTAGCGAAAGCAGAATCTGCCTGCTACAGCCAGGAAAAGACATGCTGCCTTGGGAGGACAGGAGGGTTATGGCTACACCAGGAAAGCATCCCTGGGAGTGCTGATGGCTGCCGGCATTTAACGCCATCCGTAGGGGTAGGTGGCTCAGGTCAGCCAGACCGTGTCACAGGCAGCACAGGCCACGGATCATCTATCCATTGAAATGTGGTCACCCAGTTTTAGAAGCGAGGGATGTGTGGGATTCAGTACTGTGACAGCAAGTGGCCCTGACACGTTTGTCACCAGAGTCACAGTCTTAACTGGAAATTGTGCTTGTGACCCTCAGTCTGTACCATGCTGCCATCTTCAGGCATGCAGGACAAGTCCCTGCAGAGGCAGTCATCTATGGTTTTACTTGACAGTACAGACGACACTTAAGCAATTCATGAGTTAGATTAAGGTCTTGACCACCATTGTGTCCTGTTTCAGGTCTGGTTGGAGGTATGACTCCTTCCTAGCAGCTGTCCTAAGGGAGCAGAGAACCCTTTTTGCAAAGAGTAAAGGTTCTCCATGGATGAGACGACAGTGCCAACCACTGCCTTCACCACTTACACTCTCCTCCGATGCTAGCAGCCCAATGCCAGCAAGCCCCCAGGGAGGACTGCCCACCCACCAGGAGCTACAGACCCAGCAGGGCTGCTGCTGGGCTGCTCCTTGCCTCTGCCACAATTGCTGCTGGCCCCTGACACAAGGACCTTCTCACAAAGACCTCAGCCTGGATCCCTGCCTCTGCCTGGGAATTATTCTGACCTGCACACGTCCTGTCCTTCATCATCCCATGTTATTCTGCCCTTTGCACCCCTGCTGAAGGGCAGGCAGTGGTTAGAGACCCAGGTATCTGCTGCGGAGCATTGCTCGCCCTCTTGCTCCTTGTCAGGAGCTGAGCAACGCTTGCAAGGCAGAGTGCCATTTTGCAAAGGTATTTTGAGATTATGTCAGATAATAGTTAAGTGCCAAATTAAAAAAGGATATGAACTCAACTATTTCCTTCACAGGTCAGGTGGTAAAAAGTGGTACATTGTTTCTACAATGCCAATAGGCTCCATTTTCATGTGCCCATCTTCCCTGAGAGCACTGGTACTGAGCGTGCAGGCACTCAAGTCAGGCAGGTGTGTAGATGAGATTGAAAACCCCTCCGGGAACTCCTGCCATTTCCGTCTCCAAATCTCTGTGTGCCTTGGCATCTTACCAATCTGACTCAAAAGACTCTGTCTTGCACTCTGGGAGGAACCAGAGGAATGGTTGCATGGAGTCAGATGTCTTCCCTTTGATTTTGTGCTTGGCATGTCCAGGGAAAGTAGAAAAATGCTTTCGTGAAGTAGCTTGCTTTCAGTTGCTTCTTAATGCTGCAAGGTTAGCTCTTGGCTAATACCCTGGTTCACAAATTAATGTAATTTTTCTGTCTTGGATTTTCTCCTTGGTGCCACTGCCAAAGCCATAAATCTGGACAGTGGGCATTTCAGAAGCCCGAAAAAGTCACTCTGTCCTCAGACAGATGAACTTGTGGGCCACTGACGCGCCTGTGCAAAGCTATGCTGCAAAGTGTAGTCCCTGCTGCCAAGAACTCACCACCTTGTCATCCAGGGAGCCTGGGGGAATGCCGAGGTGCACTGCTGCATCCTCCACTGCATTCATCTCCTCAGTTTCCAAGCAGCCATTGATTCCCAGGTGCCTTGTCCTCATCAGGTTGCATCATCTCCCCAGCTTGCTCTTGGAGAGGTGGCCTCTGCTTACTGCAGCTGTTGCTCTTCCTCCCTCAGCTACTCCACCTTTCCCAGGATGGTGTCCTCAGCTTCCTCCTCACCTCTTGTCCACTGAGGAATCTGAAATGGTATGATCCGGCCTCTCCTCTCCCATTTGGTGTGGGGCCAGGCGCTGCAGGCGTTGTAGCATCGTTGACACCAACTGCAGGCTGTGGTACCTCCGCACTGTGCTCCCAGTGCAGGTGAGACCTCGCTGGAGGACCTCACTGTTGACCTGCCCTCATCGTTTGTTGTTCTCAGGGTAAATGTAGCTTTGCACTGCATGCTCGATTATAACCGATGTATATGATGCAGCATGCTGTGTTGTGTTGCCTGGTGCAGGCTCCATGGAATTACAGATGGAGGCTCCAGGCTACAAAGCGTCAGACCTCCTGGGTGGTATGTGCTTTGATATTATGTTTGTACCAGCTGGGAAGTCCTCCATCAGGTCAGCGATGGTAAGGAGAGCCTTGCAGGAACCTAAGGCACTTGGATCTTTTTGTTCTTGCTTCAGATTTGGTAAAAAACTCCTGGGCTCAAAACCTGTATTTTTTCTCTACTGTATTTTATCTCCCCCCCCTTTCTACTCTATAAATAAGAAATGCTGTGTGTGGATTTTCAGTTACTTTTCATACGAAGGAGATAAAAAATTGATGTGATCGAATCAACAGGCTAAGAACATGTTAGCCTCACACATGAAATACAAATCATGCAACTGTTTTCAGTACATATATATAATGGTACAAGTGAGAGCAGAAGTTGGCTGAAAGATGGAAATTACCTTAATTTCTGTTGTCAGGACAAATAGGAACAGAGCAAAAACACATTCTACAGTTTAAAGTCATACCTGCCCTTGTGAAGAGCACTCAGTAAGGCATTAAACATTTATTTTTCTCCTGGCCAGAAAAGCCACATCACCCCTTACCAGGTGTTACACCAGCCTCCTCCCCAGGCAGAGGCAGCTGAGACAGCTCCAGTTAAGAAGATTCCTGGCATTTACACAGACAAACTGAGGTTAACCTCATCTGAATTGGAAAGGTCCAGTCTCATTATGTAAGGGGAATATCATAGAGAGGGTCTCAAAGAAGCCCCCTACCATAAGGCATGCACTGATGGGACCTACTTCGGGACCATTTTTTACTCACTTTATTCAAACTCCTGCTGGAGCTGCTGGGCTTCGCAGCTTGTTCTCCAGCTCAGGAAAAATAAATAAAAATAGGGCAGCAAAGTTTCAATCAGAAAATCAATTACTGATCCCCTAAACTGGAATTTATCTGGTAGCTGCTTCCTTAACCTTGTTCCAATTTGGGATAGGAAAAAAAAATCCTAAATGGAACTTTTTTGGCAGGAAGGCGTCTTAGTTTTTCAATTAGGTTTATGGAGCACCCTTTTTTATTTCAAGGAAGTTAAAACGCATTAAATAATATTTCTTCTACCCTAAGTATGACTGGTATCAGTCTCAGAGCACACCCTTGAAGTCACACATAGATCAACAGCAAAGTCCTGGAAGTCATGATTGGGATGTAGACTTGGCCCAAAGTGCAAAGGCACTCTGGGCAGTTGGTCTGCACTGGTGGGTGAAACAACTTTTTGTCTGCCTTGGAGGAGTTTTGCACATGGAACAAACTCTTTCAGGATGTGGGTAAAGTGAAAAGCCAGTAGGACTTCCTCTGCCCAATTGACTTTTGGAGAGCCCCAAGAAGCCCAGCTCCTCACAAAAACTCTCGCCCTATTTTTAAAGAAAAACCTGCTCTTGAGTTGGGGTCATTTTCTGAGAGTGGTGCTTCCACCCATGCCCCATGGGTTTCACAAGGCAGGTACAACACACGCAGTCAGCCCAGCTCCTTGGAGGTCCCCTGTTCCCCCTGAGCTCTGCCCTTCAGTCCGGGCTGTCAGCCCTGTGATAACCCCAGTCTAGGGGGGAAGAAACATCTCAGATTAAGAGTCTGGACCCCACTCCTGAAACATATGTATGAATTCAAGTTTACATACTAAGAACCACTACAGTCAAGTCAGGATCAGCTTACAGTATCTGTGTAGACACACAAAATTAAGGCCTGTGGGACTTGCCATGCAAAGAATGATATTTTTTAGAAGTGTTGCCACAGCACTGCTGAAGCAGCAGCCCTCCCCCTCCTCCAAAGTCACCATGGGGGCAAAATTAGTAGCCAAGTCTGTTTTTACAATGAGGAAGAGGTTATGATTTTTTTTTTCCTCCCTCTCCAGCTTCTCCTTTCCCGAGAGCTGCAAACACACCCTTTGGGCCCTTTATCACAGTTTTGCTGTAGCTTCCTCTGTTCCAGATTTTTTTTGGGGAAAAAAAAATCTGGCATTTAAACTCTGCTTTTGAACTGGCTGCTACCTTTACTTTTATCCCAAACTATACCTCTGGACAGAAGGGACAGCAGGGAATGAAAATGTCCCTGCAAGTTACCCGCTGTCAACAGGACGTGCTGGCGTCCAGCAGGTCCCTCCTGGGGCAGTCCCTCTCCTGCCACTCTGCCACGGCACTGGGATCTCAGGGCATATGGTCTGCAAGACCATGGTGCATGATGGTGAAGCCATGACCTCACACCTATTTGATCCGTAGGTTTTCTTGGTGCTAAGGCTGTTCGGAAAGGATGCGGTGCCAGCAGCCAAGCAGCAGCCGTCCAACAGAGTGCTCAGGCAGGGACAACCTTGGCCAAAGAGGCTTGTGTAGAAGTGGAGGTGGTTGGCATCCAGCCTTTGGTTGCCCACAACAGGCTTCAAGCCAGTGTGGTTGCAGCTCTGGGTATTCGCCAAGGGCAAGGGGAAGGAGAAATTCAGCCCCTTAATTTGGGTGGATGGTGCAAAGGAGGCATTGCTGCCTGCTTGCAGCCAGGCACAGTTTGGCCATTGCTCCCTGCTTGCAGCTGGGCATAGTTTGGCCATGGTTTTCCTGGTAGTTCACGCAAGGACAGGATAAGCAAGTGAGTGCCCTGGAGGTGAGAAGAAATAGTCCTTCTGGTAATAACTGGCTGGGAAGAAACAGCAAACTGGAGCTTTCTGGGGTTTTCTGAGTGGGGAAATTGTCCATTTGTTTCTACAAGGTAGATAAGTGAGACTTTAAGTCTTTTTGCACACAAAGAGATTGCATTGATCTCTCTGTCTGACATGTAATTCTGATTTGTCTTAAAAGCAGTTCTCCTACCAAGCACAAAACACAAGCAAATTTCTTGCAGGCCAGACAGTGGTGACATGACATATCACTTTCCCATCTGCTCCACAGAGGTTACAAATGCTCCGTTATCCGGCTGTGAAAAGAGCATCACTTTGGTTCTTAGTAGCTGGGTTTGTTGACAGTTGAAACCAAGCAAATCCACTTCTTAGTTTTATTACTAAAGCAGAACATATCTGCAGGTTTCTGCTGCCAGCAAAATGTTGCCACACACACATGTCCTTTCTCTCTATGTCTAGATTTACATGTACCATCCCGACGATATACTGCAAGATGGGGCTGTCCTTAAGAGCACTCACCAGACACTACACCATGTATTTAATTAGCAGTCTTAAAGCTGTGTAAAGTAAAAGCTGTTAAGTAAAATGTGCGTAAAGAAGCTGACTCTATTCTCTCACAAATTCTTACAGTCACAAAATAAAGATGACAATCAAGGCAAAGGAGTACATTGTACTTGGGAGAAATAATTGCATGTCTTCCCTCGAAAGCTTGGCAAAACTCATGCCTCCACGTAAAGTTCATTAACTCATTTTTATGGCCCAGGAACAACTTGAAGAACAGGGTTGTATTATTCGGTAGAATTCCATTGCTATTGGTGTATTTAAGCTATACACACCCAATTTATTTATTTTTTTTCAAAGGATTATAAGCCATATGTCTAAAGAATGTGGGTACCACATCTTGGGTGGGATTTCCAGTGCTGCTGCTGGGCCTGTTGCTGCAGGAATGATGCTGAAACAGAGGGAAACAATGCTGGCGGCCACAGATGTGACCAGCAGGTATGAGGGGGTCCTGCCCTATCTCGAGGCTGGGCTCAGTGCAACGCACCCGCCTGCAGCCTGGGGATGTGGCTGGGGGAGGGAAGGAGAGGAGGCAGCCTCAGCAGCTGGGGGTGCAGGCAGAAGGAGGTGCCTTTTCTGGAGAGAGGGCTGAGCAACGTCTCTGCAAGGAGCCTGGCTTTATTGTGGAGGCTGTCCTCGTCCCTGGCAGTGCAGCTCGTCTCTGGTTTTGATGACTGTGAAATGGGCTCACTCGTATCGGGCTGGTTTTACTGGTGAAGCCGTTCTGATGCTGAAGTCCAGGAGACTCGCAAGGCTTTAGCCAAAGGGAGAAAGAAGAGGAAGAGAGAAAAGCATGCCCACTGTGCCATGTTCATGCAAAATGAAAGGCTGGACGTAGCGTAAGGAAGCAAACAGCATAACTGTGTATGTCACTGCTGTCTCCTCAGCATTTTATAACTGGTTTTGTTTTGCTTTTCCTTCATCACATCCCTTACGCTTTGTAACACAGCACAGGGTGCCAGTTTGCCTTACTCACCCCACTGGTACCCTCTGGCCTTGGCTACCTCCTACCTAAACCCCGGGCGGCTCCCTGACACCCAGACCCAGGCAGATGGCTGCAGCATGCCTCCACCGCTCCTGATGGACGGCCCCGGCCAGGCTGGGACCCCTTGCGGCACACTCCCTCCAGCATGGCACCCGCCCGAGGGAGCGATGAGGAGCCTTTTCTTGCAGAAGGAGAAGCGAGACTGAAGAACAAAGGGCTGCAGCCAGGTCAATGAATGAAGCATTGCTGTATCCCCCTCTCCACCGGCTGTACGACAGCCCCTCTCCTACCAGCCCAAATTGCTTGCTGCTGTCTTGAATGGACACACTGCAGCTCTCGTGAAGACCAAGACCTGACATATGAGCAGCCTCTTGTGCCCAGAGGGAGAAGGAAGCTCGCTTCGGGTAAGTCACAGCACGGCATTTGCTTATCACCGGGTTAACTTTGTTGGCTGCTGTGTTGTCTCTGCTTTTTCTCAGGGCGGCATCTGCTCTGCAGTCTGACGGTGGTTTGGACGAGACAACCCTTGGCACAGACTTCTTGAGGCTGCTGTTCTGTTGCCCTCTCTGCTGCCACCCTTTACTGAGTTACTGGGCCCCCAAAATTACCACCCCGCGTTGCAGCGGGTGAAGAAGGTGATGCCAGAAAACCAGATGAAACAATAAAAGAACAAAAAAGAGAAACCACTCTGCCCACTGCTGACCACTTATTTCCTTTGAGTCTTGCAGAAGACTGTAGACAGCAAAAAATTCTCATTGGTCCCAGTGGCTGTCTGTTTCTGGAGAGAACCAAAGGCCGAAGCTGTTCTCTGGCCTAAATTTAGAGTCAGAGAAAAGAGAGAAATGCAGGGCAGTCAGGTGCATGACAGCTTTTAAAAGAACCGGATTGCAAGGGAGAAAGGGAGAGAGGAATGACCTGAGGCTTCATCGGGATGATAATCTGAAGGTATCTCAAATGGTGGTGGGGAAGAGCCCAAGGCTCAGCCAGATCTTGGGAAACAGAACTTGGGAAAGCAAAGCTTTCCACAGTTAAAATGAAGTTTTCTACAGAAGGAAGACAGAGCTGGAGGAATTTCCTTGTGCAAGGGCATTCCCAGAGCACAGACACTGTTTCCCCACTCTCTGTTGGATACGCTGATGAGCTAAAGTAAAATAAATCACATTTGGAGAAAAAACCCAACAATCATAGTTACATTCTGTGCACTGTTTATGTTAACAATGAGGCAATTAATAACTTGCATCAGAAATAATCAACCACAACCAAAAACACTCTTGTGCTGGTTTAGCCACTACTTCCCCAAACCCCGGCACTTCCTCCTGGTGTGGCACGTCTGCTCGCAGCCCAGAGGCACAGCCTGGGCAAGGTGCACTTGCAAACACTTCATCTGAAGAGCAGAACCCGTCTCCTCAAATATTTTTTCCCCAGCTCTTAAGAATGACTGCAGAAACTATGGCTTCTTGAGCTCATCCTGCGGTGATCGCGGTTCAGGTGGCACTGAACTGCTCTTGGTCTGTGCTGCCAGGTGAGACCCACCTCCTGGCAGACGGAGTCGGTGCGTGCCTTCCTCTCAATGGGCTTTTCAGAGAGAAATCCTTTCCCTTGGCTGCCCCTGTGAGCACAGCTGTTCCTTTCAAAGTTTTGGGCTGAAATACAGCTGGCTGAAGCACTCAGTCTGAGCCCAGCAATTCTTAAAAGATCCTGCTAGCCCCAGCTGGCTTTCACACTCCCAGATCTTTTTCTCTAGCATTTTGCTTATTTCCTTATACTGAAGATTCACTGTTGCTATAAGATGCAGCTCAAATTGTTTTGCCCCGGTGCAGCCACGGCCCTTTGCAGAAGACATCTGCACATTTCCATCCGGCAAGCCAAGCAGTTTGCGTGCATATATTTCAACGCCAAAGTATGAGCAAGCAGGTGGCCAGCAGCAGCAAGTCCACCCAGATAAGCTGCTCTTTAGCAAAAAGCCAGCTGTAGCCCCCATTCCACAGCAGGAGGTAACATCAGGGGCTCTGTGTGTGAAGCATGGGTGAACCGAGACAAAATCTTAATATTCCAGTTCCTGAGACATTTCATAACATCTCCGGCCATCTGTCCTTTGGTGAGATCTTGCGGTAAGTACAGTGTGCGCGGACAATACTTTATGCAACAAGGGTTGGCATGCTCTTGCCTGAAACTACTCCCTGGGTCTTAGGCTGCACTACATCGATTCCAAGGTAGCTCCAGTCGCTCAGGCAGTCTGTCCTGTTAAATTCACATGGCAGAGGCATATTCTTCTTCTTTAGTGTTATTATGCTCAAACCATGTTAAACAACCACTGTTGCATCTCTCAAGGAAAATCAAGTTAGGAGCTTGGGAAATCACAGCTAGGAAGTCCAGCCAACTCCTTCCCCCAAATTAAAAGGCAGAAAACCAAAAGCCAAGAAGCTGAAGGCAGTAATGCAATTAGGAACTGTTAGCACATCTCCAAACTTGTGTAAAGGCGAAATCATCTAGAAAGCAGTCTCCTTGTACACAGATTTTAAATACATTTGTGGATGATAGTGGGGAGGCAAATTCAGGCTAATTATCCATGGATGACATGAAGAACCCATGCAGAACATAGGATTAATAAATACATTTCCATTCTTCAAAGCTGGGATGTGATCCCACCTACCCCCTCCCTGTGCGAAGAAGCAGCCCCATGGTGTCCCAGCCCTGGGAAGCACAAGGCTTTCAGGTTCCCCTGCAAAGATCTTAAAGGCTCAGAGGCAAAGCTCTTGGATTTTGCTGCATAGCTCAGCCACCACCCCAAGTGACCAGCCGTACCTCCGTACTTGGCCGCACCTCTTCTCCAGAAGCTGATCTGACTGTGGTGCAAAGACCAACCCTTCACCCCCATCTTCCAGCGGGCACCTGTGAGGCTGCACACTGCCCATGGAACCGTGCATGCATTTGCAAAACCACCCGGTGTGCCCACAGAGGCTGCGCCTTCGCTGGGCGCGAGGCAGCCGTGCATGAAGGACGCGTGCAATGCAAAGCACTTGGGCCTGGGGCTCTTTGGTGGCCTCTCCTTCTCGGAAGATGTAGCCAAACCACCACACTGTGACGGCCGTGTGAAATGAAGCAAGCAAAGTTTATGAATTGCTCCTGAGCTTTGGATCAGTTCTTGTGCTAACTCTGCCCCAATGGGGGTCAGGACCCTGCACTGCCAAACCCCCTGTTCAGCTCTGGATGCCAGAGATTTGGGGCTCGCTGGAAGCTCACGCCACAGCTCTGAGTGTGGACTCCCAGCTCAGACAGAATTGAAAGCTGCATTATTTCAGAGCAATTTCTGTGTTTTCTTCTTTTTTTTTTTTGTCATGAACTACTGCTTCTTTTTCCGAAACAAAGTGCAATTCTCCCTTACTTTGGAATTTCCCTAAGCACCAAAAAGTCCGACTTCTGCCAAACCCTACTGTAGTCTGCGGCTGCCTGTGGTGTATAGAACTGGCAGTAGCACTAGGTGGTTGATGAGAGCAAAGTGAGGTTTGCAGAAGGAGGTTTTAAAGACCAGCTGACGTAGAATGAAAAACCAAGAGTTTTTGGAGAGGTTGTCTGCTTGTAGATGAACCTCAGCAAGTCCTTCACTTTCAAGCTCTCTTCTATGACCAAGATATCAAGCAACTCAGCCCTCCATCCGCTGCGTTGTCTCTTTTCCCACCGATGTCTTCAGATCTAGCCAAAGGTACTACCTTTTGCTGCAGGTAAAGTCTCACTGATAAAGGCTTTTCTCAGCCTGTGGAAGATGTTGGCCAGGATGCAAAATTGAGCCTTGACTACAGGGAATAAATTAATAGGAATGGATGAATCACGACAGTAAGTAACTGCAGCTTTTGGAGGAACCTTGGGGAAGCTCCTTCATTAAGAGGCAGTTACCAGGGGCTTCTCAGCTGAAGTATATTGGTAGTATTTTTTCTGACTTTAATAGAGCCCTTCTGATTCCTAGCAGCTGGCAAACCATCCTTTTTTATTATGTTCATATTCTGCTGTCTTTCTGTTGGGAAGAAAATCAGGGAGCCGAGTCACTTAAATCAGGTAAAAGTCAAAAGTATTTCTGTGGAAATGAAAGAAGCAAAAATAAATCATAAAAAAGAAGTACCCATAGAATTAGAAATATTTATCAATCTATAAAAATACGAAGTGTAAGAGCCTGTGGCACTGTGCCTCCCTGGACTTCAGATATAATGCAGTGCCTTAGACTACAAGCAGAGATCCAGAAAGGTTCTTGTGCTGCTTGCTTTGATAGCCGTCCAAATTGGTGACAACCCACCCTTGCCCATGCCCTTCAGCAGCAGCGCTGCCCTTCTCTTTCCAGTGTGCGCATGTTTAAGGAAGTTTTTCTGCATATTTATAGATTTTATTGATTTTTTTTTAGCTCTATAAATAGAGTTGGAGAAAATAAAAAAAGCTCACGAGCCCAGAGATTCGTGTATTTTTTGCAACGGGACCGGCTGATTTGACAAGATCTCCTTGCACATCTTGCCTGCACTGGCTCTGCAGAGGGGAGAAGGGTGCGGGCTGGCTGCAGTGGTGCAGGTTAGCAATAGGTGGCACGCTTGAACAGGGCTAACCCCTGCCTTCCCCTGAGCAGCCCAAGAAATCCTTTGCAAGGGACCCAGGCAGCCATAGCTCTCTTCCAAAGGGAGGCGAAGCTGAGTATCTGCTCTTCAACAGGCAGATAGATCCACATCTACACCAGCTGCAGATAAGCAGAGAAGTCAGATTTGATCAGGTCTTGCACGGGGCTGTAGGCGAGTCCGGGCCCCTTGTGCTGTTTGCTGGGCACTGGGGTGCTGGTGGTGTGTTGTTCATCAGTGCTGTTAGGACAAGATCTTTCTTTTGTCTCTGTCTCTGCTCCCCTACACCCCTCAGTTGCTCTCAGTGGGCCCCTGCAGGACTTGACGTCCCATCCAGTCTGAAGCTCCATCACACCAGCCTGGGACCACCCATCTTCCCACTGCGTTGCCTGGCCAGGATGTTTCTGGGACCCGCGGTCTTCTCCAGGCAGCCGGGTCTCTCCTGGAAAGCACATGGAGAGGATCTAAGCGCTGGCTGCATCTGCATGGGTAATTTATGGTTCAGTTTGTGAAGCTAGACTAAAACCTTGGCAGCAACTGTGTATTTTCAGTTACACTTGAAATGAAAACATTTGGGGTTTGTTCTAAGTGAAAAAGTGAGAAAACCCACCATCTGTTTGGGACCAAAATGTTTCACGGGGGAAGGCAGAATGGCCCTCTAATTAGCTGGTGTTTTTCTCATTTTTCAAAGTGCAAACATCATTTTAAAGCAAAACCGCAAGGGCAGACGATGGAGAAAGGCAAGCCTTGCATTTAGAAGCTGAAACCTCGCACGTTGACTTTTTGTAACATTTCCCCTTCTATTTTTTTCTTTTTATTTTCCAGCTGAAGCTATTTGCTAAATGCACAGCCCCCCCCTCTCCCTTCCCCTGTGACTTCCCAAAGGCTGTTGGAAATGACTCAGCCGTGTGCGGGGCAGACCGGGACAAGGCTGCGGCTGGGCAGTGGCAGATGCTGCTGACTCAGGTCGGGCGCTGCCCCATCATCTCCTGCCCAGGCCAGGCCCTGGCACCCCTCCAGAGCAGGCAAAGACCTCCTTGGCCCCATGGGAGATGGAAGGAGCCCTTACTCCGTCGCCCGGGCCGTGCATCCCCGTGCCTCGCTGCCCCAGTCCCCAGCTTGCCCCCCGGGCAGGAGGAACACTGGGTTGTCCACTGGTGGCTCCTGCCAAAGCAACTCACTCGCAGTGTTTCTAAAGAGGAGAAGTCTGCAATGAGAGGCACCATCTGCCAAGTCGGATGGACAAAAGCGTTATGTTTTTGCTTGAATGTTAGATAAGAAGATAGCTTGTTTTTTCATCACGGCTCCCACACTGGCAGCCACTTTCACACTTTAGCTGATAAAAACCACCTGCTGTGATAACACGATACTTCGGTTTCAGTGTTCCCCTTCTCAAAGACACCCTGATACTTTGCCCTATATTGGCTTCTACCAGGGTGCCTCCACGTTGCTCATTAACACTAATGGCAGCTGGTCTTAAATATTCCCGTGAGGCAGGTGATGGAAGCACACTGAAACTAGCAAAAAGGGATGAAAGGATTTTGTCAGAGCTGCAGTTCTTAAGGCTTTATCTACCATGTAAGGACAGCCCCTTGGCTGCAGTGAAACTTCTAAGAAAACCAGTAAATAACCCTGCTGTAATCAATTGGAGTTCAAGTGGAGGAGAGCTTAGATGAACTGATGAAGTCTTCTTTTCTGTGATCCTCTGGTTACACTATTTTAAATTTAGGGATTTTTGCTTCAATTCTTCATCTAGGACTTTATGAGACTGTCCCTGTAGGTGTCTGAGCGACTGGGTATAATTTTGCTTTTTTTATGCTGAAAGAGCAATGTCTATTTGTTTTTAATGATGGCAGAGAAAAAACGATGTATATGATTACTTGTATATACATTCTTACGACATGTAAAGAAAGTTCAGAAATCTAAATACAGGCAAAAAGGAAGGGGAAACTTCTGCCCGTGTCCACAGTACATGGCAGGTTTGACTCTTTTGGTTTTCCTGAAGTGCTCTGAAGCTGAGCACAGAGATCTTCTGATACCTGCCAAATTAAATATGACTAATCAAGATGGGAAGTGGTTTTCCTGCGTGTAGGTTGATTTTGTTAGTATCTTTCTAACTCGAAAGGCCAAGGAACGCTTTGGAAAAAACATGTTTGTTAAAGTTTTGAGTACATTTCCACTTCGGGGCTGAGAAAGCTTTGAGCTTGGGGAAGCAGGGACCTCTTCCTAGTAAAACCAGACTTTTCAATCCCAGTATAGCTGAGGGAGAGAGCGAGCCGGCCTGAAAAAATCCTAAAATGGCAGCAGGTTTACCTCTCCTGCTACAGAGAGCCAGCCAAAAATAAAGCCACACCTTGAAGAAAACACCACCACAAGAAGCCTCTGCAGCTCTCCATCAAAGTCTCTGGGTGGGGTTTTAGCTGGTCAGGCTCTTGGGGGCTTTCACGCTCCATCAGAAGATAATGGATGGAGCATCATACGTGCCAGGCTGGTCATGGCCGTCTTGGGCAGGTTTTTCATCCCCTGGTGGGATGAAATATGTGCTCACACCTCAAATACAGCTGTGCAAACATCAGGTGGCACAGCTTAAACTGTGGAAAGTGGGTTTAAAATTAGTGCCTAGCTTTGCCAGCCATCACAGAGCACACCGCTTTGTGGCTTTAGCGGAGGGGATTGGAGGCAGGAATTTGAACTGCTGCAAAAAAAAAGTTACGATGCTTTGTCTGACCAAACACAAAACGGGTGGTTACGAGCTGATCTAGTTAAAGCACCACAAAACCATGCAAGTGAAATCTCAGTTTGATTTACGTCTGGTTACATCTATTTATATATTTCTGTATTAGCTTCATGCCTTCCTCCCATCAAAGCAAGCTAAATTAATACAAGCCACATTTAGATGGGATTCGGTGTAACCATTTGTATACAGGTTTCTCTAAAACCTGCTTTTAAGCTGGCTTGAAGACAAAATGCCCTACTCATCTTTTCTAGAAACTGAGTCAAAGCATCACCGTGTGTTCCTGGTGCAGGGACTGGTACATTTTTGTTTGCTTCCTGCACTTTTACTGAAGTCATCATGAAACCAAGCATCAGACTTAGCTGAAATATTACCAGTTCCCCATTTGTCCCCCCTGTCCATTTTCTCTAGGTGCCGAAGATGGCAGAGTGGACTCGTGTCCTGTTTAGGGGACACCAGGAGGACCTGACAAAGTGTGGCTGTAATTGTAGCAATGAGTTGCTGTCAAAATCATATTTCACTTATCCCTTTTTGCTCTCCTGTTCTGCATGGGCAATTAAATAAAGCAAGGATGCGATCGGATTCAGGAGCACCGTTTTTGCCTTTCTTCCTGAGTTTTTGGCAGCAGAGGTTTCTTGCCTCTGGCCTTTGGTGACTGCCCAGGCGAAGGGGCAGGCTGTCCCACAGCGCAGGGGGTATGCTTGGCTGAAATATGCACAGTGCCCATGGTGGAGTCTCTTCTCTTGCCCCTCCTGGGATGTGTGAGGCTGTGCATGTGGGGCTGGTGATGGAGGACAGAGCTAGCTGCACCCAGAGCTCACACATCTGTCTAGCCTCTCTCCTTTAGGGTGGCTCCCTGTGGGGTGGTATTTTGGGGAAGAGGGTTCATGGAAGTCTGGCTGGTCCCACTAAGGCTCCAGGCAGTGTCTGGGAGTTTTTCCAGACCTCTTGGAACAGGGCTGCAGAAGGTCCTCATGCACCATTGAACAATGTGACCCTATAGAAGGTCTCATGCCAGTCCGAAACTGTGGGCCTGGAGAGCATAGGACACAAGGGACACCTTAATCTCTGCTGGCAGGAGTTGAGGATTGGAAAATAAAAGCTGTCCACGGCAAATCACTGTTTCCCAATGAGAACCTCAAAACTGAAACCTCAGGTATGAATCACCTGCCCTTTAAAACCCCTTGGGGTTGCAATCAGTTCTGTGTGTGTGTTAAGGACAAGGATCAAATCAATGAGGCTGCCAGTTCCTCTTCTTTGGGGTAAAGGCAGTACATCCGCATGCTGGCTCCCAAACTCCCTGTGTTTCCACTCTGTAGCTTTGTTTCAGGAATATAGTCACCTCAAGAGCCCTCTGCTCGCATCAAACTGAGCCGGAGTAAACGGTCTGCAGCAGGGATGGGAAGATGAAATGAGGCCAGAAAGAAAGATCACTGGAGCATTTCACCCAGGGCTTTGTGCAGCAATCCTGCTGTGGTCAGTGGAGCTGCACCCATGCAGCCAAATTTGGCCCTGTGGGTATCTCCCCTGCTAACCGGCAAGGGAAAAAATGGAAAGGGAGGAGATGTATAGGGAATTAACTGGGGTCCTGCTGTGGAATTGGAACCATCATGGTGATCAAAAATATATATTCTTAATTTTACTTTTACAAAAAATAAAACCAGACAGGGACAATCAGGGCAGGTACAATCTGGACCTTAGTGCATCTTCCTCCTCCCAGTGCTTCCCCTCCAAGCTTAGCTCTGGCCTTCTCCTTCCCACAGGCTGTTTTGTAACCTCTAATCCTTGTTGCACTATGTGCTGCAACACAGCCCCATGACGACAATTGGGGTCTAATGCGTGATGGTGAACATTCAGGATATTTAAATAGGGTGGCTTTTGGAGTCAGGATGTCAGGCCAGACGCTGGCTCCAAATCCAGCTAATTTGCACCACCTCAGGAAAACAGTTTTGTTGTCCCTCTGGAAGACCCTCCAAAACAAGAGCAATGCTACAGCACAGCCTTGCTGTAGTTGCCCCAGGGTGTCCCATTTCTTCCTCCTCAAATGTTTTGAGCCACAGGAAATGGGATCAGAGCTGGGGTCCCCTATGTTCTGCTCTTCTCTGGGGGTATGGGCTGAAACTGTCCTTAGAAGGCAAAGCTCCTCCAAAGACATCCTTAATTCATGTCTTCCTGAGATGCCTTGTCTTATTTTTTAACATTTTCTTGGAGAATTTAGCATGTCTTAAGGATGCCACAAAAATATCACTGCAGAATGAGCAGCCGAGAGTGAGGTGCAAGGCTGGGAGACAAAGACCCTGGGCCAAGGCATATGGGAGGAGTTGGGCTTGCTCCCAGGACTGATTACACCCTTGGTTACCATGACCTAGCTGAGGTCACTTGTCCTCTGCCGGCCACAATACACGGGCAGGTCTGATCTTCACAGTACTTTGTCTACGTAGCTTTGGAGAACTACAGGGCAATGACAGAAAGCATGCACGTTTTGGAAGATTTCTCCTCTTTTCTGGAGGGATGCAGAGTAGCAATTCCAGGGCGTGAGAGGAGGAGCTGACAAGAGCTGGTAGCAGAGCAGAAGGTGCACGGGAGTCCTGCCACCAGTTCTGCAAAGCCAGATGATGTGTGATGCTGTGATCACACAGCTGTGATGCCAAAAGTGGAAGCCGGGGCACTTAGTCAAATAGGCTGTGCACAAAGGGGAAACGGATGGTCTGGGGCCAGATCTTGCTCTCGGTTTACAGCAGGTAAAGTTAAGCATTAGCTAGTTGCAGAAGACTAGCTCCATACCCAGCTGGCAACACTTGCAGCAGAGCTTGGTTCCTTGGGTCAGCGCAGTGCAGCAGACGAGGAAGAGGCACTGGAGTACCTCAGAGCACAAAAAAAGAAAGATCAGCTCAAGCATGGACAAGGCTAAGGACCGTGCAAGATGCTTATCCTCATCACCTGCTTTCTGTTTCCCTCTCAGTGCCACGCTGCCCATCCCGCCATGTGTTGGCTGCCCGTGGCCTCCTTGGATCTCCCCTCACCATGCCCTGAGCCTGTGCTCCTGCTGCTTCACTTTCTTTACCCAAGTACATTGCTCATCTCAGCTCTTTGCCTGTTGTCTGCAATTTGTGGCTGACATGTTACACTGGATGACAGAAAAGATCCTTTTGACTCCTCTGCTGAACCCATGTTAATGAAGGCAGCCAAAGAGCTGCATGCATGCGATGTCCCCTTTTCCCAGCAGTGATGGAGGGCAGGGGAACAGCTGCATTCATTGGACTGTCACCCCTGTGCTGTGGAGACCTCCCTTGCTGGAGGGCCATGGGCAGCAGAGGCACCTCTGGGCTGCTGCATCCTGAACTCCGGGATGGATGCCATAAGCACATGCTGTCTGTCTCTCTCCTTCTCCTGCTCTTTGTGGGGCATCTGGATGGCCCTTGCCATACGCCGCTTTTGGCTGCCACTGATGTCCGGTGGTGGTCCCTGCCTCCAGGCATTTTGGCAAGCTGGGGGTTGATGCTGGCTTCGAGGGAGAGGAGGAACGAGGTCTGGCACCTGGGTCAGCCCAAGACTTAGATGTGCACCTCTCACAGCTGGGAGGGTGCTTTGGCCATTGGGGCAGAGTCTGGTGGGGGACTCCTCTGGTGGAGATCAAAGGGGTCCCCAGGGGGGTAGATGGGGCACAGGGCAAGAGGCTGTGCAAGGGGAAGAAACACTCAATAGGTAGTTGCCTGGACTGGGGAACCCACACTGTGATTCCTGCTCCAGCATTGCTCCAACATAGTGCATTTTACCCATTTTAATGGTGTAACGTGAAATCCGTGGGCGTTCTAGGACCCCATCTCACAATTAGAGGCAGAGAAGCGGGCTGACAGCTGCAGCAGTGGGGGAAACAACAGCCCTCATATACTGAAACACACAGAGGCACTTTTTCCAGAAAACTGGACTATAAGTATATCTGACTATTCAGCAAGGGGGGGGGAGCCTCAATGCCCAAAAGCAACCAGTGCTGTCCCCACGCCAGCCTCCAGCTCCCGTCATCTGTACATCTCTGCAGCCTCAGAAGCCAGCAGCTGCTGCCCCACGCCGCAGCACTGAAAGCTGCTCCCTCCTGGGCTCCTGCGCGGCTCCTGCCAAAGTGTGTGCCGCCAGCCGAGGAGGAGTAGGAGGAAGGCTGAAGCAGAGCTGAACTTAGAGGTAGGTAGTGCTTGCAGGCATGGGAATTTGCTTTACCTACTCAGCATTGAAGAAAACTTGCCCAAACTCTGGCACTTTACTACAAGGGGACTGACCGGTGGTGGTATTTTATCTTTAGGACAGCCTGTTGTTTTCCTTCTTGTGCTCACCTGTTATTTGTTGGAGTCCATGAAGCCTAATTGTTGCTGCACGTCTCCTCCTCCCACAGCTGCATTCGTACTGTCTTGGAAGTGGCTGTGTCAAAAGTTGATTGCTCCTTCCCCCCCACCCCGTGCCTGATCCCTGTATTTTTGCACCCATGGCTCTGGGTGACAGTGACCTGGTGCTCCTGTCATCTCTGCGGCGCTTCTCGCCTTTGGTAAGCCTGTCCCTAGTGCCTGTGCCGGAGATGAGAAAGGATTTAAAACACAGGCATGCTGGGGAGGGAACAGCATAGAGGATGTTTTCAGCTCAGGCGCTGCGTGTTCACACTTTGGTGATGGCCAAAGGGCTGATCCTTTCTCACCTGGCTATTTCTCTGAAAACGCTTCAAATGAAACTCTGCGTAGCCCCTGGTACCCCTGACTGCCAGCAGAGTTGGCTGCCTTTTATGAGGGCTTGATTTTCTCTCCATGCACGGCAATTCCCTCGCCGGTGCCCTGGCGCTGTGGGTAAGCCCCCTCCTTTCAGCGCCCCAAGCACTGTGCTGCGGCCACGGAGCGGGAGCGGGATGTCCGAGCTGCCTGCCCGGCCGCCTGCCCGGCCGCCTCTCCTCTGCCTGCAGCTCAGCCCTGCACCGCGCTGCCGTGTTGCCCACGCTGCTGAAAACTTTTTGTTTGCTGGAAGACTGGATGCCTTTTCTTTTTTGCCTAGGATTGATTCCCAGCCAGAGCAGGCAGACCTCTCTGCTGTGCCCCTTGGAATGCACGCTTCAGGACAGTGCGGCCACGCTGAACCAGGAGTTGTGCTAATTATAGTTATGGCTATGTTTTGCTAGACCAACCTCTATGAGTCCTTTCCAGGTGCCTCAGTTAGTTTTTGATTGGTTACCTGCGTACCCAAAAGCCTACATCAATTTATTTCCTGAAGAGTTTCCTGGAGAACCGCTAAGCACTCTTGGGATCAGCATTTTGATGGAGGGTGGCGAATGTTGCTGCTGACATGGTTCTGTATCACGTGAAGGCTGTGTGTGTGATCTTGTTGGCTACCAGCACCGTCAAGCCATAGTTTAGGATCCTAGACCTACGATATACTAAAAAGCAACTTTGTATTAAAAGCGTGTCTGGATGTCAGGCTTGTAGATCATTCCAGGGGCTGAATTTTTAACACAGCAAGTGGTTTAATGACCCTTTTTTGTCACAGGTTTCTAGAGAGCCTGGAGACAAACGGGTAATTTGTCTATGCAGTTGCTTCTTCCTCTTGTGCAACGGGGGAGTAAAAAGGTGTGTTTTATACCAAGCTTAACGCTGCTGAGAGCATAAATGAAATCATGTTGGGAGCACGCTTATATTGTTGAACTTCGCCTTACTGCGACGTACATTAAACATTAACCTCCTGTGGTTTATGTGGTCAGCTGCTGTATGATGTCTTATCACAATACCTATTCACATTTCAAAAGGCAAGGAAAACCCAAAAACATTGTGTATCTTTTTTTTTTTTTATGATGTGATTTCACTTTGCTGCATTGGACCGTGGATCTATTTTATTACCTTACATTGGAGAATTTCTGGTTTAACTTTCTGATTTTAGTTTTTCAAAACTGAAATGAGACATAGCAGGAATAAGTGAGGGTCGTTCTGTTCCATCTTCAGACCCATTTTACTGCTAAAAGTCCTAAGTAATCAAAAAGGCAAGCCTTCTTTGTCTCAGCTTACAACAATTATTGTTGGCAAAGTGAGGTGTGAAGGTTTCCCAGTGCTGACTGCCCCTACCTATGCCTGGCCTCTTCCTTAAAGTTCACACTGGGAAGAGTTTTCCAAGTTTGGAATCTCTGACTTTGCATATATTTGATAGAATAAAGATGAAGCAAGCAGAGCAGCATTTTGCATAAAAGAAGCAACAAATACCCAAACCGCTATTTCCAGTTATAGGATATTCAATGTTATTTGAGACTAATTCAAGAGCTTTATTTTTCTTCAAAGATTGCCTAAAGCATTGTGGTTCAACACCTGACTTCAAGATTTCTCAGATGTCCTTTGCTCTGTTAAAAAAATGCTCACACATTACTACTAATCTTGTCTATAAAAGCTGATCTTGTGTTTGGTCCTGGTCTGAAAGACGCATTCACACCCAGTGATTTCAAAAGGTTAATGAAACTTTTGACTTTTTACCCTTCTGCCTACAAACTTATAAGGGGGGAAGGTATGAAATCTTGATGGTTCTTGGAATTATTGGAACATATCAGAAAAGAGTCAGCAAAATAAATTCTGGGTGTTGTAAAAGGAAATATAGAGTCTACCTATGCAGTGGAAAAAGTTAATCTGTTCTGCCCTACTCATTTGAAACCCACAAGAGCCCCTTTTGTGCTTTCAGTACACCAGTAAAACATGAAACTGCAGTTTGGTAATGAGAAGAAAATACTGCATAGTGGAAAGACACTTCTCCTCCTCTTCAACCCAACATCTTGCTGGATCTGTTTTTCAGAACATTTTAGGCTGTATCTCTTGCCTTCACTGAGCTATGCATGTCCATCCCCAGACCACAGGAGAGGAGGATGGTGTAGGTGGTGGGAGTGCGAGCTCTGCTTTACCCTGGCTAGTCTAAGGGATGACAACAGCAAGAGAGGGTAAGAAGGGTTGATGCACAGAGCAAACTCCTTTCTGGCAGTGCAAGGTCAACTGCGCTGCAGCTGAAGCCACACTTGCAGCCCCAGAGCCCCAGGGCTGTGGTGGGAGGAATGCCTGCTCACTGCCCCAGCTCCCCAGAGCTTCACCCTGTCCTGCCAGCATTACTGCCAGCAAAACCCAGCATGTCTCCCTGTAAGCAGCAGGCCTTTGGGCTTGATTATTTGCTTGTTTTCTCAAGCAGCACCATGCAAGGTCAGGAGTGAGTTCAAACATGGTGAGTATAGATCCCTGCAGGGTTTGTACCTGCACGGCTGCCTACAGCCTAGAGCAAGCCTAGGGTATCTGCTAAGTGGTGGTACAGTCTCTCCTTCTTGCTCCTGATGTGTCCAGATGACTTGCTGCGACCACGCTAAGGTGCTGAGCGCAGGTGGCCTTCTTTCTCCCCCAGCAAGCTCTGGCGCATGGGCTCAGCGTGGCTGCACTTGTTTGAAGCAGCGTGGCTGGTGGACCTGCCTGGTGTGGACAGCAGGGTCCCTGATGGGTCTTTGATGTTGAAAATGAGTTCCCCAGAGCCTTGCGCTGCAGCTCTGGAAAGAGAGCTATGCCCCTGGCTCTCTTGACCAGAAAGGTTTGAAAGCTCTTTTTGATACTGGTGAAAAGCCCCCTAAGTTGCAACATCTAATCATAGCACAAAAGCGTGCAAGTGTCTGTATTCTGCACGGTCAAATCCTTTTAGCCTTACTTTCACCAGAGTGAGCTTGACCTGTGGGCTTCCTGCTTATGCCAGTGCAATTGCCATCCTCGTGTTGCCATGCCCTTTTTGCCAGGCCCTTTGACTCACCACCTCTCATAAAGCGGGTTGAGATAACCGTGAGGTTTTCAACACTTTTTGTATCTTGCACATTTCCTGCAAGAGGTGGCAGAAAAAATGTGTTTCCTGAGATGAAGTAAGCGAAAAAGAATAGCTACAAAAACCAGACCAAAAGAACCTAAAAAACCAAGAAAAAGAATAAAGCTGTTCAGCAGCTTCCTGTTTACCGGTGGCTCAGATAGAGATTTATCAGTAGCGTTGTCAAGCTCTCTTCACACCTCCTCTCGGACCACAGCAGCGTGGGAGGTGCATCTCACCCCAGCAAAGCCTCTCTTCGCGCCCCTGGCAAGAGCAGGGGCCTGAGGGAAAACGTGAAAGACAGCACAACGTTGTGCAGGCGCCTGCTTTGAGATGGTAGCTGCTGCGGTCTAGATGGGAAGCGCCCAGATTTCCCTGCGTGATGCTCTCGTGCTGAGAGCAGCCTGCCCCGGGAAGGTGTCGCTCAAGGCACGCGACCCCCTCTGAGGGGACCTGCTGGCAGTGGCAGGGTGCGGGTTTGGATCCAGGGTCCCTGAGTCAACCATCCCAGTCTTTAAACCACACAGGCTTCCCTCTTTTTTAAGAGCACGGTTTCATAGGTTGAAACCCTTTTTTCCTTTTAAAATCTGATAAGCTGCCTTCCACGGCAGGCTCCTGCGGCAAGAGCAGAGCCATGCTCAAGAGGCAGCCGTGGGCGCCGGTGGCCGCATGGGGAATTTCCCACCCCTCAGCCCCACGGTTCCTCACAGCCCCCCCAGGCTGGCGTGGCCCGAGGCCAGCCAGAAGGCAGGAGCGGTGCAGCCACCGCGGCGCAGTGGTGTGCCCTCGCAGGGGTACCGCTGGCGCCTGGCCATGGGCAGGAACAACAGCCCGCACCCGGGAGCAACTCTGGCAGTCCGCACCGCAGGCCGCTGCTCCCACAGGGCAGAGAGTGCAAAGGGGGTCGAGCCCAAACCCTGCCAGGAACCAGTCTAGCCATTTAACTGAGTAGCTAATTGAGTGCCCTCTCCCGTGCCCCGGCCTCGTGTGGTTTATCTGCATTCACGGAGCCAAAAAGTGTTGCACAGGGTTAGGTGGCATTGCTGCGGTTTCTGTGCTGGAGCTCACAGGCTTCACATCTGAAGGGTCAGCGAGCCCTGAGAAAAAAGCCCTGAGCATCGGCAGGAATCATAGAATTATAGAATGGTTTAGGTTGGAAAGGACCTTAAACATCACCTAGTTCCAACCGCCCTGCCACGGGCAGGGACACCGCCCACTAGACCAGGTTGCTCAAAGCCCCATCCAGCCTGGCCTTGAACACCTCCAGGGATGGGACAGCCACAGCTTCTCTGGGCAACTTGTTCCAGTGCCTCATCACCCTCAGAGTGAAAAATTTCTTCCTGGTAACTATTCTAAATCTCCCCTCTTCCATTTTGAAGCCATTACCCCTCGTTCTATCACTACATGCCCTTGTAAAAAGTCCCTCTCCAGCTTTCTTGTAGGCCCCCTTCAGATACTGGAAGGCTGCTATAAGGTCTCCCTGGAGCCTTCTCTTCTCCAGGCTGAACAACCCCAACTCTCTCAGCCTGTCCTCATAGGAGAGGTGCTCCAGCCCTCTGATCATCCTCGTGGCCCTCCTCTGGACCTGCTCCAACAGGTCCACATTCTTCTTGTGCTGAGTGCTCCAGAGCAGGATGCAGTACTCCAGGTGGGGTGTGTTGTGGTTTTTGGTGGTCTCTGGTTGGCGCTGCCTGGCTGGGATCAGAGCCGTGCTTTGGCTGGGCAGTGAGGTTTCCCCCTCTGCAGTCTGGGGCACTTGGGACCAGGTGCTACTGGGGCAGGGCACTGGCTCTGGTGGCCCTTTGCTCTGCACCAGTATGGCCAGTGCCAAGCTCTGGTGGTGAGCACTGGGCACCCAGCCAGCACAGGTAGCCTTGATAATCTGGTGGGAAAGCATCAGCTTACGGCAGAGAGAGAATTATTTGCCAGTTAGTGTAATTATAGTTACTGGAAAGTACTAGAAGGAATAAGCAGCCTGCAAGAAAATAAGAAGGGTAAGAACCAATACAGATTTGTCAAGAAGAAGTTATGCCAACTCAGCCTCAGTTACTGCCTCATGCCAGCCTGGTAAAGCAGCGGTATCCCATACCTCGGAGCTAGCAATCTTTCTGAGCGTATCGAACAACCTTTACGTTGGTGCACAAGTGGTCAGACAGTCAAACTCCCGAGCGGTCGCTGCTGTACAGTAGACCTGCCCAGAAGGCTCCTGCAGCCAGGGCTACGTTTTTCCCCAGCACAAGCCAGCATGCGCATTACTGCTCTGGATGAAGGGCTGGTGCACGTTTTTACTATTTTTACACATGCCACCATCTTGGGAGGGGATGCAAATGTACTGGGGGACAGGATGCCTGCTCAAATTGACCTTGACAGATTAAAAAGCCTGGGAGTGATGGACTGCAGTTCATTAAGGACAAGCGGCCACTTCTGCACATGGGCAGGGTCAGCCGTGACCACAAACACAGGATGGGGAAGGCAACACTTCTGGAGAAAAGGATCTGAGGGCCGGCATCCAGCACGAGAGACGCGTGAGTCACCAGTGCTACGTACTTGCAAAAGAAGACAGCTACCCCAAGCAGGTGACTCTTCCAGTCTGCTTTGCCAGGGGTAAGGCCAGAGCTGGGGCTCCATGTCTAGTTTTGGGCACTGCAATGTAAAAAAGATTAAGCAAGACTGGACAGCCACCAAAGGAGAACAGTGGCTATGATTAATTTAGAAAACATGACCTAAAAGGATGATGGAATATGAGCTTTTAAGATTGAAGGGAAACGTGATCTTAGAATATTTTAAAGCAGCTGGAAGAAAGTAGCAATTGTTCCTCCATGGGTAAGATAAATAACTGATTCAAATCATACCAGGAAAGTTTTAGATTAAGTATTAAGACAAATTTACCAGGAGTGAGTCTGGAGAAGCACCAGGATGGTTTGTAAGGAGAAACTGGGGGGAAAGCAGGGACTGTAGGAGCAGGCTGAACAACTATGTGGCAAGAATAACAGTGGAACACTGACCCTGCCTTCAAGATGGGATGGACTACCTGATTACCTGGTGTCTCATCCAACCCTGTTTTCTGTGATTTCTCTGTTCTAACTCATTCTCGATTGCATCCTTCTCTGTTCTCCACCCTTGGGCAAAGCAGTGTCAGATGCTAATCTGAGTGGTGCCTGTGCACTGGTGTACCAAAAGTGTGGGACAGCAAAGGCTTAAAAACCTAAGTACTTTGTGTGAGAAAACAAGCATCAGATAAGGGGCGGGCGGAGAAGAGTCTTGTTCTCAAAGACTCCATATGCAAGAGATGTATTTGTTTACTTCTTTCTGTCCCACAATTACCCTGTCATAAAACACAAGTGAGAAAATCCCACTCACTGCTGACATTCTTATGAATGAGTTACTGTGCTGGAAGTTTTGCAATGCACTGATTTCTGCTTCGGTGAAACTAAGCTATTGTGCAAGGCCGCAGCTGTCAAAGCCATAATCCGTGTGGCTTTGGTGCCAGCAGTGAAAAGCAGAGAGTGGAGCAGAGTGAGCTGATCCAGACCTCACCAAGCACCTCCAGCTGCTTCTCCTGTACAAACTCAGCTACAGTTTTTGAACGACTCTCTGGCTCACAGCCTTTTTTTATTGCATGGAGCATCTGCTGCAGGAGAGAGAGCCAGAGCGATGCCAAATAGGTTTTTTGTACCCACATTTGTACATGTCTGCATACACAAGCACTTTGTTACAGTAATACAACTCTACTTTGGTGGAGGGTGTCAATGTTTTTGCTGACCAAGCTGAAAAGAAAAGTAAAAATTTCTGTCTGGTATCAGCAAAACAGACACATCTTAGTTCTACTGGAAATTTTTTGAAGCTTTGAAGTCTGCCTGTTTAGAGGAAGAAAGGTTAGAAGAAGAGGTCATTTATATATATATAAAAAAAAGCTATATTTGAAAATGACATTTGAAAATGAAAAATGGCAATGTTTGGTCTGGAACTTTTCAGAATAAAATATTGTGACTCTTCTTCATTTGTTTTCTCTAATTTGGAGGGCGGGAATCCCCCTCCAAAACAACTTGACACTTTCAGAGATATTTTTGTCAATCTAAATATACCTTTTTGATGACAAAAACCCCAATCACTCAAAATCTCACCCGGTCACAAAATCGCACCCACTGCTTTGTACACAGCCATATAAACATGTTAGCCCCATTAAGAAAGAGAAATGAACCATTCTGCCATATGGCATATTTGCACCTCTATATTGGGAATGGTCTGATTATACAATTTGGATTAAGAAGATGCAGTCCAACTAAGATGGTGTGTTGATAGCTGATGCTGATATAGACCCAAACACTGTGGCAATAACTGAAACAGGCAAGGGTCCTCAAAAGACAGCTCCTATACAGGGTTTCCTCCTGTACCTCCAGGTGACTGCCAGCCCTGGGTCCCCCTCGCCCATCCCTGCTGCCCTGTGGGAGAGGGATGCAAGGCATTCTCGGAGCGTGCTATGGCTGGAGAAGGGCACTTGCTGGTCCATGCAGGCAGCAGAGACACTTGGGAGAGGGTTGTTGGAGCAGAGAGATGGCCAGGAGGAGGAATCTGGGGTGGGAGGTTCATTAAAGTGCTACCTGCCACTCTGCTCCCACACTGTGGAGGACATGCTCACCCTGACCTCTACCTTCTCCTGCAAAGCCAAGCTGTTGTCTTTTTTCTTCCCATCAACAGCATTGATTGCTGGCATCTTACAAGCAATTTTAGTGGAGCAACCCAGCATCTCAGAACCCCTGTTGCAGTTAATCCTGGTTTTGTTTCCTCTGCTGAACTAAGTTGCCTCTTCCCTCCTCTTCTAGTACGACAGAGTGAGCCCTCTGAGATGTAAAGTGAGAGCTGATTTGAAACAGAAAAGCCTCTTTTTGACTAAGAAGCTCCTCTTATTTTGCTGTCAAGCAAAGGCAGAGGAAGGTGCCCTTCTTGGATAAGAGCGCCTGACTTGTCTGGTTACCACTGCTTTGAGGTGGGTGGAAGCAGAGCATCGCATCAAGGCAAACTTGTTCTCCACACTTTTCAGCCGGGTTCTGTGATAGCAAGCAGATCCAGAAAATACTTAGTCTTTTCTTGGGAAATATCCTACTAGGTAGGGTATCATACCCTGCTTTTATTCCCATCTTTTCCTAATGGGTGCTACACCAACCAGAGCCTGTGCTGTGGTGTCAGAAAGGTGCCTCTCATCCACCTTATCAAAGAGCCAGAGCCATACCAGGGCTCACGGCTGCTGCTCCTGAGGCCAAAGCAAGTTCTTGCTGGTGGTGACTTCTGTTGCAACCACAGTTTCCTTTCTGTGTTCAAACTCAATTCATCTAGACCATCTGTAGGAGGAAGGAGAGGTTTCTACAAGCTCAGGCATAGAAGTTTCACAGCAGCTGAGCCAGCTATTACCTCCAGGCTGAAGAGCTGCAGTGGTGGCACGGGATAAGAAAACACTCTGGGACTAAAGTCAGAGGCTGAGCTAGTGTGCATGGGTGGTCCCCCAGTGCCAGTGAGTATGTCTGGCTGTAAGAGCTGCAGAGGTGGCCATGCTGTTTGCCTCACAGCAAGATTCGTTTTGGTCATGGCATTTGCCACAGCCTTTCCATTTAACACGGGGCTTCGGTGTAACATCACTTTCCTGACCTTGGGGCTCTGAGTATTTTGAGGGAGTGGAAGCATGCATGACTCTGATGTGGTGGTCACTGACAGTGTCTTCAGCTGTATGAAGCGTTGCATGGGTTTTTTCCCCACTGAAGCAACTATTCTGACAGAAGATAAAACAGCAGAAACTGTAACTCCAGAGTGTAAATACAAGAACTGCTGCGGTGGCGATGGCAGCAGGCACGACTAAAGGGGAAGCGTGAACGGCGTGGTGCACAGGCTCGTGGTGTGAGACTCCTCAGCCCCCGCCAGCTGCCTGGGGACACTGTGGCCACTGCAAGCTGACCCTGACAACCACCGTCAAAACATAAGAAGGCAAACCAGAAGGCTCCTCCTACAGCAACATTTTCCCTGTATTTTTTAAGCTGAGTGGTGACTGAGATGCCTGTGCACTGGCATTCTCACGAAGGTGGTGATGCCATATGGCTCTTCTCTCCTGCAGCTCACAGTCCTGGCTGGGCACATGGAGCGTGGCATGTGGCATGGCTTTTGCACCCAAACCCGAGCACTGGAGATACAAACAGTCATTTGTCTCTGTTTTGCTATAGGGTATTTCTTTCTCACAGGAAAGCCCACAAGAGTATGGAGAGATGTTGCTAGCACTGGTACTAGTGTCCAGCTAAAACTCAACTGGAGGGATGCTGCAAGGCACCAGGCCCAGGAGAAGGGAGCTCTAGGGTGGATTCTGGATGAGTTCTTAGCAAACAGATCTGAGACCTCCCTGCCCTCTGGCTCCCACTCAGCACCTTTGGAGCATCCCCCAGGCCCTGGGAGGGACTGCCAGGTGCCTGTGGTCCTGTTCCCAGCTATGAGACCCCCCAGGTCAGGCGTCCCATTCACACACTTAACCAAGGACCAGCTCACACTAGCTGGCTTTGCTCTCCTCCCACAGGAAGGCTGCTCCACAGCCCCAGCGCCCCACTAGCAAACTCCCTTCAACCCAAGGGGCAACCTGTAAATACTGCTGTAATATGCCCGGGCTTTCTGTAAGGTGAGACAACTCTCCTTTTCCCCTGGCCGTTTCCTCGCTGGGTTGTCTGTGCATAGCAAATGTATCCCTTCAATGACTTTGCTTTACCAGGCTGAGTCCCGGTCTCTCGCGCTGCTCCTCCTGCCACCTTGCACCCTCTCTGCACCTCTTTCTGCTTGAGTTCAGCACTTTCAAGTGCAGGTGACCTTTAGCTTCTGCATTCATTTTTCACCGCCTCTTGCTGGTTTACCACATTTTCTACTTTGTTATCCTCCTCAGATGAACTTCAAAGGGCTGTTTGTTGGCTCGGTAGAAGATCCCTGTGTGCCTGCGTGTCCCTTGTGTAACTCAGGACATGGTGAATGCCACTCACAGACTGAAAAAGTGTCAGGAGGGACGCAGGTCGTTACAGCCTGACTCATAGCCGATGGTGGAGAAGATCAGAAATGCGTACCTTCCCTCCTCCTCCCCCCAGATAGCCTCCTCTGAGCTTTCAAGGGAAGTTTAGTGTACCTAACATCTTTTAACAAACAACATCTGCGAACACATCAGTGGTTATTTATCTCTACCACCCTCCAGCCCAAGACTGCTGTGTCTACCCACGCTCCCTTGGAATTACGTGTAGGAGAGTGAGTAGGGCTCAGCATGGGGAGAAGAATAAAATGTTCTTCCCTGTTCTCCAACCCAGGCATCTCCCATTAGTTTTCATCATCATAATTATCACCCTTTCAGCCAACAGTTCCCACATTCACCCCTGTGCTGTGCGCCTCCCCTCCCATCCACTCTCATACCTGCCAGTCAGGGACAGCACCTTTCCAAAGCCGTATTTGTCATCTCCTAAACCTGTCTCCACTCCTTTCCTTTCCCTGCTTTCAACAAATCACATCCTCTGTTGCCTTTAATGAATTTTCTTCCTCTGTTGAGAAAAACTCGGGGGACAGCCGTATATCAGGAACACTGACCACCCCAGAAGCAGCGCAGGCACGTAAACTTTTCTGAAAGCCAGGCAGGGCCAGGGACTCGAACATGTATATCACTTCTCAAAACACAGCAAAGCTGCTCTTGGAAATGTTACATCCAGCTCCGTAATTCTGCTGCTTCCCTCCAAAACACTGGCACCACCACAATTTTTCCTCCCTCTCCTTATTACAAGGTTGCTACCCATATGCCCAGCGCAGTCCTCTCTGGGCTGCTCAAAATACAGCAGCCAGCTGTCCTCCAGCCATGGCAGTCGCCAGGCCTGCTCACTTGTATCTTATCTTTTTTTCACTTGAATTCAAGCTCCTTTCTTTGTCTTTGAGGTCCTCGCCATCTTCTTGCTTGTCCCAGCTTTCTCCAACGCTTGCAGCATTTCCTCCGACATTTCCCTGCCACGCTCTTCCATCTTCATGCCTCACTTTGTCTGGCCGTGCAGAATTGCAGCTGGTGAAAATATGTGACTGGAAGATTTCCCAATTAAAAAATATACATTTTGAACAAACTGATTTTTTTTTGAAAAATCATAATGCATGCAAGAGAAAATAACTCAAGAAAAAAATAACTTTTTTTTTTCATTTTAGGATGTGCATAAATGTTTTAAAATTCAGATATATTTCATTCTTTTATCAGTTTTATGTCAAGCTATTGTTTAATTTTTTTAGATGTGTTAATCACTTACCAGCCAAACTAAGGCAAAAAGCATCCAATGGAAAGGGGGGCATCTTTAATTGATTGATATTTTGATCATAAGAAGAAATAATGAAAGCTGACCTTATTGATTTCTAAACAAAAAAGGAATTCGAATGGAGTTACATTATGTTGTACTGTATGTCTGTAACAGCAGGACATACTATTGATATATTATTAAGCATATAATTAATATAGAAAGAATAGAATAAAGTTCTATTACAACAATGTTCAGAAGTTAATTATGAAAAAAAAAATGAAAAAAGAGGAGCTGGTGTCTCTTCTGTATTAAGGTCAACTGGGTACTTGGAGGCAGGGTGATGCCACAGTCATCGGTAGCGTTTTGAATACCTCAAGGGACTGGTCTTTTTCTGACTGTGCTACTGACTAGTACCAGATCATTCATTAGGTTACTTCTTTTTTTCCCCAGCCCAATTTCTTACTTATTTTTGGTCTGCCCGCAGTATTTAGCTCTTCTTTACTTCAGGACTGTCTTTCACTATTTGTTTATGCAACAGCCAGCGAGCTGGAAAGCTCCTTTGGATTGGAGCTGCTACCTGCTACCAAAACCAGGTTAATAACTTTAATAATAGCCATGCTTTGGATCTGCCACGTACTTGTTTGGGGCTCTGTCATGGTTTACGCCGAATTGGCCACTGGGGACGTGGGGCGCCCCAGCCAGGACCAACAGATGTTCCCCCCCCCCGCCCCTTCAAAGAGAGAGGCAGAGGAGAGAAAAAGAGACTTATGAGTTTAGAAGGAACTAAACTACTTTAATGAAATATTAATAACAAAATAAAAAGAAAATACTGAAATATATACAAAACCATATCAAGCTCCCAGGATGACAATCACAACACCGGCTGGCACTGGGGAAGTCCCAGACTGGACTCAGTGACTGGATTCTGGATCTGGATTCTGGATCGGGATCAAAGGCAAACGAACAGACAGAGTCCTCCTCGGACGTCAGCCGTTGAAGAAAGAGAGAGCTGACCCTTTGATCCCTCAGCTTTTATACTGAGCATGAGGCAGATGGGATGGAATACCTTGTTGGTCAGTTTTGGGTCACCTGTCCTGTCTGCTTCTCCTCGCAGGTGTGACCCCTCTATGCTTTTCCGCTTCCGACCCTCCAATGGGGCAAGTAACAAAGTTATCTGGCCTTGGGTGTTATAGCAATAAGTATAAGCAAGAGCCTGTCTGCATACCATGCCTTGGCACCAACTATAAACATAGGTCTTATCACTGAGAGCGAACAGTGTCTGCACAATATGCTGCCGATTTTAGTGGTTAAAAGAGGCCCAGCTAAGAAGCAAAGTTACTGAACAAAATTGGTCCTGTTTTACCTCAAACCAGGACAGGCTCTTGGGCAAACCTTTTGCATTCTCTGTGCTCCTATAAATCAGCAAAACGTTGCTTGTTGAGATTAATGGATGAAAAGCATATTGTTTGGCTGACTTATAAAGCAGCACAGTTTACAGTACTACACAATACAAAAATAATTTAAAGTTATTCAATAAAATAAAAAAAAATCAAGCCTGTCTTTGTTTCAATATTTTGTCAGTGACTGTGTATCTGAAATGCACTAAAATACACTTTTAAAAACTGCAAGGTAGCAAAGAAACTGTGAAATACCTCCACTTCTCTAAAAGCTGCTTAAAAAATGATTGCAAAGAGGTATCAGTAGCTGTGAGTTCTTATTTTGCTTAGAAAGTTAATACATTACTAATGGGGAGAGACATAACCAGACTGCAGTATAGAAGTTCATATTAGCTGAAGGAAACGAAGAACTAAAATAACGCGTCTCAGAAATTATATATCAGTTTCTGTAAAAAGTTGCAAATTTATTAGGTTGTGTTCTGTGATGGACATATCTGAACTTTTAAATTTTTTGCTTAAATCAGGTGTGGCTGTGAGGAAGGGGGGTGTAGCAAACATATTAAAAGAAGAACACCATTTCATATGCTACCTTTACTATCTTCAAAAAGAGCCGTATTTGATTTTTGCTTCACAGAATGTGTTGGTAAGCCCTCTCACTTCTTTTCCTGTTTACTGCAGCTACAAAACCTTCTATTTGTCTCAAAACCTATTCTGTAACTGGCAGCTGCCCATTTGACACCCACATATCACCAAATCTCAGCCATCTCCACAACTGATGGAGTAAACCTCTTGGAAACTCCCAAGCCCAAGAGAGGACAAGGACACGGTAGAAGGAGAAGGCGACTGGGGCCAACTGAGTGGAGGCTTCTTACTGTCAAAGGTAAAGTCAATGCGCTACTCTTAAAAGTAATGGGCTAACTTTGGCAACCAGGGGAAAGGGACCCGCAGCAGTTATCTCTCTCGATACCCTCCAGAAAACAGTTTTTTCAGTTTGACTGTTTTGCCAACTGATGTGAAGAGGGGGGAAAATGGAAAATGCTGTGCCCTGGTCGGAAGCTATCAAAGGCATTAACAGTGTAAAGGTGATTTGAAAGTCTGAAGTGGAGCATCTCCAGTCTCTATTCAGCTCAGGAAAAACACTTTTGAATTTTGCCAAAATCAGATGCATCATATCTATAAATCTACATCTATGTATCTGTATCTATCTACGTATTTATACATCGATATAACACAGTATTCATTATTTTTTGAAAATGTTTAAATGTTTAAGATGTTTAACTTTTTCTTGTTGAATCTATGGACTGCTTTTAAGGGGTCCCTAACAAGCAATTAAGAAAAGCAAGCCGTTGCTGCAATGCTTGGAGTGACAGCGTGTCGGGGTCACAGATCAAAAGTATTAGCAGGAAATATATTCTACCCATGTCTGTTGCTGCATGAACAGCTATTATCTAGCGACTCAACATCTTGATATTTAGGGGTTTATGCATGAAAACAAAGTTGAAATTAATAATGCAGATGTCCTACCTACAGCTGAAAACTAAACATAGGAAAGAACTGCACTGTCAATGTAAATTGCTGCACTGCTTTTCTCTCATCACTCATTATTTCTGAACAAGAAACTCTGTAGGGTTGAGTGCTGTTTTTGTAACGGGTTTCTCTGCATTGCACGATTGTCAGTGCAGCATGAGCAGCATCCATACCTGGAGCAGAGGATGAACGCTGACTCCAGCACCGCTTTGTGCTGTGCAAGCAGATCCCCCTGTTTCCCCACACAAGGTGGCACAGCCAGGCAAGAAGGGGTGAATTCTGATTCCTTCCTTGTTCATACGAAAATTTTCACCGTTCTCTTTCTTTTCGTACACCCGAGCAGCAATTTTTGACACAGGAGAGCATGTCCTCTACTTTTAATGAATTAATCACTGTCATTCATATTATTGCTACAGCTTAATAGCAATAATTATTACAAATGATTCTTCCTTCCTGGAAACTTTGTGTCCTTGAAGCACTTTAAAGACATGATCAACCTGTATGCAAGCATAACACAGATGCAGAGCACAACAAACATGAAAATGTCTTATCAGTGACAAGGGAAACTCCTTTGAAATAGTGTCTTTTGAAAGAACCATTACTTCTTAAAATGTGAACACTTAACTCTGAAAACCAGATCCCTTTTTCTAGGAATCATGAAGTGACATATGAAAAAAAAAAGGATGCTAAAGCACTGACTCACTTTTGGAGAGCAGGTCAGACAATTTTAAAGCAGTCTTCATTGCAATTCTTCAGAAATGACAGAGAGGAACCCCCCCAAACACACCCCTCTCTCCCCCCAGATTGTTTTGGTTTTCTTTAAACTGGAAAACTGAAGTTGGGCAGAACAGGCAGGAGTGATAAACTGCCATGTTTTAGCAATAGGCACAGCCAAGCTGCTCACCAGCTGACGCGGAGGTCAGTGGCAGCCTCGCTGCAGCAGCCCAGAGCTTGGCACTGCAAGTGCTGCTGTGTAGCCCTGCAAACTCCTTGCTGCTGCAGAGTTTTTTTTTAGTATGCGATCCTGCACTCACCCGTGGAAAACTATCTTACATGTCTCTGCACCCCATGCAGTATCTAGCCCTGATCAGCTCAGCTGAAAATGTAGTTATGCTGCTGGGTCATGGATTCTTCGGTTGAGACACTTTTATAAGCGTCTTTATGGTATAGGCAGAAAGCTTCCCCACCCCAGAGAGCACAAGAAAATCCAGATTCTTAGATCAGATGCAGGTTTTGTACCATTTTGTACCATTACGACTACTCAGAGCATGAATTTTTCCATCTCTGTAATAATAAGGGGCTAACTCACTGGCACTGAGGCAGTTTCAGGCAAAGCAAGAGCATCCCAGTGCTCACACTTATGCACATAAAGGAACGATTGGCAGGCTGCAGGTGCAGCTTTTTGGGTGGTACAGCTGCTCTTGTCCAGCCAGTGAGGCCAAGACTGCGTTTTGCAGTCCCTCTCTGCCTGGAGGCTGACCCACAGGCTCAATGTGGCACAGAGAGAGGCAAAAGCCACTCTGGGAGTCCTGTGCCAGGACAGCCAGCCACTTATCCCTTGCTCTTTCCTTCACAGGTATCTGAGATGAATCCCACAAGCCAGTTCCTTGGCACAACAGAATATGACTACGGATATGATGAAAACACTGCTCCGTGCAATGAAGGGAACAGCTTTCGCAGGTTCAAATCCCTCTTTCTGCCAATCCTTTACTGCCTTGTGTTTGTGTTCTGCCTTCTGGGAAACTCCCTGGTCCTTTGGGTTCTCCTGACCAGGAAAAGGCTGACGACAATGACTGACATCTGCCTGCTGAACCTCGCAGCCTCTGATCTCCTCTTTGTCGTGCCTCTCCCTTTCCAAGCCCACTACGCTTCAGACCAGTGGGTTTTTGGCAACGCTATGTGCAAGATAATGGCTGGCATTTATTACACAGGTTTTTATAGCAGTATTTTCTTTATAACCCTCATGAGCATAGATAGGTATATAGCAATTGTCCATGCTGTCTATGCCATGAGGATACGGACAGCCTCTTGTGGCATAATTATCAGTTTCATCCTGTGGCTGGTGGCTGGCTTGGCTTCTGTACCTAACATCATGTTCAACCAGCAGCTGGAAATTGAGCAGTCTGTGCAGTGTGTCTCCACATACCCCCCAGGCGACAATACCTGGAAGGTCGCTTCTCAGTTTGCAGCCAATATCTTAGGCCTCTTGATTCCCCTCAGCATCCTCATTTGCTGCTACGCTCAGATACTGAAAAACCTGCAAAAATGCAAAAATCGGAACAAGATCAAGGCAATTAAGATGATTTTCATCATTGTCATTGTTTTCTTCCTCTTCTGGACTCCCTTCAACATCGCGCTGTTCCTAGACTCTCTGCAGAGTCTGCACATCATCAATGACTGCCAGGCGAGCTACCAGATAGCCCTGGCCCTGCAGCTGACGGAAACCATCTCCTTCATTCACTGCTGCCTGAACCCCGTGATCTACGCCTTTGCTGGAGTGACATTCAAGGCCCATCTTAAAGGACTACTTCAGTCCTGTGTCCGTGTCCTCTCCAGCCCTGTCGGAGGTGCAGGGGCTGGTCAGTCGTTTTCAACGCACACCCAGCTCTCTGGCTGCTCTGACAGTGCAGGGTTCCTGTGAGCCCACCTGAGCTGCCTTCTTCTGGTGCGAGAAGTTGGCCTAAGCTCTGGCATGGCCCTGAATGTTGTACCATGTGTGCAGCATCCTCTTGGGAAGACCAGAATATCCATGTCTCGTTTTGGCATATGCTGTGAACTACAGCACAGTAAGTGGCAACGTTAGTTTCCAAAGAGCGTTTATAAGATGGTGACCCTACAAGATTGCCACAGAATGATTTTTAATTAATTTTTAGCGCTCTTTTAAGACATTCCAGCAAGCAAGGTGCTTCCTCTACTCCTTATTTTCTCTTATATGCATTGCTACATCTCCCAGATAAAGAGGCCCCTCAGCTCAGGGTCCTGTTGCTTTGCTGTGGGATGCTGCCAGGGCCACAGCCAGGGGGTCCCTGGAGCTGCTGCCACCCAAAGCAACCTTTGTTGGTGATGCCTTCAAAAAGAGCATCCTTCAAAATAAAAAAAGCATGCCTTCAAAACGCTTCCAGGTGGCCCCTATACTGGTCACTTGTAGAGGCCCATACACTTGAATCTGTTGTCATCAAAGCAGCCTGGTAGTCTGCATCACTTCGGGAGGTATGGGACCTCCAACTCTGTGCCCCTAGTGCTTGCTGATAAATATAAACACCACAAAATGTCATGTAGCACGTAGGCGCCTTATCTTTTTCCATACATCGTTGTTTTCTGCCATTTTAGAAATGTTTTCTTTGAATAAACATATTAACTGCACTGTTTTGTCTTGGCCCCTGAAAGTCTTTCTAATGACTCGCAAGCTTAGATTAGGATAAGGAAAGGATGTTTTTACTGTTTTTTTGTGCCCATATCACATAAAATACATCTGATGGGACTGAGAGGCACCCTGGAGTTCTTCAGCAAAAGAAATCTTGCCTCCAATCTCCTGTTGAGAAAGATTTCTTCTCAAAATCCCCATAAAAATTCACAGTGAAAAAGTAACATTTATGTTGAGGTTATATTACTGTAAACAAAATTCTGAAAGTTAAACAAGAGAGCAGCTGAAACCAGGAAAAACACAGCCTGGGTATTGTCAAAGATTGTATTTTCTAGGGTAATAAAAAGTATTATGTTTTCTTAGTTCTACTTTTCCTTCTGAAAATATAATTGCATTTTTTTACATTTCCTAAAAATTTCAAGCATGTTTCTAACCTCAGTGCCAAAATATTCTTGCCATTAACTACATAGTATAGAAAATAGTTCTTTCATTTATGATAGTGTAATTAACATTTCTAGGTTTTATTCCTCAATGGATAAGAAATGCCCTGCAGCTCAGTTATCATATTGTTTTACTTCTCAGAAGACTTTTAGGTTTTAAGAAACAAAGCCCTCTGTTTGTGTATTTCTGTGGGGGCTTTGTACTGCACAGGCACTTTAATGATTGAAAAGACATATGGGCCAGCATCTCAGGTCAGATATCTTCCCCCTGTGGCCAGAATTTGGGACTTTGGATAAAAGAATTTCTGTTTAAAATGCTCAGTGACATTTACCATCATCTTAACTGTTGCTGTTTCAGATGAAAATGGAAGGGAGAAGAAACAAACGTAATAGATATATATTATTTTTTAATTGGTATTTTGAGAAGAAGGGAAGATGAAAATGTTTTCTGGCCAGCTCTCACACACTGACACTTTCCCACCGAGCTGCATCACTGCAACTTAGCCCAAAGCAATAGTCAGGAGCCAGGTTTCCTGGCTGCAGGGAAGAGACACAACTGACTGATCGATCAAAGAGGGGGCCCCGGTCCAATCCAATGCACGGGACTCACAGCACCAAGGAACTGCCTTCAAAGATATAAAGTATCTGTGGAGCATCCCCTGCACTTTTTTAGGCCTCTAGATTTCAGGGAATGATCATTTCATACCTGGCACCTTTTTTTCTGATTGAAATTGGGCACGTGTGAAACAGTAAAAAAATTGCCCTGATCACTTTGTTTTGCCAACAGTTGTATAAAAAAGAACAAAACCAAGCAAAGACTGCTTTTAGGTAAAGATAATATTCAAGGACTCTCTTGTTTTAAAACAGATTTGGATCACATCTGCAATCTTCTTAGTCAGAAGAAATAACAAGGAGTAAAGGATTCTTATTTTTCAACAATTGTTTATTTGGCTTGCTGAATTTCATATTTCAAAAAGACAAGATGGTCCAAAGCACTGTAATTTTTCAAAGATCGTGCCCCTTTTCAGATTGCTATGTAATTTAAAGTGTTACGCACCAGATATGCCCCAGACATGCACAGTTCTTTCCAATGCCATCATGAAATTCTGCAAGTGTGAACCTAAAATATCCCAAAGAGACTCTTGCATCATTAATGCAGCACTGTTTTCAGCAGTAGACTAGGATTCCCTCTGGGTTACAAGACAAGGGCCAAACTCTTTGGTTGCTATTATTTGTTTGTCTAGCTCCCACTGAAATCATGCTCTGTGTGTGTGTGCAATAGCAGAATTTAGCCCAAATGATATGTGAAGTCTTAACCAAAGAAGAAAAAAGTAGGTTTTGTTGGTCTTACTGCAGAGTTTCTTCCTCCTCCTCCTTGTCTTCCACTGCTGAGTTTAAAATACCAATATTTAAGAATCCAGAAGGGTAGATCCAAACTCCCCCCTCCTCCGCTCAAGCACAGTCGATCTCTCACAGATCGAGACTGTGGATTCTTAGGACACTTTTCCCTTCAGAAGGCTCTTTCTCCATCTAATGTGGCCTCAAAAAGCAATGATACAAGTAGCTATTTTGCCCCTTTTATTGTATAAACTACCAGAATAGACACACAAACATACCCAGCATCACCCCAAGTACTCATACACAGCAGGGCTCTCAGAAGCACTATGCCTCTTCTCTAAGCATGAAATTTTATTTTTAATGTTGTAAATCCACAGGATTTTATGCTACTCTTACATGTGATGGAAAGAATCTACGGAGACACTAAGCAATGTTGAAAAATTGTTGCAATTCTATGCACTGAAACAGTTCTGGATAACAGCACTACACCAGTAGGATACTACTAAGGAGGTGGTACTGCTGTTTTTTCCGATATACATTTTTCTAGGGTAGAAACTTGTCAGTGACAATCTGCCACCTTCTGCAGATGTAATATTCTCCCTGGAATAAAGCAGGTAGCAGATGCACTATTTCCTCACTTTCAAGGTTTCTGACACAAAGTGAAATTGGTAAAAGAATTTTGCAAACTACTCATAACGAGATCAGCTACTTTTCATGTGCTGAGATGTTGTCAGCTGCAAATACCACTGCAAAAGCACCAAGGAACTTTGAGGTTTGATGTCACCTGGGTTTCCTGGTGCTGTGTGTGGTAATATGAATACATACGCCCAAATATCTAGCCCAATCTTGTTCCATTAAATTAGTGGAAAGTTGATCACTATTCTGAAGAGGATGGAATAAGGAAATTATTGCTATTCATAGAACAGATCTAATCAGATGTTGCACAACTAAAGCAACTAACATTTCTCCAAGGACCAAGCTGTAAGACCTATCATTGATATCAGATTGCCAGCTACAGTGCTAAGTACCACTTTTCATGTTTGGTAACATTTCCCTAGCTAGTTCTAAAATGTGTCTAAACCTGCTTGAACTTTCTAGGTATTGATTTTCATCTAACATGTTTCACAATTCTCTACTTTCCTGTTTCATGTTTCTCTGCCCTTTTGCAGTATGATGCCTATGACAGTAGGATAGGAAAGTCTGGCCTTATTCTAGTCCAAGACCACTTAGCAGTGTGCAACAAAACATTCAGATGTGCACATCTTCAAAAACACCTCCCAGACCTTTAAAATAAATAAATGAAAATAAAACTGTGCAAATCAGTGCAAAGGAGAACTGGCAGAGTTAGAAAAGCAAGAACATCATATAAAATGTAGTGCTGTTAGCGATTCCTCCTGGCTTTTCTCCAGCCTGTAACTGCCAAGTTCACTGCTTTTGTAATGTTCCTCAGTCCTGTTGACTCACCATGGGAGAGCCCAACCTTAAGAAGATGCGAGATTGAATTTTAGACGTGTCACATTTGGCCCACGTCCCCAGGCTAGGGTCAAGAGAAATGTGATTTGATTGGGGCTCCTGGGAGATTAAAAAAGTTAACATGGGAGATCATTCTACAGGAAGAAAAATTCCTTAAATTGAGGTTCTGCCTGTTCAGGAACAGTACTTGGAGGCTGCGCACACTCTTGCTCTCTATCTCTTTGGCCCCATGAAGCCCCCTCTCTTTCCATAAGAAGAAATGAAGAGCTGCACCTGGTGTGAGAGCAGAGTAAAGTACTGGTTTGTTCTGTGTCAGCATGTGGATTTGCCCTTATCATCTAGCAGGTGTAGAGGTCTGTGACCTAGCCAAGGGGCTATGCCCTCCCAATGGGAACAGTGACAGAAGGTGAAGGGAGACAACCTACAGAAGTTGTAGAAAACGTCTACCTTCCTTGTCTCTTCCACTTCTAGGGATGAAAACAGTATGTTAATTTCTGACTAAATACTGGAGTTTCATTTATTCAACTTTTCTTTGGCTGCATCTGCTCAAGCTCCTAGGTTAAAACTAAACAGAAAAACACAGGTAGAACTCTCAATTAAGATACTTAATCAGGATGAAAAAAGTGGGAATCAACCCATAGAAACCACTTGCGGAAGTAACGCCAGAAATCATGCAATACTTTAGGATGATACAGTTCTAGAAAAAGATCACATTAAACTTCATCTTATAATACTACATTACTAAAGCTAATCTTCTCAGTGAGTTTGGGAAACCATGAGTATATGCATCTGAAGAGCTGAAAAATTTATTTGTAGAACCACAGAATCATAGAATGGTTTAGGTTGGAAGGGACCTTAAAGATCATCTAGTTCCACTGCCCCTGCCATGGACTGGGACACCTCCCACTAGACCAGGTTGCTCAAAGCCCCATCCAGCCTGGTCTTCAACACTTCCAGGAATGGGGCATCCACAACTTCCCTAAGCGATTTGTTCCAGTGCCTCACCACCCCCAGACTGAAATATTTGTTCCTAATAACTATTCTAAACCTACGATCTTCCAGTTTGAAGCCATTACCCCTCGTCCTATCACTACATGCCCTTGTAAAAAGTCCCTCTCCAGCTTTCCTGTAGGCCCCCTTCAGATACTGGAAGGCTGCTATAAGGTCTGCCTGGAGTCTTCTCTTCTCCAGGCTGAACAACCCCAACTCTCTCAGCCTGTCTTCATAGGAGAGGTGCTCCAGCCCTCTGATCATCTTCGTGGCCCTCCTCTGGACCTGCTCCAACAGGTCCACATTCTTCTTGTGCTGAGTGCTCCAGAGCAGGATGCAGTACTCCAGGTGGGGTCTCATGAGAGTGGAGTAAAGAGGCAGAATCACCTCCCTCAACCTGCTGGCCACACTTCTTTTGGTGCAGCCCAGGATATGGTTGGCCTTCTGGGCTGCAAGTGCACATTGCCAGCTCATGTTGAGCTTCTCATCCACCAACACCCCCAAGTTCTTCTCCTCAGGGATGCTCTCAATCCATTCTTCATCCAGCCTGTATTTGTGCATGGGATTGCCCTGGCCCACGTGCAAGACCTTGCACTCAGCCTTGTTAAACTTCATGAGGTTTGCACAGGCCTTCCTCTCTAGTCTGTCCAAGTCCCCCTGGATGGCATCCCTTCCCTCCAGCATGTCAACCGCTCCACACAGCTTCACGTCATCGGCAAACTTGCTGAAGGTGCACTCCATCCCAACATCCATGTCACCAACAAAGATGCTAAACAGTACCAGTCCCAGTACTGACCCCTGACGAACACCACTTGTCACTGCTTGCCACTTGGACTTGGAGCCATTGACCACAACTCTTTAAGTGTGACTGTCCAGCCAGTTCCTTATCCACAGTGTGGTCCACTGGTCAAATCCACGTCTTTTCAATTTAGAAACCAGGATGTCATGCAGAATGGTGTCGAATGCTTTACATAAGTCCAGCTAGATGACATCTGTTGCTCCTCCCTTACCCACCAACACTGTAACTCCATTGTAGAAGGCTACCAAATTTGTCAGGCACAATTTGCCCTTAGTGAAGCCAAGTTGGCTGTCACCAATCACCTCCTTATTTTCCATGTGCCTTAGCAGAGTTTCCAGGAGGATCTGCTCCATGATCTTGCCAGGCACAGAGGTGAGACTGACCAGCCTGTAGTTCCCCAGGTCTTCTTTTTTACCCTTTTTAAAAGTGGGGGTTATGTTTTCCCTTTTCCAGTTACGCTCCTGCCACTTGTTCTTTGCTGCCCATTAGATGCCGAGGGCAGTGGTCTCCAGGCAGACCTGTCACTGGCAGCCCCAGGCAGCTTTCCAGCCCTGGGACCACACAGTCTTAAGAGATTAGGCTATTAGGCAAATGTGTGAAATTCAAAAGACATTACAGATTATTTCACAATAATAAGCTTAGCTCAGAAGTCACACACAGTACTAGATGGCAATGACCTAGAAGAAGTGTGTTTTAGGTGCTACAAATAAATTTTTTTTCCAGTGTAATTTCTACAATGGTCAGTTCAGGGTCATGAAGAGATAACAAAGTCACTTTCAAAGTAAGAAATGTGCCAACACAGTAAATACAGTGTCACATAGAGAGACTGCTTCAGAGATACAAACCTGTGAGGTCAAAAGAGTATTCTGCTGTGCTCAGGCTAATTAGCAGCTGAGAGCTATGACTAACAGGTTACAGGGCTGCTGGTCCTGGACCTAGCTCAGATGTACCTGTAACTGTGCAACATAAACACATTTCTCCCATTGTTACAGCCTGCGCATCAAAATGGCCCCAGGACTGGCTTTTGGAGAGTCCCTCTGGTTCTCCAGCAGTTCAGCAACATGGACATCAGTAGACTGTGACAGTAGGAACACGGGAGACATGAAGAAGCCCTGGAGTCTGTGGCTGGGATGGGAGATTTGTAACAAAACCAAATAGTGCCACCAACTGCTGGGAACCCAGCACAGGATGGCTAAAAAGAATATGGGAAAAAAGATGTCAACCACAGTTGTATGGTAGAAGATAAATAAATCATATCATAGAATCATAGAATACCAGGTTGGAAGGGACCTCAAGGATCATCTGGTCCAACCTTTTTTGGCAAAAGCACTGTTTAGACAAGATGGCCCAGCACCCTCTCCAGCTGAATCTTAAAATTGTCCAATGTTGGGGAATCCACCACTTCCTTGGGGAGATTATTCCAATGGCCAATTGTTTTCATTGTGAAAAATTTGCCTCTTGTGCCAGATTGGAATGTCCCCAGGAGTGACTTGTACCCATCACCATGTGACTTCTTGTAAAAAGGGAGTCTCTGTCTTCTTTGTAGCCACACTTTAAATACTGGAACATGGTGATAAGGTCTCCCCTAAGCCTTCTTTTCTCAATGCTGAACAAACCCAATGCTGTCAGCCTTTCCTCATATGGCAGGCTTCCCAGTCCTTTGATTATCTTTCTGGCCCTTCTCTGGACCCTCTCCAGCCTGTCTACATCTTTTTTGCACAGCAGGGACCAAAACTGAACATAGTATTCCAGGTGTCGCCTGACAAGCGCTGAGTAGAGTGGGTTAATGACTTCTCTCTGCTGGTGGTGCCCTTGTTGATGCAACCCAGCATCCTGTTGGCTTGCTTTGCCACAGCAGCACATTGTTCACTCATATTGAGCTTGTTGTCCACCAGGACCCCCAGGTGCCTTTCCACAGAGCTGCCCCCCAGCTGGGTAGATCTCAACCCGTGCTATGCTCCTGGATTATGTTTTCCCAATGCAAGACCTTACACTTGTCCTCGTTGAACTTAATTGTAAAGTGAGAGAACATCTCAGCTCTCTGTGGGAGGAGGAAACGCGAAATTATGACTTGGCACTGGTCTCAATTCCAGGAGTTGTTTTAGTCACTCTCCTACTGAGAAATTTCAACCCGCTGTAATATAGTCTTAAGCTTTCTGTTTCCTTGTTCCTTTTTCTTTCTTCTGGGGCACTTCCCTTAGCACAGCCTTCCCACTCCTGAGGACCACTTCCTCCATTTCAGAAGTCTCTAGCACCTTGATTTTTTTTCTGCTGTAAATATGCTAGAATGTAAGTCTGTGCCTTTGTCCCCAATCGTTTCTTCACAGCACACCTCTTTGCTTCTCCGTATCAACTTGCCAGGTTGTTGGCTCTCAAAAGCCGGGGCTGAGCAAAGCTGCCCTGTGCAGGTTGGTGAGTAAGAGACATTGTTGAATTCCTCTAGCCTCACTATGTCCAGCTCAAACATACAAAAATTTCGTTAAATATATTATTATATCTTCTTAGTATTTTGTTGTGAAATATTCACTTAATATTACCTCTTTTTACAGGGACATGTAATGAGGGAGAGACTTCTGTAACCCTGCAAACTGAAACTGCTTTCTGAGTGTCTTCTGCCCAGTAATATGGTATTTCACCCAGTAATACAGTATTGGTATTGCTATCACCAGGCCACAGGTTTTGTACTGAGTGTGCAATGCCTCAGGACTGAGGCTCACCAGCCTGGCTTTTTCTGAACTCATCTTGACCTGCCTGAAGCTTTATTTTTGCAACAGCAGTTCTTCTGAGCAGGTGACTAATCCATTAGTTTTGCTTATCTTTGTGTGGCACAACCACAGTTTTTATAGAGAGAGTAATAAAAAGAAGTTATTCTTTCTAACATGACTCTAACATGATGCTGCAACATAGATAAGTACAGTCCTAGTATGACAGCAGAGGCTTTGAGAAGTAGGGACAGAGGATGAGGTGTAGAGGGACCCTTTCATGAAGGACTGACAGGGTGAAGCAATTGACCTTAGGACTCAGAGGAGCAGTGGAAGAATAAAAGCATTATGCTTAGAAAAGGGGTATAAACTAGGAAGTATGAATGCAACAAATTTAACTATTATTTTTGGGGTTTATTGTTATTGTTGTTATTATTATTAATAATAATAATGATAATAATGTGTTTCTGCACAGAAGCATTCATGTCTTTTTTTTTTTTCTCTTTTCTTTCTTTTTCTGAGATAATTAGATCTGGACTAATAATGATTGTTGGGTTAGAGTGCTAAAAGTTCAATTACACTAACAATAAATTCTTGGGTTTATGTTTAAGGTGTTTCCTTTCTGCCCATAACTGATCTGTGAGAAGTGCATTTGCCCTACCCACTTTGGGGAAACCCAAAACAGGTGTGAGAGAGTGAATGTGCCGCACCCTGAAAGCCTGAGATTCCACAGGTCTGTATACAATAATCAATTTAAAGCAAGGCTATGTCACATGTTTGAGATCCACCACTGAATTCAGTCATTGGGATTTGTATAACATTTTCCAGGGCTTGACATCAGTGTTAAAAAGATCCAGATAGGAACTACTTATTACCTTATCCTCTTTTCTAAGATTAAGGTATAAAGAAGAAGAGTTGGTTCAGCCAAAATAAATGATATTGTTCATTTGTGGCTGTATACTATAACTACCTGTAGTCCTTACACTAGAATATTGGCTACAGAAACACACCTCACATTATCTTCTTTCTGATACCTTGTGTGGGTTTTGCTCCTCTTAATTAGAAATAATTAGAACCCAAATACATTATCCAATGCAAACCTTCAAATGCATTAATTAATTAACCCAGAAGAGAGATACAAAACTTTCTGTGGCTTACAGTTTTCTGCTGAGGTGACCTCATAATGCCACTAAGTTCTGAAGCTTGCCTGACTTCAACTTTCTTTAACAACCTGAAAATCTCAGAGGTCTGCTGAAACTCTGGTGACCCTTAGATGACTTCCATGCCCAACTTCTCTCTCTCTCTCTCTCTCTCTGGCAGCAGTTCCTTTCCTTCTTTTAGGCTGGAGAAGATAATCACGTGTCCTCTCATCCATCACAGTGCGCTCCAGTGTCAACTGGTCAGTCTGTCTCCCTACCTAATAGGTTGTCCTGTTCTCTTCCTTCACGCTGATCCTCCAGCTAGCCAACAAATTGTGTTTTCACTTGTCACAGCTTTCTGATACAGCTTTTCCAGGTTGTGGCTGATGTCTAGAGCCTTTGGCCCTAATTTTTCTAAGCTTTTTTCTCAGGCAGAGAAAATGTTAGTCTATATCCCAGGAGAGACTCCCTGATTTCAGGGGAAAAAACCACAGGCTTGTGGGGCTTAGACTTACCTGACAGTCTTTTCAATGAAACAAGTGGAGGGACAGATGTTGGAAGTGTCAGTGGTGAGCAATGTGTAAGTATTTAATGTTTAATGCATTTAATGTATGGACAACTAGGAGATAAAAAATGGTCCCTTGCCAGTGTGAAAAACAGTACTGCACAGTAAACTTCTCTACTATCCAAGGACAAGTGCTAACAATATTGAAAATATATTGTGACTTGAAGAAGTCTTGTAAAATGCAGCATCAGTGTATGATGTTAATTCCCCAAAGAGATACGCCAGCGATAGTCTGGTTTTGAGATTTTAGCTGAATCCAAGTGCACTTCTGGCAACACAAATACATTATTTTAGCCAAGATTCACTTAAAGCTTTATGTAGGACTTTATCCCACCATACTTTAGTACAACTTAGGTAGAAATACCAGCTTTTCTTTGAATTCTTTTGCTCAGATGGCTTTTCAGTTTAAGTTATTTTTATCACTTGTTTGTGGCTTGCTTTTGTCTTGCCACTTACACAACCTCTTCCAAGAAGAACGGCAAACTAATTTGCATGTACTAAATATACCAGCATAAAACAACTATTGCAATATGACCTGAGAGCTTCACAAACACAGATGGTTTTGGCTTCATATCACACTTGCTAACACTGATACTGTTTTGCACAGAGGCACAAACAGCCTGTCTACAACCGTTCAACTAACAGCAGGTGTAGAATATCTCACTTGTGGACAAAACTGTAAGCTAGCTCTTCCATTCCCATTATGAGACAGCAATTAGTACTGCCTTTAAAAAAAAGAAAGAGAGAGAATGTAATAAAATTTACCACACCGTAGTACAGAAGATACCACAGTGATCCTCATTTGCTGGGGACGGAGAACAGCGTACAGTCTGTGGTATCACAGACTCTGTGGTGTGGTTAGTTTGCTATGGACTGTGAGAAAGCAGATTTTGCTGACTTACCTAAAGCCCAGTGTTTTCTTATATTTTCTCTACAGAAGTTACTAAGGAAATGGTGTCTCCACCCTGTAAATAAAACCTGTTGGAAGATGATTAGGGTCAGATTCAGTATGTCTATAAATTGGTGTAGCATGGCTACTGAGCTGGCTTCAGGCTGCTGGACTCTCCATGGGGAGTTTTCTCAGAAATAAAGCAGGCTCCACCAGATGGATGCCCGGAGTGTAAGGCCAGTCTCTGAGAAGACTGAAGACTATCTGGGGCTAGTTGTGTCTTTTGAATTCAGTTACACTGAGCAGTCCCACAGATACCTGGGAATCAAAATCCAGGAAGGCTTACATTTCAGAGATGCCAAGTCCTGTGCCACAAATACTACTGGAATCTGCAAGCTTGTCACATGGCAGGCACAAGTTCCACCAAGGGATTTAGGCACTTAGGCCTGAATTTATCCTTCCTACCCTTAAATGTCTACTTCTAGCACATAAATTAAGCACCTTCCCTTTGCACTTAAACTTAGATTTCCATAGATGGCCTCTGAGGTTGTGTTCCTCATGTTCCAGGGCCCAATGTGAAGACCAAGAACCAGCAGCTACAATAGGCGGGAACCATGCCCCAGCATAATACTTTGCTTTGGAGAAAAACAGTGGACAAACCAGATTCCCCGAATATATAGAGGCTTGACAGTGTTATTCATAATCTTGGCACTTCAGCTTCCTCATTGCAAAATGGAGATAATGGTGTTGATTCATCTCATAAATGTGGTGAGAAGACAAATACTGTAATATCTGTGAAGCAATCAGATATTACCCTAACAGAACTAGAGACGTAATCATGAGGAAAAGCAAAATTCTGCAGTCCAAGAAGGGTCTGTATAGTGTACATTAAATAGGACCTGGTCCTGTGCGCTAGTGAAGTACAATAAAAAGAAGCCCAAATAACCAGTCCTTCAGCTGGGAGGATGGCTCCTGCAAACTGAATGAAGCATGACATGTACTCAAGAGGTTAACATGAAGGGCAGATTGCATTGCTATTTCCTTGTGTGGTTCTTCTGTGAGCAACTCAGAATATCTTAAGTATATGTTGAACTCCCAATTTACTTACATCTCAGTTGTCAAGTCTTACTTCTCCAAGGCTCTGTGAAATACCCCAAAGCTGTAAGGAAGTACTATGACACCTGAGCAGCTGACGATGTATATCCTTTGACTATAGAGGGAGCCTTTACATTTACTAGCCAACTACCAGCTAAGTCAGCTGGTGGGAGAGACGATTCCTACAGCCTACAACATTCGGTTTGAAGGAGTATGGAATCAATTACCTACTCACAGACCTTGCAAAGTCCTTCTGTGTGCTCCTCCTTGTGCTCAACCGAAATTGCCACATGCCCATCCCTATAAGCCTGAGGACAGTCAACAAAATGTCTGTTGAGGGCTACTGTGGATGAGGACGCTCAAGAGGAGTCTATTGTACAGGACTCAGTAATACGTTTATTGAATTCCTTTTTCAACACAAAACATCTGCTTCATCAAATTTCACCATAAAAAGGCATGCTGAAGCACACCAGAGCAATGGGAAAGCAACTTCATTGGTATGCAGTTTCCCTCCTTGTGCTGTCCTACTTTGCCTAAAATTCTTAAACGTGTTTTGACACAGGGACTGAAGTCAGCATTTCTGCTTCCACATGGGAAGCCTACAATATTAGATGAACTGCAAGGCCATCATTTAATCTTTGCTATGGTCTTAGTGGCATATAGCCGAGGCCCAGTCTGTTCTATTTAGGTAATCTGCTTGGTAATTTTTCCAATATTTTTGTCAACAGTGAACTGTCTCCAGCTCTCCCTTTCCCTCCACAGGAAGAGAAAAGAGACTTCTTCAAGAAATTTGGAAAATTATGTCAGTGCCCTGAGTGTATCCCCACGTCTTGACTTCAGTATCCACATAACATTCTAAACTTAAGGCAACAGTATCATTGTCAGAAAAGGCTAGTTCTCTCTCACATTGAGCGGTTGATGGAGTAACAGAAGTACATCATGGTTTGGTTCCCCTGCTTCAATTCTGTCAATGGTAGTGTTGTGACAGCTTGTAGAAAGCCCCAGCTGAAGTAAGACAGTTTTGTTGCAGAAATTTTTCGTTATTTTTTGATTCTTCTCTTTGGTACAACCAAGAGGTACTTCCCTGTTCATAGAATTTCAATTGATTAGCATGGTGAAGTTTATGTACTCTTTTCTTCCCTTCTTGCTCTTTCTAATTTTATAGATGGAAACCCAAAGCAGCTCTCTAGTTTTATAAGGCAAGCAATCTTCACCTGGCAATGTCTCTGACTTTAGGAGGCTTTTCTCCCGCTGCTTCCATCTCCTAGGTAGTTCTTTGGATTAGTTAATGTCTATAAAGCTCACTAAACCCTTACAGGAAAGATGCTAAGAGTAAAATCATAAAGTAAGTTTGAGAAAGCTCTCCAGAGATCATCTAGTCCTTTGACAATCGTTTCTCACAGGCCGTGCTTTCTAGACTGATGAACACTTCATTCCTTTCTCCTGGACTTCTTCAGAGTTCTAAAATCCCTGAAAAAGGGATTTTCAGGTGACTCTGTCCTTTCTAACAGCCTATAATATAATTCACCTATAATATAATAATAATTTAGCCACAATTGAAAATGTAGTCCCAGGTGTCTAAAATTAAGTATCCAATATGAGATATTTTTTCTCTTTTGAATCTTTCTCTTTTTTTCTGTATTTTAATCTCAATTAAACTTTCTGAAGTAGCTTCCAATTATTTGCATTACCATTTCGTAAAGAAACCGTCCCTCATTTTCAAAGGTCAGAGCAATTGGAGCTCAGGCAGCCTGAAAACTCTGTCCACTTGTCTTCAATCTAAGCACTCAGACTGGAGACACAAAGAATTAAAACTCTTTCAAAACAATGTGTGCAAAACTGTGCTTTCTTTCTCAAATGTGGAGTCATGAGTCATGAGTCACTCATTCCCTGTAACAACGATCCATCAAATCCATTACACCACACTCAAGACCGCTGCTTACCTCACAGATTATGAAACTAGTATTTAGGTCTTCCAAGAATGACTTTTTCTGTAATCTTTCCTAGCACTGGTCTGTGTAAAATAGAAAATGAAAACAAGAATTTATCCATTCCTGAGAGACTTCAATTTTAGCAGTTCTACCAATATATGGATGCTTGCAGGTTTGCATACATTTTTTTCTCCCATATTTGTTTAGAAAGTACTGTTTGCATAGGCTGCTTGCTATACAACTGCATCTGTTTCCTCTCCTGTGTGGGAGCGATTTAATCCTGAAGTGCCACATTTGCTAAGTTTCCAAAACTTTTGCCATCACCTGCAGGTTGGCTCTGCTAGTTTCAGCTGTAACTGCTTTTTGCTTGGGCAAACTGATAGACCAACCAAAAAGAAGGAGCTTGGTGACTCCAGAAAGTCCCTGAAAAAGGCAGAAGGAAGCCCCAGTGTCACAAGACAGGGAGAGAACAGGGCAAGGATTACTTCTGGTATCCCCAGACAATTACACCCATCCACAGCCAATGAACTCCAAAGGCACCCACAGGCAATGAACTCCAAAGGAGTCCCACTGTCGAGAGCTGAGACAAGTCCCTTCTCCAGGTGAGTGCCACTCTTTCTCATGGGGCAGCAAAAATGAAATGCCTTTGGCAGGATTTTTGATCCTGCAAGCCAAGCATTTCTTTTCCAGGCATAGTAGTTCACAAAAGATTAAACTTGCAAACAAAACTGCTGAACTAGCCTCCTGTACATTGAGTAGGAAGAGAAGTCCCGAGGGGTAAAAAACATAACTTCAAATTCAGACAGCAACTCAGAGGGAGATGGTATAGAAAGAAAATGTGCATTGTTTCTCCCTGTTATGCACTGTGTCCCTGTAGGGAAGGCCCTTTCTGCTCAGGCTCGAAGGTTTTCAGTGGTTTGCAGTCTATATTTACAGCAAAATCTATACAGCGCCTTCCAGATCAACAGGAAATGTTTATGTCCTTTCAGCCATCACAAAGACCCCTCTTCCTAACGCCTTGCTTAGGCAATCCTTCTGAAAAAGCTCTGTGAGTCTCTTTTATACCCTCTGGAACACATGTGGTCAGGTTATGTATCATCGGTTTTATTGAAACTCCACATAGATTTTCTAGGAAATGACAAAATCCAGCTACAATTGTAGCACAAGCCAGTCTCACAGCATTCCAAGAATACTGCAGGAAACCACCCAGCAGTCTTAGAGAAAAGGGTCAACAGCTGCTGCTAAAAGCCTGAAAATTTGAAAAATGTAGCCTTGCTGTAACTTTCTATAAAATTGTAAAAGGACTCCTCAGGGAGCAGATAAGTGGCTTATCAGTCCTGGTTTATAATGATCAGTTACATAGGCATCAATTGTCACTCCAACAGCTGGAGGCTGTTGCAGCTGCAGTGCCAATGGCACTGGTGAAGGGAATATTTAAAAAAAAAAAAGCATGATACCAGCCTGTAGACTCAACTATACTTCCTGCCTTGAAGCAAAAATATATTTTAAATACTTTCTGCTATTTTAATCTCTTTCTTTCTATTGCTTTCAATTCTGCATCAATACATCAAAAAGGGAATGAACTGCAGGTTCCAGCTTGCCTCATGCAGCAGACTTTTAGAAGTGCAAGATCATTACAAAAGGCTTTGCAAAAATTACAATAGGTGTTCAAGGAGGTGATCTACACCACACAGTGCAGTGTGGTGTAGACTGCATGAGCTGGTCACGTAACTAGAAGGAAGGTAGCTCTGTCTGACCTAGTTAGCTCTGAAACCTCTGGACCTTGACTCGTCTCTCTTCACAATGCTCACCTAAGGCAAGTGTGATGCTGTTCAACATGACACCGCTTTGCATAGTATAAACATATCCTAATTTTGCTTGGAGATTCTTTTTCACAAGTGATGATGAGAGGGAGAACCACATAGAAATTATGTAGAAGTCCATCAGTGACAATGAACATGAAGAATACCTTGGCGGGGCTGTTTCAACAGTCATTTTGGAGACCTGAATTTAATTTTAAAAGCATACATTCTGTATGCCAGATATTTCACACCACTTTCTGTTGAGCTGCAGAAGTGTCCAGAGCAGCTAGAAATACCTCCTGGCCTGAGAACAGGATTTTACTGAATTTAACCACCCAGCAGAGACATAATAGTTCAGATACTGACTGCTCAGTTCCAGCTTGTCCAGAACAAGCAGACCCTCATAAAGTCTTCATCCCTTGGTTCTGAACTCAGGCTGAAAACTGAGCATTTTCAGAAAAGAAGAACCATACCCTTGATTCTTGTACCAATGTTTTGCAATAGATCACACAGGAAGTGCTGTTTCCTATTTTCAGATATAGGGTTTAAGTATGTGTTCACAAAGAAGAAGAAGAAGACACGGTCAGACAAAACAGGCTTGATAAAGCAGTAAGTAGCTATTTCTTTTTCCTTCTTTTACACGTAAATGTATATATAGATAGATAGATTCACTCAGTGGGGAAGTATATGTGCCTAATGACAGTGGCAGTAGAGCTACTATTCAAGCAGAGACACTATTTTTAAGAACAACTGGGTCTTGTAGATAGCTTACAACTCAGGATAAGGCTAAATGTGAGAGTAGAGAATTGAACTGGACAAATAGTGTAGAAAACCAACTTTGTTGTACTAGAAACTTACTGGGTCTTGGTTTCAAAGCTGTTCCAGGAGGTCAGTACCTCGAAAATGTATTCTGCTAAGGATATAAACTGACCAGACATGAAAACCTTCACACTTAATCTAATCTCTCCAAATCTAAGCCACATCTTGCTCTTTCAGATGCAGATAGCAGATGTTTTTCATCACTATCCTATCACATGGTTTCTTTGTATTATTCAAGCTTTTAATCTGTTAAAGGTGTTGTTTCATTATTGTTTTAGGAAGGGATAAATTCTTTGGGATTGTTTTCTCTTTTTAATGTGATGTCTCTGAGCCACCACATTAGAAAACCTCAACTAGAGATAGCAGTTTTATGGCCAGTCATGATCTGGCTTGCAATTTTTGTTAATGAGGTTTTACATGAATGAAATTCATCAATACTGCACTGGAATTGTACTATTCTCACACACAAGGAGGTAAGCTCCTCTGCTTGGATAGGTGAGACTTGCCACTCGGGTATCAGCAAAAAACTACAATAGCCTAAGAATATATATATATATTTTTTTTTTTGGTAGTATATCAAATATGCAGCAATAGCAACACTTGCTGTCATTTGCCAGGAACAGTTTACAGTGCCAGAGCAGTGGGCTTGAACTTCTTTGTGTGGAGACCCCTATAGCAATAACATGACGGGGGTATGATCCTATGACATATGTTGGCAATCTCCACTCCAGACTGTAAGCTGCCTTTTTTGTACTCAAGTTCATCCCCAGAATGGTTGTGACTACAACTGTTGTTTGCATTACTCTGAATTCAATGTTCTACCTGAAGCAGTTTAAGCGGAGACACTGAAAAAAAACCCTGAACAGATACTAGCACAGGACTTAGTCTACACAAAAGAAGAAGCCTCTTATACATTTAGTCATGGAGGAAGACATTTAATAGCTGTCTGAAGTTTCTCCTTCTCAGAGTGCTTATTGTCAGTGCTTATGCTACTCTTTTGCTGTACATTTTTTTAGGTAAGAACACCTCCTACTTCTTTTGTCTAGTGACCATATAGACTGACTTTATTTAACTGCAGAAAAGCTCAGAATTTTTGCAAGACTGTCTTTCTGGTCTCGGTGGGGAATGGAAACAACTGGACCCTGAGGGTTCACAGAGAATTAAGCCTGTTTTCTTCCTTGAAAGATCTGCAGGGATGAAAAAAACTCATAAGTTAGGATGCAAGCAATTCTGCAGAGATATTTCGAATGCTCAGCTGTTATAAAAGAGGAAGAGTTTTCCAAAGCAAGGTTTAATTTTGGAAGGGCCTGTCTTTCCCCAGTCATATCCTGGAAAGAAATCCTGTGATCTCTACCACATGAAAAGATGTGTTTGAGGGCAACTGCGAGCTCAGAGACTTATACAGCATTTAGTTTACACTTCAATCTTTACCTTCAGCTTTCTTGGCAGCTCAAGAAAAGTACATATGTTTATGCTTGCTCACCAAGATGTCTTTGGTGTCACTGCACAGTCTAGTCTGTAGTTTTGCCTGTCCACAGACTTCTGGAAAGTCAAAGGCAAGGTTAAAGAGGTAGAGCTGTTACCAGGACACATTGGGCACCTCTCTTGCAACACCTGCTATCAGGACATGGGGTGTTATTTTTCTTCATTTAAGTTTCAGTTTTAATCTGTGCTACATTGTACTTTTCTCTCTTCATAAAGTGCCCTAGATGCTGCTGACACAAACTTTTAAGCTGACTAGAAGTCATTAAGGAATTTCTTTTTCTGGACGACAAACATTGCCATTTGTGAAAAGGAGGAGAGTGAGGGCAGGGGGAGTAGCACTGTGTTACCCATTCATACATTTCAAAAGAGAAACCTTGTCTTAGACCATAAAAAGGGAAAGGGAATTGTGGGGGTCATTCAGTTTTGAGATAAGTGGCTCCACTAATGCATAGATGCTCTTCTAACTTGTGGTTATCAAATATTTTGATTTCCATGAGGAAACGTTGTCCAAATCCCCTTTAGGCCACAGCAGACTCATTGAGCTGCAATAACTGCCATCTCTGAATAAGTCAGTGTAGCAACTCTGGAGCCTCTTTGCTTGAATTACTCTAAAATGGAAATGTCTGATAGTCATACCAGCACCTGGACACTTCTATAGCTAAAGGTGACATACTATAGATAACAGTTAATACCCAAGAGCTAGCAAGGCTTCTCTCAAGCAGCCAAAACACAGAAATCTGAAGAGATGATTCTGAGCTACATCCTCATTACAAGAATCTCTGATGTTACCGTAAGTGCAGCTTTGCTAAAACTTAAAGAAATGAAATTACACTTATTTTGGCTCACAACATTACAATTATTAAGAAAAAAAATAATTTCTCCCATCTAAGCTGTAACCCCATTTTCTCTGTAAGAACTCTTTCCCAGGGTGCAGGTATTTGGCCCAGGGCTTGGTCAGACTTCACTGTACCCAACTTCTTGGAGACTCAGAATTTAACCAGTCCTCCAAGGGGAAATGAGAGTAGCCTCTTATTGAACTGCTAATATATTTAGATGCTTTTGCAAGATAAGCACACAGGATAAATTAGCAGGGAAGTAGGGCACCAAAGTTCTCCTTCTCTTATAAATATGCCTTAGGTTTGACTCAGTTGCCCGCTTTTGCAGAAATCATCCAGAATTTCTGTTAGCAACCAAAACTACCCTGTGCAGGCAGAAACTGGGTGTGTGGGCAGAATGGGCACTGATGGCTGCAAGCAGTCCATAAAGTAAATGAGAAAGCCCCACAAATGAAAATCACTAAGACTTCCTGAGTATTCATTTGGAATTTTGGAAGGAAAATAAGAGGGGAAATAAGCCAAATTATCACAAGTTCCCAAATCAGAATCTCTCAGAAGAGTCCATTCATACTTACAGTACAAGAGCAAAGATAAACCTGGAGATTTTTTTGCTAACACACCCATTTCTGAAGGTTCATGCTTAGACAACTGTAGAGCCAAAATCAGACTTCTTGTCAAGGGCTACAGCTTCTGCAGAAGATGTTCCTTTCTGCATGAAAATGAAAATTGGAAAAATGGTTAAAGATAAATGAAAAAAAAATCAAATGCAAACAGTAGTTTCCAATACAATTTGTTAGCCAGATTAGTTTTCTATAGCTCTTTGTGATTAACATTGCTTGTGTGTAAAGGATAGGGAATTCTAGAAAGCATTTAAGAAAATATTTGTAATATTTTGTGCTCATTGTGAAGAGGAGGATCTGACTTCTATCCCATGCAAATGCTCAGAGATTTCCCATCAGGTCACAGACAGTAAGCAAAATAACCACAGTACATGCTGTCTTTCTGGGCAGCATCAGTGTGAATTGTACAGGGCAGGAGCTCAATTTTGGTAGTGGGAAGGCATACTGGATCTGGCTACGATGGACTTAATTTTCTTCACTGCAGCCCTTATGGTGCTATCTTTTAGATTTGTGACCACAGTTGGGACAGATTACACAAAAGTGATCAAAAGGATATTCTGTGCCATATAACATCATGCTCAGCTATAAAAATTGGTGGGGGCGTCGGGGTGGGGTAGTTTTTCCAAAGTAGGCATTGCTCGGAGACTGGCTGGCTGCTTGGTGGGAGGTGGCAAGCGTTTGTCTTTGTATCATGTCTTGTGGTTTTTTCTGTTTCCTTCACTTATTCAACTGTCTCTACCTCAATCCACAAGTTTTTCTTCCTTTTGCCCTTCTGATTCTCTCCCCCATCCCGCTGGGGGAGACAAACCTGTAGGGAATCAGTTACCTTTAGTTCTGTTATTCCCACAATTATTTTCTGTTGTTTTCAAATCTCAACATAAGTTCCAAACTAAATTAAAAAAAAAATATTACTTCCTTGCCATACAAATACAAAGATTCAACCAGGCTAAGTGCACCAGGGGAGGTTTAGATTGAATATTGAAAAAATTCTTCACTGAAAGGGTTATCAAGCACTGGAACAAGCTGCCCAGGGAAGTGGTTGAGTCACCATCCCTGGAGGTATTTCAATGACATGTGGATGTGGCGCTTAGGATCAACAGTCGCCAACAGTCCCCAAACCAAAACTGGAGGGACAGAGAGTTTGGGCAACCCTTGCACTTCCTCAATTACTATCTCACCTCACTGGAAACACTCACTAACAAAGGATGAAAGACAATATCAAACAACTGCAACACATGAAGAACTGTTAGTGCACACTCATAGCAATCGCCATATTTGCCTTTTGCCTTTGTGCCCCCTCCAAGACACTGAGCCAATCTAAACTTTCGAGTTCCTGAATATTGGCTGCTAAACAGCCACTGAAACAAGGAATCAAAACTTCTTTCATCCCCGAGCACTGCGGAGGTCTTTCAATTGACAGGAAGATGCCACAACAGATACAGGTGTTATAGGCCAAACTGGTAGCAACTGTCATCTTTTATGCCGTTTGCCAAGGTGTTTGCCTATCCGTTCTTTCTGCAGGACTGCGCACCATTTTCACTCCAGAGCTACCCAAGACCAGAACGCTTCCATGGCCTACGCCTGACCCAGACTCTGTAAAGGACACAGCGTTTGCCATTTTAACTCACACCAACACTGCTGACTTGCTGCTCTGCAACACCCAGGACAGCAGGTCCACCAGGTGCGTATATTTAGTATTGTGCAATGGTCATCTCTACACCTCCAGGGACCTGATTCCCACAGGCGTTAAGGCTCCCAAGAAGTCATAAAGAACTGGAACAAATGGCAGTCTGTTTGTTTTACCCATGTGTCCTGGTTTGAGGTAAAACAGGACCAATTTTGTTCATGACACTATGTCACAGCGCCTTTGCAGGCACCAGTTGCCAGTGCCTGGTCCTCCTTGGGCAAGTGCTACAGTACAGGCTGGCACAATGAGAAGGTGGCCAGGTCCCAAGGACAAGCACAGCTATGCTCTGCGTGCCAGCCACTGTGCTTTCCTGTTGCTGCCTTGCTGCCTCGCTCCACCCCTTTGGAAAGCCACTGCTGAGCACAACAGCCCCAAACTACCCACTGCTCCGATTAAATTCATCATTCCTCTGCTCCCGGTTGGGTTGGGCACCTGGCAGGCTCTACTGAGGAGGAAAACCGCACCAGACAGTGTACACATACGAAATGACATGCAGGACACCTCCAACATGCAGCAACATGTCTTCACGGGTATATAGATGGGTTTCCTGGGAGCTCTGCAAGTTCATTTTGCTTCCATACCTTGGCGTAGGAACACTGCTGTGCTCAACAGCAAAAAGCATTCCAGAAGAGGACATCAGTGTGTTTCATTCCCCTCACCGCTGAGTTTGCAGTTTCCTCTAGTTTAACATCCTTTTCTTCCTTTCCAGACCAACACACCATGGAAAACCAAACCATGGACTTAGCTGACTGGTCGCTGACAACAGAATTCGACTACGGTGATTCAGCACCATGCTTGGGAACTGAGGAAAAGCACTTTGCAGCAAAACTTTTGCCACCACTTTATTCTTTGGTGGTGATATTTGGTTTCACAGGCAACATGCTCGTTGTCCTTATCCTGGTAAAATACAAGAGACTGAAGAGTATGACTGACATCTACCTGCTCAATTTGGCAATTTCTGATTTGCTGTTTGTATTTTCTCTCCCTTTTTGGGCTTATTACGCTGTTCACAACTGGATTTTTGGGGAGGCGCTTTGTAGAATCCTCTCAGGTTTCTACCTCCTTGGCTTCTACAGCGGCATCTTTTTCATAATTCTGTTGACCCTAGACCGATATCTGGCCATAGTACATGCAGTGTTTGCTTTAAAAGCCAGAACAGTTACCTACGGCATCCTCACCAGCGCTGTCACTTGGGCTGTTGCTATTTTTGCTTCTGTTCCTGGCATAGTATTTCACAAAACTCAAAAGGAAAATTCACGTTATACTTGCAGTGCTCATTATCCAAGTGATGCCAGAATAAATTGGAAGTACTCCTATACTTTGAAGATGAACATTCTGGGACTTATTGTTCCAATGTTAATTATGATTTTCAGTTACTCACAAATTCTAAAAACATTATTGAGGTGCAAGAATGAGAAAAAACAGAAAGCAGTCAGACTTATTTTCGTGATCATGATTTTTTACTTTGTCTTCTGGACACCGTTCCATATTTCTTCTTTTTTGCATACATTTCAAAGTTCACTTTTCAACCCAAATTGTGACATCAAAGGCCAACTGGAGAAAGCAATCCAAGTGACAGAAACAATATCAATGATCCACTGCTGTATCAATCCTGTGATCTATGCATTTGTTGGAGAAAAATTTAGGAAATATCTTTATGCCTTTTTCCGAAAGCATGTTGCAGCCCACCTCTGCAAAAAATGTCCAAATCTTTATCGAGAAAAATTAGAAAGAGTTAATTCCACATTCACACCATCTACTGCAGAGCACGACATCTCTACAGGACTGTAAAAATACATCAAAACATTAGTAAATGTTGCATTACTCGCTTTGCCTTAAGGACTGCCTGACATTATTTAAGATCTTTATGTCAACCAGTACGGAAAACTGTATGACCCTCAGTTCTCTTGGTTAACTGTTCCCTGCAGTTACAGCATTTTCCATTCTAAAACTAAGAGAATCAGTGAGTTCTCCAGGAAACGTTAACACCATGGCTGGATCACATCAAGATTTGAATGGGGCCTAGAATAGTATGATTCTGTTTCTTGACCCAAATTCTATCCAATGAACAAATGCTAGTGAGATTTACCTGGGGGAAATACAGTATTGAAGAGAGTAAGGAGTAATATGTCATCTCACAAGAGCCATTTACCGTTATGTGAACATTTTAAGATAAACACTGGGAGGAAGCTTTGAGGATTGATGCACCTGTTTAGTATTCAACATCAGTGGAACACCTTTTGGAAGTGATGGTATTCTTTCTGCAACGTGGTCTGGAATTTGATAGGGTGAAGCTTTTAGTTTTCTTCATTTTTCCCTCTAGCCCTTGTTTTCCATTTATGAATAAAAGATGTTTCCATAAAAAATGAATTTGAGGATGAATATGAGATATATTAAGATAATATCTCTCCTCTGATGGGAGAGTTGACTGATCTTTGTCTTACTATGAAGACTTAACCCAATGATTTATCTGTTAGCTAATAGTGTAGTCATTTTTAAACATAATCCTCTTGACTACAGGCTAAGTTATAGTATTTTGATTTTAGTTCTTTAATTTTATGCCCACCATATCACTGTCCAGTTGCTAACACTTTCCAAAGTGGGATTTTAATAGGCAACATTGTGATTTTTGTAAGTGCAATTTTGCAAGTAACTACGCACACCAAGTCTACTGACTGCACAGCCAGACAACGTTGCACCCAAAAAAAAATATAAGCTTGTTTCTGACAAATCATATCCCTCCAAGGAAAACAGCACTTAACCAAAAAAAGTACATCAGCAAAGATCTGCAAGGCCAGAATGATAATTGCCTTGGTATTCCGTATGCAAGGTTCTGCATGAAAAAAATAGCAGGACCCTTTGAAGGATTTTGGAGAATATGAGCACAGTACTGAGTGTAGGCCTCCCTAGTTCTGGACAGGTAAATCGTGTGTAGAGGAAGACTTTACATGGCAGATGAAGTAAGTGTGTCAAACTAGGCTCCTGCATGAGAAAAACGTGCTCTTCACATACACAGTAAGTCTGATGTTTGGGATACACTTCTAGGCAGACAGTAGCCTTGGAACTCCAAAAGCAGCCAGTTGCAGAGGAAACATACCTTCTCTGCCTTCCCAGGAGAAGAATGCCCATTGCCAACTGGTGCCTCAATTAGAACTGCATGCTAATTGAAGACTCGAGTCCATTAGTCTACTGGTGTCCTATGGCCATATAGTTATGCCATTATTAGGAGTTTCCCTGTAAAAAGAAAAGTGGTATTCTAGGGACATGATATTAGCAAAGAAGAGGAGGGAGGGGCATAGTGGAGAACTTCTTGCTTCAAACCGTATGGAAGTGCAGGTGAGCACTGCAAGTGAACCGTTCTGCTTTTTTTTTTTCCCCATTTACTTCAAATGGCACCGCTCCTGCATGTAAGGCCTTGCGCATGGAAATCTGGAGGGGCAGGTTCAACTAGCCTCCAGGCAATGTAAGGACACAAGAGGGGATTCCACACTACTCAACATTAGGCATGTGATTCAGATGCCTAAATTAACAGCAAGTCTCTTCAAAGTCCCTCAGTGGTCAGTAGAGAAAAAGAGTTGCCTGAGTCAGAAACAGACATATCATTGAAATGGCCTCTGGGGAAGATTACCTGTCCAACTATAGAAGGAACCTGGAAACGCCAGCCCCTTAATTTAGGCATCAGATGCCTTAATCTAGGTGATGCAAATACTCTTCCCCCTCTAGCCTTATAACACCAAGGCACTGCTTCTGTTAGTTGTTAACTTTTATCCTATCGGCTATTACAATGTCTGCTACCTTGTGAGGTTAATAGACATAGACAGAATAAAGAAAAGACTAAAAACTATCCTCACAGTAAACTTTCTTGCTTGGAAATAATATTTTTCCTTTCTTTTGTACTTTTCCACTGCACTAAAGTGAGAGCACCTTTTTAATATTAAAGCATAAATTAGTTCAGTGTGATACAAATCCTGCTGTAATTGTGATATTTCTACTGCTGTGTTTTATTTTAAATTCTTGTCTTGTTGGAATTATGTTTCTTCCTGGTTTCATGTTAATGAAGCAAAATGAATAAAATCTGTGTCTGAAAAACAATGTATAGCTGGTAGCCCACATTTTCCTCTGTAAGCAAAAGGGCATCAGCTCCGCTCTCAGAATGGAGGTGGCAAAAAGATGCAACCATGGATTTAAACACTCGCAATACCACACTCCAGTGAAAGAAACCAAACCGATCAAGCAGAGAACTGTCTGCCCAGTCCAGAAGTTATTGTAGCTGGCACAGCTTCTATCCACCCGCAAGCTTGAGAAGAGTGCATTATAACAACTTTGGGAAAAGTCTGGGGCCACAGATTTTAGATGGATGAAATTTGGAGAAACAGGATTGTGTATGTTATAAATAGGGGAAGAGGAGAAATAAAGGAGGGTAATAAAAGACGACACTGTATTAATACTGGGATAAAGAAATGATTCTCCATAGACTTTCTGCAGCTAATACCAGATCTCCTTGCACTGTATAGAGTGACCCTGCCAAAGTGGTGTGCCAGATCTCCCAAGTTTTACACGTAAAGAACTTTAAGCATCCAAAGTTCAATATGGAAATATGCTTCTGCTTCATCATGTCATTCTCCCTGTTCCCTTGTCCCGATTCCTTTTTTCAGCCTATTATCCACACCTCCTCCTCTCTTCTTCACACTCTTTTCATCTGTCCACCATGGGATAAGCTAAATTCTATATCCACTGCCTTTGTTTTCTGATTTTCATTTTCTATTTTGTGCTGGCAGGAACACAAATAAACTAAACCTAAAGATTAGCTTATTGTTATGTTACATGCCCAGGCAGGACAAACCTTGGTCCTTCATTGGAGCTTTGCACTGAGACAAGCAAGGCTCTAGATAGTTTTGTGGCAGATTTTGAGTCTTAATCAGTCAGATGTGGCTGCAGCATGGTGTAGCTAGAGGCCAGGTAGCTCCAAATTAGCTAGTAGGACTTCAGGTAGTCTGGTCACAGTGGGATGGAGCTACCTATGGGGAAGGTTTAACACGATCCCCAGTCCCTATGGAAGAGAACACAACTCACCTCAGCAAAGAAGGGGGGGAAATTTTATGTACGGGAGACAAATATTCCATAACTCAAGCACTGCAGGGAAAAGCATTGAGATGAAGTTACAGTGTGTATGTAAGAACTAGAGAAGCAGGCAGATACACAGAAACTGTTCAATGAACTAGAGGTATGTTAAGAAAATGGCAAGGTGCACCAGGATTGTAATCACAGCAGGGAAGAAGCTAACACAAGAAAGAACCACTGCAGTGCTTGGGAAGCATCTGAGTCGCTCTGGTGAGATACTGAGGAAACGAAAGCAAGCATTTGAGAGAGTGTACCAGTAGCACCAGAACACCAAAAAGATTCAAGACAGGACCTCTGTGAACACTACAGTTATATTGTTGCTTTACAACAAATGTTGAACAGCTAAGTGAAAATCGTTACAAGTTCAAAACTTTTGGCACTGAATTTCTGAAGAGGTAAAGCGTTGACTGGGCTTTCAGCAGGCTTATAAAAGGAATAACCAAGTGCCATGGACAAATATCTATGCACAGCCCCGAAACCAATCAAACAGTTTAGTTTATGCACAGGACAGGATGAAGTCTGACTGTCCTGTTAGGAGATGCTACTGTCGCATGTTCAGAAGCATGTGGGAAGAAATGCCCCATGCAGCAAAAGATAACTCTGCCAACTGTCAGGCAGATGTCCTGAGGGGCAAAAGGAAATGTAGCAAAAGTGCATATATGGCATTGGTGAGTGCTGAGCAGTACTCACGAGCAACCACCAGATTTACAATCACTGCCATTGGTTTGTCTGTGGTAAGTATAAAATGAACAAACATAGAAATAGTGAAACTTCTGGTAACCAGTGCATAGGGATGTTCCTGTCATAAGACTTTTTTGTTTGTTAACCCAACTGTGATATTATGTGTACATATTTTAGATAAGATAAAGGTAAATGGAGTATAAAGGAAAAAGAGTAGATGAAAATGGGTAAATAGGAAAAAGTAGTGGCAAAAAAATGAGAGAATTACTTTATTACCTTTAACAGAGGCTAATAAAATAATAGCCAGAGTAATGCAAAGATCAGAGAGAAATACTTTAAGCAGAACGTTAAAAGATCCAGGTGAGTAAGAGAGACTTTCAGGCCAAAACAAAAAAGGATGTTTGTCTAGAAATAAGGGGTGAAGGCATTGCTTTGTACCCGTATTCTGGCAGCACTTGCCTATTGGAAGCTGTACTTCATTCAGAAAATGGAATGGTAGGGAAAAGAAATGTTGTGTAATTTTGTATAACTGCCAAGCAGTTTTATAAAACCTGTGACTCTTGGTTTGAGTGTTTTAAGTCTGAAATGACTGATCCTGGGAAGGTGGGGCCACAACACTGAACTGGAGGAGGGCAGCATTATCAGATATGCAGGCCAATGTGCAAAACTGCACAAACTTTCAAGAGATGATCAGCTTCACAGAACTGTCTACAACATTGGGCCAGTAGGAAACTAACCATACGACACTAACAAAGCCTATCCTGATACCAGACTTTTTGAATGGAATGGAAACCAAGTGGATGGAATTGAAGGAGCCATTTGGACATAACTTGCAGGGATGCTATCATGAGGTACGGACAAATACAGACTACATCTAATCTTTGGCATACAAAAGTACTTTCTAGTTCCTGGGTCCTGGCACATACCTTGTCATTGTACAGACTCTGTCCATCCTTTCTGTGACCTAGTTTTCACTGGGAAGAAATTTGGTGTTTGATTTTCCGAGCCTGCCTGATCAAAGGTCCAGAATTGTACATTGAGGAGTATTTTTGATTCACGGTTGAGATAGCCCCAAACAGCATCACTAGACCTGGAATACTTGCACTATAAATGTACCTGAAAACAGCAAAGTGTGAGAATTAAAGACCTATGTAAAAATGAGATTCTGTGAACTGAAAATTTGTGAAACACATAGCTATGGCCCAAACATAAAATCTGTTGTACTATGATAAGCTCTTATATATAAAAAATTGGCAGTATACATGAGAAGCCTGGATAAAAATGGTAGAAGGCAGCAATTCTCTCTTCTTCCTCACTGCATGAGGAAACACAGCTAATTCAGTAAGAGCAGCTTGGGGAAAACCAAAATAAAAATAATACTATAACAATGGAATGCAATGGATAATTATGTACATGCAAAATTTAGAAGAGAGAAACAAACAGAAAACAGAATAATAGGGGGGAAAAAAAACCCCTTGATCTTACTGCCAGTAAACAATAATGTGAAAAAGTAGCATTAATGCAGATTAGAAATGCTTGTGTCTTCCAGAGTTTGTTTTTTGTAACCCAACTTCCTTGAACCTGTGAAATGTGCAAAATGTTTTGTTGTTTTGGTTTTTTTTTTACTAGTGTCCGTGACAGAAATCTTAGGGTGTGGCACGTAACACTTTTTACCCCATCTTCCTCAAAAGAATACCCCTTACAGATGTAAGATTGGGTGTGATTGTATAGTGGCAGCAAAAGATTATTCACAAAAATTAGAGAGAGTGAACGAAAAGGCTGATAAGAAAAAAAAACCCTATGCAACAAAGTAGTTTTAGTTGGATGTCTTTATTCACCCTCTTCAAAACAAAGTCATTTAACTATTACTGATGAAATAAAGTGTATGCTAATACTAACCTAATTTGAACATGGGTTTTGTTTATATAACAAGTAACAGAATGAGATAGAATTAGGGGAACGGATGGAAAAAGAAATGCATCCAGTCTGTGTTTACATGTCTTCATTAGACCTCTCCTCCAGATGAATAGGATGATCTGCTTTGCTGCAGTTAAGGACTTTGATAAGACTGTTGTGCGCTATCACATTGTGTATCTCTAAGAAAAGTATCTGCCATTCTGTTCTAGGCCTTTTTTTTCCCCAGTCTTTCTTCATCAGGTAGTGCAAATTTGTAATAAATTGAATAGAAACTGTTAGCTGCATTTTCAAATGTCTGTACCCATAATTCTGATTGATGACATTTGTATGTCACACTGGTACGTAAGCATCTGGTATGTGTCCTAGTCAATATTTCAGTACTAGGGTAGACTTCACATAAATAACGACATCTTGTAGGAGTGCCATATCACTTACATACTGGATACTTCAGTGTAATAGTTTGATTACTATGAAGATGAGTCACAGAATCAGTCCCTAGATAGAAGAGATTGACAAATGCAGTTTGACTCGACAGTGTACATGGCTGCATACTTGCTGAGTACATCAACTTGAGCCCCACAGGTACGGAACGAAACCCACTACCGCTCCAGGAATGTCTTTATGGAGAGAATGAGTGTCACACCACTAAGCGTAACTCCTACTCATCTCTGAAAGTAAAACCATAATAGGTAAAATTCAAAGCTATATCAACCCACTATATCATTCCTTTTATTTTTGATTAATAGCTTCAATTTCTTGCTAAAATTAGGTTCCTACCAACCTACCTGTAGGTAAAATTCTTAAAATCTGCTGTAGCTCACAGCAAGCAGCAGCACACTTTTTCAAAGAGATGCTGGGCAAGGGATTGAGAAAAGCTGAAAAAATCTGACTTGAAACAATGGATGTGTTAATTGCATTGTCCATACCTCAGTGTTGACACACAAACTAGATCGAGGCAATCTGAAGACAGCAGGAAAGAGGAGGTGATGCAGCAACAAAACAGCCAGTCCCAGGCTGGTGTGGTGGAGCTTCAGACTGGATGGGACATCAAGTTCTGCAGGGGCCCATTGAGAGCAACTGAGGGGCGTATGGGAGCAGAGACAGAGACAAAGGAAAGATCTTGTCCTAACAGCACTGATGAACAACACACCACCAGCACCCCAGTGCCCAGCAAACAGCACAAGGGGTCTGGACTCTCCTACAGCCCCGTGCAAGGCCTGATCAAATCTGACTTCTCAGCAGCTCTGCTTGTCTGCAGCTGGTGTAGAGCTAATTGAACATATCCTGCAAGTGCTGATAATAAAGTGGCAATCCATCCGCTTGCTGCCAGAGTGTGTCTCTGTATTGGGGCTGCCAAGTGTCATAGCTATTCCACACTTTCTTTGGGGAGTCTCTCATCCAGCTGTAAGATCCAGCTGGTGAGCAGACCAAACCCATGCCCTGTAGTCAGCTGCTATAACCGTGAGTGACAGAGGCCCTCTGTTGGCGTGCAACCCCCCCTGCAATCTTGCGATAAATGAATCAGTAAATGAAATACCTAGCTACGCTTGCTGATCTGACTGAGCTATGAGAATAAAAAGCTATAAGCAACAAAATAAAACAGATTAATAAAGCCAATGAATCTGTAGGAACAAGGGACTATTTCTGAAGATCAGCCTACCACAGGTCTTACTTTTAAGTTGTTGTTGTTAGTTCAAATGTTTGAGACCAGTTTTGTGAAAGCATATTTCAGAATCAAAAGCTTGATGAAAAATGGGCAAGTCCAACTATGGGTTTGAGACTGTTTCCCCTGTTCATATAGTGTTAGATTATGATAGGTTTTAGAGTCTCCAGTACGTTCACTAACATTTAATAACTTGTGAACAATGAAACAGGCTTCAGAAAGAAATCCTTAAAATGTCTGTTAGTTTCAATATGTAGACTATTTAGGAATTATACATTGAAAAATTAATTTGATATTTGATTAAATTGATATTTGATATCTCTTGTTGGAGAATTATAAGAATTCATTATAAAAGGGCAGGGATTTTGTCAGTAAATTTTGGCAGCAATTAGGAGCTTGATTTAGGTGTAGTGGAAGCACTTTTAGAAGCAGCTCTTTCCACTGACTGTATAGGGAGCCTAATGTGCTCCACCAAGTAAGGTGGTGTGAAAATACCCTTAGAATACCCTACAGTGGCCATTAATTTTGATGCTCAGACTCCGGCCCTTAGAGAGCTCATTGGAAGAGCTGATTAGGAATGAAAGAGAAAAATCTATTGATTCTATGGAATAAAGACCTTGATTAGTCCCTCATGCAAAGAAAGGTTGACAAGGGAAACAGGCTGAGTTTTTGCTTTTTACTGTCTCCCTCCACATCTGAGATGCAACTCAGAAGATGTGATTCCCTTAACTTCCATTAAGGAATGGCAGTATCCAAAGCAAGACATCTCCATTGGGCTTTTGGCATTTTAAAATCTTCTAAGGATACTGCGGACTGAGCACAGGAAAGACATCCCTTTAGTGCCTTCACTAGGCTGATGGGATGAGATAGTCCAGAACCCTCCAAAGAGATGTCAAGGGGAGACAGGGGGTTGCACTTTATTAGGTATCTTCTCAGGGTTCCTCTCTCAGGGGTTTTCAGGCATCTGATAAGGCACTGTCTCTTTCTTGCTTTCTCTGTACCTTTCCTACCTCCTGTGCGGTTTCTTTGATGTCTAAGAAGGATCTAAAAAGCTGCTCATGGTGCAGCTTCAGTTTAACTCTAAAAGTCACAGGAATCAGCCACAAGGAAATAAGTTGATAAGAAATCAGATTCTATCAGGCTTTTCTGAAGCTTAAAACCAAAAAGTAACAGTGTTGTTTTAAAAGAAGGTCAGACTTGCTATATAGACTAAGTCACACTCTTATGAGAGGGATTGAAATAAAAAACACAGTCCAAAAGACCAGGTTAGAGAAAAATAGAGTCAAATCCCCTAAAATATACGGACTGCAACTCAGAGCAAACCAACAGAAAGTGCAGGTAATTCTGAATAAAAGTGTAAGCTTTATTCAAAAGCTCCACTTTTTGTTCAGGGACAAAAACCATAGAAGAAATCTAATGATTTAGAAATGTAAAGGACTGAACCTCATGTAAACTGTTCTTGATTCAAAGAGGTTAGCTAAATGAAAAGGAGAGAACAATGATATAAAAACCTTTTTCTAAAACTACAGCTGTGGGTTCTGAAACCTTGAGTTCAGCTCCTAGGAGGATCCTTCACAATTTCAACATCTCTGCACATCTCTCAGAGTTAGAAAAGTAACATCTGATGACCCATTTTTAGAAAAAAGAGAACTGCTCCTTGATTTTTTTAAAATGAGAACAGATTTGTTTGCTAGAGTTTTTCAAACTGATACATCCTTCTTCGTGCAGGAAGAGGTGGTTTTGAACTTCTTCTCATGACTAACAAATCGGCTTAGCGTTACTCTAGTGTTAATCCAAGCCACCACTTGCACCACAAGGTATATGGTAAGTCATCTTTGCTTTTTTTTTTTTTTTTTTTTNCCAGTGTACTTGTCTTTAAAAATTACCCTGGGGAAATGCATAGGATACGTTAAATCGAATACACTATTTTTAAAGGACAGAACTGCTAGAAGACTTGAGCAGAGGATCCAGGTAAGCAAAGAAATAAATCTCTAGAGATTGATCCGAGTAAGAAATATAATGGAGTATACCTCTCTGATTTTTTCTCTGAAGATGATACATAATGACAGAAATCTGGACTTTGAAACTGTTACTGCAAAGACAAAACAGCTTATTTGAGTACTTATTCTTCTCACAGGATGACTACAGAAAATGTGATGTTGTATTTTAAACACCTGTCTCATCAAACCTATTTACATGCAGCATAGCTTAGCATTTTAGCTCTATTTACAACACCTTTTTAATTGTTACCATTTTATAGCACTGTGCAAATGAACTGAAACTCACTTTAATAAAATTTTTGCCTCATTAAAAACAGAGAGCTCTGACCTGAAACTGAGCATGAAGCAGTGACATACGTTTGCTCAGCTTTTCTATGGAGAGTTTTTATCTTGAAAATTGCATGACTGCTAGTCTCAAACAGAGCAACAGAATTTGTATAGCAGATTGCAGATTTCTAGAAATATTATATTTATCTAAACTGTACTCAGAATAATATAGACCTCTTTTTGAAATATTCTTTCTTCAGAGATCTTCCAGGATTATCTTTGGGTTTTTTTTCCTAATGATCAGGAAACATAAGTCCAGTCATATATCTCTAATTAGGTAAACAACCCAGTCCAATTAACCCAGTGAAGCATTCTAGCCAGTGGCCAACACTGTTTCCTAAAACAGTGAGATTATAGGATAAAGCACAAAACCACTTACAATTCCTTCTTCTGGTTTCCAAATTAGTACCTGTAGTTTCCATTGTCAGCATGTGCTGTATACTATACGCAATTCAGGGTAGTAAGTACTTTTGTAGAGACTTCTGAAGCAAAGCATAGATTAGAGGAATGGGGCTGTTACCGGAAGGAACCATGCAGTGGAAAGACCACAATTTAAGCATGCAAAAAGGGTTGAAAGGAAGAAGATAAGATGCAAGGAAGATGTGGTTGTGTTGTNTTATACCTCTTCTAACTATCTGTACTCTCTGAAATTAATGGCATATTTTTCCGGTAGTATCCACTTCCAGAGTGATAAGACCTGATTGTTTATAATTTATGCCACGGAATGGTATGCAGTGAGGCTCTTGCTTATACTTATTGCTATAACAACCAAGAACAACTAACTTTGATATATGCCCCTCTGAAGGGTCGGAAGCGGAAAAGCATAGAGGGGTCACACCTGCGGGGAGGAGCAGACAGGACAGGTGACCCAAAACTGACCAACAGGGTATTCCAACCGATCTGACTCATGCTCAGTATAAAAGCTGAGAGATCAAAGGGTCAGCCCTCTTTCTTAAATGTCTGGCATCCGAGAAGGACTCTGTTCGTCTGCCATTGATCCCGATCCGTGCATTCCTGAATCCAGTTCCTGAGTGCAGCTCCTGTCCGTCGCTGTGTCCAGTCTGGGACTTTCCCAGCACCTGCCAGTGATGTGACTGTCATCTTGGGAGCTTGATACTGGTTTTGTATATATTGTACATATTTCATTATTTTCTTTTTTTATATATATTATTATATTTTCTTTTTATTATTTTATTATTAACATTTCATTAAAGTAGTTTAGTTTCTTTTAAACTCATAAGTCTCTTTCTCTCAATCTTCTCTCCCTGAAGGGAGATGCTCTCCCTTCTCTGAAGGGGAGAGAAGTAAAAGAGAGCATCTGTTGTTTGTTTTAGTGGCCAGCCCAGCCCAAACCATGACAGAAACATGAATCCTATCAATCACATACTCATCAAATCCCACTCTGGGTTTATGACCCAGGTGTTTTTCATATCCGTGTTTATGCATGAGCATCACGCAGGTGCAAAATGATCAAGACAGGGTGTGCTGGGTCTGGCACTGTGTTGCAGCCAGTCCCTCATCCCATAATCCCAGTGTACAGCATGGCTGAGTGACACATCAGAAATGGGGATATTTAACTATATGCAGTACCATGGACTTGTAGTGTCAGGCATGCAACATCGATCTAGCAGATCTAGCTGAAGGGAATACTAAATATTTGCGTAGGGCCCAAGTCTTGTCATGTTTTGGAAAAAAGAAGTAAATGTTTTGGACCAAAGAGTGTTTTATAAAAGTGCTTTTTTTCCTAAAAGAGTTGCTGAAAATATTTAAGAAATATAAATCCTTACTTTAAATCAACTTATTTACTGTCCATACACCTGAGCCGTAGCCACTTCCCTTACTAACAAAACCATTATCTCAGTATTGTAATAACTATATAGTTAGTACAGCTATGGATAAAAACCTGTTTCACAGAGATAGCCAGAGCTTCCTGAAAGCTGGTCTTTGAGGAGTCTGACTGCACTTATGTTCTCCCCAAGAATTTGTATATAGGCAAAGATGAGACCCAAAATGTTAAAACTTGCCAATTTTCTGTTACTCCTTTTCCCGCAGAAGAAAACTTCATGCCATGCTCAACATACCAAAGTAATATCTGAACGTGGATGTTCTCATTCTTGATACTGTTAGGAGCAGGGCTGACAGCCAGACTCAGGAAGAACTTGGGGAAGGGGTAGGAAAAAGCAGCACCTCTTTTTGTTTACAAGGTGCAGATTTTGCTCCAATAAATTTCCTCCTTTTTTGGGCAGATTCATATCTGCACTATGCATCATAAGAATCTCCATCAAGAGCTGGCAGCTCAGGAGAGACTCAGATTCTCATCTTTAAGGTCACTGGAAAATGGTCAAAGACCTAGCAACCACTCCCTTCCCCAAGACCTCAGCTTAGGTTTAGCTAAATTAACCACCTTGACAAAAATTAAGATAAGTACATTAGCATTTTGAGCGATCTGTGCTTACAGCAGAAAACAATTGTTTCACCTGAACAGTTTTGTTTAGAGAGACACAAAGAGACACTTCAGGGATTTCACAGGCTACAGCTTAGAATGGACCACTATGAGCTTCTACCAAAAAGCAGCCTGGGGGCCTGCCCCTGTGTCACTCCAGCCATAGGCTGAGTTTCTTCAGTTACATTTAGTCTTGCAGAACTCAAGTGCCGAGAGAATGAAGTGGTGCTTTTGAGAATGTGGTCTCTGCAAAAGACGTCTGCAATCACACAGGGTAGACCCTGCCATTGAAAAAAGTGCATGGCAGGGCTGTAAGCAGGAAAGGAGCAAACATTGCTGCACTACGTGAGTGGTCAGGGATCACAGAGGAAGTTGGGGCAGACATGCTACCTGAAGTATTCTGTGTTGGGAGCAGTCGGTTGCCTTTGTCAAGAGAACATCAAATTGCCTTTGTCAAGGCATCAAATTCCCAGGAAAATGCAGATTTCATAAATATCAACCTGCTACGAACAGCCACCAATCTGCTATGAAGTGCCTGACAAAAACAGTCACAATGACACAGGAAGAAAGAGCCGCCCTTTTACCAGACAGCAAATAGTTCTATTCGAGTGGCTACCAAATGCACTGTCCACTAAGCAGCCAGGAAGCACACTTGGACCCTCTGACACCCATCTTCACAAAATTGTCTTCCCGGCTTCTTACATGAATTCTTCCATTTTCCCCAGGGGTCTGTGAGAAGGCAGATCTCCTCAGCTTTACAGACCAAATTAGACAAAGTTGCACTTCTGCATCTGGCTCACAGTCCTACCAGGGACTTGGGAAAGGGGGAAGGTTTGGCAACAGGAAGGGCTGACATCAAAGTCACAAGCCTTTACCTCCTCCCACTATAACAAAACTTGCCTGAGGGCTTTCACAGCTCTGCTGCACACTTACCTCCCAGGCCGTGACTCCTTCTTGCAAGGGAAGCCCAGTCCCACCAACAGTTCCCAAACCAAAACTGGAGGGACAGAGAGTTTGGGCAACCCTTGCACTTCCTCAATTACTATCTCACCTCACTGGAAACACTCACTAACAAAGGATGAAAGACAATATCAAACAACTGCAACACATGAAGAACTGTTAGTGCACACTCATAGCAATCGCCATATTTGCCTTTTGCCTTTGTGCCCCCTCCAAGACACTGAGCCAATCTAAACTTTCGAGTTCCTGAATATTGGCTGCTAAACAGCCACTGAAACAAGGAATCAAAACTTCTTTCATCCCCGAGCACTGCGGAGGTCTTTCAATTGACAGGAAGATGCCACAACAGATACAGGTGTTATAGGCCAAACTGGTAGCAACTGTCATCTTTTATGCCGTTTGCCAAGGTGTTTGCCTATCCGTTCTTTCTGCAGGACTGCGCACCATTTTCACTCCAGAGCTACCCAAGACCAGAACGCTTCCATGGCCTACGCCTGACCCAGACTCTGTAAAGGACACAGCATTTGCCATTTTAACCCAGACCAACACTGCTGACTTGCTGCTCTGCAACACCCAGGACAGCAGGTCCACCAGGTGCGTATATTTAGTATTGTGCAATGGTCATCTCTACACCTCCAGGGACCTGATTCCCACAGGCGTTAAGGCTCCCAAGAAGTCATAAAGAACTGGAACAAATGGCAGTCTGTTTGTTTCACCCATGTGTCCTGGTTTGAGGTAAAACAGGACCAATTTTATTCAGTGAACTTTGCTTCTTAGCTGGGCCTCTTCATACCACTGAAATTGGCAACATATTGTGCAGACACTGTTCGCTCTCAGAGTGATAAAACCTATGTTTATAGCTGATGCCCAGGCATGGTATGCAGACAGGCTCTTGCTTATACTTATTGCTATAACACCCAAGGCCAGATAACTTTGTTACTTGCCCCGTTGGAGGGTCGGAAGCGGAAAAGCATAGAGGGGTCACACCTGCGGGGAGGAGCAGACAGGACAGGTGACCCAAAACTGACCAACAGGGTATTCCAACCCATCTGACTCATGCTCAGTATAAAAGCTGAGAGATCAAAGGGTCAGCTCTCTCTTTCTTCAATGGCTGATATCTGAAGAGGATTCTATTTGTTCATCTGCTTTTGATCCTGATCCTGAATCCAGATCCAGAATCCATTTCCTGTCTGTCACTGAGTCCAGTATGGGACTTCCCCAGTGCCAGCCGGTGGTGTGATTGTCACCCTGGGAGCTTGATACGATTTTGTACATATTTCATTATTTTCTTCTTATTTTATTATTGATATTTCACTGAAGTACTTTAGTTGCTACTAAAGTCTCTTTTTCCCTCCTCCGCCTCTCTCTCGGAAGAGGCGTAGGGGGGAGCTCACCCGGTGGCCTATTTGGCCTAAATGATGACACCATGTCGCAGCGCCTTTGCAGGCACCAGTTTACACCTTGCCAGTGCCTGGTCCTCCTTGGGCAAGTGCTACAGTACAGGCTGGCACAATGAGAAGGTGGCCAGGCCCTAAGGACAAGCACGGCTATGCTCTGCGTGCCAGCCACTGTGCTTTCCTGTTGCTGCCTTGCTGCCTCGCTCCACCCCTTTGGAAAGCCACTGCTCGGATTAAATTCATCATTCCTCTGCTCCTGGTTGGGTCGGGCACCTGGCAGGCTCTACTGAGGAGGAAAACCGCACCAGACAGCGTACACATACGAAATGACATGCAGGACACTTCCAACATGCAGCAACATGTCTTCATGGGTATATAGATGGGTTTCCTGGGAGCTCTGCAAGTTCATTTTGCTTCCATACCTTGACATAGGAACACTGCTGTGCTCAACAGCAAAAAGCATTCCAGATGAGGACATCAGTGTGTTTCATTCCCCTCACCGCTGAGTTTGCAGTTTCCTCTAGTTTAACATCCTTTTCTTCCTTTCCAGACCAACACACCATGGAAAACCAAACCATGGACTTAGCCGACTGGTCGCTGACAACAGAATTCGACTACAGCGATTCAACACCATGCCCAGGAACTGAGGAAAAGCACTTTGCAGCAAAACTTTTGCCACCACTTTATTCTTTGGTGGTGATATTTGGTTTCACAGGCAACATGCTCGTTGTCCTTATCCTGGTAAAATACAAGAGACTGAAGAGTATGACTGACATCTACCTGCTCAATTTGGCAATTTCTGATTTGCTGTTTGTATTTTCTCTCCCTTTTTGGGCTTATTACGCTGTTCACAACTGGATTTTTGGGGAGGCGCTTTGTAGAATCCTCTCAGGTTTCTACCTCCTTGGCTTCTACAGCGGCATCTTTTTCATAATTCTGTTGACCCTAGACCGATATCTGGCCATAGTACATGCAGTGTTTGCTTTAAAAGCCAGAACAGTTACCTACGGCATCCTCACCAGCGCTGTCACTTGGGCTGTTGCTATTTTTGCTTCTGTTCCTGGCATAGTATTTCACAAAACTCAAAAGGAAAATTCACGTTATACTTGCAGTGCTCATTATCCATCAGAGCAGAGAAATGTATGGAAGCAATTCCTGACCTTAAAAATGAACATCCTGGGACTTATTATTCCAATGTTAATTATGATCTGCAGCTACACACAAATTATAAAGACATTACTGCAATGTAGGAATGAGAAGAAACATAAAGCAGTCAGGCTTATTTTTATCATCATGATTGTCTACTTTTTGTTCTGGGCACCATATAACATTTGCATTCTCTTGCGTGATTTTCAAGGTCTGTTTTCCATTACTACTTGTGAAGGCAGTGGTCAACTGCACAAAGCAACCCAAGTGACAGAAACAATCTCAATGATACACTGTTGTATCAACCCTGTAATTTATGCCTTCGCTGGAGAAAAATTTAGGAAGTATCTTCATAGCTTTTTCCGAAAGCAGATTGCATTCCACTTCTCTAAATACTGTCCCGTTTTCTATGTTGACACAGCTGAACGGGCTAGCTCCACCTACACACAATCTACTGGAGAACAAGAAGTTTCTGCTGCATTGTAAATTGTGTCTAGCGAAAAAGTGGAATTGACTTTTGTGAAATCAAGTCTGTGATGAAAGCCTGCAGAATCTGTCCTGGATATTGACTCTAAGGCAGCTGCAGAAGATCACAGAACATGTATTTACCAAAGCTTGTATTTTCTCATACATTTGGGTACTTGTACATAAATGAAAAGGATGCATCAAATTAGCTACCTAGATAAGCTAACATTGGATTCTGTAGGGAAAAAAGTGCTCTCTTTCCTTGTGAATGTAAAAGCATAGTTTATAGCTACAGGGCCCAAAACCACTCAAAGGCTGAGGGCCTAAGCTAGCAGGCTCATAAACCAATTTTTTGAAGTGAACTAGAGGTTAGAAATTGACACCGGTTCTTTGGAAACATCTCTGGACTGTACCTTACACAAGATATCTCATTCATTTAAAATCAGTCTCAGTCACATGTTTTACTAGTCTGTTTGTGTATCTTTGTAAATAATGCTAAATTACTGAGGTCTGTGATACAGAATCTTTACAAGGGGTATGGGAAAATTTTATACATTTAGAAGAGACTCTGATATTTCAATATATAATTCCCTTTGTGTATGGTTGAGTACCAACCTCTTGGATCTTTCTCATGATAGTTTTAAATAGGTGTTAAGTGTTGATATCTAAGTGACTTGAGAGTTTGATATTTCAGAATGCTCTTTTAATCAACTGCTGTTTTATACGCCATTTGTACTAAAAAGCTAATATAACAAACTTATCATTGATCGGAAAAACAATTTGTTTACGATGTTTTAAAAATAAAGTATTGCACACGGAGCTTTAACCAGGTTAGATCAAATGTGGACAATGAGTCAACACAGTTTTAAGTTTTTAGTGCAGTGATTTTGCTTGCCGTTTTTCTAGCCTACATGAGAAAAACTTTAAAATACAAAATTAATGCAGTTGTAATGGCTGCAAAACCACAACAGCATTAGAGGTGTGAAAACAATTTCTGAACAGGGTTGACCCAGATGTTTTTAGAGATAAGCATATGCTATAGACATTTAAGTTATCAAAACATATGAATAAGTAAAGATATTCACTGTTCTACAGAGTCAAGGGCACAGAGTATCTCTTTTTTGTTTCAGAACCACGTATCATTTGGGGGCTATGACAATGGTTTTTCCTGTCATTTAGGAGTTTTACAGAGAGCAAAAGCTTCCATAATTAGTCAAATGGTCAAATATGACTGGGCTTCCCCTTAAAGCTCAGATCCTGCAAAGCACTTGAACACAAAGATGAAATAAATATGGGGATACTCACGTGCTTAAGATCGTACCATAATGACACTATTAATTGATTTAGGCCAAATTGTCCTTTCTAGCACTTCTTATACTTCCCCTAAGATATATGGTTTTAGACAACTCCGGAGACAGGAAATTAAAAGTGAATATATTGATTGCTATTCTTATTCAGCAGGACAATTTTTGTTTCCCAACTGCTCTAGCTAGCCTTTTAAATAATATTTTCAAAGAAGTAAATATTTCAAACAGCCCCAAAGAGATTTTACATTGCCAAGTGCTTGTGAAAGAAGGAAGTGAAATAAGGAAATCTTTCCTTATCAAACCACTTGTTTTAAGATATTCAGTTTTGTCATATTAAGGACCACTTTTGGACTACATCCACATGGGAAGTATGACAAAAGTATACTACACCTTCTAATTTACAAGATTTTCAGCTGCATGTTCTTTTTTTAAGACCCTGTGCATCAGTTGTTTTCTGGACTTTGTATATGCTTTTAACATGGGTAACTATATTAGTATACGCAGAAATTGGGTAATTTCAGCATAAAACAACAAATACATGCATTTATTTTTTAAAGAGATAGGAAGCTACATGCAGCAACTTCTAGATAGGCTGGCTTTTTTTTTTCTTCCTTCTAGAATACACTTACGAAAATGTGTTTATATTTTATTCTGCTCTTGACAAGAACTTTCATTTGGCCCCTAAGACACCTCGCCTTTAAGAAGTTACTTTCTATAGAGGGCTTTGATGCCAGGCATCAAGGTATATATCCTGATCAGCCCTGCAGGAGCAAAATACAACAACCAAATGTGCACGACCACACTGACAAGCTTTCTGAGAGGCATGTCAAAAAGCAGCCCAAATCCTTTGCAGTGTTCTCTTCTACAGCATGGATCTTTCCAAGCGACAAGCAGTTTCTGAAGGGAAGAAGTGGATCTTAGAGACTGATGGCCCAGTGGATGAACAGCTTATCAAGAGTTTCTACCACTTCACCAAGAAGGAAACACAATTCAGCGAACAAGAACATGCCAGATGTCAGCTACTGTACTGAACTGGCATCCACATTAAAGGAGATAACAGAAAACACAGTACTTGGTAGCACTGCTGGTGCATTCAATTAAGGACACTGCCAATAGATTGTAATAATATTTTGTATTATACAATCCATTAAAGTCGGTCAACTTTTGTGTGTTAAACTTTTTGATTGTTTCCCCCTCCGCCCCCCTTTTTTCTTAAAATAGCCCAGAAGAATGAAAAAGGAAGAGAAATTCCTCTTCATAACAGGTTGCTATGATGCTGAAAGAGCAGGCAGGACAAATTCAGGGTTTTACAAGTGGACTAAGAACCAGCATCATCAAATAACACAGAACCCATCAGGATAACTCCAGTGTTCTTAAATGCTCGCCACTAATAATCTAATAATAAATATGCTATTTCGGTTGTCATTACATTTGTGTTCGTTTATTTTTACAGATGGGAAAAGCACCATCTCACACAATTCACTCTGACCCTAGAAGACTAATTTGAAGTGTTTTTAAAATAAATAAGCATACAAAAGTTTTTAGTGTGTTTAGGACCCGTCCTCGTGACCGAAAAGCTAACCTATAACAATTCCAGTAGACTTGTGCACACACTTCTCTCAGTTCTTAAGATTATGGTGCCATCATGTGGCCACACTGTGAGGTTTCATGCTACCAAACATTCACTAACCCTACAGTGCTTTTGGTGCTTTCTTCTTTTGAAACACTTCTTTTCCTAAAAGGATCTTCTATCAAAATGACTACCCCCACTATGGCAGCATCAATATTATGCAAACAGCAGCAAGCCTTAGAAAACACTCACAGCCACTAAGAATGGAGGTCCATTGGATGAGTGGGCATTGTCACCTTTTAGTGATTCAGGCAGATGCAACAGTGTGATGTGATAGAAGTCAGGCTTATTTTAGTTCCTGCGCAAGTTTTGCATACACTCATGTTGTTCGGATTCCAGCTGCCTGCCCTGGAAGGAAAGCATTTGGTATTCCTATTTATAGCTTGGAAGTTACAAGAATAAAAATACATTCCCTAGCATATTTCCTTTGGAAAGTCAGTAAGGATTGAAACTTGGATGGAAATGGGGATGCTCACACTTCTAACTTCTCCCAGACCCTGGCAGCCGTGACACTTCCCCTATTGCCCCCCCATCAGAAGTTGGCAGCACCAAATACCCCAAGCCTATTCCAAGAGAGCCCCCCTTGATGGACTTAGGGGTTTTTTGGAGAGTAGGTACCAGATGCGGGGGATGCCAGGACTAGGGAAGCAGCTTTTCTTATCACCTCGTACAGCAGCAACAATTCCCACACCGGACAGCAATCTCCTCCAGTTTACCACCCACTGAGGCCCGCCTGGGCACCCTGCCGCCTTCGGCTGCGCCCTGGCCCACCACTGCCACACCAGGGGTGTAAAGCTGAGGGGACCGCCCTTCACAAGTAACCAGGTGCGATACGCCGCGGGGATACACCAACGGCAGGGGAAGGCGGCGGCGGCTCGGTGAGGAAGAGGCCGGACACACTGGCCCGTTACTCACCACAGGCCACCACAGGCCACCACAGGCCACCTGCGCCCTCCCCAACCCTCTGAGGTGCGAGCGGCCGCGCGAGCGGCCGGCACGCACTTGGGGGCGGGCGGACGGGCGGGCGGAGCCGCAAGCCGCGCGCGCCCCTCAGCAAACTCCTTCCCCCGCCCCGCAGCGCCTCCAACGGGCGGCCCGCGGGACCGCACGCGCGGTGGCGTAACGCGTTGGGGCCGCCCACATCTCCGGCGCGTGCGCCTTGCGCGGTCTCCCACGACCCCGCCCCCCCTTCCCCGCCCCTGGAGGCTCCGCCCCTCGACCTTCCGCCCCGCCCCTCCTCTCCTCGCGCCTGCGCAGTGGGAGGGTCGCCGCTTTCCCGCCCGCTGTGGAGGTGCTGGGCGGTGGGTGAGGGGCTGGGGCTGGGGTCGGTGCTGGCGGGGGGGTGCGGGGTTCAACCGGCAGCGCCGAGCACCCGCTGCGGAGTAGTGGCCGGTGGGTGCGCGGGAGTCCTGAGGTGGGCGCGTCGGGCGGCAGCGGGGCCTCGGCGTGAGGAGGGGGCCCTGTGGGGAAGAGGCCTCTCGGTGGGCCCGGCGCCTCCCGGTGGGCCCGGCGCCTCCCGGTGGGCCCGGCCTTCCCCGCCTTCCCCCGCCCCTCTCCGGTGGAGGTCGGTGCCGAGGCTGGGCGGCGTGGGGCAGGCCCGTGGGCCGGCGGGGGCAGGGACAGGGACGAGAGGGGTTCGGCAGCTCCTGGGGGCGGGCGGGCGGTGCGCGCCCCGTCACGGCGCGGTTCCGGGTTACGCCAAAAATGTCAGGGCGCTTACTGGGTTTTGCTTCTCAGTTAAAGGATGAAAGGTAGTAAGCAGCCGTTTTTTGTGAAATTCATAAAGTCTTCTGGGAACTCGGCGTATTTTTTTAAAGCTCTTGAGGTAAGTAGGTTTGATCACCTTTCTCAGTGAGCGTGGTGAATTATCTCATTAAATTATTTCTGTGGTTGACTTAGGTGTAGCTTATATGTATACATCTGGAAATAAAGCTATTTCTGTAATAGAGGTGTTTAGTGTTTAATAAAGTTTGTTGAACAAGAACAATTTTGTTGAAATTACTTCTTGAACAAGAAATAATTATCATTTCAAAACCTATTGACATGTAGCAATGTGACATGTAGCTTGGAAGGTCTGGATGGTGGCCGCTCATCTAAGCACTAAGCAAACTTAGGAGGGAAACTGTGGATTGTCTTCCACCTTGAGAGGTTAGTGGGAGCTAAAGGCACTGTGTGGCATGATCAGGTCCTGAAAGTTTTTATGATGAATGTTTAAGTCTCAGTATTGTGAAGAGTTGGGGGGGTGAGGGGGACACTCATAAAGTATTTTACCCCTTTCTTCTGCCACTGTACTCTTGCATGGTAGCTTTGTTGTGAGCTGTGTCAAGTAGATGTACTTCTGTAGTTTTTACAGGATTGGCTGTTCGTGATTTCTTAAATAAATGTTGATTTATGCACTGTTTACCTGCAGTCTATAAAAGAATTTCAGTCAGAAGAACATCTCCAGATCCTTGAAGAAGAAACAGCACTCAATATAAATGAAAATGATAAATCGCTTTACATTTGTGATCCTTTTAGAGGTGTTGTTTTCAATCATCTCAAAAAGGTATGCTATGCATCAACTTACTTCTAGCTATATTCTTTTCTAGAAGCGCTCATGTCCATATTTACACTCCATATGTTCTCTCTTTCTGCACTGAGTATAGCAGTATGAAGTATTCACAATAAAATCTTTAAAACTTCACTGCATCCTGTATTTAGGGAAGAAGATAACTAGCAAAGCATAAGGATTATTTTGAAGCATGTGGAAAAATAAATAGTATGATCAGTTCCGATTCTGTTGGAGTTGCTAAAGTGACTCTCACACGTTTTTACCTCCTGAGTGACATGATTTTGTTTAACCTGCAAGGAATTGTCCAGCAGACAAAGATAGGCTTGCTGGAATTCTCTGGCATGTTAGCTATAGCATCTGATGCTCTCACTGAGGCCAGAAAACCTACATGGATTGTACTGAAAATTCGCGGCTGAAAGTAAAAACGAAACTGTCAACTACCTGGAGGCGCTAGGGGAGGAGGACAGATCAAAGGCCCTGCCTTCCTCAGGATTCAGGGACAAGGAAAGCCTTCCTTATACCAGTGTACTTTCTGCTAATTTTCTTGGGTTTTTTTTTTCTGTTATTTTACTGCAGCTTGGTTGTAGAATTGTTGGACCACAGGTAGTCCTGTACTGCATGCAGTCCCAGCGATGTGTCCCAAGAGCTGAGTATCCTGTGTACAATATGACCATGGCCGATGTAACAGTATCCTGTACCAGCCTTGAAAAAGATGTTAGGGTAATGCATTGTACATAATGGATTGTTTAGCTGATTATTGTTGACATTTGCTTCAGATGGCTCATTACTAAGGCCGCAGATATACTATATATAAGTCTAACTGTGCCCGCATTTAGACATATCTAGTCTTTCTATGTAGGTATAGTTTATGTAGAGAGTTGTATGGAGAAAGAGGGAGTCTTATAAGTGTATGTAGTATGTAAATGTGTGTGTAGTGATGTATCTATGCATGCACATGTATATATTACATATAAGATTTAAGCTGTATTAATATGGGAGTAAAAGTATGTTTTAAGGATTTTTTTATTAACTGATTAGTCGGATCACTTAGCTTGCTAGTTTGTCTGCAGCTATAATGCTACGGACAACATGCTCTGTTACTCAAAACCTCAGGGTAAAGATTTAATATCCAGTCAGCTACAGTTTAAATAGTTTATCTTAGAAGTTTACTTTTTATTTATTCTGACATCTTGTTCTAATTTGTACTACCTAAAATGCCAATCATCTGTAAAATTTTACTCCTACAGTATTGTAGTGTTTTTATTAAGGATATATATTATGTTCAGCTTATCATACATGCAAATAAAATGGAAATTATATTTTATGTTTTTATGGCTTCCATATATATCCATTTTGTATTTTTGAACATTTTTTTAGGAGAAACGATGGACAATTGAAATCCATGATGTGAAAGTGAGTGTGATGTGGGTTCTTTCTTTTTTCTTGATAATATTGTATAATTTTTTCCCCACCCAGGAAGAAGTTCATAAATATGTGCAGATGATGGGCGGATGTGTGTACAGAGACCTCAATGTGTCAGTAACTCATCTTATAGCTGGAGAAGTTGGCAGCAAGAAATACTTAGTAGCTGCTTCTCTGAAAAAGCCTATTTTGCTTCCCTCTTGGGTTAAGGCACTGTGGGATAAGTCTCAGAAAAGGTATGAAAAGAACCGAAACAAAACTGATTTTGTTCTGGGGACTGGTAATTCTTATGGTGATACAGACTTTTTTTTTTTTTGCTTGATTTGACTTGAAGAAAAAAAAGTATTTCTTTTATCTCTTTCATTCCTTTAGCATAATGAGATACACTGATGTTAACATGGAAGACTACACTTGTCCTGTGTTCCTTGGCTGTACAATTTGCGTTACTGGCTTAAGTAGTTCAGACAGGAAAGAAGTCCAACGCCTCACTGCTGAGCACGGTGGGCAATATACGGGGCAGCTCAAGATGAATGAATGTACTCACCTCATAGTTCAAGAGCCAAAAGGTAGAAATTACAGAGTGAATATTATTTTCACTTCTTGATCTGAAGTAGTGTAAATATGCATAAGTGTAAGGGTTTGATCTGTCTCTGCGTCTGCTTCAGTGTCGCTCTTACTACTTCTGATTAGGGAATCACTGTTGATGGGAAGAGTAACACAGGGCACCCTTGCTTTGCTCTAAAAGCATGAGAAAGAGAAGGAAAGAGGAAAAAACCAGACACTCGGATGGTATTTAAGAGAAGAAAAAGAGAGAATCCTAGAAGGGATGGAAGAATAAAAAAACCTAAGTTTTTTTGGAGAGCTGGATAGGATTTAATGCTGATTGAAATTGGATTGGGTACTAATGTCTTTTAACTGGTCTATTCTTTGTGCCTTCTGAACTTCCTACTAAGAAAAATGAAAGCTCCCTGTCTTTCCTCTTGGGAAGATGAAAGGATTGTAGTTTTATTGTGAGAAGACTGGGAAGGGTTTTCTTTTTTCCCCAATTTCACTCCCTTTCCCTGTGGGGAAATACCCTGGGACTTCTTAAACTTCTTTTTTTTTTTTTTTTTCCCCTTTGTTTAAAAACTTTTAAGGCTTTTTTTTTTTTTTTCTCTGTAGTGCTCTGTCATACTGTACCCATGAGCTAGCCATCAATGAGACTTTTTGGTATAACTTTATTTAGAGAATAAATAAGTAGCTTATCAGAAGAGTTCAGGATAACATAAGTTGCATGTTGAAATCAGTTATTTGAATTTTTAAATCTTCTTAATGTCCAGCCATCTTTCAGCAATGACTGTTTAACATTAGCCTTTTAGTGACTTGTGATTTTTATTTTGTTTACATTTGAAAGGTCAGAAGTATGAATGTGCCAAAAAATGGAATGTGCACTGTGTGTCTGTGCAGTGGTTTTCTGATAGCATTGAGAAAGGCTTCTGTCAGGATGAAACGATATATAAAATAGAGGCTGGATCAAAAGTGAGTAACATACCCAGTACGTCAACACCTACGAATCATGCCAGCAAACCTGATAGTAAGTAAGACCTTTAAAATATGTTAAAGTAAGGTAGGAAACATTTGCAGTAAGGAGGAAAAACTGTTTCGAATTAGTAGGATGCTGCTTGCTTTTGCAATGCTGGTTTGACAGTTTGGGTTCTGATTCTACTTATTCTTAAAACACAACTGATTACTCTAATGCACATTGCATATTCCAACATGTCTAGACTTAAATCATGTGAATAATCACTTAAAAAGTACACTTGAATTAGGCGTATGATTGTCTGCTTAAGAATCAGTAGTGTATATCTCTTAAGTCCTGAAAAACCACCACTGTTCATACGTTTGTAATTTAAAACAAGTGTCTGTTATGAATTTAATCTTACAGCAGTCTTAGGGGGGGAAACAAATGCTGATTTTTTTAAAAAAAATATTTTTTAATTTAATTTAATTTTTTATCTACTTTTCTTCATGTATTTATTTTTACTTACTCTATGCTATTAACAGAAGGAAAGTTAAAAGCATTTGTAAACAAACATTGTAACATGAAAGGCACAGCCAGCTTTAAATGTATCTTTCCAAATGCCTGTTACTGACTACTACTTCAGGAAATGACTGAATATGAGCACTGGGTTAGCACTGCCAACAGAGCACTGGGAATTCAACTTAGGTATTTAACCAAGGTTATACTTACCTAGTATTTTTTATTCTTCAGAATTTACATTTCCTTCTAGCACAACAGAATTGTATGTGGCAGTTTTGTTTAGTGAAGCAGCGGAGAGAGATGAGCCAAAACTAATGCAGCTTTTTCATTTTGATTTTGTTTAAAGATCATACCCTTTCGGACGTCAGCCACATTTCCAATATCAGTTTGAGTGGTGTTAATGAAACAGCATGTAGTTCTGCTATGAGCAGCAGACTGGATCCTCTTCCCGATGAGCTGGAAAACTTGGATATAAGTTCTTTCCAAGCCCCTGAAGATTTGTTAGATGGGTGTCGAGTATGTTTAACAATGAATACTTTAAAATGTTTGGTTATAACCCTGTGGAAGCAACTATGTGGAAGCACTGGCAATTGCTGCTTGAGTAAATTGTTGTTTCCATAGTCAGTAGCAAATGCCAAATTTATTTTGTGTCCACAGGTTGTAGCTTGTGTTTGTGTCTGTGTATATATGTATGTATACGTATAATTGTATTAAATATGTAGTATAAATACAAAATTATATATTTATAGACATATATATATTTAAACACTATAGGTTCTAGAATTGTTGTGTGGTTTTGGGTGGGTTTTGGTTTTTTTTGGTTGTATTACTTTGGCTGAGGGTTCATTCCATTAGTAAATATTGAAGTTTTACTAGATGAATTTGCAAAGATAAATTAATCCAATTCTAAATGCTTAACATTTTTGCTACTTCTCAGAAGCTGCACGGCTAGTTCTACACTGCTGGAACACAGGTTCTACAGCAGTCAAAACAAATTATACCAAAATATCCTACTTTATTTTTTTTTTTCTTTTTTGCTTTTTTTCTTTCTTTTAAAAAGCCTTTTTTGTTGCTCTGTTCTCATTGTAGATCTATTTGTGTGGCTTCAGTGGCAGGAAGTTGGACAAGATGAGAAGGCTTATTAATTGTGGTGGTGGTGTTCGATTTAATCAACTTAATGAAGATGTTACCCATGTCATTTTGGGGGAAAATAATGATGAGCTGAAACACTTTTTGGACAAGACAGCTCACAGGTTATGATAACTGTATTGCTTAAGGTCTACTTCTGCCTTGTTTTCTTTCTCTTACCACATTGTAAACAGGAAAACTTTTATTGATTTGGACATCCGTCCTCACTGAGGTTCTTTGAGTAGCCATGAGTCACTTCAGTGAATAGAAAAAGAAGTATTCTTACTGGTGAAAAGAGATGTTAACTTGTATTTGTTAATATATTGAGGAGGAAGGATTTGGCAACCCAGCAGTGGCAGATAAAATTTACATTATAGAAAATAAGTATGAATTTCTCTGTTCTTAGACTGAAAGAATTTTAAAAAAATAATAATCTTGAGGTTTGTAAAGTGCCCAAAGCTTGCATAGTATTGCAGTTACGAACTTCAGGTCTGTGTATATACTGGTATTTGCAAAGCAGGAAAGAAGAATCACAGTTCTGAAAACTGCCATAACTTCTTTGTATAACACTTTATTTTACAGGCCTCATGTAGTGACAGCAAAATGGTTGCTGGAGTCATTTAGTAAAGGTTATCTACATCCAGTGGAGCAGTATATCCCTCTAAATTACCAGCTGCTAGAGAACCCAATTTTGGAGCCACCTGGAATGAAGTCAATTCTTCCCAAAAATAACAGTCTCTTGAAGAAGGAAGCTGTGAATGTTATAAAGCACCAGAAAGCTGCTGACGATGACTTCCTCTCTCAATATGTAAATAATGATTCTACATTAGGTATGTTCTTGGCTCAGCATACCATAGAAAGTTTAACTGCTCATAATTAGCATATGAGTTTTGCAGCATTTGCTTATTAAGAAGCTAGCCATATCTAGTATATTAACTTCTACATTGTGTTTTAGAAATCAAATTTTAAACACGCCTATAGCTCCACCTCGAGTACTGTGTTCAGTTTTGGGCCCCTCACTACAAGAAGGACATTGAGGTGTTGGAGCGTGTCCAGAGAAAAGTCTACAAAGCTGGTGAGGGGTCTGGAGGACAAATCTTATGAGGAACGACTGAGGGAACTGGGGTTGTTTAGCCTGGAGAAGAGGAAGCTGAGGGGAGACCTTATCACCTTCTACAACTACCTGAAAGGAGGTTGTAGAGAGGTGGGGGCTGACCTCTTCTCCCTGGCAGCAAGTGATAGGACAAGAGGAAATGGGTTCAAGTTATGTCAGGGGAGGTTTAGATTGGGTATTAGGAAACATTTTTTCACTGAAAGGGTTATTAAACATTGGAATAGGCTGCCCAGAGAGGTGGTGGATTCGCCATCCCTGGAGGTCTTTAAAAAAGGGTAGATGTGGTACTTAGGTACATAGTTTAGAAGTGGTTTTGTCAGGGTACGTTAATGGTTGGACTTGATGATCTTAAAGGTCCCTTCCAACCTCAGCAATTCTATGATTCTATATAGAGCCGTTTTTAACTAAAAACCTGGCTGAAACAGCAGGATACTGTCATTTCTTCATAAAACTATTTTGAGTTGTCTTTGATATTCTTGTCAAGCAATTACTATTGTTGGTTGGTTTTTTGGTCTTTTTTTTTTCCTTTCAGATGAAGTTGAAAAACTAACATCTGGAACCATCAATGATGTTACTCACTTTACTGTTCAAGGAGAGAATCAATCTTCTGTCTGTAATGGTTCTTTGGGAGAGTCTTCTGCACAGGTTGAAGGAGGCTTGTTTGTCAGAAAAAGTTTTCTTATTTTGGGTTTTGGTGAAGAGGATGAGTCCTGCATTGCAGATATTATAACGGAGAATTCTGGGAAAATTCTGCCACTGCAAAGCAGAACAATTGCAGACTATGCTGTCGTACCTTTATTGGGGTGCACAGTGAAGCCGACTGTTGGTGATGTTGTCACAAATACATGGCTGGTAAGGGAGTTACACTTTCAGTTGCATGAGTAAACAGGTGTCTATATTAGAAATATGTCTTGTCAGAATGCAGAATTATCGCTGCCTTAAATGTAAGTAAGGTACTGAGAGATTAGCCTTGTTTCATTTGAAATGTACTAAAATGGAGCCATGCTGTAAGGCCTCTGCATCTGTAAGGTATTTTTCGTCTGTTTCGCTTCAGTTTCTCCAGGCTTGTTAAATAGGAGTCATGACTCAAAGGCTTCTTATACAAGAGTCTGACAGTATTCTCTCTAATGAATTGTAGAAGGAGCTAGTTGACTAATATTGATTTCATTTGATATCTGTCCTTACCTGTCTCATGCTTTTTACAGCTTTTTAACTTGTGGCAGAAGAGCAAGTCAGCTTTATAGCTCAAAGTCAAAAAATATTAACCGCATTTGCTAAGAGTGGGCACATGATGTAGACTAATTGCTGTTAGTATTTTTCAGTACTAAGTAACTTTCTGTGAAGTAAATCTATACAGACCCTCAGATCATGCCTTGAACTACTTTAAGGGAGCCTCCAGGGTTGGAAGAGTAGTAACTGAAAAGTTCTGAATAATTCCTCATATGTCAAACCTGACAAAATTAAAATTATCTAGAAAAGAATTTGACTGATTCAATGGGAAATAATTTGTCTCAAATGTAATGATGGAAGCAGGATTGCTTGTTGTTGAGTCCATAAATGCTATTGCACAATTGCTGAAATATTGTTGGCTTTGTTGCTGTTTGGCTTGATTTACATTGTTATCTCTTTCACCTTCTTTAAGATAACATGTGTGGAACAGCAGCTTCTTTTAGATCCGCAGTCCAATCCACTTTTCACGCCAGTCCCAGTAATGGAAGGAGTTACCCCTCTGGTAGACTGTGTTCTTTCTTTTAGCCAGTTCACTGGTGCAGAGAGAGACTCCTTGGTTTATCTGGCAGGACTGTTAGGAGCCAGGTATGTCTCCTGTCACTGTTTCTTCTTGTTCTTAGGCAGCCAGTGTGATGAAATCCATTTATGCATTTCATTTCTTCTTTTACAGGAGTAACAAATATTACAGTTAAAGCTCTTTTGGATTCTATTGATTTACAAAACCTAGTGTTGAAGCAATGAGATGTTATTATGTAATTCTTTTATTTTTCTCTCTTTTAGAGAAATTTAGTCACATTCACACGGTCTAATTTCTGCCAGAATACGTTTAGTCTCATACAATGACTGAGCCTCAGTAACTTTTTGCTCAAAAAAAGTCGGTTTTTCAGATGTCAGGCCTTCTGAATTGCTCTTCAGTTATCCAGGAGTGGACCATTGTTCCTCTTCTTCAGTACTATCTGGTTCAGCCTCGTAACCAATGATAGTGCACCATTTCCTAGGAGCTGGGATGGTGAATTATTTGCTCCTAATTCATGAGGATCTTTGAAAAAGATTGAAAAACATGTTTAGTCAAAAAGTGGCAAAATTGTATAACTTAGAGTATCATTTGATCTGATTTGTAGTCTGTTTGAACTAAATTTTTTGCCGGTAAGTTCTCAGCCCTGCTGTCTTCTTGGAAGATTGGGTCCTTGATGATAAGAGAAAAACTAATATAAAGAAAACTATTGCACGTTTTGAAATGATGCTTGTTGGCCACAGAAAGGAATCCTGCCTGTCCCATTAATCTTGCAGAAGAATGTTAGGCCCAGTGTATGATTTGGAAATGGGATATGTGAGGACCTCTGGAGTATGAGAAATGTTACGTTTTCAATACTGATAGAAGCAAAACATTACTGTTTAATGTTTTTTTGTGTGTGTGTGTAGGTTAGGCTGTCAAGTGCAAAGTGGATGGCCTTAGATAATTCTACTGGTTCTTTTTCTGTTGCTTGAATGCATTTTATAATAGTATAAACGTGCACTAGATTAATTTTGTTTATGACTAAATGAATGTTTTATTAATCTAATTTTAGAGTCCAAGAATTCTTTGTGCGGAAAGCCAATGCAAAAAAGGGAATGTTTGCCAGTACTCATCTGGTGGTGAGAGAACCGGATGGTTCCAAGTATGAAGCTGCGAAGAAGTGGAATTTGCCAGCAGTCACTGTAGCATGGCTTTTGCAGTCTGCAAGGACAGGAAGGAGAGCAGATGAAAGCAAGTTTTTGGTTGAAAATGCAGAGGCTGAAGGTTGGTTCCTAGCAAGTTAGGGAATATGATTGTGTCATTAAAGTGTTTGTTCACGGTAAAGAAGGCAGGTATGATGACATATTTTTTCCTAACACCTTCAAAGTATTGTAGCTAATGGATATTTTCCAAGTATTTTTTCCATATTTTTTTTCCTGCTGTTGAGTTGTTAATATAGAAATGATACTGTATATTTGCTGCAAGTCTCTTGGAGCTAGTGGAATTTTGTGGTTATCAGTCAGTTGGGAATCAAGCTCAGTGTCTGAGCTTTGTCCTTTCTGACATATGCTGCTCTGTAGATTGCACGAGAATTGGTGGTAGATCCAGCTTAGAACTTCATACTTGTTGATCTGCAATGATGTGATGCCTCTCTGCTTGGTCCTTCATGCCTACTTCATTTTCTGGTGCTTCGACTCCTTTTCCAGTTATTTCACGCCTTTTATGTGGCAATATTTCTTCCATATTAAGATGCAGACTACAGTGATTTAATACTGAATGTTAGCAGACCTGTTTTACCAGTGCACTTGTGAATTAATTATATGGGTCACTAAGTCAGAAGACAAAAGGTATGTTGTTGGCATAGGCACGTCTCATCTGTATATTATGTTTTTAAGGAAAAGAAGTGCGGGGGCAGGGGAAATGAGCAGTGAAATGTAAAAGCAATTCTTGTACTAATCTTTCTGAGCTATAAAGATGATGAGTCATGCTTATCTAGAAGTGTTTATGATGTATAAGCTCTAAGGGCCTATTGCTGGCTAAATCTTGATCCTATTGATCCAAAGGTGTAAGGGACTGAAAGTGTACATAGTGACCTAAAGAGATGTGATTTGGAGTCATGAATACGAAACAAATTTTATGTTGCATGGAAAGTAAAGAGTCAGGGAGGAGGAGTTACCTTTAATGTTGAAAGGGAAGGATTTATTGTGTATTACCTCTTTTTATTGGATTTGTATTTTGATAGTTGTTGTATGACATATGTGAGCTATACAGATATGTGTGGAACTGCAAACAATGCGAGCGGGCCAGGTTGCTAGCTCTTTTTCAGACACTTAAGGTCAAGCAGAGTACCAATATAATTCAAACTAAGTAGTTAACTGGAAGAGACAGTTGAGATACTGGCTTTCAAAATATAATTGTCAGTTTGGAGCATTTTTTGGGGGGGACATGAATTATTTTTGCAGGGGGAAAGGAAGGTCAGATGAACTTTCAGTTGTTGCTTAAATAAAAGTGTATGTGACATCTGTGTTCAAAAGAAAAATCAGATTGCTTCCTTATGTTTTTTTTGTTTCTTTTAAAGATAAGGAGAGTTCCATTACTCAGCTTAGCAAGACACCAGCAAATGTTAAATCTCCTGATTCAGAACAACCTACTTATCTCCTTGAAGCTGGAAAAAAACCAGCTGTGACCCCTCTTGATATCAACAGGTTCCAGAGTAAAGCTTTCCAAGCTGTAATCTCTCATCATACTGGGAAGACAACCCCTCTTGCACAAGGGGGGCTGCCACAGAAAGAGCCGTCTTTACATCTTGATACTCCATCAAAATTTCTTTCCAAAGACAAGTTATTCAAGCCTTCTTTTGATGTAAAGGTGATAATCTTTGCACATTTTTTGGTCTGTGAGCTATTAGAGTTAAAGATGCATGTAAACTTAAATACAGCACAGAAACCTGTGTTTACCTCTTTTTATGCTGTTAACATACAGACTTTCTGTTTTGAATAAAGCCAGGAAATCTGGCTCTATTTATTTATATATATTTCTAGTTAATGACCTATGGACTAAATTTATTGACGAGTAGATGCTGTAACGTCATTAACAAAGCTCCTTTACGCTTATTGCATCATATGCTCATGTGTTCTATACCTCACACAGGACACGGTCTGTGTTCTTTACATTTAAAGACTGAGAAATGTAACAAGAAAGCTTATAATTGCTCCAGATTTTTGGAAACAAGTGTTTGCTTGTTTTTTGATGAAAAGCTACTTTAATGAGATGTTTTAATGTAATAGCTTTATAGCAATTACAAAACTGTTACTGCAAGTTGAAAAATGCATTGGGGTTTGGGGTTCATTGTCTCACTCTGAAGGCCACAAGAGGCTTCTTCCTGTTTTGCTTATGCAGACTCTAAGATTTGGATTGTCTTGTACTGCTTTTGTGCAATGGTACTATAGTTGCATTTGCTAGCTGCTACTGTAGTACACCGTTCTGGTTTAGGAGTATGAAATCTTACTACAGACTATATTTGTGAAACCTGCGTGTGAGTGAGAATTTTGTAATGTGTTCGTGAAAGTCAGTCCATTGCTTCTTTTTTGGTAGGATGCTCTGGCAGCTTTGGAAACTCCAGGAGGTCCTGATCAAAAAACCAGGAAACTGAGCACACCTCTCTCTGAAGTCATCGGCAGAAACTTGAAATTGGCACTGGCAAACAGCACAAGGCATACAGTAGCTCTTACTGCCAGCCCTCAGTTGACCGCTGCACAGCCAGAAGTGGTAGGAAATTCTGATTTTGAGTTTCTGGAACATAGGCTTAATTAAGAAAACACCATATCTTTTGTAATTTAAGTTACAAAGGAGACTGTGAATTGTGCTTTGTGATCTATTTGAGTAGAAATCCATAGGGTTATGCATTCTTCAATGACAGTTAAAGGAAGGTAAGATAGAAGAGTTTCTTCTGCTTACTAGGGGTCACAAGATGTGATCAGTCGCTTACCCCCTTACAAAGACACGTTAGGTTATCCTTTCTTGTAGTCATCTTGCCTCTTCAGTCTAATCTACCCTAGTGAAAGAAAACCGAAAAAGATGTAGGAGGAAAGGGAGCTTTTATGTATTGCTTGCCATGTTAGTACACTGTTTACTGTAGAGGAGGGGCAAGAAAGCTAGTAACCTTCAGCAAGGGAAGGCTGTCACTTCTTATTTTGTAGCTCCTTGTTCTTACTTTTTTTTGCTCCTGTGAAGTACTTCTGGCATCAGATTTGATAATTCCTTGATTGCAGCATTCAGGAAGTGTTTGGTCTGCAATGGAAGGAGCAGAATATGTTCCAGGGAGACTGGCTGAGAGTGAATTTTTTGTCTTTGGATTCCTATTGCATGGAATAATAATAGTGCTGGGTTTTGACCGTGCAGTCTGGGAGAAGCCAAAATAGAGAAAATGTGTTTATCTCAGTTTTGTTGTTGTGTATTTTTCTACATGCTCCACTAAATCTTAAAATATTTGCTATTGATACAGAAATCTTCCAAACATGACTTTCCTTTTTTTTAATCCCTGCTGCTTGAACAGGAAGAAGAGCCCAAGCCTCTTGCCGATGTGGTTATATATGTTAGTAAAAAACTTAGTAAGAAGCAAAGCGAACTGAATGCAATAGCAACTTCTCTTGGGGCAGACTACAGGTATCAACTGATAAAACCAGCTTCTAATCTTCTGCACTGATGTGACTTCTAATAAATACAATTCTTCACATTCTAATATGCTTTATCTACATGACCTTTTGCTATAGCTAAACGTTTCACCATCTTAAACAATTTCTATTGCAAAATAAGGCCATCCGCTTCTAATGTGAAATAAGGCCATCTTTCCCCACCGCATCCCCAGTCTGTGTGTTTTTGATAAGTCCATCTTGGAAAGACTGTTTGTCCTGATGTCTTCCTAAATTGCAGATTTTTAATTTTTTTTTCTTGTCTTCTTTTTTGAAGAAAACTATGAAACATGTTTAGCTTTTGGGTAGTTTAAAATTTGCTTTATACTTCATATTTTGAATCTGATCTGAATTTGTGGGTGTTTCTACCTGGCTCAAAACTAATTATTTTATAAGCATGGCTAAGTTAGTGTTATTTTAAAATGAACAATGGCTAGAACAATTTCTGAGCTGGATTTCTGATACTTTTTGATAGAAATTATATCTTGAAGTTGTATTTTGTTTTCTTTTCTAGATGGTGCTTTGATGAAACAGTAACACACTTCATCTACAAAGGAGGACAAAATGACAACAATAAGGAATACAAATCTGTTAAAGAATCTGTTAAAGAACGGGGTATTCATATTGTTTCAGAACACTGGCTTTTTGAGGTATGGAGTTTGCTTTGTTACTTTATTAAAAGTGAAGGGAAATGTAAGCTTAAAAACAGTTGTATGGCACTGGATTTTGTGTTTGCATTTATACTGCACATATATAGGAACTGATGTTTTGCATCCTGCTTTGAATTTATAAATTGAGCACTCAGTTTTCACTCGTGTACTCTTACCTTGTTCTCCACGAGGAGAAAAGAAATTCTCTTCCATTTCTGCTACGTGTTTCTCGGAATGAGAGCCACATTTTTCTCTTGTGTAAAGTACTTCTTTTGGTGGTGTTCTTATTGTACTTTTCCTGTGTTTAGATGTGGAATTTCTCTTTTATCTCAATCAGTTTCTCATCTTTCTTATGTTAACTGATGATATTACAGAGTGCCCAAGAATATAAACGGCTTCCTGAATCTCTCTTTCCTCACACTTACAATCCCAAAATGAGCCTGGACATTAGTGCAGTGCAAGATGTCAGGCTCTCCTCCTCCAGTAAACTTCCGTCAACTGGAAAACCAGCAGAGGAAAATGAGGTATAATGTGTGATATGAATTCATGTTCTATGAGGTGATTTGGATTCAGTTAACTTAATTGTTATATTAACATATTAAGAAAAAACATTCGTGCTTATTCAGCGATGCCCTGAATCAGGTTTAGCTAGTAATTAATAGTAGCTATTGCAGATGTTCCGTAAAGTTTTTCTGCATTTGTAATATTTCTCTTCTAGGGCAATGGAGGGAAACACAGGCATTTCAGGATTAGATGGGCTTTCCAAATTTGAAATGACGTAGGTCCAGTCTTTGCTTTCTCTTGGTGGTAATGAGATCCAAGGTGCGAACTTGCCTTAGCAGACATTTAGATTGCAGAATAGGTGTTGTCACCGATGCTGCTGTTCACTGTTTTACTGTCATCGCATTAGCAGAAAGCTTAGATTTAATCTTAAGGCAAGATTAATAATCTTCAGAATTTATGCATTTGTTGAACATGGGTTAAATGCAAAAAGAATTGGTGTTTGAGAATTCTACTTGTCGTCATTGTTTTTAGATTATTCCAGTGGATGAAGATGATGCTGAAGATGATGTAACTACTGACGAAATAAAGGAAATGGTCACTGCAGGGGAAGAACAAATTGTAACAAGCGAATCCAAAGGAGGTAAATGTTTTTAAAATAGTTGTGGAACATCAGACTATGAAAATAAGCCTTTTACGGTTTCAGGTGGTTAGTGTTAAGATCTGGAAGCTTTATGTACCATATTTATATACCAGTCAAGTGCAGCTTAGCCCTTATTGTTGCTGGATGAGAGGAAAGGGTTTTGCTCTCTATTTTAAAGAATTTGACAGCCCATAAGAAAATCATAATAATCCGTTGCAAATTACTTAATTGCCATTTCTTTGTTTTTAAAACGCCGAAGTTCATGTTTAACATGACAAATCACTGTTTTAGAGTATACCTGTTTTGTTATGTAAATAAATGTGTTGCGGGAGAATTGAGGATGTAAGTTAGATCATGTAAACAAATTCAGAGGTGAGTCAAATGGAGATTTCTCCTTGTGTCTAGGAGTAGCTGACTCAGGGCATACGTAATTTCCCTAGATTTTTCTTCCCCTGTATCTTTTCCTCTCCTTAATGTATTGTCTTTGTTCCGATGAGGGGGTGGCGGGACAGAAGTTGACTGGAATTTCAGTTACTTTTCACTTGTTAAATTTTAACAGGCTTGATCTTACGAGTTTTGTTCCTTCTCTTAAGTTTTAACCCAAGCACTGGAAATGAGGGAGAACTTCCAAAGGCAGCTGCAGGAGATCATGTCTGCCACCTCGCTAGTGAAACCACAAGGGCAAAGAGGATCCCTTTCAAGGAACAGTTCTGATGGTTTTCCAACCACTCCTGATAGCACACGGTCTGTGCGAAATGGCCGCAGTAGGGCCTTGGAAGCTCTAAGGTATTGATTTGTGTTTCAAAGTATCTTATTTTGTCCTCCCTGTGCATACTTAGACATTCATTGAAACATGAATAGGTCTCCAGGGTTTTCAGATGTATTGTCTTTCTCTACTGAGGTACTTAAGTTGCTTCTCTTGCAATTCAGAATCTTTACAAATGCTAGATGAAGTCAGAATGTTGTCTTAATCCATAGTGGGTATATTGTTTTTAAAAAATCACAGAATAGTAAGATTGCTTTTTAGTTTTGAATTTAATTATGCCAACTGATTTATTTTCTTTTTCTTCAGGTTAGTTAGTGTTCTTATAGATTTTGAAAAAAGCAGTGCTGCAGTATTTCAGTACATAGGTCATATACAAGTAGTAGGTATTTCTGCAAAGCACCTCTGTGAATGTTTCTCCTCTTTTTCTTTTCTCTCTGAACAGAGAATAGGATTTGAACTCTAACAACGTTGAGCTACAGTGAGAAAGTAATGGAAACCTTGCAAAATTATTCCTTTAGCTCAGTGTTTATTTGCAAATTACTGTATTTAGTAAAGAGTAGAATACATTGTTGTTTGAATAATTTATCAATATGACACATAATAAAAAAACATCTCCTACTGATATTTTGGTTGCCTTTTTTCAGCCATGCTGACACTTATGCTTACAAAGCCAGGCTGCCGAGAGTTGCTTTTATACTGAAATTGTCCCCTTTCCCAGCCATGCTTTCTAATAACGAGGTCACTTGGACGCTACAGTTGGTGTGATTATTAACACATTGCCTTCTAGTATGGTAGTATACTGTAAAACAAATGAATATTTAAGGTGTGTCTGCTTTTTCCTTAGGCAATCCCGTCAGGCACTCACAGATATAAACACAGAGCCATCCCAGAGTGAGCAGATCATTTGGGACGATCCTACTGCGAGGGAGGAGAGAGCAAGACTTGTCAGCAACTTGCAGTGGCCTAATAGTCCTTCCCAGTACACTGAGCATGGTCAGAGTAACGCCAATAAGAAGATGGATGAGTCTGCCTTCAAAGGATCTTTGGCTGATGCAGAGATTGCTGGTATAGGTAAAATCAGAAATACAATATCCTTGTTCTTTGCTACAGCATCCATTTGATCTTTGGGCCTTTTAAAATACAATAGCGTTTGAATTCTACTTTTTTTTTTAAAAAAGTGAGCGTTGTTGGCATTTTTTAAATGCCAAAAGACATTTTTACATCTTTGAGCTCCATTATGTGTTGCTGTTTTTTAAAGAGAAACTTTCCTATCCATTTGCCATTTGTGGTCAAACACCAAGGCAGCACCTGTCTAAAAATAGTCTGTGTCAGCTTTAGGAAGTCATCCAGATTTTTTTTGGAACTACATCTGGTTTCCAGGGAATAATTCAGGTAGGGAATTCAAATGGGAATACTGATAGCAAAATCTTTTTAGTTGTAGTGGAAATATTCATAGGTGAAGAATGGAGATGTAGGAACCAGGTAACCCATGAGCCCGAAAAACAGATGTCAGAGCTGCCCACGGACATGCTCAGGATTCAGTGAAGATACTGTACTTATCTTTCCTGTTCTTTTTGAAGTCTTTAGTCTGCTGCTAGGACCAAGGAAGTAACATACTTAGGTTTTTCCATCTGTTTTTGCTTTCTTCCCATTCCTGCCTCCTGAGAGGTAGCAGAATCCTTTATTTCTCTCTCCCTGCTGCCTCCCTCCTGCCTCCAACTCCTTCCCTCAGTGTACTTACAGAGTTTCTGCTTGCACCAACAGTCTTCCTGAAAACTGACCCTGTCCTAGAGGAGGTTGAAGAAAATTAGCTAAATGCATTCAATTGATTTTTGGTTCAACAGAATCAGTGTGGTTTAGCCAAAGAAATTAGGCTATTTGAGGTTTTTGTTTTTTCAAAGCAAGGCATTCAAGGACATTAGTTTGCAGTATGCAATTGGTGGTTTGTGGTATAAGGAAGAGCATCTTTATAAAAGGCAATTGTGAAATGTAACTTTACATGTTGTAGGAGCAGTTGTGTTTTGTCCTTTTAGGATAGCTACTTTTTTTTAAATTTTATTTTATTTTTACTTTATCCATAATTATATTCAGCCAAAGACAAGTCATGCAACAATGCTTTACTTTCACAGCTGTTCCTGAGGCTGGGGATGGAGATTTGATTGAAGGTCTAAAGAATCCTGTATGTAGAGATCCTGAAACACCGATTCAAGATCACTTGATCCCCACTCCGCAGGCCCCCAGCATTGCTTTCCCACTGGCTAACCCTCCTGTGGCACCACAGCCCAAAGAAAAGGTTTGTCATATGAAAAAATATTTATGATGATTTGTGTTGTGAGAGATGTGGTGACAGTTTATGAAGTTTTGAACTTGACGGTAAATATAAAATAGGTGAATATCTGCATTTAAAATCTTGAAGTGGATTACTTTTGTGCAGGTCTGTTTCTCTTTCCCCCTTTCTTCAAGATTTTGAACAAAAAATGTTGGCTCAAATAAATAAAGCTTTTTGTCCTGTTAGTTCCTGCTGGAACACTGAGGTTCCACTCTTTGGAGTGGAGAGTTACTATGTGTATTACTTGGAACTCCTCCAGCCATGTTAGGATGATGGAGAAAAGGTTAAGCCTTTGTTTCCTTGGTGGTATCTGGAATTTATGTTTAGGTACAAACAGAAAATTATTTTTCTGCCAAAACCCTGGTTTAAAATTCTACTATTTTACAGTGAACTTGGAAGGGGCTAGGAAAATGAACGTAGTCTTTTGGCCGCAGTGTATCACTTGATGCTCAAACTTTCAGCAGCTCTGTGTCTTCAGAGACATAATGTGTTATGTTAGTAAATAAGCTGTGGTGGAAATGCATAGAGGCCCTCGAAGTTATAGAAAATCTGAATGAATGAGGCAGTGTGATAGATGGATGATGATTTCTTCATGTGTTCAACTTGGCATTCAGTCGATATGAATGAAGGATTTGTTTTTATGACAGGTTGGTTCAGTTGTGCCCTGAAGAAAGGGGGGAACCAAGAGGATGCTAAGCGGGAGTCTTAACATTAATTTGATAAGATCCAAGCTTTTTGTCAAGTGATTGACAGGTTTGGTTCTGCTTTTTCTGGCTAAAAGAAAACTTAATATAAAAATAACACAGAATGTTTGGCAGAGAAATAGTCAGCTGTCAACCTAATCTTTCTGTCATATTTTCAAAATCTGTTACTGTATTTCCAGGCTGTTACAGAAGATGAGAAGGCTGATGAAGAACCAGCAAAACACCGTAAATTTCAGCTGTCTTCTCTTAATCCTCCAGAAAGATTTGATTACTGCCATCTGATTGAGGAATTAGGTACCAGATATTTGTGAAATGCAAAGAATAGTATATGTCTGTATGCGTCTGGTCAGCTGTGGCTCGTTGGGGAAAAGAAAGGGCTTCTGTTAATGACTCATCAGATTTGAGGTCTCAAATTTATGGCTTTCTGTGCTTGTGAGCGATTCTTTGAATATATTATTATTATGTGAGCGATCAGCTTTGCCATAAAACAGCAATGGTTTTGTCTTCTAGCAGTTTTCTTGTAGCTGTCTCCACAACAGCCTCATTCTTTACTATTGAGAGTGCCCAGGATCTGGTGTGCTCTGGTGTCTCTCTCATTCCTGTCTGTGTTTACAGTGGCACTTTATTTTTATCAGAGCCACTCTTTCCTGGCTGCTTCTCCTTCCTTGCCAGCTTCTGTCTGTGTCACTTCAATGATTAAACTTCCAATGTAAATTTGAGTTTAACCAAATTCAAATAATTCTAACTTTGAGTTGATCCTTTCTGTGGTACAGCATGACCATTAAATAATTTGAATCAAATTCATTTCTCAATTCAAGGTGGAATAGTACTTGAGAAACAGTGCTTTGATCCAAGTTGCACACACATTGTTGTGGGACATCCTCTTCGGAATGAAAAATTCTTGGCTTCAATGGCAGCTGGAAAGTGGGTGCTTCATCGTTCCTACCTGGAGGCATGTAGAGGAGCTGGCTGCTTTGTTCAGGCATGTGACCTTATTATTGAGAAATGAGTGTGTTTTACCTCGTCGCATTTCTCTTTATTTTGCACTGCTAGGAATGGACTTAACTTCTCAAAAGCAATTAGCAGTTTGGGGGTGCCCGAGCCTTGGGAGTTCCAGAGCATCCAAAGTCTGAGAAATTTCTGGCAAACTTTTCTCTGAAAACTAGTCTGGGACCAAACTCCTGGTATAGGAGAAATAAAATAACTATATTTTTATAGTTAGTTCTGAAAATTGAAGCTTGAGTACCTTTTGGTAAATTCTCACTGGTATCAGGTAAAGTTATGTGGATCTTGCTACACCAGGATTTAAATCCTGATTCTTTCAATAAACAAACATAATAGTTTTAAGTGATCCAGCTCTGTAACCACGTACATAAACATTTTTAACACTCTCTTCCAACTCCTCACCACCCTAAACATTATTTCACGCTTCTCCTGGGTTTGGCAGTTCTTTTACATTGACCAGGCTAACTTTAAAATAATGCCTGTAGACTGGTTCACATCTGTACATATCAAAACCAGCTTTCATTGTTTTGGAAGACACTGCAGAAATGTAGAGTTGATGGTGTCCAGAGTAGTGAGTTACTTTGCCCTGGTGTTGAATTCCATTGCAAGAGGAATCTGGTTGTCTACACTGTGACATGAGGTCACAGAAATCATGAGTTGATTTTGATACGATGTGCAATTAAAAGCCATATCTCTAATTTTAACTAGAGCTATTTTGGCCAGATAAAATAAATATATAAAGCTAAAGTGAGTTGGGATTTGTTCTGGGGTTTTTTTGTTGGTTATTTTTTCATTTTGGTGTGGTTTTTTATTTATTTTCCTGCTGGTAACATTGGCAGGACTACGTTGTAATTCAAGCTTATGATTGTTCTAGGAGGAAGATTATGAGTGGGGAAGTAATTCCATACTTAATGTTTTGCCTGGAATCAATGTAAACCAGAAGAAACTAGCACTTGCAGCCATGAGGTGGAGGAAAAAAATTCATAAAGGGAAGCAAGAAACTGGTATTGTTGAGGTATGGTATTGTTGCGGTATTTAGATAGTCATGTAAGTTGTACAGTGTGGGTGGACAGGACAGGACAGGGATTGTCAACCAAGAAACTTAACTGGCAGGGAAAGGTAATCTTCCTTGTTATTAAGAACAAAATGGCTTACCTGCATATATTCTAGCTCAGTAATTTTGTTTAAAAAAAAGCAAACCCAAAACCTAACTTTTAGTGCTGGCATATTGAAAGTCTTAATCTCCTCCTAAACCATTGTTCAATTTTTGCAAAGCTGGAATGTGGCTACTTAAATATGTAAATGTCCCTCGGCCATGAAGATGATGTTTACACTTCATATCTGATGGGTGAGCTAACCTAACTTGGCTTCACTAGGAAATCACAACTCGTACTGGCAGTAACGGGTACAAATCTTGTGTTGTGCCGTATAGATGAATACAGCTCTCCAGAGCATTTTTATAGCTCTAGCAGTGAGCGTACTGTTGTGCTTCAAACATGGCACAAGTTTGCACCTTTCCTAACGCACCTTCTGTGATTTTTACGGTGCAAGTTCCATAGTCTTTCAGTGCGATTTTGAAAGTGGGAATGGGGCTCTCCAAAGCCTTTTAAACTCCTCTCTCAAATCAGGCATTGCAGTTGAATAGTCATTGAAAAGTAGAAATACCGCTGCTGTTTCAGTCGCATCAGGATAAATCTTGACTTGCACGTATTTTACAACAGCAATGCTTGTAACAAATCCTCTGTACCCCTTGCCTACTTGGAAACCAGAGTGAGTGCTTGTAGGAGGCAGCCAGTTGGCCCTAGGTGCTGTTACTGTAACTGAGTAGATAATGTAGTGTATAGGGTGGGGGGGAAATGTTGTTTCCAGGTAACTGTTTTTCTTAAGATGTGTTTCTGTAGATGAGCGTCTTGTGTTCTAGAAAAAAATACTCATTGCCAAGGGTCTTTTCATAGATCGGTTTGCCCATCTTTTTGTGCAGGTGAAAGGGTTTGGTGGCAAGCTGCCTGACTGCATGATGTTGGCCCAATAGTTGTATGTTGTGTGGGGTTTTTTTTTCTGTCATTTACAGTTAAAGACAAAACTATGTGATAGCAACTCTTCATCTGATGGATATACATGGAAGGGGCAAATTTTAGACCCATTAAGTGTTTGTACTTTTTTAGTACTGACGTACTTTTGACTAAATGGAGTCTTTTATCTAGGGAGCTTTCAATGGCTGGAAAGTGATCCTGAATGTTGACCAAACCAAGGAAGCAGGATTCAGGCGCCTTCTTCAGTCAGGAGGAGCAAAAGTATGTAGTCTTTTTTTAAAAAAAAAAAAAAAAAAAAAAAGAATTTGTGTGGGTTTTTTTTTCTTTCTTTTAAACTCTCTGCTGGGCATTTTACATGAGTAAAAGGTCCTAACCAACAAAATTGCTCACACAGGATAGCAAAGGGTGGGAGGAAAAAGCTATGTCATCTTCATTTTGCATGTGGTCAGGCAGGGAAGCTTGCGTGAAGTCACACAAATCAGTAGTGCTGGTGGGAATTGAATTTCTGTGCCCTGCTCTGATGAGAAGGATCACCCTTCTTGAGAGGTACATGACGGTACAGAATGCAGCTGTAAATGGTATTTTATTTCCCATTAGTTTGCTAGTTAATGAGTGAAATTATAGGTCATGAACTGCTTAGGGAAGAAACAAAAAAAAGTAAACTCATTTTTGTCTGTCGTGTTTTAATCTGTAGGTGTTTTCTGGCCATTCTGTGTCTCTCTTCAAAGAAGCAACACATCTTTTTGCTGACTTCAGTAAGCTGAAGCCAGATGACGCCAGGGTTAACGTAGCAGAGGCGGCAGCCCAGGGAGTGAACTGCCTGAAACCGGAGTACATCGCTGACTACCTCATCCAGGTGTGCATGCCCGGGGCTCTCAGGAGTGCTCTTCACCTGCCCCACAGGCCAATGGGACAACCCCAGCCACCTAAAACCTCAGAAAGGGACTGCTGCTGTACTGGTCGTGTGCCTCCTTTGCCAGCCATTGTGGCCACAAGTGCCTGTGCTGAGTATTTCGATCCGTGGCCTCAAATTTTAACTGCTATAACATGACTTGTTCTAGTGTGCTGGCAGCGGGATCCGTGGCGGGGTAGGGAGCTCGCAAAACGTATTAAAAATGTAGGTGTGCAATGTTGGTTTTGTTATTTTCAGTTTTAGAAAATGAATGAGCTGTTTCTTTCTTCTCAGAAGCTTCTTGAGCTAAACAAAGACTTGAGCTAAACCACTTTCTTTTTTTTTTCTTCCTCTATTGAAGGATCCACCTCCCCCAATGGAGTCTTACTGCCTGCCGGAAGCTGAATCTTACCTTCAGAATAACACAGAACTTGGAAGTGGATTATCCCAGAAAAGAAAAGCAACGGGAGAAATGAGCAGAGTCAAGCGATCCAGAATACACTGAGCCAATTCCATGCTTTTAATTTGTATATTTTTAAATTCATATTTATATTTTTTCATTCTCACCACAAAAAATTAAAAGCTTTGAGTTTCACTTCTAATTTGTCCTGAGATTAAAATAACTTTGCAGTAATACTCATAGGAAAGATTGCTTTGGTTACCAGTAGCATCTAAAAATATGGCAAGAACTCATCCAAAAAATACTGTCTCCAAAATGTCCTAACTATCCCACTAATTATTTTGTTTAGTGACACCACTGGATGATAATAGTTAAGAAATACTTTGTGAGATGCTTATCACATCTTTTATCTGTGTGTTGAGGAGAAAATACCAGTTGATAACAATTTTGTTGCACTTCCCACCCTGTAGTGGAGTTAGTGTTTTACGTGAATTTTTCCTCTTTGGGTATTTTCTATTGGAGGGGAAAAGAGAAACTGGACAAAAAGAACTGGTTTGTAAATTTTTGTACTAATAGAGGGTGTAACAAATTATTTCTATAAAACAGAGGTGCTGCTGAGGTGCTGCCATTCTGAGTGCTGATGATCTGTTCAGCAAACATAGAACCAGCTCTGTTTGACAATAAGTGAAGTTTGTCTGACCATACTCCCTGTTTGAGTCCGCAACAGGAACCAGAGGCAGAACAAAGACGTTAGTTTCCAGCGGCTGGAAATACTCTTAGTCAGACAACCACAATATTTGACAAACTGTTCGACCTTTTAGTAACTCTGGGGTCTGGATCTCTATTTACTGAACTTACTGTGTGTGAGGTGCACTGTGTTAGTCTGGTAAAAGTGCGTGTGCTTATGAAATCTGAAAAGCTGTATTTAAGCAGCTGGAATTACTGCAGCCTGTTTGAACAGAAAAGCACAACATCCAGTTGCACAGGACCAGCGGAGTCGTCTGGGGAAATACATGTAACATCTTTAAAGTCTGTTTAATTTACCCCTTTATTGTTTTGAAAGGGGGTGGGTATATTCTACTTCTATTTTCCAGCTGCTGAATACTCTGTTGTATAGAAAGTCTTTGCATCAGTATCCATTGCAGATACAAGAACAGAGGAGCCACAAGCATCTCAGTAGAGCCTTACGCAATGTGGAGAATCTTGCTCTAGGCTGGGGACAACTAACCCCTTGCTGCCAGGGAGAAGGGAACAAGGGGCCTGAGCTGTGGGAGTCTCCAGGTGAGGGAGAACAGGAAGGCAGTTTGCCTTTGTGTGCAAGGCTGTGCTCTGTGCTTCTGCTTCCTACTTTAGCGCAGTGGATGTTTTCTCAGGGAGCTCTGCAACACGCTGTCAGGGTGACCTGAAGGAATTGTCAGGAAGGATTGAAAGACGCCAATGAATGTGAGGGATTTGATGCTTTTTAAAAAGTGAAATCTGTGCCCCTCTCAGTGGGGGCTTAGGCTGGGGCAAGATTGCTATGCTGGGTTGCAGAGACTACAGTCTTACCACCTGCTTTCCTTTTCTTGATCTGAACAACTTGATGCTTTTTGCTATTTGTGGATGTCAAGCAGCTCTGACTTGCTTCAGGTCCACGTGCTGAAAACAATGCTGCTGTTAATGCCTTAAATCACATTTTGAATTAACTTTGTATTTCACTGGCAGTTCTCTGTTGTGCCTCCAAAATGCTGCTTTGCATTGCAGGCATTTTAAATAGTTGTGGATAGTAGTAGGTGAGACCGAACGGACCTATGACTTTATTTTTTTCATCTTCCCTGTCCTCATAAGAAGCTGCTGTGGAAGGGTAGTGCTGCTATTCTCACTTTACAGATAAGAAGCCACTCCCTGACCCACTAAGCTAAGCTTTAAAGAAGTCTTGGGGACTCACAGTTCTTGCAGCTGCTGTGAATCCTGGGGGCAGGGCAGAAGGGGAGCAGCTAAAACGAGACGCATGCATGGAACCAGTAACGTGGGATCTGAGCATTACCTGTTCTCCAGCTACCCGCTCAGCTTGCACCTATGTATATGCCACAAACCAGGGCACAGCATGCACTGCCCAAGCGGACATCAGCTGTAAACCGGGGCAAAAACTGAGCAGCTACAGCAAAGGAGTAAGGACAGGGAGGGAGCAGCTGTTACAGCCAGACCAGCCCCTCTTCTGCGCTGAGCCAAGAACAACGCCTGGACAACCAGCACGCTGCTGTCCCATCATCACACTGACGGCTTAGGGTCACCGAAGAGAGAGGGGTGAACACAACAACAGCGAGACAAACTTGGAGGTATAAATTCAGTTGGTGCTGTTAAGATAAATTTATTTTCTTCAGCTTTCTTCACAGGAAACATCACAAAAGTGCTTTACAGAGTTTGATACCATTACTCTAACATGGGACGAAAGGACAACAACAGGTGTGTGCACTGCACAGTTAGAAGTTGTCATATGCAGAAGCCATGATAGGTAAACCAGGGTAAAAAATCTACTGACAAAAAATATATATATATAGTTCAGGTTTTGAACTTAAATTATGACTATAAACATATAATTATATAAATATACAGGCACCATTAGGTTCCTGTGTTAACTGTAGGGGCCACACAGGGATTCTCAGAAATAGATCATACTGTACTCTCCTTTGCTGAAACTGTTTCTGCTGTGCTCAGCAGGCTCCCAGCTAACCATCTTCCCAGCCAGACAGTATCATTCTTTCTTTTGCACTGCAATAAGCACCCAAATGGCTTTATCTTCATTTTTTCAGGTTAAGTCTGGTGGTGAGACATTCTGGTACATTGTTGAAAGCAAATTCAGTTTCATATTTTTTCACTTACAGAGATGTCCTCTTACTCACTCATCTCTTCATTAAAAAAATAAAAATGCTTTAGGCTAGACCCTGCTGTCCAGATAAGACAGTTTTGTCTGAGCTAGCATGTTACCAGTCATGCAAACCTACTCCTTTTCATAGCTGAACTGTGTTGTACTGGGACCGGTGCTGCTGCCTTCCTTTTGCCATATTCTGTGGGAATTAGGCTCCCCTGTAGCCTTAGAAGGGTCTAGGTTTAAATTCTTTGAGGAGATCACATTTACTTGCTAAGCAATTTTGCAACAGATGGAGCCGTATTTGTGACACTAGAGCCCTGACTGAAGAAAGACAGCATGATCAAGACTCAGCAGTTCTTGCTTATAGAACCGCTTTTTAAATAAGTGGTGGACAATTCAGGCACCTGACTAGAAATCCTTGGCATGGTAATAATGACATAGATGAATCAAAGAAGGGAATACTTTAGGGTGAAGAATGGTCAAATCAAGAGATTTTTTGCTGGGCTTTGAGTTGCAGGAAAAAAAAAAGTAGAGCCAATTTTCTAAATGACACTGTCACACCAAGTTTACAAAGCCAGTTTGCCTTTTACCTAACTCCCAGATTAAAGACACAGCGCACAGTCAGAGATCTAGTCGGTCCGGGAGGTTGCTTGGTAAATAACACAGAAAGGATTTACAGTGGCAAGACAGGGCTTTGGTGAGCCTAGCAGCAGAGAGGAGTCTTTCAGATGTGTGGGAGAGGGTACAAAGTACTACATTCTAACAACTATCAGATATTGCTGAATCTGCTCTATTCCCCCCACCCACCCTCTCAAGATTAACAAAAAACCTCAGCCCCAATTTGCCAACTTTATAAACACCCAGCAGCCACAATTATTTTTGATAGAATACTAGTAACTGCTGTAATACAACACCTAACATATACAATTTATTTGGATGCAAAATCCAAGGTACGTTCTTCTCAACCACCTACCATTATTACTGCTGGAAAGCAGCTGTTCTATATGATGTAGTATTCTGATATTGAGACAATGCAGCTCTTAAGTGGTAGGCTATATATCCTAACAGGCTTGAGTCATCTCTCATGACACCTCCTTTGTATTTATAAAGGTAGCATTACTAGTAAACACGGGCAGCACTTAAAAGACTTAACCTTATTTACAGATGTACCATCTTTAAAGTACAAGATGAGAATGCGAAGAGATGAAACAAACCACAAAGACTAAGCCTGCCCCCCAGTGTTGCTGCACTCATCTTCATGACAAATATTGTAATCTAATTTCAATATCCAGTTGAACACTAAAGAGGTATGTTAGGCTAAGTGTGGCTGAGCCCATCTGGTTGCTGGTCAGAGACCAAGTCATACATCTGCTTCATCTCTGCCACAAAGAACAGTTACCCAGAAATTTAAAACAAGTTTGCTATAGGGCTTGTTCACTTGTGCTCGATTCTGGCTGTTGTATCTAGACTTCAAGTGAGAAGATCTCAAATCAAGTTTTAACGAAACTGATCTCAAGTGACAGAAATAACTCCACCAAACCCAGTGAGCTGGGAGATCAGATTCTTGTATGTGTTACCTGTTTCTCAATGCATTTGTTCTCTTGTATCAGCCTGTTTTTATGGTTTGAATCATTTTGTTATGGTTGTATATACATACAGAATAAGTGATTTGTTTTAATTTAAAAGAGGAAGCTTATGACAACATTTTAACTAACAGTTTTCTGTAGGCAAGTTATTTGAAATAAAGCAGACAGTTATAACTCGATGAATTCAATGCTATAACTGAGCTGGAAAGAAAATGCAATACAGAAGATAGGAGACAAGAAACAGAACAGAAAAGGTCAGATTAAGTAAAAGTTAGTAAGAGCATGCCATGCTAATCCCTGGTAAGAAGAGTGAATTATATACATGAAACTGAAGACTTCAGTGTATCGGATGGCAAAAGCCAATGCCCATAGAAAGTTAAGTTTGTCAACACTGGGGAAGATGGTGATTGCCAGGGTAAGCTAACTAACTCTGTAAACTTGGCAATTCAGTGGCAAGTGAACATCAACAGAAAATAAACCCAAGGCAATGAATACTGGAAAGGCTTTAAACCACTCATACATGCTCTGGTGGACTCTGAATTAGTTGTGATCTTTCAAGGGGACGATCTAGGCATCACCATGGACAGCTTGATGAAGACATCTGCTCAATGTGTAGTTGCAGTCAAGAAAGCGAGTAAGATGTTAGGCTGTATTAAAGACAGAACAATATGGAAAAATATTACAGCATGTATTTCTCTTAGAGGTCCTCCATGAATATTTGCTGTTTCATCAGCACCTTTAGAAATAGTGACATATTAGAAAAATACAAGGAGGAAAGCGGTAAGAGAATGGTAGCAGCAGCTCTTCGTAGCTGAAGAGACAGTAAGACGAAGGTAGTTTATTTGTTAAAAGGGGAAAAGAATAGATGATATACATCTAAAAAGTAATTCTCCCCACCGTGTAACAGGATATATACCTCAAAGTCATTTTAAGCCACCTACCAATCTGTTGATCACTCATCATCACCACCATAATTATTCCAAAAACGCTCCTGTGTTACTCTTTAATGCTTATTATTCAGCCAGTTAAACGTTTCCTCTGAACCAACTGCAATATTTTGTTGAAATTTAACAGTAATCATTTCTGACAGAGAATTGTCACGGCTGATGCACATTAACAACTGTCTTAGAGGTGCTGCAATGATAAAAATATCAGTAAGAGAAGATAGCTGCTGGGCCTCATCTCTGTCCAGTACCCACCAGAGGTCTAATTTGCCTGTGTGCATGCCACCATCATATTCTCTGCTTCCATTTGGAGGCCCACTGTAAGAGCTAAGCAATGAACCATGAAATCACCAGCAACAGCAGACAAGGGCATATTCATAAAAATTCTTTCTTCGTGTTTCCTTCAGCTGCAGGTAACTGATAAAACAGGAGATAATAGTAAATAGGGTAATTCACCTCTTCTGTATCCCTTCCTCTCCTACCTATCCCTCTGACTTACCCCTCTCAGCCCTACCTTCTGATCATTTCTTTCACAGAAACCTCTCCATGGGCAACTATTTCCCTTTGTTTTATTCCCTTCACCTTTTTCCTCCACAGCCTGCCTTAATACCAGATTTTAAAAGTTTTGAAGTTAAGATTACTCTCTCTCCTGTATTTCCACTTTACCTGCATGCTACTTCAACTTGAACATGGGAAAGGATAGAGTAGGACAAGTGTGTGTTTACATGTGGAGAGGAGAAGAAAACTACACTCCTACTATAAAGTACCACTTAATATCCTGGCACAAATATATACTTTCAGGAGTGAACATTTCTAGTTCACATAATTTGAACAAACTTTAAAACAGCCACATTATAAGAGATGGCTATCAATCAACTGTGAGCAGGATTTTATTTCAGTCATGGCGTTTACAAAATAGAGCAATATTGATTTTAATGTATTCCACATAAAACCAAAAAGCCTCATATTAATATACAATTTGGGTTGCACAGATAATTAAAGAGAGGAAATAACCAGTTAGAGTGCTCAGCCTGAACTTTTTCCCTTACTCATACATACCAAAGTAAGTCTAATTACATAATACTTAAATAGAACGTTTATTACATTCTGTAGAAATAAGCCTTTCCCAAAGTAGTATTAAAATACTGTCATGAAAGCTAATATAAAGATCTTTTAATAAAGATTTTTAGTTCTGTGTAGCACCTTACATCAGCCCCAGCCCTTGACAAAGAACAGCTTTGGCCTCACAACACCCCTGTGAGGTAGGTGGTTGGGTTTTTTTTGGTACAGCTGGGGAAACTGAGGCAAAGTGAAAACTAAATTATTTGAAGTTCACACAGCAGCTCAGTGGAAAAACAAGGCCAAATCCCACACTCTTTGTCTTATGCTCTTGCTAGAAAATGGGCTTGCTTCTTTTCAGTGCACACAGTTGGTTTAGATGATACTTCCCGTTCCAGTATTCCAGATGTGCTACTTTTTTCTGGTGATTCATTAATATTATGATACATTTTTAATATTTGTATTATGGCTATGCAGCCCGTTCAACTTCATTAACCTTGCTGTATCAACATATATTCTAAGCAACTGAACATAAAACCACGATATACGTACCATTAGAAGATGCTTCACAAATAAAGGAAATGTCTTCATGGCAATTTGCATCAGTGTCTCAGCTTTTTATCATGCAGAAGTGAAAAAGAGTTTTCCTTAAATATGAAACAAGTTATTTCCTAAAGATTGCTGAACTATCTTGGAATTTGTCCTTTCTCGGTTCTCTCTTTAGGCAACTGGTTAGAAGCTTTATACCAATGCACAATTCTACCTTCTCTCTGGACAGATTTTACTCAAGTTTTTTTTTTTTTTTAAGGGAAAAAATAAAATGGGATGCCTTCCCCAAGTACTGAACTTCAGATACATTTTCTGATTTAAAGTCAGATGGATCTGTCACTTGTGAAAGCACTGCTTACCCATGCAGCACTTCTCCTATCCAACCACTTGCACTCCGCTCCCTACCTCAGGCTACGCATTTAATACTGTAATTTAGAAAACAGCCTTCCTAATCCCTCTTTTCTTATACATCCTGTGTTTTATTTGCATAATGTCCACTCTCCCCAATTAAAAAAAAAAAAAAAAGGTCTTCCTTCCTGTTCTATTTCACTTCAAACAGAACACGGTGGAACTACACTTGGTGCTTCAGAAGCCAAACTCTAGATCCATGATAGTTATGACTTATCCAAATCAGTATTAGACTCCTCAGTACTGTTTTCTGCTGTCGTTTCTTCTTCCATCTGCTAGAGCTTGCAGGTTCTAATATTAACTTTGACACAGACAAGACGACTTAACGTTTTCTGAAGAACATATTGACAAATATGTCAGATTTCCCCCCTTTGTACGTGTCTAATTTATATATCTGAAATTTAAATAAGCATGTTATTTTCTTATATTCCCATATAACCCCCCTATTTACCATTAAAACCAATTTGTGAAATTAAAAGCTGAAAACAGAGAGGGACAATTTGGGACCTAAATTACAGTCAGGCAATGAAACTTGGACTGTGGCTATTCATAAAGATTTTTAAGTACTTGGGGTGGTTTTGGTAAAATTTGGTTTCTTGGGCCTCTGATACAAATTGGTTCTATAAAAAACAAGGTATTTGTTTCTCTGACCATGTCAATATTGGAAAGAATAATATTACTACCTTGTAAATAAGCACCTTTGAAGCACGTGAAGCCCTATTAGTCTAAAAAAGAATCATCTGCTCCATTTTAGTTATGGTATTTGGCAAAAGAACACAAGCAAGTTTAAAACTGCTCAACCACAGTGAAATTAGAAAGACAAAAAGTTACAAGCAAAAGCTCAGATAAGCAAACTCCAAGATGTGCAGCCCTATCAAATTCATATTGCGTTTACTTGACGTAAACAGCACAGGTGTCTCAGCCATGCTGTGGTGAAAGTTTCCAAGAGCCAACAGATGCAGTCAAATACCAAAGACCCTAGTCCCTATGGTGTCAGGTCTCTAACACAATTTGTACCATTAAAAATTCATCTATTGGTAAATTTTGTAAGAGAGTTAACTTTGGTCATGACTGGTAAAGCTAGCTACAAAGACAAAACTGAAGCAGCAGGAGACAGTCACTTTTAGTCATCAATTCCTCTTCATTTGTGAATAAGATTAAACATGGCACAGCTAAACTGGGGGGAGGGTGAGGAGGAGCAAAAGTAATCCTCTCCTACATTTATCATCAGCTCAAGCAAATACAGATGCCATATTCCTACAGCAGGCATTTGGGAAGTCCAAGTTTATTAAAATTATCTAGTTTTTGGCATTTTAATATCCCTTAAATACAGACTATATCAGTGAGAAACACAAATCCAAATTGTTCCTTTCCCAGTAAGTACTGGACATTTAAATATTCTACCAGCAAGTCCATAAACTTTACGGCTGTGTGTTTATTTTAAGCCAGAGAAAGTAAAATGGAACCTTTAAATTGGAAATTAATAACTAACCCACCACAAAAGCATGTTACAGGTTAGGAAGTTCCCGAAGCAGCACACAACTGCATTTTACTGACTGGCATCAAGAATCTCATTTCTACAACTGACAATCCTTCATTTATGGAATGAGGCTTCAACAAGCATTTTGAAGGAATGAAGTGGACATTCTTAGCATGCCTCGAATGAATGCAACAACAAACCAGAAAACGTTGGACTTCAGAGTCTCAAAAGCATACTGAGCTTCCACAGAGAACTGACTTTGGAAATCTGAGGCATGCAGAACAATTAATTGTTACAAGGAAGATACTGACAACTGGCATTTTGATAGTTGCTGGCAGCAATATTTAACACAAGAAACACTTTAAAATAGTTTAACATTCTGTACTATGGAAATCTGCTGCATTCCTGATATTTTTCCTTTATGCCTCCAGAAAGAACCTGGAATGGAACGCTTCAGAAAAGCCCCCAAAATAACCTCTAGTTGTCAGTAGCTGATGGACTCCAATGACAGCACCCATCCAGAGGTTTGGGGTTTGATTTTTTTTTTTAATTCTTTAATTTAGCAGAACTACTTTCAAATGAAAGGCAAATCAAAGCTTCATTCATATTCAATTCACAATCTCAAACCAGTCCTATAAGGTGGGAGTAAGAAGACACTCTGACAGGTAGCAAACTAAACTTCTATGTATAAATAAAAGTCATATTAATATGCACTGCGATAAGCTCTTAAACATAGCCCACCTGACCACAAGGCTGACTACCCACTTCATGGCCTGTCCCTTAAGGGATCCAAATGCTCTGCTTTACCTCAGCTGTTGTACAGTCACAAGCTAGAACTAAAGGTAAAGATTCATTAGAGTCCAGAATCCATGTATATTTCCATTTTATTTGATTTGAAACTGTTACAGGGTTTTCTTGGAACTGCCAGAATTCATGCCCAAAACCTCAAATAAAGACGGTACAATGGACAGTCTCATCTACCCTTCATACAGTAGACTAAAACTCAATTCATGTGCATTGGTGATCTCAATCACTTTAGAGCATCAGGAAAAGCGTTTTAAGATTTCACGTTTCTACCACATCAAGCGACATGTCCATTTACCATGAATTCCACAGATATCTTTTGTGACAAATCAACAGTTTTGCTGGCAACAATGTATTTTCAAGGAAGATACATGGCTCAGAGTCCAAGGTATTGGTATCAGTCTTTCAGTGGGGTTTTGTTTCCAAATGAAGTCTCCAACTTTAAGAATAGTCTCTTGAGCCCTCTCTTTAATAGCAGCTTCTAGCAGAAGTTTTAGAGACAGTTAACTCTGCAAGGACAAGGCCAGTTTTAGTCTGTGCACAAAAGAACCAGGTGAAACCCCAGCCCCACTGAAGTCAACAGCAAAATTCCCATTGGCCTCAGAGAAGTAGATTTAAAGCGAGTCAGCAGTTAGTCAAAGGGAACCCAACTAGGCGATTCCTGCACTACCCTCACCTTCTGCACATACACAGTACTCCCACACACATAAGCAAGTTTTGTTTTGTTCCCTTGTTTATCTTGCCATTGGCAACTCTCATAGATGTTGGGTCTATTTTTTGGCATTTACTCTGAGAAACCTCAACCCTGGAGCACACCGCTATTGTACTTCATTTTGCTTCTGGTGGAAGAATTCAGAGAAGAGAAAAACAGTTACAGCAGGACACTTTTGGTACTTGACAGGTTTCATTCATCAAATTAGAGTCACGGGCAATGTCCTGTATTCCTAGTGTATCAGTGCCATTTTGCCTACTTCCACTAAATTAAGTCAGAGATGACAACAATTTAAAGAAGTCACTGCCTTCTCTTATTACTAAACTTCCTGACTTTGAATAAACACCATTTATGAGTTTTACTTAGAGGATTTCTGCCTCAAAAAGCCTGCATGCTTCACAGAAGTAGCCAAACAAATAAGGCTTACCACTTTTAATTACCCCTCTGCAGACTAAGCTATTTTGGTTATCAGGTAACCATTGCCCTTCAACAAACAAATAACTTTTTTTCATAGAGGAGAGATTTTTACCTAGTATCATTACTGCCATGTATCTCATTTGTAAAAGACAAATTCTGAAAACTGTAGTTGGAGTCTGGATACCTCTGTGCCAAATCAAAACTCTTAGTGCTTTCGGGTGAGAAAGACAACTCTCATGACGAAAACCAAAATAAACCCTATATCACTACAGCATCTCATCATTATTTAAATACACTGCAATTTGATACCAGAAACAAGGCAGGCATTTTTTTTTTGTGGAGAATAGAAAAAAATAAATGCTTAAACAGACAACTGTGAAAACGGCTAATGCAAACAGACCATTCAAACCCAACATTCCTCAAATCTGATACTGAATGAGTTTTAAGTTGTTTTGCAGTTACTTCAGTACAGCTATCTAAAAAGGTAAACAAACTACAGCTCTGTTATACTTGGATAGTATGAGTGGTATGGTACGCTCCAGAAGTCTCTAGTAGGCTATGGCTACACATGACAGGATTCCTCAGAAGGGGAACAGAATAGGTTTGTCATTAAGGTCACTTAAATCTTTGTTATAGCAAATTGGAACCAAATGGCTGACTTCTGCAGGATTTCTGACAGGAATCCAGTAGAGCTGGTTTCAAGTTTCAGATGGCCACTAAAACAGCTGTAACCTTCTCTTCCAGAAGTTGTGATCCACATGGTGTCCACAATGAGTGCAGCAAGTCTGAGGTAGTCAACCTTTACGAAGGCTCAGTATCTGAACATAAAAAGATTTTGAAATGACCACTGGCTGTAGGTATCTTTCTGAGCAATTAAAGAACACTGATGACTCTTGTTCAATGATTTACATTAATTTGCCCCATATCCAATGGAGAAGTTGTAACATATTATGCTTCCATAGTGCAGGAGAACCAATCACTTACGTCAAAGTAGTCTGCACTTGCTGCAGTAGATCCAGCAGAAATAAGGTGGCATGTTCATCATAGCCGTTAGCTGTAGTTTAGTTACCTTAGTAGAAGGGTTACCAAAAAAGCATTCCTTAATTGTAATGTGTATGCAGCTCTACTGATCCCCAAGCACAGCATACTGGTTGTCTAGCTGAAGTTTAAGTGCCTGGTTTTTTGAGACCTCATCCCTACCTCTAGTTTTGTGTTTTACTACTTCAAAGCTCTTCTCCATTTCTTTATCCCTAAGGGAAAATAAATGTAATCAGTAAATATCTTATCACTAGCTTGTGAATTGTGAATTTCTAGTCGATTTCCACCCCATCCCAACAAAACCGTTATGCACACAGAACACTAAGGTCTAGAGTTTTAACAGAACAGCCAAACATTCCCAAGCAAATCTTGTAAAAACTTATCTCCCGAATCAAGCTCATCACCCAGTACAATTCAGATTACATTCTAAATTTCAATATTAACATTCTCAAAAGTAAATTTAAGCGCATTTATGAAAAATAAGTTTTAGAAAGCAGAAGTCCATTTCTAGAATGTTCACTCAGAATTTCATCTTAGCTCAATTTGCACCATCCAATCCCTAAAGCATCAATGACAGCATGTCTCATTTGCCAAGCAGACAAAGCCACGCCGAAAAAAAAAAAAACAAAGCAAAAAACAGAAGAGGAAACAAAGCTTCTGCTAGGCTGTATTAGTCAATAACACAGCAAGCAGGAAAAAAAACCCACCCAAAAAAAAAACCCAAACCCAAGCGAATTAGGTATTGGCCTAGCTATCTTTTCTGTAGGGAATGAGGCTATGGAAAGATCAGGACACAAAAGCAGGGTGAGACTCTCAAGTCTTCAGCACCACAAAATACAAAGCACTTCAGCAAAATTCGGAGGGGTTCCTCATTGTAAACCACAGCCCAGACAGCAAGTTTATTGATTTAGATTTGTATTAAACCCTGTTCCTCCATTCAAGTTACCTTCACATATCTAATAAGAAGGCAGTGTGCTCACAACATCCTACTGATGTCTGCTGATGGTAGTAACACAGAGCCTCACCATGGCTAGTATCTCAGGGAACCAGATGCTGTCAAGAGCAGAAATATACTGCTTCAGCAAAATCCTTCAGCAAGTCAATTAGATAAGGTAACTGGCAGTCTTGTTTGGCTATCTCACTGGGCTATGTCCTATGAAAGTTACTTCATGGGAAGCCCTTCCTAGAGTTGGAGATCTCTCCCATATCTCTTTGCCAAACAGAATAATTTCTTCATTATTTCTTTCCTCTGTGGAAAGATTCAGGCTTAAGCCCTAAAAATAAGAACTTAGAGAGGGCAGTTAAAACATATCTCTTAGGGAATTAATGGAATGTACTTACTTTCGACTGTCTACAAGCTTGGCGGTGGACTGCAGTGATGGAAACTGTGTATCACTATAGATTTCTGGTGGTCCTTGCTGTGCTCTCCGTGGTCTGCCGCCCTCCCTGGCACCAGGCGGCCTGTATACACCACCAGTCTGAACTGGTTCTGGGGTTTCTGTAACTAGTTATAAGAACAAGATTTAGTCAAGAGAATAAGTTTGCATTCATATCTGAAAAAACCCCACAAATGAAAAAAAGGGAAGAAACTTAAAAGTATGTTTTTGCACCTTTTAAAGCTCTGGAAGCAAATATTTTAGACAAGGCAGGAATTCAGGTGTCACCTAATTTAACCTATACTTCATAGTCAAATTAAAATGTGGCTCCAGTGTATTGCCTCACAAAGTTCAGGGAATCAAAACCACTGATGGGGACTTCATGTTTCTAATTTGCAATTTATTAGCAGCTTACATTTAAAAACCCAGATATTTAAACACATAATTATATATTTGCCACTTAAAGCACCTCTCTGAATGCAGAAAAGAATATCCAAATAGTTCACATTTAAGGTAACAAACTACAAGGAAATAACACTGATTAATTAACTTTACCTCCTTGCCTGTACAAACAAGAAAAAACATAGCAGGGCGCTTTTCAATGAATTTCTCAATGGAAGAGAATAGTCTGAACTCAAATCATGGCTAAGTAGTTTATGTCCACTGATGTTAATAAATTGTATTTAATTAAAACTAAAGTCCTATCCCAGTTAAAGAATCAATTTTGCAATGCCGTGTTCTCTGTACCCTAGAACTGATTTGAAAAGCATACTACTAACCATGGAACCCTACTCAAGAACTGCCATATTAGACATCAGATATTGGCTGAACATCCACTTAATTGTCAAAGCAATGTTTTTAGATTAACAGAAACGTTTCCCACGGGTATTCTGCAGATTGCAAAGCAGAGGGATCTCCTTCAAAAATGGAACGCTTCCTACTTCACCTTTCAAAGTAAGAAGTAAAAACCCCTCCATTCATTTTTATTTAAAGTATCTGACAGCACTATCAATTCAGTTTCTCAGATCCCTTTATAGGAAAGTTTCCTCATTTGCTAGTATGTCAAACAAGCCATTAGTATGTTAGAAGGTGCCCAAATAGGAACTGTCCCTTGAGCTCAAGCCTCCTGAGCTCTACCCTCCTAATTCACCCTCTTAATTCAACCTGATACACTTCCGATTGGAAAAAGCAACAACTCTTGAGTTAAATTTACCAATTGGTTCAACGACAGGTGCTGGTGCAGGAGCTGACTTGTTCCAAGGACCAGATGATCTGTCTACACCACCACCAGTCTCCTCCCAGTTGTCACCAGGTTCTTCTCTTTTTTCACTTTCATCATCTTCTTTTTCACTATAAAAGAGAAATGATATGTAGCATTTTACGAACAGGAGTTTAAGACTTGACAAAGATCACACAACCATCATAGACAAGATTTCACAGCTACCGTACTGAAGATACTAGATTTAACCAGACTCCATTAGTCCTGTAACCACTGTATTAGTACTTGCATCTGAACAATTTTTGGCACACTGCTACATAACTTGGCAACTGATAAGGAAAAAAGTTCTTAATAAAAGACAAATTCAAACTGTATTAAGTGATCAAATAAATTGATTGCTTATTTTGAGCTTAAAGACTTTTTTCTTATTAAGACAGTCATGCATTTGGAAGTGGTAAGAAGATAAAATAGGAATGGGCTACAAGTCCAGCTCCAGCATAAAATGCTTTAGTCAAGCAGAAGAAATTGTGGAAAAGTAGTGACAGAAAGCAAGTCCTGAGCTCCCTTTCCCTATAACCACAACCACCACCACCTGAGAAACACTCTTATATTACCCATACAAACATAATCTACGAACCACCTTAGATTTTTTTAAGGCAGGCAATCAAAAAATACAGAGAAAAACATGCCATTTTTAAAGATAAGTTCTATGCATAAGCCTGACTGTATTTTATTTAGACTACTTTATTTTGCATAGAAATAGAGACTCAAAATAATTTGCTAGACAAATCTACTACTGAAAGCGGGGTGGTATAACGGGACATACATGAAGGGTGTAAAAACCCCAAGACATTGATCTGAACAACAGCAACAAAGTGTGAATACAGAAGTTTATAATACACCAAATCCTACTAATCATGATCGGATAAGCTATCTTTATGAATAATAATCAGAGAACAGTTAAAAATACGTATTATTTCTGAAAATCAAATGGCCTTTCACTGTTCATCCAAATACAGTAACAACCATAGTAAGCTGGACAAAGGGCCTAAACATATCACTATCCTACTTTAAACTACAGTCAAAAGCAGATGCCTACAGACTAGCTAGAACAGAGTAAGTACAGATAACGTCCCACTCCTACCAGATACTGTGTCTTATTTTCAGCAAAGAGAACTCCAGAGCTGGATAATTTATAACCTCCAGTGGGTTCTCCACTCTCCCCATGAATCCACTGTGTGATTACAAAATCCTGTGGCAGAACCTTCCACATCCCTGATAACCCGCCACAGCATCAAAAGCATTCAGAATGCCGGCCTTTGTCTGGAAAACTAAAGCACACGGTTTTCAATCAACCAGTACTAGTAGTCAATGAAGCAGCAGCCCACCTGTTACTTGTCCATTCAGACATGTAATTATCAGCTGTGACACTTCAATGGTATGGAGAGCTTGTGGACCAAATATGTGCAAATGGCTTAAAAGGGCTAGTTAACTGAAAGGGGGTGTGTGGCATGGGTGCACATAAAAAAAAAAAACCAACCCCAAAACGTAAGACCTGCTCAAGCAGTGAATAAAGCATCTATTGCACTGGTTACAGGTAAAACGATTTTAGAAAGGTATTATTCTGAATATCATCAATACCTGGACAATGAGGATTATGTGACATTCTCAGTTTAAGACTGAGGTTAGAAAAAGGATTTTTGATGAAACGTTTTACTTAACCAGGCCAGACTTCAGTAGACTTACTTTAGAGCAGAGTACAGGAACAATCTAATGCAAAACCAAAGAATCTTGGATGAGACTCATAAAAGCAGTCCTGTGGGATCCTGTCACGGGACACTAATTTTACCAACTATATTTTTGCTTTTTTGAAATAAAAACGTAATAGTTCAGGAATTCCCTCCCCAAACTGAGATGCTGAATAGACTGAGTCAGATATGCTTCGAGCAGTTAAATGATTCAGTGAGAATTACTATCCTGCACTCCCCTCTCAGACAAATTCCTACTTTACTATCTTTATGGAGGGGAATGTTAAGATTTGTAATAAAAATTTGATTCCAAACCAAACCAGATAGACCTAGAATATCAAAAGAGATCTAGGAAATAAAGAGAATGTCAGCAGAGAACAGTCAAATCCAGGTTACCCTGCAGAAAGCTTCTATACTAGCAGAAACATATCAAACCTCTGTTTAACTGGACTCCATGGAGGCAGCTCTGAAGAAAGAACATACTTTTTAGACAAAGGTAATGACTATACTGGAGAGAAAAAGAAAAAAAAAAAGTAGTACCTTATTTGCATGGACTGAACTCTAAGACCACTATAATCAATTTCTTCCTTTTGCTCAAACTCCTTCCAATCATCCTCTTCCTGTGAGAAAAGAAAAATATACGTTGTTACCTTCTTTACACTGTAAACAGAAAAGACAAATGTAACTAAGACAACACAAAGAAAACTAAGGGTGAAGGTGCAGTTCCATGGGAAACAGATTTGCATGCACCACTGCCAACAGGGCAAAGGATTCTACTCCCTCCGCCCCAAACTATATGTCATCTAGGATACACTTGTGAGCTGACTTTAACTCACTAGAACATCTCAGAAATGCCCCAGCAACAAAGTCATTCAAATGAAAGGAAACCACATCATCTCAGTGAAAATCCAGTGGAAAGTCAAGGGACAACACAAAGTAGGGAACAGGACCGTGCAGTCAAGACCAGGGAAATACAAGGACAAGACCTCTCCTTTTTACTGACAGAAAGCTTTTATGACAGCTTGAATGCACATGAAGCTTTAGATTTATTTTTCCATCACCTATTTCACAAGCCAAACAGGAAAGAACATTTGGAATAGCTTACAGTGGATTTATGACAAAGATTAATATTGGTACATTCAACTTTTTCACATTCACAACCACATTTACAGTCTTTCTTGTTTTCTTAATAATGTTTTTATAATAGTAAAAAGGTTAGCTTCAAAACCACAGCAATCTTAGTACACAAAAATACCAGAACACTAGTCACTGGAGAGCACCAAGGTTTTAAAACGGGTGTTTGATTATGTGTTTGGGGAAAGAGGGACCCACCTAAGTGGAGCCAATTTTGTCCTAGTGTGTAATCAGCAGATTCTGGGGTTATTAACATAGGCCAGAAACAGACCAGAACAGACAGGCAGCCTTCCCATATTCCTAGTCACAGCTTTAAGACACACACAGCCTAATTAGTAGTTTACACAATTCCTACAGTCTACATGAAATGCAGTTATATTACTTTAAATACAAAGACCTTGCAAGCAAGGTCTGCCAATGGTATAGCCCCTCTGCCAAACAGCTGTGAATACAGCTTCTTTTAAGAGCCCTGTCCTAGGACCTTCTACATTATCAACCTCTAGCAGGAAAACTTTGACCTGCTTTAAAATAACAGCAGAAGTAAAAAGTGACCTCACGTTACTTCACCGTCTGCTGAAGATTCAGCCTTGTGGAAGAGTGTGAGTCTACAGCTCTAAAGTATTTTAGATTTCTTACATCCCCATCTCCATGGAAACATTGCAGTTTCCAAACTAATGTACCTTTCACGTTTCATGATCTTTATTTCTAATCCAAGTACAAGCTTCAGTCAAAACCAGATATTATTTTACAAGCAAGTGAGCAGAAGAGCAGCTGAAAGATTACCACTGACCTTGGTCTACTTAGAAAGCTACTGCAGGTGTCAAGCTCCCCAGGTTAAACAACATTAGGAAATAGCACAGTATTTCTTAAAATGAATTTTAAAACATACAGCATGGCCAGTTGTAAGGCACTAACTCAACTACAAGCACTAAAGCTTCTCTCGCATTCTCATCGCTTCACTGTATTACGGTACAAAAAAATTCCTGGCAGTAAAACCCTTCCTGGCAGAAAGGCAAGGAGCTCGGCGTACTTTGTCTGCAAGAGCCAGGGGAATCTTATCGCCAAGGTCCATAGGCCACACGCCACAAACCCAGGTGGCCTACGGCTGGCACCTGATGCAAATCCCCAGATCCGGCCGCTACCTTGCGCCAAGACCCAGAAACCGGGGAGGGCTGGGCAGAACCGAAGCCACAGACCGGGAACCGGCCCCGCTTTCCCCCCGCCCTACACGGGGACACAAGGCGCGTTGCGAGGCCGGGAGTCCGCCCGGGCCGGAGCCCGCCGGGCTTCCCTCCCAGCAACAGCGCCTGCCCGACGGCTCCGGCNCGGAGCGGCCCCGCTTCCTCCTCCCCCCCCAACCTCGCCTTCCCCGGCCGCACCTTGGTCGCCGTCTTGGCGGAGCCGGCGTTAGAGGCGGCGGCCCCGGAGCCGCTGCCGTCAGCCGGGCGGGTTCCCCCGGCCGCCGCGGCCGCCCCCGCGGCGTTAGAGGCGGCGTTGGAGGCGCTGGAAGCGGCGGCGGCCCCTCGGCTGCTCTTCTCCTTCCGCTTCTTCTTGTCCCGCTTGGCGAAGAAGTCGTCGAGGCTCCTCTCCTCGGTCTCCGCCATGGCGGCGGTTCCGACTGGCGGCGGCCGCTCCCGGCGGCGGGTCGGCGAGTGGGGGTGGGGGTAAGGAGAGGGCAGCGGCGGCCCGGGCCAACAGGTGAGCCCCGCGCAGCGGCAGCGCGGCCTCCCGCTGCACTGCTGCCCCCCGCCGAGGGGAAGCGAGCGCGGCCGCCTAACGGCTGCGGCTGGCCGGGCCCGCGGGAGGCCGCCCGACGCCCAGCGGGAGGAGGCTGCCGCGCTCCACGTTGGTGGCCGCCGCTTGACACGGCCCGAAAGAGAGGAGGGGAGGGGGGGTGGAGGCGGCCCGCCGCGGGGCTGGGCTGAGGAGAAAGGGGGCGGAGCCTTCCGCCTGTGCTTCCCCCCCGCACTCCCGCGCATGCGCTGCGGCGCCCCCGACCAATGAGCGGCCCGGGAAGGAAACGCCTGCCGGCCAGTCAGAAGTCTCCAGGGGCAAGCCGCTGACGTCACGACGTGAGAATTGCGTGACGGGCGGGGAGGCGGTGGCACAGCTGGGGATTGGCCGAGCCGGTCGGGGCGGNTGGGCCTCCCCCGCTTCCGCCTTCCCCTGAGGGGAGCCGTGTGTGGGCAGGGCTCACAGGCAGGTGGACCGCGACCGGCCGGGACTCCTCGGGAGACCGTTGGCTACTTCCCGCGTCGGGGACGGGGCCTTCTGTCAGGGCCCGCCGCGGAGTGAAAGAGGGACAGGAACGGCAGCCCGAGGGACGGCGGAGGAAGGGGGGGGTGTCCCCACAGAGCATTGCGACAGCCGCTTCCGAGGAGGCTGAGAAGGCGACAGCCGCTTCTAAGGCCCTCAGCCAGTCCTACCGGCTCGGGCGGCCTCTCGGTCCGCCAAGCGGCGGCTCGGTTTGTGCCCGGCTCCCCCACCCTTCGTTGAAGCGGCGTTCGCTCATGGCGTGGACTGAGATGACTAAGGCTCGGCCCCCCCCCCTGCAGCCTAGAGAGGGCCGTGAGCTTACACTGTCACTGGAAAGGATGCAAGGAAGTAGTTTAGCTTTCATCTTGGAAGTGGTGTGGTTAAGTGACTAAGACTTGAAACAGCACTCTGTCTAGGATGTCCGGATGCGTTGGCGTGAACTTTGTAGCTGCTTTCCTGACTTGCAGTGAAGCCGAGGGAATATCCGCTGGGGAAACAAACTTCACAGTGGGTGTCTGCAGATTGTGACCGCTCGCTTTGGGTACTGTAGTGACCTTTAGCTCTGGAAAAAAACACGGGTGTTTAAAAAGTTCACCGTGGCTTCAAAATGCATTGTCAAAAGTTTTGAGGCAGGACACTTTGAAAAATAGCCTCAGACTGTCATGAGTCATAAACAGTTACATGAAACACTAATTCTGATGACTTACTTTGTTGGTCAGCCGTCAAAAGGAGATGTTCCTACTCCTAAAGTGTGAGCCCAAATGAGAATTACCTGTCAAATAAGCATAGGTTTGTACTAGAGTAATATAAAAATAAGCATCTTGTATTATTGATTTACTTGGTATCATTTTATGCTTTGTGATGTTTTCTCTAGAAATCGTTATATATGTGTGTATATATTGACATATAAATGAAAAGTTTTTTTGTGAGCTTTGGAGAGTATTTGACGGTCTCTTTAATTTGTGTCCATGAAAGTACTGTTATGTAGCGTTTTCCACCCATAATTCTCAGATTGAAAAAACAGGGGAGGTACCATTATCATCCTGCAGAAAGAGGTCAAATACTCTATGTCTTTGTGAAGCGTTTTGTAGCTGTGAGTGACTGAATCACTGCAGTTGAGTGGTCTATGTTTGGGAGATTTGTTACAATGCTCTTTTAAGTCTGTCATGCTGCATTCTCCCTATATTTCTATACCACCATTGACATTCTGTGCACTTGCAGGATTTGATCCTGTGCAAAACAGGCCCTGAGAAGTAAAAATTGCAAGCGTAACAGTTCATCTGGTGACACTGGGAATGCCATGTGATCAGCGACACTTTCCATTTTGTGATAAGAATAATCACTAAAGCAGAGAGTAAATTTGGTAGCTAAGTCTCATTTTCTGTGCCTCCTTGGTGCACCTAGGCTTGTCTCCTACTCCCTTTGATTGATAGAAGCTTGCATAGAAGATGTGGCACAGGACAGCTCAGTGTGGAAGAGTGTTTGACATTCCTTTTGTTGAAGCGCTGCCTCCCCTTGCATTTGTGCCCCATTACTGCCCAGGAAGCTGATGTACCTCTGCACTGCACCGTGCTGTGACTTGCGAGCTCAGCACTGATAATAACATGCAACTAAGCAGACAATTTGCATCCCTCAGCTTTTGTGGTAGATAAGCTAATAATGGCCACTAAGTACAGTACTGTGTCTGATTCTAAGCTACACTTTTTTTGAATTTCAGCAGCTGGTAAAATATTTTTGTTGCATTATAGTATTGGGCTGAAGAATGCGAACCTGATGCCTTTTTGCTGCTTTTAGCGTCTGCGTCACTTGTCCCTTGCAAACACAGTGCTGTAAGGATGGAATGACCAACTCTGGATTAGAAACTTAATACCTGTCAGGAGCAGAGTACCAAGAAACATTTCAGCTGTTAAATCTGGAACAGACTCAGTGGAAACCATGGAAAATAGCAGCAACGTTTTAGGCCTCTGAAGGCTTAGATCCAGATTTAAAGACATGTCTCTGTTGGCACTTTAAAGGAAGCATTAGTTATGCAGTTATGCTTGGATTTGCCTCCCACCCATAGTTTTATTTTTATGTAAAATTGTGAAAACGTGCTGATGCACAGCATTTGTAGTTCTCAGCAAATGCCTTGCATTAGTTTTTATGGTTAAGATTGTTGCTGTGTAAAATGTTAGATGCAGGAAAAAAAAAAGGTCAGTATTTCTGTGTTTTCTTTTTCTTTTCCTCTCTCAAATTCAGTGATCCTCAATATTTACGCAGAGGACATTTGGCTGAAGAATGGCTTGCAGGCACGGACCGGCAGAAGTAATGTTTGTAATGTAAGGACTATATCCAGGAGGCCACGTTGCCGTGACGGGAGCATGAGCTCAGCAGACAGCTTTCTACTGCGCTGTATATCACTGACCTGTGTGATCAGCCTTTGGCAAGACACTGCTCTGAATGCCTCTGCTCAGGTACAGATTTACCCGGAGGACTCTGAGGACTTTGTCTCTTTCTTCCCCCACGTTAGCAGTGCGGGCTGCAGCGTTCCTGTCATGGCATACAGAGGTGCCTGTCCACCTCTGGTCTTCATCCTGTGGCTATGGTGAGTCTTGCCATGATGCTGTTCCCTGTCCTTCTTGGTGTGTTTTATAAAGATTGAGGAATGAAGCACTACTGCACGTAGGGAAAGTGATGCAGCAGCCACTATTCATGTGGAGAGACTGAAAAAAGGGAAAGCTGAAATGAGTTGTGGGCGATGCAAGAGTTAGGAGCAGACTTCCATTTCCAGTCACCCAGTGCTTTGTCTTATCCTTACTTCTTCATTGCTAATTATCTCCATTCTGTGACATGAAGGTGATAGCACTGCAAACTGCTTTGGCATTTGCAGAGCACAAGCAGAAGAACACTTCATTCGATAACTCTTAGGCAGACACCTGCTTAGGAAATTGCAGAAGGTGTCCTTGGGTGCAGAGCAGCTTGCAGAAGGGTTCTGGTGTAGTCCTTCCCCACAGCATGGGCCCTGGTTCTCTTGAGGAGCTTAACCTTCATATCAGCTTTGGGGTGCTAAGAGTTTGCTGTAATTTCAGATGTCTACAGCCAGAAGGGAGAAGTGTTATCATGTCTGTTTCTCCACCAGTAATTGCCATCTGAAAGCAGGCAGTGGTGGCAGCAGTGCATGGTGTTTTGTTGAAGTATGAAATTTTACACAATGCCAGCTTGAAGTCACCTTAAAAATAGTCTTTTAACTGTAGAATCAGTATAATAATGCTTATGCTAAATTGTAAAAAGTAGGATGGTAGGCTAGAGTACCGGTTCCTAGCTGGTGTGGTATGCTGCTACTCTGCGTGAAATCTGAAATGAAGAATGGGCTAGCAAAGGGCTGGCACCCTCTGCCTCCCCTGAGGATGCAGTAGTGTGTGTTCAAGCTGTGGTGCAGAAGAAGCTGTTCCTGCCTGAGGAGGAGGATAAAGTACACATATGGTTTGACGGTACAGCTAATCTGACCTGGTGACTAGCTATCACCAAGGGGGGTGGCCGTGCTTTACAGCCCTGACTAGTCTCTCTCCCCCTCCCATCCCTGTGCTGCTACTGGTACATGTCTGACCCTGCAGTGGCCTGATTCAGGGAGCTGAGTGGCAGGAAAGTTTCCCTGCATTTTGCAGGGCTAATTTTCTGCTAATTTTGCTTCCTGAACTGTCTCCTGAGACATCAGCCGGGTGTTGGTGCTAACACAAGACAGGGTGATGGGAACGCATAGCAAGTGAGGGAGAGTAGAAATGTCCTTCTGTGCAGCAGCTGGCTGTTAGATTGTATTATCTGTTCCCTCTGACTGCATCCTGAGTCTTCATAGCAGCAAATGCCACAAATCCCTGCAAAGGTATATAGGTGTGATAGATACTGCAGTAGGAGATAATAAAATCTGTTTTCCGGTTTTGGTTTTCTTAGGAAAACCAGTTGAAAACATGTTCATGTGTATTTAATATAGCAACTGCTAGAAGAGAGGATAAATATAAAGATAAATCAGTTTATGAACCTTAGCGCTGACAAATAGTTGTGAAAGCCTTTGGTCTCTCATGTTCTCAATTTCCCATCTCACATGGTGAAGACTGTTAATGCTTAGATAGCATTCAGGCTGGCAAGATGTGCTAGAGGGGCTGTGTGGCTAGCTAGGTAGCTAGCAACAATCTGTGTAAAAGTAGAGAGAGCTTTCTTCACAAGACCCTTAGCACTTAATATGAAAGCACTTTGTTTTAGAAGTGGCCAGATGTGCTACATTTGAATTCTGATGAACTATTCACAAAAATAATATTTTCAGTGGCTTTTGGTCTTTGCTAGGGATAGGGAAAAAAGCTGCTGAAAATTCATTATCTATGCTTAGATGCTTCCCCCTTTTCCAGCCACTACCCCATACTGGAATACCTTGATGATTTGGCAAGAAACTATTTCCATTCCAATGAATAAACATCTCAGTAAGAATCTAATTTAATTTTTATGCAATATGTTGGATCATTCGAACCTACAATCCAAGTTTTGTTGGAACAAGAACTTGGAATGGCATATAAGAAACTTAAAAAAATCCTTCCTTTCACATCACAGTATGCTTGTAGACTCATAGTTTCACCAGGGTTATCTGTCAGTGACATTTATAAAGAACAGTTTCACAGTGGGATAGCCAGCCGTGTCTTTTCATACCTGAAGCATCACTAGCAAATAGCAAAGAGATCTGATGCCGGATTGTGTATTTTTATGCTTTAGGATTCATTTGATGATTTATAGAAGCTGCTGTCTGTAATTACAGCACACATGAGACAAAAAGAAAACCTGCAAACCTATCAGGGGGCTGCTGTGAAGAAATACAGGAATAATTTGTAAATTCCCTTTTCTTTCTCAAATCATAGAGAAACTGTTCTCTCTTATGTGTCAAGGGGGAGGGGGAGGTTATTTTTCACTAATGTCAAAAAGTGACCATTCCTAGATAGCATCCAGTTAACAACAACTCGAGGGTCTGTGCTGTCACATCTCTTGTACCACCGTTTCTGTATGTTTTCTCTCTTCATCACTATTCTTGATGGAGTCTCAGCTTGTTAAGTTCTGCACTGATATGTGAGAAGGCATTATCGCTGCTGAGGAGCCTACATTCTGCAAGAAAAAAAGGGAGTATGGCATCATCTGCCTTTCATTTTTTGGTTGTTGTTGGGTAATCTCTTAATCCAGTAATTTTTTTATTAAAATCCTGCAGGTGGTACACGCCAAATGGCCTTTTTGCAAAGATTAAATGAGGAATTGTTTGTCGAGTAACTGTATTGGGAAGGATTTTCCATGTGTGGGGGAATGTGCAAGGAAAGGCATGACAACATGTGTGTGCTGATTCCTGTTGTCCACTGGTTGATCAAGTATAGTGGATTTGAAGTGTATCTGATTTTATCAGTCATTAAAAACTAAGTAGCTTTGTTAGCTAATGTTTCAATTAAAGATCAAAATATCTTCAGACTGCATCTGGTATATGCTACATGCCATTATGTTCTCCAATATATGCCATTTCTCAGTGGTCCTTGAGTCCACTTAATGAAGCGTGTTGCCACCCTGTGTAACTGTCTATATGGTAAAGTCCTGATCCAACAAACACATGTATGGTTAGCTTCATTCCTCTGCAGGGACTTGTGAAGGAAAGCCAGCCATCCACCTAAGATTTTGTGTGCTAGGGGCCAAGGTTCATTATGTTTCTCTGACAATGCAGGATCCATCATGGCACTTTATAAGACCGTGCTACAAATGCAATACAATGAGGATATAAATATTTAAAATATAAAAGAAAGTCAGAAGTGAAAGATGGCAAATCTTTTTCATCAGGATACCATAAAAATAAGAGAAACTACCTAGGGTCACCCACACATTGATGCTGTGTGGGTGCCTGTTCAAAAGAAGTCTGGCCAACCTGCCTGAAGGGTTGTTGATATCAAGAAAGAGCCAAGCATATAAAAACCCAATATCAAAATATATCAATATATCAAAAAGTATCACATTTGCACAACCTGGCACCCTGTCTAGGACTCTCAGTATACAGTAAAAGGATGTGACCTGTACTGCAGACAAAACTGCTGTTCTTCTCCTGCACCTTCAACTTTTCCAAAAGTTTAGTCTAGAGTTAAAACATGTTTACTAAGTACTGTTGGGATGCTCACGCTAGTGCTTATACTGGCTTATGTATTGCAAAATTAATCGCATTGAGTTAATAGCACACTTTAACTGCTTCAGCATTATTTGAATTAGATTTCACACTAGTTAGCTGATGATCTTGTGACACAACAGAGCGCTCGTCATTTCCATGTGGATGCTGTGTGCACAGTGAAGGGATAAGTTCAGTCTTCATGTATTTGTCCTATAAAAAGAAAGAGTTTACTTGCTGGAAAGTGGAGGGCCTGTGATCTTAATCCAGCCCCCTTCAGCTATCATGAAAAATACTGGAAGGAAAAAACGTCAAACGAAAAACCTGATATTCTTTATTATAATTTTAACAACTTGAGTAAATTGAAATCTGTAAGCAAAGCAATTACATGAGGAGGGTCTAATAAAGTTGTTCAAGCTACAACCTACTTCGATTGTTGAATCAAACTGAATAAAGCAGGCTGCTTTGATGGGGTTTTAGCTTCCACGAACATAATTGGCAGTGTCATCTTTTGCTTTAATGGCAATGGTCTTCTGTGGGCTGGGAGTTTCATAATCAGCTGAAAGTAAAAAAAAAAATAAAATAAAATTGGTCACTACTACAAATAGGAAAATTTCTGAACCAAGTACTATCTTCAGTTCAGCTGGTGATCTCTTATCAGCTTCAGCAGGATCTGATTGTGCAGCAGGAAACAAATTTGATATACTGTGTCTTTTTCTAATTTCAAAATGAGTAAAGAAATTTCAGCCTGACCTGAGCAGAAAAGCAAATAAAAATCTGTGAATCAGATTCTCAGAGGTTCCGTGACTAATGGTGATTAAGGATCTTAAAAAAGCCCAACCAAGCAGCCCAACCACTGTAAAGGAGTTTACAGGTTATTCCCAGAGGACAAATGTTAAGAGTGTGAATTATGTTTCTTCACAAAAGGCACAGTCAGTTGGCCAGATTCTGTACTTGGGCTTCTGGGGAACTTGTGTTCTTAGGAAGGGAGCTTCCCCTGGATCACAGCTTTAATATTTGGACTGTATAGTGGGAGGACGAGGGAAGGCATAATGTACCCAAGAAACAACAGCACAGCTGCTTTGCAGCTGCTAATGTAGCCCACAGATGCTGTAGTAGCTTTTTCGTCTCACATGTCAAATTTTCAGGGAAGTGAGGCTTGACAGACCTACTGGTGTATTCCTAAACCCTGTCCTTCTGTGGCAGTGCTGGAAACCACCTGTCTCCAATACATTAAGAATCTCTGCATGACTGGATTTGGGGTGTTCTTCCCACTTGGCAGCTTCTTCAAACCTCACCATCTACCACCCAGCCCTATGAAACACGAGAATCACCCTATTCCTCCTACTTCCAGCAACCTCACAACCCCTTCCCAGGGAGCGTGTGTTCTCCATCCTCGTGGTACACTTGCTTTTAATGATGAGTACCTGCTTTGTTCTCCATCCAGAAGGCAGTGATATGCAGCAATGTCTTTCTCCAGCTGTTGTTTGCTGGTCAGCAGATTTTCACGATCCCGCTGCTGCTGCTCAGTTTCTACTTTGATTTCTCCCATTTCTGCCTCCAGCTTGGAAATGACGGAGCCTAGGTTCTGCAGTTCGATGTCGTGCCAGTGCTTGGCGTCGTATAAAGAGTTCTCCAGACCCCTCTTCTGTAAGGGCAGGGCAGCAGACATAAACCAGTCAGTTTTCATATGCTTCATAGTGATTTTTATTCAGGTTTGGCCAATATGTCTATTGAATATGTGTAAGTGGAGGTATACTATTTTGGGAATTCTTTTCATTAGATACTTTGAAAAATGTGTATTATTACAAAGGTTGAACTACTTTGGTTACGAGGTGCAGATATTCTTCACATTGTCAAGTACCCAGCAATCTCAGTGAAATTACTGAGTATGAAGACACTTAAATTTGGGGCCCATCTGTCAAATGTGGTACACTTAGTGCACCACGTCAATCAAGAAGAGCCCAGAAATGTCTGGCATCTCTGGAAACAGTATCCTCTGGAAAACGGGATTTATTCTTAAGAATGCATCCCAAGATGGGAGTGTTTTCCTCAGAAGGCATGTTGAATTCGCACAGAATATACCCATTGAAAAGCCAACATTACTTACCAAGGTTCTCAAAGATTCGGTTTCTGCTTGCAAGCTCTGTATTTTACAGGCAGTTTCATGGAACTCGGTTCTGAGGCCCTCGACCAGCTCTTCCTCCTGGGTTCGCACGGCAGCTATCGTTTCATCCTGTTGCTGGTAAAAGATGGTGACTGTCATTCCAGCCTATTAAAATTATGTTTTGGTTTCCCTATGTACCAAACTGACAGTTAATATTTTCATAGTTTGTGGCAATTCTGACTTTAACTTTGATTCTTGTATATTAAATCCCTCAGCTGAACAATTCTGGATACTTCTTAGTGTCAAAATTATCATATTTTCCATGCATTTACTGTAAAGTGGCTTATACGTATAAGTGTATATATTTTATCTATGTCAACAAAAGCTGTTCAGCATTCATACTAGTAAGTTTAAAATGACCTATAAAAAGAAAACATTGCTGTAATTCTTCTTTTTGTGGCTATACTGTAATATTTTTTTAAAAGTTAAGTTGTTTCACTTAGTCTATTGGATTTCAGAAGTATTCACACCTTGATTTTTCACATAGGATTCTGTGAGTCAGAGAGCAAGGCATATCACAGAGGTCAGGAAAATAACTTCTGTTAATTGAATTAAGATATTTTTATGCAATTTCACGCTCTTGTTGCTTGTGGGTTTTTATATGTGTTTAGTTCAGGCGCCTTGAGAATAGGTGAAGGAAAAGGTATCACACTAAAAATAAAATTTCTGTACTTTTAATGAGGGCTGAAATCAAGGTTTTCAATCCAGAGCTCTGGGCTCTCTAGCAAATACAATTCTTCAGTCAAAACCTACAGTTCTTCTGGTCAACGCTAAAGTTAGACTATGCAAAATACTTCCATTTCACTCTGAAAATTCTTCTTGACCCTGTCCTGCTTTTCTGATTATGCATTCCTTCATCAAATTTAAAAAAAAATTGTGACCATGCACCAGAAATCATTTTTATAATTTTTTTGGTACCATCATGTGAACCCCATACCTTGGTCATTGTGAGTGAAATCATCTCAGGTGCAAAAGGTCAGCAAAACCAAATGTGTCATTTAAGTACAAGTTAAGCCTCAAACAGAACTTAGGATTTATGAACCTGTGATGCAGAGGGCTGAGTTTCAATCCAAAAACCAAAATTGTCCTTTCCAGCAAATTGTACGGAGCCTGTATTTTCCAGAAATACTTTATAGAGGCTTGCGCTTCAGAAAGACAAATCCCTCCTCACTAGTCCTGGTGAACTCAGCCTAGTGATCATGGACATGCCACTCTGGAGTAATTTGTATCTCCTAAATTGTGTTGAGAGTGTAGTCTGCACATTACTATGGTACAAGGATTATAAATGCCTCTTCTTAAAGAGATACATAGGGCAGGGAGGATGCCTTTGCTTCTATATTTATAGTCTACACCCATTACATGAAACCTGGCATCTCTCATCCACAGTTACCTTGCTGGTGGCCCAAATGCTACCTATAGATCCAACTTGCCCTCACCACAGGTGATGTTGAAATTCCTCCAGGCATTACTCTAAGCTGTCACGGCTACCTGACACTGGTGATGTGAATGATGGAACAGGCAGATGGAGTAGATGGAGGTGGCCACATCAGGCCCTAAATACTGAGCACACTTACTGAGCACTTACTGACACAGCAAGTAAGCACACACTGAATGAGCTCTAAAGCTTTTGGTACACACAAGATTTCCCCATCCTCCTTACAGGATTACCAGCTGTGTCACCCCAAGAGTCCATGTGGAGTGTGCTGCTGGGCATGATATTTAGCTTCAGCTTTGGGGTTCCTTCTGTAGAGAAGTACAGATGTAGTCTTTGTACCTTCTTCACTAGGCAATTTGTGTTTTCTGGGGTCTCTGCTCTTCCTATTCCTGAGATGCTCCACAAGGGAAAGGCTATACCGAATTGCGGTGCCCACAAACTGGACTAATGGAGGGAGAGGATGAAGTCATCCTCCTAAATATTTATCACTTTGATGCTTGTGTTTCCTAGGAATGTGTGGATTTGAAGCATGTCTGTACAGTTCTGAGCCAGGCATTGTGCAAGAGTGCAGAATCTCTCAGTCTGTTTTTCATGGAATCAAGATAATTAAGGATGATTAGGGATAGAATGCCAACATCCAGGGTCTGATCAACATGATATCTGCAGAAGGAAAGTGACTTTGATAAGCTCTTAAGAGTTCTGTGAATGTGTTAGCAAAGTAGCAAAGAAGGGAGAAACAACAGATGTAATTTACAAGATTTTTCAAAACCTTTTACGAGATCTAGCATAGGGGACGACAGAGGAAGCTGTGTAATTGTGTGCTGAGGGCAGATCATTGCCATGGATGACCAGCTGGTCACAAGACAGGACATGAAGAGGAAGATTAAGGTCTAGTTCCATTATGACAGAAGTTTAACAATTTGATGCCTCAAGGTTTACTGCCTTGGAGATGAATCATGAACTAGAAGGATTTATGGATGGCAGAAAACAATATGGGTTAGCAATGAGCAGGGGTGAATGTGTGGAATCAAACTACATGAACGAACAGCACCGCATCATTAAGTAAAGCGTGTTTTGGGGGAAAATATTAAGCAGCTTGCATGCCTTACAAGGGTTTAAATCACTTTTGTCAATTCAGGGAAAGATTTTGAACATTATGGACAAAAAAGTGCAGAGCTCAAAGCAATGCACTGGAGTTTTGAGGTTATTTACTCATCTAAAAAACTCCCATGTGAAACCCTGCTAGGCATGAATACAAATTGGTATATTTTAGTGCCTGAATACCCATGAAAAATCTAGTCAAGATTGCAAATTGCAAATCTAGTCAGAAGACAAAGCAAATGAGGCAAGGGAATTGGTCAGAAAATAAAAGTACTGCCCTGACATCTAAGCCAGTGCTAGGACACCATTTGAAATACCTTGGTCTCAACTGGTCACAGCTATGCCAAAGAGTGGGTGCAGAGAAAGGAAATTAAAGCATTAGGGACCAAGGAAAACTCACAAAGAGATTGAAGAAAACAGTAATGAACAGCAAAGGAGAGGAGGGAACTGCTCTCTCTCTCTCCTCTGATGTCACAAAAGAACAAGAACAAATTTTTCACAGTATGAATAACCAAATGGTGCAATTCAGCCACATAAGATGACATAAGTCTGCAGGCTTAGTTGAAAAAAGGGCTGGACATAATTAGGAGAACTCTTGTTATCTGTATAAATAGTAATAATCTGAATAGATCTGCATGAGAAACAAAACTCTATAAGATACAAAGCTGCGTCATCTGGGTTTAATGAGAGGTGTATTTGGGGACCCAAACCCTTAGAATATCATACCAGAACCTGCTCTGAACTGAAACGAATCTTTCCAGAAATCTGTGTTATTCTGATTCTTCCTTCCATTAAAAATCAAACGAAACCAGGAACAACTCAAACCAGTATGAGCTTAGACTAAGATGGCTAAGTAGGGATGGGTTAGGTTATATTTGCTTATTGGCCTTTCTTTGCAGTGTCGGGTGTTGGCCACAATCAAAGACACAATAGCGGGATCCTATGTTCAGTCTAGTATGAGCTGGCAATTTTCTCCCCAAATAATCCCCCTCTGCAGTTGAGAGACTAGATATTGAAGGTATGAAAGAAATGGGTGAGCAGGGAACTTTTAAAGGGATGGCTATTATCATCACTTTTCATTTCTAAATTAATATCCAATTTTTCCACCACTGCCAAAGGAAACAATTTCAAAGAGAAACCCACAAGGAGTCTGTAGCTGTATAATTAGCATAGAGCAATGTGTTTGGCCCTTTTGATTTATAGACCCCTGTTCAGTGGAGGAATGGCCCTAGTAAGAAGGGTAACGACTGTGTCTTATCTGACACAGAAGGTATCAACTGATTAAGTTTGTTTTTCTCAGACAACATTTCAGAGCCCTTAGAAGTCTCCCACAGATACCTGTGATATCTGCAGGGTCACTTCCACCGCTACTTTGTGCATCCCAAGAAAGTCACTTATATTTATAAGTGTATTTTCCAATGGACTTGGACCAAAATCCATTAGATTTTTACCATCTTTTGTTTCAAGAAAAAACTCAAACACTCAGCCCTCAAAGTTACTGCAGGGTATTAGACAGATTTTGTGTTTGCTTCAAATCCCTTAATGTTGGAGTGGCTTAGAGAATGCTTACCTTGGTACGGAGCAGGGTACCTGTCTCAGCACGATTCTTTTCAATATCTCTCTCCCAGTGGATTCTGATTTTTTCCAGTATATCATCCAGGCCACTTCCCAGGGGAACATCAAGTTCTTCCAGCTGAGATCCAGCAAGCTGCTTGTATAACACCTTCACATCCTTGAACAAAAACAACAGACATAACAGAAGGTGAACTGGACAATTGAATGGTAGCTTCAGAAGGGCTCAAGAAAGAGCCCTTTTGGTTCTACAAACAGAGACAGTAATAAAATGTGGTCCCAAAAGGTGTCTTTGCATGAATGATTTGGTGCACTGCAGGGTTTCTTTTTCAGATGTGGATTTGCCTCACTTCTGCATGGGGAGTCTTGCTGGAGTTCCCCTTGGTGGCAGGAGACTGAAGCCCTGCACCAGGGCACTGCCTGGAGCAGTCCTCTCGCAGTGGCAAGTTTCTCCAGCAGTCAGAGCTTGGCATACATACACACTGCACACTCAGGACCACAACTATATTGCACTATGCAATAACATAGATATGTATCTACTGGGAGATACAACAAGTTGTGCAGAACAGCAGGACCTCTACAGCCTTGCAGCTTGTGTGAGCCACGTGTGCTTTTATGCATGCGCATGTTAGATGAAGAGCACTCTCCTTCTCTGTGACAGCATTCTGTTCTTTCTTTACATATAAGTGCTCCAAAACCACATAAGCAGGAGAGAATTAGTGTGTCTAGAATTCCATGCTTAAAGGTAGCTCATCAGTTGTACACTTTGTTCAGGAACACAAGAATAAATGAGACTTGCACATGTATCTGAACTGTGTAGCACCACAGCCCTCGTACATCAATCTGTTTATATGTGCTATTGACATAAGAAAAAAAAAGCAGTGTAAAAGCATCTGGGAATTGTATTTGTAGGCAGTGGCCCATGACAGTGACAGTACTGGAAAAAAGGATAGGCAAGTATATGTGTATTATGAACCTGCAAGAATGAAATCCTCAAAATGTGCCCACTCCAAGTGCACAAAAGCTTCAAAAAGGACTTGACGTGGATTTCCTACTGGGGGCACTGGAGAAAAGAAAGTTTGAATTATTTCAGGAATGTCCTTGGGGATTTAATGTGCCAGAACTCAGTTGGAGTAATTGCAATAGTTACTTCCAGCCTTTATTCTGTGAATTCTTCTGAGCAGCTTTCACTGGTGCCATTGCCATTGGAAAACCAGGTCTGTGCTGGGGTGGTTGGGCGAATGCTCAGATACTCCCAATGGGTAAAGAAAGGAGCATCCTTCCACCCAGCAAGGGCTCCTCTCTGGCTAAATGCAGAGTGAGAGGAGCTATTGGGAAGCTGTTATTCTTGTTATGCCATGTATATGGGCAGAGAAGCGCACCACTGCCAACTTCTCTGGTTTCACAGCAATCATTGCAATCATGGAGGTTTAAATGGAATCTTGTGTATTTCTATCATATATACAATGTCAAGCTTTCTCATGCCATACAGTGGTGCTGAAGCCACTGATTATTTTCTGCAAAATGCCAGCCTTGGGAATAGACTCATGAAAGTAAGGAGGGGATGAAGCAACCTTATCTTGGTTACTCAAGTCTCCATATGCCTGCCAACGTTGCAGAAATCTTATGGTTGGAAAAATAACACGTGAGAAATGTAAGGCAGGATAGTGCCTCGCTTCCATGAGCTCTCTTTTACTTCTGAAGCATCAGCACAATTGCTTGCTGTCCCTTATGAGGGATTAGTAGTCGTCCATATTCAAGCCACCATCAGTAAAGGCGCCGATTTGGGTCCAATCCTGAAACCCCTGCTGAAGGGAATAAGCCACCTTCATGCAAATAGTGCTGGTGAATGTAATGAGTAAGTGGGAAAGTATTGCAAAATTGGGTAATAATGGGCTTCCCTTCCAGCTGCCTGTCCCTGTGACTTGCTTTAGTGGTGTGTTCCTCAGGAGAGACTCAGTTTTGGGAACTGAGCAGCTTGCTAAGCCAAGCAGGAGTTTTTCAGAAGAGCCCGGATAATGCTCGGTGCTAGTGCAGCAGGACTTGCGCAGCTTGTTCCCTGCACAGATACTTTCTTTTTACATCTCTGGCTGAGAATTAGACCTCATTTTTGAGGTGTCCACATATGTGACTGTGTAACCCCATGACCATCATGTGGTGTCTAGCAAGAAATGAAGTGATGACATCTCTTCTGTGTCATTTATCAGATGAGAAAGAGCTAAAACTTAAAAGTAATTAATTTGATCATGCCTCTTAGAGGTTAGTGCTTTAAGTTAACAGAGAAGAGAGAAACAGGAGTAGTTTTCGGGAGAATCCCCCCACCCAGACATGGCAGGTGGAGCTTTTGAGTGCTTGATTTGTGCTAGATGTATGATACCAACCAGATGAAACAGGCACACATTGGCTTTGCAGTGTCTCGAGTCTGGACTTACTTCTTCATGATTCTTTGACAGCAAAGTTAGTTCTTCTTTCATGCTCTCTATCTGACTCTCCAGATCCATTTTAGTTAAATTAGCATCATCAATCACTTTATATAGGGAATTAATTTCATCTTCCACTGCCTTTCTGAATGGCTGCTCATTTTCATACCTGCAGAGAAAAAAAATCCCCAAACCTTAATACAGCACAGCTCAGCAAGGAACACCCACATTTTTTTTAAATGACACCATTGTGCTAATTAGCTCATGTGTCCCAGTCAGAGACACAGAAACACAGAAGATATACTTTGCTCTCACCTTGTCTTGCTATACTTGAATTTAACTGCCTGAAGTACCCTGTCATTAACTCAGAGTGTAACAAAGCAGGCCAAGTTAGCAGTCTGCGCTGTGGTGATCAGCCTGATAGGATTCCTGAATAAGGATGGAGAGGCACGTGGTCTCTTGTTAGACCTGGTATTTATATACAGTATGACTATGGATGTTTTTTCACTGGTTTTTTTGGCTGTAAAAGGAGAATAACTGCTCAGTTGTCTACATAAAAACTTTTCAGAGCTATGGTCAAAGACATGCACTTTTACTAATGAACATGCTGATGGAAGTCTGATCCGTGTTCCAGGGTCCCAGCCCATCCTTAAGACCAAATCCTAGTAGTATCAAAATAAATAGGAGATTTGAGCAGTTGGTTTGTCAACTAGAATTGCTGTTACATGTTAGACTTTCCATTGAAAATGTGGTTGGGCTGCATGGCGAACCTCTCTGGGTGGGAGGTTTTTGTGTCAAACCCAGCCAGCCTGGGAACCTGGTGGCCAGGGAAGTTAGACAGGGGAGTTGGCAGGTTAGATGGGAGCCAACTTCATAAACAAGTCCTGCACTCTGGCACTTGAGAGCCACCTTCGTTGCTGGGACTTCAACAGCCTGGGAAAGTGGCAACTGATCCCAGTGACAATTAGGAGCTTTTACTATGCAGTGGATTGATTTGACATTGTTTTTGTTACTTACACTGCTTGTCCAAGTCAGCTGACATTTTTAAAACATATTTTTTAAAACTATTTAAAATATGAGTGTAGCTTGTTGGATGCGAAGCCACAAAATGAGTAGCTCAGAGTTGTACCTTTCCAAAATAAACGGCAAACATAAGAACATGATTAACACATGTTTTCATACGATTAAATAAAGTAATACCAGGGAGAGACAGAAGTTAAAGGGATGATAAAAATCATAGGAAATAAAAATCAATTCGCTTGAAATACAGTTTGTGTGTCAGATCTTGCAAAAAGCTATTTGTAAATTAACAAGTCCATTACCAATAAAAGCTAGAAGGATCATCAGGCCTTCTGTGTGACATTTAAAGAGCTTCATGCACTCATGTACATGAATATTAGGCTTTGCAAATGGAAAGATGTTAAAAAAGGAGTTTGTCAGTATTTGAGATCTCCTTTTACTACTAATTTCTCTCAGTAAAGACAAGGAAAATCAGTGCAGCCCACTTCTGTTTTCTTATCTAATGTTTCCACACTGACATTTGTAGTGGTACAGTTTTTGCTTTTCAGCTGCTGCAGTAGAATGATTTTTACTTCCAAAATCACTTGTGTGGCACTGCAAATTAAAACTATTAATCACAAGAATGTTTACCTTTATAAAATGTCAACCCAAATTTGAATGAATACTGACCTCTCAGTAAGAGATCAATGCCTGTATATCAAAGAATAGCTTAAGTAATTTTGCTAGTGCACATTTTTGTTACTATAAATCTTCCGAAATAATGTTAGCATCATAATTACTTTGCTGTTAAAAAAACTCTCACGAGTCAGATGGTTCAATACTCAACCTAAAAGAATGAGCCCATTCTACTCACTAAGCATTATTCCCCTATAGAGTAAGCGTTTACTGAGGCAAAGTTTCAAAGAAAGTGGCCAGCTAGGTGCCACCACAGACTACCTGTCTTTAAAATCTTCAGCACAGGCTTGAATGTTCTCAGTGTGCAGCATAAGACGAGCATTTTCAAGGACTGCTTCGCCCACCTAGAAGAAAGAGACAACAGAGCTCAAGTTATGAAGAGCTTCAGCACATTAGCTACATGCACTGTACATGTATCTTAAGCAGATGTATAGCTTTGATTTTGAAAATAATCCTATAGCCTAGGGCTGTTCAAGTGACTAATTCCAGATAATTAATCAATTAATTTTGTACATATAAATGCACAAATTCTCTTCAAATAGGCTGTAATTTGTCATCAAACTGTTCATTTCTCCTAAGCATTCATCTTCCTCTGGAAACACGTTTGTTCTGATTGTCAGCTGGTCACAAGGGGCAAAATTCATTACTGTGCGCAAGGTGTGATCATCATTTAAGTCCCACCTATATTTTCTAGATACAGTCTAAGTGTAGCACTTAATGCAGTTCCTATTCTACTTCCCATATCAGCAGTCCTCTTCAAGGTTGTCCTCTTCAGTGAGCCAAGGAATACTTGTTGCTTATGCCACCTGCGAGCCGTCCTCAGCTCCCAAAGCGTCTTTTTTCTTCTCTGATGGGATCCTGTAAGCTCTTGCGATAGATATGAGACCTGAGAAGCAGGCAGTCTTCAAAGATTATTACACCGAATGTGAAACGCTTCGGAAAGATTGTGCAAATAAGACTGTGGTATCATTGTTATGACTGGGGTGTAACTTTAATACCCAGGAGGCACTTGAGGGTTAAGCAAACCTGAAAGGATTGTGACATAGCAGCCTGTTGTGGTTCAAGAAGATTATGTAAAATGATAAAAAGGTAAAAAAGACCACTGCTTGCCCTGGAGTCACATGTGCACTGAGCTATGGAGGTGACTGAAGACATGCTGAATTCAGTACCAGGCTTATAGAATCATAGAATGGTTTGGGTCAGAAGGGACCTTCAAAAGTCATCTAGTCCAACGCCCCTGCAATGAGCAGGGACATCTTCAACTAGATCGGGTTGCGCAAGTTAGAGTGATCATCTCTGCAAATAACTGTCTGGGCGTGCCGGCCATCACATGGTCTGGGCTGTCACTGTGGAGGAGCTAAACTGAACATCTCGTTGGTCTTTTTCAGGAGATACCTGTGGAGATTTGCAGTTGAAACTCAACCACCACATGAATAAGAGCAGATTTTTAAGCAGGCCAGGAGAGTTCTTGAAGCAGAAATCTTTCCTTAGATAATTAAGTCTCCAACTAAATGAGATTGCAAATCCCCCGAAGCATTCCATTTCCCCGAGGTGAAACAGGCCATGCAGTGTGGAGACATAAAGCCTGCGTCCAGACAAGTTATCTCAAGTACTGCAAGTGGGATTGTTGTCTTAATATAGTCCTACCTGCTCTTTGGCCTGCTGCTTGGTGATGGAGTTGAGGTGGACATGCAAGGCAAGACATTACCAATTTCTACATGGTAATTAGCATTCACCCTCGTGAAAACTGGCTTACTGCTCATTGTCCTACAAATGCTTGGACAAACAAATATGAAATACGTGAAGGCATCTGATGAGGAGAGATCTGGAGGAATACCCTATTCTCCACATTGAGAAGTCCATAATGAATCGTGAAGTTAAAAGTACACTACATCTTTTAAATCTGAGGAGGCACAAGAGTTAAAAAAAAGTGGTTTGCTTACTTCTCACCTACTGTTAGGAACAAAAAGGGAAGGTGGCTGTGGCTGGAAGCCTGAGGCTGGAGTTCCGTTCCTGGCAGCTCCAGCTCAGCTTGGCTTCCAAAGAAAACAGAGCTCATGCCATTGCATGGGCAGCCAATTTTTCTTTAATGAGTGTGGGATTTCTTGGCCAGTTCCAACCGATATGATAGAGGGATAGGCCATCTCAGGGACACAGGTCCAACGCTTTTCATGCAAATAGCATCTAGACAGAGGAGTGAGGTTCTGTGAATGCTGCCACTGGGAAGAAAAGCCCCAGTTTAGGCATGACAAAATTAGAGCGTGCAGTGAATGCGCAGGAGCCAGTGATGTTACAAAAGCCACAGGTGTGGGAAAAGAGATGGTATCTGACAGCACACCAGCTAGCCCCACCATGCAGCACACAAGTACAGAAGACCTTTATGTGCTGTCTTGCACACAGAACTGGCTCATCTTCATCGTTCAACCCCTTTTTTTCTTCACTCCATTTTTTTGCAACCTCGCTTTACCAGCACTGGCCTAACTCCCCAGGCTTGTCCCTTATGTGGCATTTCAGAGTGGCTGGCCAGAGGTGGGATTTTGGGGCTGTGCTGCTCTTCTGTCCTTGGGTCCCCTTGCACCAGGAGACCTGAGTTTCTCCTGAAAGATGGAGAAAAGACATTCAGCTTTTACAGGGCAGCAGCATGGAGGTGGAGGTAGTTCTTTGATCCAAGCTCCGAATTTTTGGTTGGGTATTTCTCTTCTTTTTTTTTCCTTTCTTTTTTCCTCCAGAAATTATTTTGTCTTCCTGCCAACTCATACATGTATGGATCATCAGAGAAGCTTTTATTTTTTTTCCTGACTCAAATCAGGGAGCAGAAATGCTGTCCCATGATTTGCCCTGCCTTGTCAAATCAAGCCCATTTGCTTCCAGCGGTGAGACCTTGCAGTTACGATATCTGACCTAAAGTCTGATGAAAATTAATGTCTTTGAGGGAATTGGGAACATCCCACGAGCAAAAGCAACATTTAATCCTGTGAGCTGCACAGTGCCACTCGGAGTTATGTTAATTGCTAAGTTTAGAGGCTGAATTCTGTGTAAAATGGCTTTTGGGCTGCAGTGAAAGTAGAAGAAGGTAGTAGTTGGTGATTTTCTGCTGCCTGGATTTCTGCCTCTATGCAGAAGAAAACTGTTTTTTAAAAGTGCTTTTCAGTAGTAATCTTGTGGCTTTATTGAAGCATTGAGGTGGCTTCTTACCTGCCCCACAAGTGGATGTCTCTACCAGAGCCCTGGTATCATACTCTTGAGGAGTCGCTTAATACCCGACTCCCCTCTTCATAGACCATCAGCCAAATACTCAGTGGGAAAGTGCAGGGCTTTCCAAAACTGCACACAAGCCTGAACTGTGCCATGTAAGTAAAAATGGTATAAAAAAGTCTAATGTTTGGAAGGCTTCAGGGATGAGTGTTGTAGTGGGGAGCCAGCAGGCATTAGCCTTTCAGCCCTCCTGGAGATGAGCCGTCTACACTTTAAATCTGACAGTGAAATTGAAGGATAAATAATTACATAGTATTTTCTATGCAGCAACCGGGTTTCCTGAAAAATTCTCCCTGATTTGCATGAGCTGTGAAAGGCCTTTTCTAGGCTTGAGAAGAAGAGATGTAAGGCTTCCATCTAGTGGCTCTTTTGTTTGATTTAATTCTCCTAATAATCAACAGCTGGATGCAAACACGCAGCACTAGTGAGACGGATTCGTAGCCTCTTTGCTGACACACATACTAAAACGCATGATGCAGCAGTTCAGGAAACACCCTTCTTTGTGTCCATTGGAAATGAGAGGGCTCACAATGTTGCAAGCACTTGGACATTGCCTCCTCTGCTTGTAAAGCAGAAGACGACACTGTCCTGCCTCGCAGGGCTTCTGGGAGGCTTAATTCACCGATGCTTGTGTGGCACTTAAACAGTCAAGATGGGAAGTGTTATCAAAATGCAAATATTATTACTAATAATAGCTCCTTTAAGTCACGTATTGTCTTTCAACAGTCACATCTGTGATGTGCACACACCTTTTAAACATGATTTTTTTTCAGCTCTTGAATTAGCACTGAATATTTGTGGTATAAAACATCTTAACTAGAAAGCAGCAACAATTTTGTTTGATTTCACTGTTGTTTTACGGACATGAAAATGCAATTTTAATTTTTAGAAAAAATGTCTTTTCAAAATATGCATCGACGTACTGACCCATTTACTGGATTACGACTGGCAACAAGGAAAACCAGCTGCCTCAAGGGAGTTTGCAAACCCCAGCCTTGATAAAGTGTGATGTGATACAGACACTTACGGGGAGAACTTATCCCTGGTGGCAGGCAACTTTTGATTTTTAATGGAGATCTGACCAAGTTTGGAATTACAAGATATACACCTTTCAAATTCTTAGCTATGCTTCATTGATAGCTTTGTATAGTTTTGCTGTTCTTTCAAATGCCCAATCCCTTTCCAAATGCTGCTAAATTCGTGGCCTCAGGTGTGGCCTGTGATAATGAATCTCATGGTTTAATTATTCATGTAATGGAAAATTATCTGGCTTTTACGTTCAATTCAGTTAGAGCAAATGATGCCTCCATGGAAAAAGATCAGAAGGTGCTGGTCTAGTCTTTTCTTCTGCATGCAGAAAGAAATGGTTGATATCAGCCCATTGCCTCCAAACATTGTAATTCACAGCTTAATCAGGCTACAAGCATGCAACCCAGTGCCTGCTGCTCAGATGCCACCAAGCGGTAAACTCGTAATGCTTTTGGTCGTCCTTTCTGTGTTGAACCTCTTCTCAGAGCCTGAAGGAGGAAAACCCAAAGGCAGCAAGAGTAGCATTTGGTGCATCACCTTGGGAATGGTAATACTTGGAGAGAGGCTGGGAAGATTGATGGGTCCTTTGCTGGTTCCTGCTGTGTCCAAGAAAACACGACTTCATTTATACATTGAATATTTTATAAGTAAACAGGACTGCATCAAAGAATGGTTGGCTCTCAAAGCAGGAGATACCGCCTAAAGAAACGAGCTGTAAAAACCGTAATGTTGCCTAAGCACAAGGAGAAAACCGCACTCCCACACGCCTCACAGCTGTATATGTAGGTACTCCAAGCTTACGCTGTTGGAGGTGGCTGAGACGATATAATTAAAACTAATTTATTGCCATCCTCTGTATGGTGGTTGACCAAGCTCTGTGCCATTTTGTGGGAGTTTGTTGTGCCCTTAGATTAGTAGCAGAATGCTATTTCACCCATTTACAGGCACTAATCATGCACTGTGTTGTGTGAGAGCATGTTACAGATAATACTCAGCAGCTCTCCTGGCCCTGCAGCAGATAAATTACTGGGTGCGAGTCCAAATGTGACGATTCCTCAGGCTGTCAGTCCTGCATATTCTCCAGGCTTAATATTAACACTGAGTAAATGCTGACAGTAAGGCCAGTTGCAAATAAAAGTACCTCTATAGAAAACTCCAGTGATCTTTCAAATGCTCCCAACCATGCACAGGAGTGATAAAATTGGTCCAGGACATTTATTCCTTCTGGTTTTATGTTTACTCCTGTGATCTGGACTGTGCTACGTGCTATCTCATAGACAAAATAAATCTCTGTGTCTCCCACGCAGCCGTAATTGAACGGTCATGGAGGCTGAGCTACACTCTCCTTTCTGTTAACTCGCTGAGATTATTTCAAGCATCCACTTTTCCCAGGTGCTGCCCTGCTCCCTGGGAAGGAATTACCGTTACAAACTACCTCCTATTCTGCAGAAGAGACACATTTGATTAGAGATAGAATTTTCCACAAGAAGACTGGGATGAAGCCTGGAGAAAAGGATTATGCCCCAGGTAAAATGAGATGAATTTATATTTCTGCCACATGAATTCCTCTCCACAAGGATTTCTTATTTCCCTCACTTCCTGCAAAAATCCTGCCATTTTGCGCCTGTCCCAATTAGTGTGTGTCCACCTGCTCTGCTAAAAACCAGCTGCCCAGCTGGCAATTAATGCTGTGAGCTAGATAGTGGCTTCCCATCATTCAGCTCCTGTCAGTGATCCCCTGCTGCAGTATAGCAGCAACAGCTCTGACAACTGCAAAAAAACACGAGTGTTTTTTCTCCTGAGGGACCCTCCACTCGTACCCTCTGAGTCACTCATTGCCACATTTTTTCCCTTAGCAATGTGCTTGGGAGAAATGTTGGCACCCACTTGTTGTTGCTGGGAGGACAACTACCTGAAATTTGGGATGCTGGAGCACATCCCAGGAAGGGCAAGAGGGAAATGGGACCTTGGGTCTGCTGGGATCTCTCCTACCCCACTGTACAGATGGGCCCATCACATTTCTGATTTTGGGATTAGGAGAGTCCTACGTGGCTGTATCCTCGTTTTCTCCCTAGCAGGGCAAGAGGAAGGGCCTTCTATTGAGACACCCCACTGCAATTGTGTATTTTTATTTGCTTCTTCTTGTTCAAAATCTGTTCCTATCATAGGCATTGAGGTTAAAACAGGTAATGGCTCAAGTGGCTTTCCACCCTGAGACTTTCACAGTTGCTTCATGCGAATGGCACCAAGGGGTTTATGGCTGCCGGGCATACCTCCCGGCTGAAAGCACGGGGCTGGCCAGGAATCAAAATGAATCCTCCGATTTTGCAGAAGGCTGAAAAAAGGATATGTCACATTAAGGCAGATGTGGACATCTACAGAAAAATCTAAATATATTTACAAAACTTACATCTAGAAATGTATCTGCCAGGTATCTCTCATTTCCATTACAACTCGCTCTTGAACACCTTTTACTTTTCCTACTGGGACATTTTGTGGCAGGAGGATACAGACTTCGTATGATTGCAGCTGTTTCTGCGGCAACTGATTTTGATGTTGTTTTAATAAATGTGACAGTTTCAGTGTTGATGCTGGCATCCCTTTGCCAATTAGCTCCAGGATGGATGAGTTAATTGGTGTTTGGGCTGGATGAGGTCCTACTTTCATTTTTGGTTAGATGCTTAATATAAAAAAGCAAAGAAACCTATTAGTCAGAATTGCACATAACAGCTCAGAAAGTCAAAACCCACTAAGTGATGCCTCTTTTATTGATTTAATTGAAGTAATTTGGAAAACTTGATGTACTCTCTAATGCATTTTAATAATAGATACGGATTATGCTAATCTTTTTCTCTTAGTTTCTATGATTCTTGCAAATGCTATTACTACATAGCTTTATTTTTCTGATTTTATACAGGAAGAGCCCAATATTCAAGCTAGATTTCATTATGAGCTGCTCTTATTTACTCGTAAAAAAGGGAGGTAGAGGCAAGGTGGCAGGATGACAGTACAAAGAAAGCTTAAAAGGAAAGCAATTTGGGTGAAAAATTATTACGTAAGTAGGTTCATCTGCACTACAATATTGGAGTTTCATGTAAAGAAAAGCTAAACAGTCCTTCCTAAGTACCTACAATCCTACTTTTTTAGTCTTAACCATAAGCCCTGGTAGGTTTTGCAGGTGAGGTCTACAGGTGCAAAATGGGACACTCGTCTGGAAAACATGGGATGGCAGCTGCAAAGCATTAACACCCATCTCACATCAAAATCCCCAACTACCTCAGTGAGATGATAGGTTTGAGGGTATTGGTTTTTGTAAGCACCCCAGATTGAGAGCACCCGTTACCTTCGGCAGCCTGTTCCTTCAGGAAGCTTTATAGGATTAGCAGCAGCAATGTCATTTACCGATACAAAAAGGTAACAACTTTAAAAGTAAGTGCTTAACTGGGCATTTCTGCTGACATGATCTTTGTACAGGAGTTTATGCCACCGCACTCAGGGTTCAGACCACGTTTGTAGTGTTCTGGGTGAAGACCTGGCCTAAAAATGCAGCACACTAGAAACACATCCTCTTTCCTATGCCAGAGGTAAAACTCTGGCCAGCCCATGAGTGACAGAATTGTCTCAAGGAACTAAAAGTTGGCTTTCAGGCTTTCTGAACACCTCCCGATGGAATTTTCTGCACCTGCACAAGCACTGCCAGGAAGAGATGTGCAAGGTGCCGGGCTCCAGCTCTTCGGGATCCCATCCACTCCCACTGGCTGGGAGTTGAGAAGCTGGGACTTGCGAGGTGCACTGAGACCTCAGGGGACAGAGCCCCATGTTCCCTGCAAGCAGGACGTCAGCCTGCAAAGTCTTACTGGTCAGCAAAAGGAACTGTTTCTTGTCCACGAGGGCAATGCAAACACCATTTTGCACCTCCCACCCCCCATAAACGCTTTCCCAGAGAACCCACAGCCTATGCCGTATGGAGAAGGTGGAAGGAAGGGATGGCAGGGCAGCGACAAAGAGAAGGGAAGGAGTTACTCATTTGTAGCCATGTAATTATTATTTTTAAATAAATAGAGCTTTTGAAAATGTGATTAAGCAAACGAGGGAATAAAGTAAAAATCTGAATTGCTAATTAAAAAAAAAAATGCTTGTAATGATATCATGTTGAGGGATAAACTAATTCAGTCCTAGCAGTTTTCTTTTAATAATTTGGATGCTCAGTGTAATAACCACAGCTAAGAAAAAAAAATAATTAAAAAAAAAAAATCACCCATTTTAATCAGTCCAGACTAGCGCGCCTTGGGGTGCATTTCAATCGGCCCCATGCACAGGATGCCTGAGGCAATTCTCCTGCTTAATAGGCATTTTCCACAACACACTGTGAAATGATAATGCTAATTATCATGAAGATAGATTTAGAACCCTCTGTCTAGGGCACCGCGCCTTGAAATCAGGCGGCATTCATCATCGGCATCAACCCTCGCCGCTCAGGGTTGCTAATGACTCGTGAAGCTCCCTCTGTCCCCCCTGCTGCCGACAGCGCTCTGATGCTCACCTGATGGTAAATCGCCTCCCAGTTCTCCCTCAGTGCTCCCCAGCTGCCCACGCTGGCTGCTTTCTTGTCCAGGTAGACTCGGATGTGCTCCTCCAGCTCCTGGTTGACCTGCTCGAGAGCTCGCACCTTCTCGATGTACTCCACCAAGCAGCTGTTCAGGCTCTCGTAGGAGAGACCCCTGCCCTTCTCCAGCCCCGGGGCCAAGGGCACGGCGGCGGAGGAGCTGCGCAGACCCTGGAGGAAGACGCTGCTGATGCCCAGGGCTCTGCGGGACACTCGGGTGCCCAAGCTGCTCACGCCGCCGGTGGGGACGGTGCCCACATAGACACCGGGGGGTCTCGACAGGCTCCCTCCGCCCCCAGTGCTCACTCGGCGGCCGGGTGGCCCCGAGGTCTCAGCTGCGGAGGAGGAGGGCTGTTGCCCCAAGAAGGACGACCGGCGCCTCGGCAAGGGCATGCTGCCTCTCCAGCCCGCCGAGCGCCGCCGCTCAGCCCGGCCGCCTTGCCCCGCACTGGCGGGAGGGATGTGCCGAGCCCAGCAGGTTGGGGCTCGTGCGGGGTTTCGGCTTTGTGCGACGGCTTTCTGGAAGGGGGGCTTTGTGCTGCCCGGGGGCGCCCGTCACATTGTCCGGGCGGCCGCTGGGTCAGCAATCCCATTTCAGGGGAAATCTCCCTGCTGCTGCTGCTGCAAATGTGGCAGATGAAAAGCACAATGGTGTTTACAGGGACAGCGGGATGGGGATTCAGTGCAACGTACGTGTTAAAATACCAGCGGTGTTTTCTACGCTGACAGCCAGATGATTTCCTACCCTTACACCCGCAGGTATCTAGACATATATTACAAACGCATTGGCCACTCACACCCATGCTTGCTCCAGACAGAGTCTCCTGCAGCAAGACGTTACCTAAAGTTAGCAAAACTCAAAGTTTTGAGGAGCCGGCAGGGCCGTGGCGGAGCCAAGCCAGCTGCCGCAGAACCGCGAATGCTCCCTCAGCCCCGCTGCAGCTTCTGGATTTCTCTGTGCTTTGGCTTCACCACCCGACCAAGGCACGTTGCCCCAGACCCAGCAGATTTTAACTAGGGACAAGCACCCCTCACATTTACCCCTGCTCAGTGGGTTTAACATCGCATTGTCAATTGCACCTCGTCTGTTCAACAAGGGCCTATATCACTTCGAGAGCATAATATGGTGACAAAGTGAGACAACTGAGCCGAAATAAAAGGGCAAAACAATCCCTGAGACTTATTGCAGGGGATGGGGGAGCTTTCCCCTGTTCTTCTTTTTATTTCACTGCTCTTTAACGACTAGTGATCAGGTGGGTAGTTTATGTATACATAAGTAGGACGTGTGCATGGTACAGTGGGATCCTTCACTATACAACGTCAGGTATAGCTTTTTCTACCTACACACAGGGATGCTTCACAACCAGGATGCCGGACTTGTTCCAGTGTAGGATTACCGTGTGCGCATCTTTGCAGGCATGTCTGTAATGTGCTGATGTTGGGCATTGCCCTAATGCGGTGTAGGTTTGTACAGGGGCGGCGGTGAGTCTTTAGCGAGATGGAATACAATCAGAAATGCCCGTCTTCTGTGGGGGCCTAATACTGGCTTGCCGGGTTTGCGGCTGGAGTTTGTTTCGCTTGTTTTTTAAGTCTGAGACCCGCGAGACTGCCTACAGCCAGGTCACCATTTCCCGGCAGTGTGAAGCCTGGGAATAGCACAGCATCTCACAGCTTTGCAAATATTTTTGGCTAGTTTCTAGACATTCTGCATTTAGACTACCAACCAAACCGTGCTGGCTACATGAGAGGAATCCTCCAGTATCTCTTACACAACATTTTCAGCGTATTTGCTGTGTGTCAAATAAAAAAAAAAATCTGCCTTGCAAAAGCAATACTGCGTACAGAAAGCAAATGTAAAAATATGGACTTTTTTGCAAAGAACTAAATTTAGTTCTCTGTAATGTCATTCTCCCTTTCCACCTCCCCGTTGAAACAGAAGATAAAAGTCCTCATGGGATTGCTTTCGTTCTTGGCAAGACTCTCAGGAAGTTTTTACTTTATAATCAACCAGTGATTTCCAGGAGGCTGTTTAGTATTTGATCATAAGGACTGCAGATATCATATTGCGTAGCGTTTATCCCACGGTGAAAAGATATATTCCCAAAGTGCCCATCCATGTCCATACACAGCCATGTCTTCTTGCCTGCCCCGGTCACCTCGTAGGGAAGCAGTGCATTATTCTCTGACTCTGAGCAGAAAATCAGATATTGAGGAGGGCCCCTATGACATCACAATTTTCTAATTTTAGGAAGCCTGCATTCAGATTTGTGTCTCAGCACAGTAGAAGTGCACGTGTTAGAGAGGGAGAAAGGAGGGGCGGCAATGCTTCTGTGGCCTCCTGGTCCCAGGGGTGGCCACGTCTTGGTCTGATTTCAGCCATCATTTAGTAAAGTTGTCAGGTTGCTCTGACTAACTGCAACCACTGGAACAACTGCTGGCAGGTGGGAACAGCTGGACCAGATGTGCCGCTGTTATAATTCCCCTTTTCTGGTACCAGCCGTGGCTTACCTTGAACGAGGCATATGGTTAATGATGCTATGCTAACCCTGTCCTGCCTGAGCTTCCCTTTTACACAATCAAGCAATAAACCTGAGCAGCCAGTGGCACAGGGAGCAGCTGGAGCAGGGGGCAAACTCCCTGCTGCCTCACAGCCTGCTCCCAATGAAGTGAGGAGTGAAGGTAGAAAATAATCTACAAGGACTGATGGCCAGAGATGGGGAGAGGATGGGTGAGACCTCAAAGGACAGAGGCCATTTCATTTGCTGAATGATACAAAAAAGGCAATTTGAAAAGCAAAACTGAAAATTGGTCCCACGGTAATAGTTCTGGGTTACTCAAAGAGAGAACATCGATTTAAGCAAAGTCATTCCATGTTCCATGTTAGCCTCTCCTTGTAACAACCTATTTTTAATCCATCATTTAAGCTTCATTCACCCCTACTATTCCCCTACCACTATTACAGCCTGCAATCTAGCGCTTAACTGGGTAGGACTGAAATGTCATTTTGCTCTGAAACACTGCATTTTCGTTCCTAAGGGGGGAAGGAAAGTCTCAGAGAGTAGTGGGGGGTATGAGGAAACTTGATTCAAGGGCACTAGCAGTCTAAGCACGTAAGATAAATAAAAGAGTGGGAAAGTGGAAATGTGGTCAAAGCCACAGCACTCAATTTGTGGGAGTCCCTAGTCACCAGATTTCAAGATTTCTGATAAATTCAAAGGAGGTTTCTGTTGCTTTGAAGGGGACGCTCTACGTGGCTTCTTTTGAGGCTGTTTGCTCTGCAGGAAATCATTCAGGACTCATTGGGCCGGAGTAGAGCAGCTGTGAGTCCAACATGTAGTATGGTTAGGACATTTACACAGGAAAAACAGTCATTCTGGTCCTTGCTCCTGTAAAATGATTTGGAAGCTCAACCTGGAGCTCTGGAGCTTGGCTTTCCTGTTGAAGTCTGAAGAAGGTAACATGAAAAAGTCATGGGGCAACATTACTACCCCAACAGGTTTGCCCCTGTCTTTTGTGGCCCTGGATCCCATGGGTGCATCAAGGTTTTTTATCATCCCACTGTAGCCCAGCTCCCCTGCTGTCCCCCTGCTGAGCTGGCAGAACATGGTTGGGTTTAACTGGAAGGGAGACTCTGAAGGGCTCATCCCAGTTGGTGCTCAGGCAGTGTTAAGAGTCGTGCAAAGGATACAAGAATGGCACACCAGCCGTACGGACTGCTTCTGGTAACCGAGCTGGGCCTGTGTGCTTTGTACTCTAGCTTGGCAGTCTAAAAGAAAGGAGTGACCAAAGTCATTTTACAGTAAGAGAAGGGACGGATGGTCACCGAGCAGGAATGCTCATGGCCAGGCTGAGTGATGTCATGTAGGATGCAGGATGCTGTACTCAGCACACGCTACCTGCACCAAAACCAGCCAATATTCTTCCAGACCCAGTATATTTAGTAGCAGATTGTAAATGACACTGAAGAAAACAGTCTATCCGACAGGTGTTTTGCTTAGAAATACCTTTATTTTATAAAGCCACAGTTTGTTCTGTAAAGTTTTACCACACTTATAAAAAAGGGGCTGACAATTCTGAGGGAGAAAAGAAAAGCTGAAAACGTTTCTTGTAATTCAGGGTTACACAAAGGTTATATTTATAATATATATATTTATTTATAATTTGGAGACAGTAGAGCTGAAACTGCAATACGCGGGCAGCTGTGGGGTCATATTTCAGAGACTTGCTCATGTCCTACAAATAGCGTTTCTTGACAGAAGGGGTTCACGAGGACCATCCCACTGTCGCGGTAGTCGCCGTTGGCGGGGGAGCGCGGCTCGGAGAGGTGGTCCTAGGAGAAAGACAGAAAAGCAGTGTGAGCACTTCACACCCCTCACCCTCCATGAGCACACGGGGCACTCCGCTGCCCTGTGCGAATGCGTGTGAGGAATGGACTGCTATTTTTATTGCTTCTCCCAATCCTCCAAAAGCGCTTGAATTTTGGGGGCTCCGGCTCCCGGAGAGCTAAGTTGGGTGAGCCGGTTTTGCGCTTCCTCAGGCAGTAGGAGCTGTGAGTGAAGAGCTCCTCTGATAATCAGGCTGATTCTTTCTCAATCTGGGGACCCAGAAGTCAAATGCATCAAACTTCAGGTTCCTTAGCAGAATTTGAGCTTTCACATTTCTTTTTTTTTCTCACTTCCATGATGCATTGCAACAGTTTTCTGTCTATCAGCTGGGCTTGACTCCTCAAAGATGCATTTTCAGCTTCTTTTTAAGGTCAGAAAACCACCTATAGGGTTCCAAGCTACCCAAGCATGCCCCATTTCAGTTATGTTCTGATCAGGTTTAAGTGACTCAGATAACAGCTTTTGGAGACCATCCTATATGTGAATTCTTAGTAAGTCCTGCCTTAGCTTGAGCAACGTAATTGCCAGCAAAGTGGGGTTAATGAAGCGACTGTGAGTGCTTGTCTAGTCACATCTCAGAGGTTCCTTTCTAAACACATTTTTGTTTAATTTAATGAGATGAGTTAGTCAGCTAGCCGATCTGAAAATCACTTTAGCATAAACCCAAACTCTCCACTGTTTCTAGGTTTTAAATACCTTTGAACTAAGCTAAATTATTCTCCTCTGTCTCTAAGGCTGGAGAATACATTTCTATCTATAGGATCACCTGCCCATATATGAATAATCCCACCAAACCAGTCAGATCCCTTAAGTAAAGGTTCATGAGTATAGACCACTGCTACACACTGTCATATATTGATGTTTTGATTGCTTATACATTGGGAACACTCACTCCCTGGACTGGTATTTGAGGAGGTATAGGCAGCTCCTAAGACCTAAATGCACAAAATTTCTTTGCATTATTAACTCCCACTACCCCCCTTATATGATGCTGTGTGGGACACGCACAAAAGAAAGATTAGAAGGACCAACTGTCAGTAACAAGCCAGCCCAAAGAGCTCTCCCAAGCAGTCATGCTATGGCTACACATGGGCTGTAGGCTCAAAAGGAAGAGAAACCCAGGAACAAATTCACCCAGAGGTGATTAACTCCCGTGACCACACAGCAATATGGAACACGTCTGCAATGGCTGGGAATAGGATGGCAATCCGGTTTTGGTGACATATTTATCCCATCTTATACATGTGTAGTCTTTCTCAAAAAGCTATTTCCCTGAATATGCATGGAGATTTCAAGGCTTTATTAATACTACTTCCTCTCCCCTTCTCCCAGCATGGTTTCAGTGACAGTTTTCACACACTACTTCTGCAAGTGAGGTACCTCTGAAGTCTCCAGGGACTGGATCTCTCTCGGTAACTCTACAGCGTGCCTGTTGAAGTAGTCCATGGTAATAGCATTATTCCAATAGCTCAGGTTGTTTTCTGGGTTAGATGTCTTTTTCTTCCTCCTCATGCAGCAGACTGTCAGCAGAACTGCTGTCAATAGAAACATGTCAAAAATTTGGTTATTTGCTTTCAATAAGGACTCATCAGTACCATGGATTTGTTTTTTGTGTTACTTAAGGTGAGGCCTGGTGACGTTCATTCAAACAACTCAGTCAGATCTAGCTCTCTCCTAACAATCCCCACACAATTAAGTCAGAATCTGGGCCAAGCAGATGAGGCTTTGGGCTTGGCAGAATATGCAGGTTTTACTTTCTTTTTGATGTGAGTTTATAATCTTCAAGATGTGACTGCCTGGCTAATGAAAAGCTTTGGTGTTGTAACTGATGGTATTTTAATACCTAAGCAGGGATTTATAGACCCTCTAGGACAGAGGGCATTCCCCAGGCACTGCGAAGGATGCCTCTGCGCAGACCTTTTCTGCTTCTAGCATGTTCAGACGCTGCAGCGATGAGCACATTAGCAAATGGGCAGTGAGAGACACCTGTCGTAGGCTCAAATACCAAATTCATTAACGCATGTAGCTGCACATCTTCAATATGAAAAGCTTCTGCCCTGGAATGCCACTGATCCCTGCCTCTGTCACCTGCCATTCATAACTTGGATTTTGGGTACTTTGCGACCAGCAACCAGCAAGGGGCACATGCTCCTGAGCAGGATATCTCACGTAGCTTACGCTTCCAGGGTAGCAGTAACCTCAGAACTGGGGTTTTCCTGCCTGTCTCCGTCAGCTGTATCAGGATGTGGGACCTACTGATAAGCGTAATCCATTCCCCACACTTGACTGGGCATTGGTGGTGTCTGAGCCTGGATTTTTTTCTTATCTGCAGAGCACACTTAAGATTCTGAAATATTTGAGCTTGAAGTAGAGCAGTTAGGCAAGACAGTGTGACCAGCAAGTGAAACTTGTTGATCCAATTGTCTGTCTGGTCTCAAGGGTGCAGACACCCCCCTGACCGCAGAGATGCCAGGAAAATGCTCCCCCAGTGGGCGGGCAGAACACAAAGCTGGCTGCCTGTTATTTTCTGGAATTGCTTTTGGTTTAGTCATCTCTGTTGCAATTCAGATGGGTAATCTTGGCAATTTTAAGAAAGCCAGACAAACCCACCGTCATGAACTTACTGCTCCCACCGGTCCTTGCTCAGGCAGAAGCTGAGGCATGCACAAGGGTTTGTTCAGAGGAGTAATGCATAAGCACTGTGTGCTTATCTTACACCTGTGGAATTAATTGACCAGTTGTGCTTGTAATCTACCTGATTTATACAGACAGGTAGGTAGCTGGACATGTACTTACTTTGATTTGTACCTGTGAAATAGGGAATGCCCTGCTGTAAATTCACTCCATTATTTCTAACCCCCTCATGGTAGAAAAGGAGAGAGAAAATATTCATGAAGCAGAAAAATATATTATTTTCTCAGCTACAGCCAAAATTATTTATTAGAACTATAGCCCAGAGGAAAGAAAAGACTGCAGAGAGGTCAAAGCTGCTTTGTATGTTTTGACAAACATTGCAGCTACCCATATGCCATGGGTCTAATTTCTTATCCCATCTACTCACATAAAATGGCAATACAAAAGTGCAAGGCTAGAGCTCTATTTAAAACAAAAGAATAAGCTACTAAGAAGAAAAAAAATTAATGGGTTTGAGTTCAGGCAGTTTATGTCTCAAAGGGAAAGGTGAGCTTATGCTATAAATCTTCTTCCGAAACTAATGGAAAAATCTCCTGTACTGTTCCTGCATGTTTTAGAAAAGCAGGTCATCATCAAACTTACTATTATTTTTGATTCATATTGCTTCAGTTTTTCTATCACCAATAACTTCATTTGCTGACAGCCCGACAGCATGACTACTGCTGCTGCGCCCCACGAGGGCCACCAGAACTGCTCTCCCTTTCCAGGGAAATGCCCATCCTCCTGAAGGGCTGCATCTTTGCTCCCTACTTTGCAGCCACCCTCTCCATGTCCCAGCCCAGCCAGCAGGCTCGTTAAGATTAGAAAGTGAAGCGGGACCTACATTTAGCCCTCCCCACTGCTGGTGAAAGCCAAAAGACCGTGGAGCTTTTTGGTACTCCAGCAACAAGGTGCTCCCTAAGGCACAGCGCATTTTTGAAGGTGCCTGAGGATATGAGAGCCCCAGTAAAGCCAACTTTATCGCGTTGCAAATATTTTGAAAGCCTGAGGTTTTACAGCTTATAAAATGTTGTGGCTGCTGACAGAGAAGTATCGGATTTGGGCTTTAGGGGCTGGAAAGCCTGTGACACTGAGTCAAGAGAGATCTCTGCTTCTTCCAGTAGGAAATGGCCTTGCCATGTGCAGATATGTTTGCTATATAGCAATAACTCTCTCTCCCTTAATTACACTCTTGGCCTCCAACCCTAGTGCATGCACAAGCGAATGGATGGAAGACTGTGGAAAATGGGTTCCTGAGCTTCCTCAAATATAACATATTTTAGTAGAAGGCTGTCTACTGAAGCTGCCCCAATTCAAAGCAGAGGAGACACGATTTAAGAGGGAGAAAGAGAACAGCAGGGCTGGAATGGGGCTATTCCCTCGTCATCTCATACTAACTACATTTTTGGGGCATATTTTAGTGAAATTAATGTAGCTAACATAGGACCACTCACTTCCAGAACAATACTAGGGACAGGGTACAGCTTTACCAATATTCTTAGTTATCTGTTTACTCCTATGATTAGAATTACATGTAGTACACAAAACCCTCTTTCCAGAACAACAGTTGGGATGGCCAGCAAGGACATAAGTGGATGAAATACATAGAGGGCAGAAATGGTTTGGAAGGGAGAAATGGCAATAATAACAATAACAGAGCTGAAGAGAGAAACAGTAGCTGCAATACCCTGCTTATCTTTCCTGGTACATTATGTGATGGCCTCGTAAGGACAAGAAAGTGCTGTCGTGTTATCACCTCTGTTTCAGAGATGGCCAACCCTTTGGGCAGAAATAGGGCTAGCTCTTCTCTGGTTTTCAAACACCCACCTGGATGCTTTCTGGGAGTCAGAAAAGGTAAACCAACTTTTCCCTTTGCCTGCTCCATGTTAAAGTCAATAGCGAGTGCCACGACAAGGACACTTCAGCGTTGTCCCTGTGTCAGCCTGAAGCTTCCCATACAGAGATTACAATACATGTTAGAAAATATCAGGGGTCTCTGCAATTTTCTGGAATCTGGAGGTTCAGGGAGTTCAGAAGCATTTCTAACCCGTATTCTTTGACTTGCTGCTAGTCTGGAGGGAGAAAAGTCAACCCACACATTCAGGGGCTAAGAGATGCTGATGAGCTCCAGCTGACACTGGCCTCCTTCTGGCCCTAAGGCAAATTACGTCTTCATTATCTGCCCGCCCTCCACCCCCATGAAACAGGACATAATACATCCCACAAATGGGAGAAATGAGATTCTCATAGATATACAGGTTTCTAGGCTGGTGGGAACACATCCATCCTCTACTCTCACCTGCACAACACCTGCACACCAGGAGACTTTCACCTGTTAACCATAAACTGTATTTAAGGTACAGCACATCCCATAGGAAAATACCCAGCTTCATTTAAGGGCATGGAGTGACCAGATATTCATCCCATTCCCACAAAGTTTGTTTCAATACTTAATTTCCATTGTGGGGACACGTTTACATTCCCTTTGCTGTCTAAATACTTCCAGCTTTATCTGCCACTTCCTCAATCTCCTTTTGCCGTTTTTATCAAAAGCTTCTACTATGCTATCAGAAATGTCCCCCATATATGTGGGCTTCAGCCTCTCCTTGGACTACATGATGAAACAAGTGGAGTTATGTTGCATTTCTCAGTTCTTGAATCATTCACACAGCTCTTTTCTAACCTTCCAATCTTTTTTTCAAAACATAAACCACCAGGATTATACACCACATTCAATACTGGCCTCATAAATGCAGCGTAATGAGATCGTACCAACTCCCTACAGTTTCCTGATAGTCTTCTGTCTTTTCTTTCAACTCACTTAAATATTTTACCAATCTTATATAGCTGCATAGCCCCTTCCCCCACTCTCCAGCTCCCACGTAAAACACGATGTTAACAGACCTGAACATTGCAAGCACTTTTAAGTCAGGAGATATTCAGACTGAAGGATGTTAATTTACTTCTTCCTATGCTTGCAGATCATAATATAAGCTAAGTTTCTGCAGAACCCTTGCCTTAATGACTAAAATAGTGGGGTTTTCATGTTTCTTTCAATTTCCCTCATTTACTGTGGCCATCTATAGTAGTACAGCCTTTGCTGTGATACAGGTATCATGATGGGTTTGGTTATTGTGCAAAGCTGCTTACATCTGGAGACAGGAGGCTCTTCTCCAGCACAGTCTGAGCTCACACCTGGGGATTAGACTCAGGGATCTCTCTCACTTTAGATGGGGAAGCAAATGTTTGTAGGTTTTGTGATGGAGAAAGTGGGTGAGATAATTTTGGAAAGCGTCCCAGTGTATGAAATGTGAGCTAAGTGGGGTTAGGTCCAAGGCAATTCTTCATATATTCTTTGAGTTCTGCTGACGCCTGTGTTCGGAGGCTCAGCCTTCCTCTCGCGTTTTCCCGTGTCAGCAGAACTGACTGAATGAATTGACTTCTGCGCATCTGATTTGCAAGTTTCTGTTCTTCCACGTTTTATCGTGTCATTCTGTAATTACAGAGACGTAAGTACTGGGAGCCCAAGGACCAGGATGGGGGGTTTTAAAATGCATTCATAACATGTCTTGTTCTGCATTGCAGAGACAGGCACCCACACACGTACAAATGCACGTGCACAAAAATGTTCAAGGCTGCCTGAAGGACACTGCAAAACCAACTCAAACTGTGACATGCAGAAAATACTTAGATCAGTGTTATATATGACTGTGCTTTTCTGGGAATGCAATGATACAAAATCCTTCATTTTTGCAGCCCTCCAATGGTGTTAGCAACATTACCCCTGTTATTTATACCATGAAACTCTGGTACCAAAAGGTGAAATGATTTCCCCAGGTTGATGCAGCAGACGTGGCTCACGCATTCCTATTCAAAGCATTACTTTTCTGGCTAGCATTTTAAGGGATTTCAGTGGGACTCAGAAACCTATGCATCTTTAAAGAAATATGTACTGTAAGGATGGGGAGGCTAAAACCCTCAACAAGAGTTGTTTCAGCAGGCAAGCTCCTGAGGCCCAGGTCTTCAGGCTACACTGCTATAGACACAGCCGTGCCACCAGCACAGCTGGAGGGACCTGCCAGTCCTCAGTGGGGCTGAGATGCCAGGGCACAGCGATGCTGAACAAACCCTCTGCTGCTTCCTGCTCTTAGGTGCTCCCACATGCTCGTCCTTCCTGCTCCCCCGTGGCAGGGACAGGCTGGTGAGGAGCCCCAGCAGGGTCTTTCCTCCACGAGAAGTGCAGCATCCCAAGAACTTCTTCCAGTGGGGATGAGAAGCCAAGGGTTCCTGTGGTCGCTTCCCCTGCTATGGAAGTTAAAACACCGATAGGTTTTCATTCAACAGGTGCCTGTCAATAAAAGGTGTGACAGCAAGCAGCGCATGCAGCCCTACTATGCCACGTGTCGGAGAGGGACAGACACGTCTCTGCAGCATCGTAGTGCATTTTCCCTTCTGAGGATTTCGGGCAGCAGGAGCTGTGCCTAGAAGCTCCCTGAAGAGGAAGGTTTTTCCAGCCTCCTTGCCACACCTCATGCAGAGGAGGGATTATGGGGAAAGGCACAAGGGCTCCTGGCAGAGGAGAGATGCGCTGCCCACTGCGCAGCTCTGCAAGGGCGCTGGAAATAGCCTGGAGGTCAGTGATCTGGCTCAGGGGCACTCCTCAGTAGCAGGAGGAGAGAGCCGAGTTAATTAGATTCCAGCAGCTCTGCAACCATGCACAGGCTCTGATTGCCTCTCCTCACCTCCTTCCACTTCTTTCCAGGGTGCACTGGTAACTTCTCTGCCTCAGGGCTGCCTCACCCCCTGGTGCAGGGTCCTATCCTTTCTCACAGGTGTTTCAGCAGCAGCTCAGGGCTTGCTGTTCCCCTCGGTGGGTCTGGCCTTGAAGGTGTCAGCCTAAGCACAGAGCCAGCAGCTCCGGGGCAGCAATAACCTCCCATGATAGGAGTCCTCAGTGACTTTCTCCATGGTTCGTTCCCTCCTAAGGCAGCTCAGGTATTTAACAGCATGGGGCTGAGTCTGGATATCCTAGATACCTCCACCTTTCAGCATCACAAGGCAGAGGCAGGACAGTGTTTTCTCAGTTTGTGCCCACAACATCTGTGAGAGCCTCTCACTGAAGACATTTTTACCCTTCGAAGATGAAATGAAATCCAAAAGGTCGTACTCTTCATCCATCTCTTAACATCAGCCCCCTCTGGACCAGAAGTGACGAGCACATGCCAGCGTGGGGCTTTCTGTCTTCAGCTGCAGGTGCCTGTGCCCGGGAGGTGGCGACAGTCCCCTTCGCACACCGCACACCCTATACTGCACACTGTACACTGCACAACCCATACTGCGCGCTGTACACCGCACAACCCCATACTGCACACCATACAGCCCATACTGCACACTGTACATCCCATGTGGTACACTGTACACCCGTGCCTGAAGATACAGGGGTGCCTGAGGGTCAGGAAATAAAGTGCTCCTCCGGTGTGCAGCACAGAGGGGAGCCACGAGGGACACATGTATGTCTGGGTAAAAATGCTTTAGGTTGTTATAACTTGTTTTTTCTTCTCCTGTAGGAATAATCTATGCCCGTACAATAGTACTTATTATGGCATTGTTTAAACAGCGTAACTTTTGGATGAAAGCAACTCCCTAGGCACTTCAGCCAGATCCAAAAAAACCCGCATTTAAATGCCTGCCTACCGTTCATTTCAACTTTGAAATACATCCGAGGATGTATTTTAAAAGCAGATTTTAAAAGGAGAGTCCAGCTGAAGACCATCCTCAGAAATCTGGTCATGAAAGCAGGACTTAAATAGTTGAATCATTTAAACACTCAGTTGCATTAGAGCTGGTTTAGAGAATTTTCAAAATAACACTTTCCTTTTTAAAAAGGTAGCTTAGAAATACAAGAAACAGGATAGGCACAGTCATAGGAACACATACTGTTATGGTATATGAGAAGAAAAGTTTAAACACCACTATTTAACGAATAGTGGATTAGAAGTCTTGCCAACAGACTCATATTATTATTAATAATAATAATAACTATTATTAGTTATTAGCTCATATATGGCACACTCCAGGCAGGGACATACACCAGTTTACACACTGGTTATGCTTCCTATGCTTGTGTTGTATGGTATTATATTTTGTGTTTTGTATTTGGATGCTTTCTATCCAGTTCAGCTTTCTCTCTGAGTATTGGCCCAAAACATAATGCTTGGAAGAATTTATTTGATTGTCTATTTCAACTGATTGATAGACAAGGCACTGTTCATCAAATCATCAGATATCGCTGCTTCTCATCATGCTGTGCTTGCTATACCCCACTTTCTCCTCTCCATCTTTCGCAGAAGTACGTACGCACACTTCTGCTTTGGTTTCTCTTTATTTTGATTGTCCATCTTTTAGGCTTAAGCTTTGTTTTCACTCGTGGTTCTAACCACGTTGGCAACAGTGGAACCGATGGTCCCACAGGTACAAGTCTAACAGATATGCTGAGCCACTCCAATAATTTGCAGCTGCCGGAAGGATCGGTGCTGCTGCTTCTCCAGGTGTGTATTCCTGCAGCCTCATCCCCTCCAGGTCTTGTGCTCCTCTGACCCTGTGGAGAGCTGATTCAGCTTACTGGGTGGACAGAATGTACCAAATTGCAAAGTGAATATTTTTTTGGCCACTTTAGCAAATGTGAAAGTGGCTGAGGGAGGTGGCAGGTCAGGCCCAGGCGGAAGGAGAGGGGCAGGATCAGGTGGTTGTGCCTCGGAGAGGGCAGGAGAGAGCAGCACTGTCCTTTTTGGCAGGAGTAAGCTGCGTGCGAGACTGGCTTGGTCAGCTCATCTAGCCTTGTCCTCAGTACAGCTCCTAGCTGTAAATAACAGAATTAATACTCAGTATTGTTGGCTGCTACCCTTTTATGTTTCCTCAGGCAGCAACGGCTGGGAAATGTTTGGTTTTGTTTCACTCCAGACAGAACAGCATAATCACACCCGGCAATAGCGAAACCCCAGAGAATCTGTTGTCCCACCTTGCTGATGTAACCCAGCTAAGCAAGGGACACCTCAGCCACCACTCACAACCTTTCTCATAATTTCTCTTGTGTTTTTTGTAACTGAGTCGAATTACGAGACCCTAAGCCAACTCTGGCAACCCAACCTGCTCTGGTCCTCGCAGGTGGCTGACTCCGGCTGTCTGAAGGCCAGGATTTCAAACTCTTCCTGCTCCCTCGACAGCTGCAAAGTTGGAATTAAAATGGAGGAAACCAGCAACATGGTTATCAGACTTTAAAATCTGAAAGTTCACAAACTGCCTTCAATGGAATATTTTATTACGCTGGAAAACTGGTGTTTCCTAAGGCAATAGTCATTATGACTGTCATAAATCTTTTGGCAGCAGTGGGCTTTTAAAACTGAATTTCAGAGCAGAATATAGTGTTTGCTAGATTAAAGACTTGTACAATTTTGGTCACCAGCTTAAATGTCTTGAAGTAAAGCTGCTTTGCCTTCTAGACCTGTTCAGCCTTGTGTTACACCCTCAAATGGTGGGCCCAAAAAGACTAAGTGATTTCTAATAGCAACAGAGAAAATATGCTTTGAGTGTAAACATGATAGCCCTGCATTTTGGAGTTAAACACTTTGGTCAGTGAATGCATCAGCTGTCTAGTGATTGCTTCTCATCCATCTCAAGCTCTCCACTTGGTCCTTGAATCACAGGCCGAAGTCTGAATTTTAAGGAAAGGGAAAAAGAAAGCAAAATAAAGCAGCAATTAACTTACAACATGAGGATATAGGTACGCTGATGGCCAGAATGATCCAGGCAATGTCCATCTTGCTGAGACAGATGGTTGCTCTGTGCTGGGGTTTGTCCCCCTCGGTGACATGGGAGATATTTCCTTGCACGCCAGGTTTCCAGGTCCCAGCAGGAACCAGCCTGTTTAGGAAGTTCCCGGTGGCGGTGGAGCCAGCTGTGGAAACAGAGCTGGACAACCTCGTGGCAGGCGCTGCGGAGAGAGCACTGCCCAGCAAGGTCGCGTTAGTCACCGTGCCGTGCTGTGTTGGAGCAGGTCCCTTGGGGTCTCCCGCTGCTGGGGAGGAGACACCGACGTCAAAACCGGTCTGAACCGAGTGACCTGCTGCTGCCGTTGCAGATCCAGGGCCAGCAAACAAAGGGACATTTGTACTGAGATTCAAGGTTACCCAAGAGTTGTTTTTGCTCAGCATATCCCATACGCCATAGTGGGTGGGTTTAAAAGGCACCGACACTGCTTCAGGATCAGTTGATGGTCCAGCAGTTGTGGTGGCAAAATCTGCCTCCTGCACCACTAGCTCGGCCCCATCTCCTCGCTCTGCTTCCCTAAGGCTTCCCGAGGCGTTGTGGTGGGGAGAAGGGTCTGAGTGTGTAGTTCTTGCCAGCCCCGTGCCATTTGGATCGCTGGACGCTGCGGTCTGGGACTGAAACGGGTGTTCTGTGAAAGGGCTCCTCAGGGTAGGGAAGGGAGAGTGCAGGGTCGTCTTTAGGTAAGGCTCCGAGGAATCTGTGAAGTTGCCTTTGAAAACCTGGAATATTTTCCCCTTGGGGCGAGTCTGTCCCGAGTACAAAGCACTCTGGTTGTACAAATGATACGTTTCCTTTTCGCCGACGCGAGGGCTGCTCGCTTGCTTTTGCCCGGTGGAAGGGGCTTTCTCCGCCAGGCTGATGGGATGGGGAACGGCACGAGTGGATGTGGGAAGGGGCTCTGCCGCGTGGCGGTCTTTGTGGCGAGGTGTTGTTCCCATGGCTGTGATAGTGGTAGTGTCCATCGGGAAGCCCTGAGAGGAGGAGACTGTGGGAGACAGTACCTGAACAGAAAACACCAGCTCTTCTGTCAGTGCCAAGATCAGTAGAACACCTGGAGGAAAAAACACAGAGAGGGTGAGACACCAGGGAGGGACCAGCAGACGGGCTTGTGTGTCTGGCAGGATGTTCTGCAGAAGGACAGAAGAGTTAGCATCCAACTTCGTCAGCTTCTCTGGGAAAGTAGGAAGGGAAAAGAAAATCTGCTGGGCCTGCAGTGGCCTCTTGGCTGTGGGAGTGATGAGGTGGGAATGGGAAGGTTGCAGGGAATCTCTGTGGCAAAGGGAGAGAGAAGCTTGCAGTATGGACTCAGGAGAGTGCTTTAAGGTGTGATAGGCAGGTGATTTCCCTGTAGAAGCTACAAAGCATTCTACTCTCTAGGAGGAGAAACAAAAGACGTTTTAATTTTCATTTTGGCCAGGAGGCCTCCAGATGAATGTCCGCATCATTATGGGGAACCTTAGTCCGCTCATTCTTTTGGCTGCAAAATCCTAAATTTGGCTGCCTCCAGTCTTGGATGCCATTAAGCAATCTGTTTTTTGAGAGAGCAGCTGCTTAGCCCTTGCCGAAAATTAGGTCAAGAAGGGATGTCTAATGAGAGGGCTTCCTGGGTTTTATACGCTGTCCTTTATGTAGCAACTTCGGAAAATCTAGTCACTTATTTTAGAGTATGAGATCTGGAAAATCTCAAAACGTTAAAAAGGAGCAAGAAAACATAGCTATCACAGCCATTTTAGAAAGCCACATGATTATTAGGGGTCTGACTCAATCTAACACAACTGCCCTTTGCACCCATATACAAATGTTTGGTTGTAACCTGTTCTGTGCTTACATGTGCTGTGGGATTGGGTTGTGTGAAATTTGCCTCCCGCCACCCTCTGTACTGCACATCATTTCATGAAGTGCCAGATTCACACCGCTGGGAACATCAATTTGTCCATTTATTCCTAGTCCAGATAATGGACGTGGGCAGCTGCAGTAGCATAAGCCTCCCCGGGATGCAGGGCTAATACACCGTGAGTTAGCGTGACCTGCAGGGACCACATCAATCACACGTCACCATTTCCATATGTTGAAGCTGTCGAGTGTAATGTGGATCTCTGCCCACTAGGAAGCACATGGAATAAATCCATTTTGCACAGTCCACTGAACATCATCAGATGGCACCATTAGCACTGTGCTAGTGTGAATTTCAACCAGCGGTGTCAAGGTGAAAAACGTTGTCACAGTCTTAACAAATCGGAGAGACGAGTTCGTCAAAGCCGCGGGAATCCAAACTGGGTAATGATCACCTCCCAGCCAAGACTGTGGAGTCCCCTCCTGCCCCTTTCTCCACCCTTCCCAGGCTTGCCAGCTTTCTCCGTGAGTCTTCTTATGCCATTTAGTTCTACTCTACTTGGGAATATCTGTTATGGGCACTAGCAGAAAAGGAAGACAGAGACTTGGGAAAATGAAAGAAAATCTCTGATTAGGTGTCCACTGGGCCCTAGGACTCTGTTGCACGTTGGGCAGCTGCAAATGCCATGAAATATGTTTATTCTGAATCCTCTGCATCTTTCACACCCATTCGCAAGCAGTGCAACACACACAGCAAAAACTCACCAAAGGAGTAATACTTATTCCTCTTACCCAGCTAAATGCTCTACTTTGATCAGTAACCGTCATTTCTGAACCAGGACAGCGCAGAGCTCTGCAACGAACAACATTCACCTCATCTTGCCCCCAGCAGCCTCCTGTTACTTTGCAGGGTATCCAGAAGATGAAAACACTGAGTGGATAACGTAGTGAGAGCCAATTACAAGCAACGCACTTTCCACTGCCTGATGCTAAAATTAGCTCCTTTTTTTTTTTTTAATAATTTATTTCCGAAATAAATATCTCTGCCAAATAAACCATCATCTAGGATACTGCTTCCCAGTTCCCAGCCAGCCACAGACAATATGCTCTTACAGCAGAACACCTAGTCAAAGAAAGAAGATATTCCATACACTGAGACGCAACCAGGAGAGCAGATCGTGCTACGCTCGTGGAGCATCACTCTTGGAAATGAAAGGCAGGAGTTATCTTCACATTTTTGGCAGCACTTATTCTGAGGTCAAGGTCAAAGCAGATATTCTAGTGTCCATATGGCTAATATTTCATGCCAAGACAAGTTGCTGCCACAGAACAAATTCAAAGAGGAAAGGATGACGGTTTATTTTGGATTTGCTGCGTGGAGATCATGTTTCAGGAAACTTTAGGCCTGCTGTTCTGAGCGCACAAGATAAAGTGCATTGGCAGATCTTATGAGAGACTAGATTATAATGACTGAAATGCCCGCTAAAAATTTTGGATGTTCTTTGTGTAACTACTTTCCCTCACACCTCACGTGCAGAAAAACATCTCTATCGGGTTAATGTTTTTCTCCAGGATATTCCTTACGGAATAAGGAAGTTGTCAGCTTTTCAGCATATTGTGCCCTGGAGTTACAAATCCTGACCTTTGGCTAAAACCCTACCTAATATCCATCTCCACTTCTTGAAACACTGATAAATCAGAAGCTTGCTGCTGTAAAGATTTATAATCTCTCTGGGGCAGTCTGTTGTGGTAGCAGGTCACCACACATCAGGCACGGGAGGCCAGATACATTTAGCCAGTACCTTTCGGTGCCTTGTAAAGTATGAATAATTATTCAAAGGAAATCCTACATCAGAAATAATTTATTTGACAATAAACAATAACCCCCATGACATTTGGCTGTCTCAGGCTGTGGCAGTCAGGTTTTGCTCATCTGCTAGACTCCATTTAACAGCCTCTGCAGAGCCACCGTGGCCCCATAAGCTACAGCTTCTTTGGACCTTTTTTTACTGGTTGAATGGACCACAGTAACTCCTTCAGTGACAACCAGAGCTAATCTGTGCCCCTAACTACTGAAAAAATATTCAGCTTAGTAGATCATTGTAAAAATAGCCAGTGCTGTATATTTAGGGAGAACCGGCTGATAATAAGGGCTTCACAGTGGGCCTTGCTGGCCCTTTTAAGTAGAATTAATTGGCTTTATAATTGATCGACAGCCAACTGGAAAGCAGAAGTAAAGCTGGAATCAAAATTTTCAGATGCTCTGCATGATCACCAAAGCATGCTCTGGCTGGATTTGTGTGACCTGATTGCCCAGAGCTCCCGCTTACTGTTCTATCACTTGAGGATATGCAGTGTCTTACGAAGTTGGACTCTTACTGAGGTCCCTGATATTACACTGCCCTGTTTGGCAACGTTGGCTTAAGCCTAGGAAAATGATATTCTGAATTTCTCTATTAAGGCGCAGGAGGCACTTGTGACAGAAATGGACTTAACCAACCCCTTCAAATTTCTTCCCTTCCCAACCTCTGTTTCTGCTTCGCAAATGCACCCACACTGAGAAAAGCACCATGGTGGGTACGATGCCAATTGTCCCCGGCTGCCTCAGCTTACCCTCCATCAGCCTACCACTGAAAGGAAACCTTCTGGTTGCTATCAAGTTGTCATGGCCAAAGTTTTGATATCCCAGGTGAGATGGTACATAGAAGATACTGTTAGTCAGTTCAAAGTGCAGTCCTGCAGCTCTTTGCCAAAATCCTTCAATTTTGGTTATCAAAGGACTCTTAGGACTGATCTTAGAGTGTGAGCCCTTTGGGGTAAGGACTGGCAGTCCTTACTATCTGCTGGCATAATGGTAATATAGACTGATGTAAGCACATTATAGCAAATAATGATAAATAATTATATTTTCAAAGGTCAGTTCACACCATTAAGTTTTTTAATAAGGGGCCCTTTCTAAGGTATAGGAGCTCATGCTTAGAAGGGGTCAAACTGGTTTGGCTTTTAAATGCTATGTGTCAAAGTCCCACTTTTGGAGTGTAATTTTATGACTACATTAAACCCATTCAACTGAAATGAGAAGGCTGATTGACCTGACGTCTCTGTGGTGTAAACTGTGTCATCTTGTGGTCTTGCATACTGCACCATGAAGGGAATGTTAAGTACCAAATGAATTAACTCAAGGGTGAAACACAGCAGAGTGACAGCAGAGTGTATACGGAGGGTGCCGATGTGCATTTAGCCACAAAAACTCCTTCCTGACAACATGGTGCGATGGTTCAAATCTCAACAGGATCTCCCCACAGCGCTTCTTCCCATTTTACACTCACTGGAGTCCAGAAAAGGCATGTACAGTTTTGTACATGAAGAAAATGAAAGATTTGCTTTACAGCAATGTTTTAAAAGACTGCGGTTGATGTCCTCATTGAGTCTCAGCAAAGTCGGGGGTGAGGAATATTTTGCTTTCCCAGACTAAGAAATACACAGGGAGTCTATCCAAAGTCCTACCTTTGAGAATTGTTGGAAACTTCCTCACGACCCTTTTATTCACAGGCAGGAGGCAGAACTGCCTCCCTCCAAACCAGAAAAACAAAGCAATTCGGGCCCCAGAAGCTGACGTTCTTTGACTGTTTTATCTCAGGACCTCGGAAGCCCCCTCTAGAAGCTGGTGTCCTGGCACAGGACAGCATTAAAAGGCGTCATTTAGGAATTAATACCACCTAGTGCTGCACGGGACACTTCATGGGCACTTCGAGAACAGCCTTTTTGCGTGGCATGGCAGAGCAAGCATGAAGCTGTCGAGTCAGCTCACGCGTTCAGCCTCCCCAGGGCACCCCTTTTAAACAACACAACCTTACGTAACTTCGGATCTAAAGCCTGTGGAAAGGTTCCCAATGACTTTAGCGGGCTTTGGACCAAGTCCTGATTGCCAGAGATACAGTGGAAACTTTTGAGCTGCACATTCACATTTTCTAAAGCAAATGAATGCGCACAACGAGCTCAGTCTGGCGTTTGACCCTTTCTGGCCTCTGCTACCTCGGACCTTGCAGCAAGACAAACAGAGCCACCCTGAGCAGTACCTGGCAAACATTTTTGCTCTAGGAAGTCAGGGAGAGCTTTTTGTGCAGAGACCTACTGCTGGACTCATTATTTCAGACTGCTGCGGGCAAGGGAAGCAAAGGGAGCCGTCCTACAAAGGACCCATTATCTACAGACCCAGGGCTTGGGTGCACGTGGGCAGCGTACAGGATGCTCCGTGCCTCTCCGTGCTTCTAACAGTCTTGACTTACTAATCGTGAGAGAAGGTTGTGCAAAACCTCGTCAAAGCAACAGCAATGTTATTGTTGTAATGAAAGCTTTCTTCACAAAGCTATTAACTTCTCACGTGTCTCTCAGCAAACCTAAAACGTTACAGGGAGCAAAATGAATCTTTAATAGATGGGAACTGTGCAGAAAGTATATGCTTTTACTTCTATTATGGTCATTTTTATTATGGCCATTTCTTTGTAATCTGTCAAAGCAATATGGTTTTCACTCACCATAAAGCAGCCTTTGTACAAACAAAGAGTTAAGCAAATTTCATCCCCATGATTGGTGGCAGAACTGAGGGAAGAAAAAGTAGGTTACTCTGCATAGAAAATTTCTCTTCCCTGCCTGTCTATCAGTGGCTGTCATGCCAGAACTCCCTGATATTAACTTACAAGTTATTGTCTGTTTTCCCTGCTAAGTATTAGACAGGGTGATCGACCACGCAGAGTAACATTGCAGTAACGTGAAACAGCATCAGCAGAAGCTCTGGAAATCACATGTACAAACACAAATTAAGCAGTACTCCCTGACACTCCCTGCGCAACAACAGTAACGGCAGCTACAGTTTTCATGTGGCAAGATGTCCCGGTTCTTTAACGATATAAAAACATTGCAGAACACTATTATTGCCTCTAAGATGCACTTCCATCACAGACTTTGAGAGAGTGAGCCTGTAAATCAAAATTCATTTCTGGTCCTCCAGGGAGTTAAACAATGGGTGATACAAATAGGACAGTATCATGTAGTCACAGAGCAGGCAGCTCCCAATTCATTCTCACGCTGCACGAGAGACTCCCAGATACTATGGGAATAGGTGCTTTAGAAATGCTTCAGATCCCCTATTCAGCTAAACATATACAGACATCCGAGCTGTTGAACCTTGTGAAAAGGCTTACTGACAATCTAGGACAACAGTAATTACTGAGAGGAGGGTAATAAAAAGAAAGAGCCTGACTCTAGCTGCTTGTTCAAGGTAATCACTTACCTGAAAATATCATTTGGACTTGTCAGCAGACATCCTCACCTGCTCACATCACACAGATTTTGAAGCTTCATCCCTCAGTAGAAAAAGGAAAAATACATCTTCTCCCTAACGAGGCAGCTGCACGCAGGAGTTGCTGTTATTGTTGGAACGGGTTTGGAGGAATGAGGACAGAGACAGCCCAGGCAGGCGTGTCTTGCAGGGCTGTGCAGCGAGAGGGCTCGCTCCTTTATGGAGTACCTTTGCAACTGCACGGCAAGATTACTTACTGAGCCAGTCCCCCTCTCTGCCAGCAGATCGAAGGGCTGCTTGGTATTCCAGCTTGGTTTCCCATCAAGTCCAGATACAGTTTGTCTGACACGGGTCTATTCAGATGCCAGAGGATTGCTGGCAGTTCTCGTTTTCTGGGAACAAAACAGCAACGAGCACCCCAGCTGCACGTCCTTGTGAGGCTGTTCAGTCCCCATTTCAAGGCAGAGTGCCCTCCCTCCAGCACAGCGTTTAGCTTTTTGTGTGTGGATGGATTTTACAGATCTACCTCCTGCTTCTGTACCTCCACCAGACTTTCCACTTCATTCAATTATCTCTAACGATATTAATATTTCTGTCAGAGGAAAATATGGGGAATGAAATAGCAAGCTTCTTCTCTCCTGTTTCCCTGGCATTGAAATGCACTTTCTGTATTTTATTTCTTCACTCCTCCATGGTGAACAGGCAATTTCAACTTTGTAACCATAAAGAAGTCCACAGTTCCTGTGATTCCTAAAGCCATAATCCTGCCTCCCTTCTTTCATTTCTTCTTTTTTCTGTTTCTCTCTTTCTCTCTGGCACAGCTGGATGTCTGGAAGAACACACTGCCTGAAGAGCACAAAAATGTGCCCTGTGCAGCCAACTACCATTCCCTCAAAAGGCACAGGGAAAGGTTAAGAAAGCAACAAGTTGGGGGCTTCTTGAGAGCAGTGTAGGAATACCCCAGGAGCCAGAGGGCAATCCCCGCTACTCAGTCTTTGATTCAGAGTCCCTGTTGTATCCAGGGGTGCTGCAACAGCCCGAGCAGTTTATGATATGGGTGCCTCAAAAAATTCATTCCCAATATTTTGCCACTTCCTTCTTCTCTTTTATCATACCAGGTGAGAAGATCCTCCTTTTTCAGGCCTTGGGTACAAGCATGTTGCAGCCAGACTTCTTGTTTGATGCCACAGCCAAATCGGAAAGGAATGATGCTGTGACAAAAGGTTTGAGATTTGGCAGCACTAGCAGCTACGGGGCCTCCGACAGTGACCCCAGTGCTGATTTTTAGGGACTGAAGTCCCTATCAGGAAGGCTAGGCACATGCTTAGCTTATATCATAAGTGTATTTTACCCATAGTTACAAAAACTGTTTTCACAGCCATGATCATTTCATGAAGGATGTGGAAAGAGTACAAATAATAATCTTAGATCTGCTTTGCATTTTTGTGGTCTTGTGCTGATGCTCCTTTTTTCCCTACCATTTGCAGTTCACTTTTCACCCTTACTGTTTCCAGTCTGAAGGTTTTTCTAAATAAAGATATTTACNTTACAAATATCAGCTTGTTTAGCAGTTTCTAGAACTCAGGGCTGATTAAGAGCTTGCTGCTGAAACAATGATTTAGCACGAAGCTGCAGCTGGCATAACAAGAGAACCATGCCACGTATTTTAACCTTTGCTGGAGGATTTGCCACATCTGTAAGTAGTAACTCACCACAGATTTCTTCCCTGTGTGCTGTTATGGATGGAAACATATGACTCAAAATTGTCAAGACCGTCGTTTGGAATTTCAGATGAAAACTCTCCGTAAGGACAGAGGCTCTGTGCATCCCCTTGACCAAAAACACATGGAACAAACCAAAAAGAATTTTAAAAGCACACAAGTGTTCCTTCGTCTGACAGCTCCCCCCTCACACAATGCTTGTCCAGCCCCAGCTTTGCAACTGCACATCCCTTCCTTTCCAGCCTTTACTTGGCAGCAGTTTTTGTTGGCAGGATGCTGTTGCCAAGGGAGACAGAAAGGATGTGCAGCTGGCTTTTCTTTCACCTGCACTGAGTGCTGCTGATCCTATTTATGTTACTGCAGAACCTTTGGCTTCTAAGAGACCTACCATCAATGTCACCGGACCTTTTGAAGAGTTTTGACAATGACACAAATAGTTGTGGCCTCTGATGGAAAGCTTAAAATAGGATCTTGCCAAAGAGAGGATGTAGTTGGTGTCACAGATGCTGACTCAAGCAAGGGTATCCATTTCACAAGCAGCAGTAAGAAGGGGGAAAGGAGGATTCAAAGCCATCTTAAAAAGGTTTCTGACAACCCTCCAAAAGAGCGAGTAACTTCAGATATGTAAAAATGACATGCCTAGTCTAAGGTAGCTGTGGCTCTGGCAGGCAATTCACCCCATCCACAGGTTGACTAGTACCCCAAAGAGGCTCCTCTCTTGGTGTTAGCAAAATAGGTCACATAGAGGATGATGAGCTTTAACCAGATGTCTGGCTTTCAGGTGATGAAAATTAGGTGAGATGAGTCCCACCTCATATCCCTCTATCTATTTACATGGCATCATCATAAAGCAAACTGAGGATTTGTTTAGTACAGTAAAGGGATAAATAAAAGTGAAGTTTGAAAGGGTGAAATGTAGCCTCTGTATTGCAATACTTTCCAGGAGAGGAAATCCCACTGCTTTGGACATTCAGAACCAGTTTCTACTGAACACCATTCAACAAGCCTTAGAAAGTAACACTTCACTGGCATGAAGAGTGGACTAGAGCAGGGCCTGGCAGCCTTTTCATGGTAATGCATTAGGAAGCATTTTTCTTTCCCATAGTAGAGGGTAAGTGGGCAAGCAGTAATTCAGCTGAAGCGAGGAGCTGCTGCCTCTCAAAGAAACAGCATGCTACCTACCGATCAGCTGCACTTGACCCCTGCATGGCGAGATGTCTAGCGCCTGCTGAACTGGAAAGCGGCAGGTAGCATGAGGAAGTAGGCACCACTTCTTCATGCATGAGCCTTTTCCCAAAAAATCGCAGCTCCTAGACCTGCTATACTCCTTTCAAAATCCTCCCACTCGCAGTTGAAGGTAACAAAGTCAGAGGCTTTTGATTCCAGTACCAGATGACGTGTCTTTTCCAAACCTAATTTCTTCAGGACTAAGCCTCCAGCTCTAGGTAATTTACACCGACTTACCTATCCATCAAGGACGCTTATTCTAGACTCAGGATACTCTTTCATTACAGCACAGTCATTTTTAGCTTGTCTTTTCTCAGGAAACATTTATAGGAACAGGTTGTCTATCCCTCTATCTGTCTTTCCCAGTAACTTCTGAACCATGGCTGTTTTCAAATATTGTAACACACTGTATGACAACTGGCGAGAAGGCAGAGCAGAACGCCCTACTCGAGGATCCCTCTGCTTCGACGATGCAGACCTTTTTTTCTCTACTTGCAAAAGCTGTGCTTAAATTCTCCAGCTGCAGGTACAGAAACATTGATACTGCAGCCAGAAGGGATGTTATAGTTATGCACAGGCTGACTAACTTCTACAAACCCTGAAGGTATTTCAGTCATTTCATCTGTTCACTGAAAGTAATTTGGATGATTTATTACTTGTGCCCCCTTCAAACACATTATTACCTCCAACTGCCTGGTTATCCTTGTGCTTGATCTCAAATGAGAGCTTGTAATGAGTAGCTTGCACTGATTTTTTATGTGAGCAGGTAACACACAATTAGAAATTAACTATTATATTTAACTGTAGGAAAGCTTTACTCTGATTTTTGACCATTTCCCAGTTTAAGGTAAAGAGATACTGTGCCTCAGAGTGAATAAATGATTTGTTAAGGGGCTTTTGCAGTTGTTCACTGTCTCAGTTTATCATTTGGGCAAGTGAGAACCAAATCAGGTCAGGATCAAGGGTGTCAGCATTTCCAGTATGGGGGACTGGCTAGTGGGTTTGGGGGAAAAAGAGTCAGATTTGAATGGGAATAATTCCCCAGGTGGACTTGGGCTATAAAAGGTAGTGAGAGTTTCTATGTCCAGATTTTCTCCTGTAAGCACAGCCCGAGGACGTCAGGTTACACATAAATCAGCCAGAAAGGCTGTAACGTGCTGCTGTTATTATCTGCTGGATTATACAGGACAAGCAAAACCTCTGGAGTGGATGTAAGGTTGCTAGGGAAAGAAGTGAGCTCTTACTTTTCATTTCTGTTGATCCTTCCTACAAACTAGCAACAGCTTTCTTTTGGCTTTTGGACCTAAAGTTTGTACTGCCTCTTAGCTGTTTTGAGTTGAACCTGGCTTCAGTTGAGGCTAGTTTCAGAATAACCTGGATGTTCACCATGGCCCAGCTCCCCCGAGCCACACAGCTGCTTTGTGAGCTGCTCTGCAAGGAGGTCCGCTGATGGCCGAGGGTGTCAGCGAAGCCCCTCCGCAGCCTGCCATGCATGGAGGTGGATGCCTGAAACTCAAGAGTGTCAGGGATGTGTGTCGCATTAGGACATATAAAGATAAAAGGGACAGATCAAATTCCCTTCTTGAAAATATCAGGTGCTCACTGCAGAGATGAAGGAAGGGGTTTTTTGCTCCATTAGGTGAATTGCAAGACTGCACAGGTATTGAGATACGGATTTTTGCCATCCTTTGAAGCTGGGTATTGGTCTGGAAGGAACGACGGTCCAACTTGGTGTAGTAAATCACATGTTCTTATAAGTAAGGTCAGAGCAGTAGCCGCATATAATTTCTGCTAATAAGAGCAGGACTCTGGTGCTTATATTTCACTCAGTGTTATTGCTCCTGAATTACATTCAAGAGGTGGAGATATGCAATATCATACACAAAGAACATAAGGGTGAGATGACATGGTGATACAGCGTACTTGATTAGTCAGGGGATCAGTAATTCAAGTGGAAATACATATGAAGTAAGGAAGAGGATCTCACTTTATAAAAATATGCTCCATCAATTCTGCAATTCATTCATTTCTGCAATTCATATTTCCTATTCAGCATGAATGCAGTTACCCAACAAAGTACAATATTTGACCTTTCTGTGTGGATGGTCTCTTTTTGCATGTACATTTGCATTTAAAAAAAAAAATATTCCACTACCAATATGTGTGTGCTACTTCTGACTGTTATTTGAACATGGGTTGGTCTTGTCTTTCCATAGGAACATACTGCATACCCGAAACATCATTTACATTTAATGATTTAAGTGTTCACAGTGGACTCGGGTCATGAGAGCTACATCCTACCTAAAACATGACAGGCTGGTGCTGTCATATGCACCATCAACATAGAATTACTGTTTGGAATAATAGTAATAATAATAAGCATAACCCTTATAGCAGCATTATTCACACAGTACTTTACAAGAAAGATATTCTATTTGTCTCTCCTTTCTGGTTAAACCTGCCTCTATTCAGAAGAGAATCTACTTCACCCACTCCTGAAATGTCATCACCTCCACACTTAATTTTATTTTGGAAGGAAATTGGTCTGACAACCCTAACAACTTCTAATTATTCACAGAACAGCCCTTGTGAGGAGATTAAACGTACGAGCTTTCCCATGTTGCCCTGTCAGCACACAGCCCTTCAGGGATCTTCTCTTGATGTGAAAGTTAGCTCAGCCTCAATGTTCGTTCATCCTTGACTTCTCTTTCGTTAATACCAGTTATGTTGTTGGTGATATGACGTGGACATCTTATCTCTCTCCTTCCCCCTCCAGCAACTACTGGGAGCCTCATTTTATTTCAGTCAGGCTATTATATAGTTCCCAAACACAGTACTTACTCTTCAGCTACTGCTGATGGGGGCTGGAATCAGCAGGCAAACCAGAGAGCCGCTCTTTTCCTACCTCTCCCCTCCAGGAGCCCAGCGGCTGTGCAGTGCTTCACAGCAACCCTGGATGGGACCAAGAGCACCAAGTGCTCTGACACCTCTGCCGTTACAGTAATCGTGCAGCCTGGGTGTCCCATGCTGAGAAAGCATCGCAGGAGCAGAGTCCTGAGGTGCTTGTCCTAATGCTTTGCTGTGTGATGTGTCTCTAGCCCTGGGATCCCACTGCTCTGCTCTTGAAGGCTATCGATTTTTTTTCTGGTGGAAGTGCAGAAATGTAACGGGAACATTCGATTTTTGGTAGTCTCGGTGCCTGCCTCAGTGGTAGCGCCTGGCTTCGCTGCACTGCCCTTAACACGTGTGGCTGCCTGGGTCCCAGGGAGGCCTTGAGATTTCCTGACACATCGGCAACAAACGTCAAACACAGCTGTGGGTTGTTTCCTCAGAAATGATGCAAGCGCAAATGTACCCAGTGGTGCATTTGGAAAGAAAAATTCATCTCTGAAATAGTTAATAATGTGTTTTTACTGCTTACACTGCTCTGATCCAGGCTTTCCTTGGTCTAGACTTAATTTATTAATATACAAAACATAACCTTGAGACTAGGGAGTAGCAGAGCTAATGACAAACGAAGAACTTTCTGTTCAAGTACTCTGAATGAACTACAATTAAACATCACTCTGGGTCCTCAACAGACAGATGCTGGTAGAGCTGTGTGGCAGTCAGATGTTACATTCCCATGAAATGCAATGATAATACTGACATAAGTGTCTTGTTGTTGCACTTCTGCCTTATTACATTTTCCCTTTCCTCTCTCTCTTTTTAAGCATTCTCAGCTGTCACTGTACCCAAGCAGTAAAATTATTCCCACAGTAAAGTGCAATATCGGAAAGCAATTCTGTCGGGAGACAGAGCGCCAAGTGCGGCAATACAGCGTTAAAGCTGCAGGAGAACATTAGTCTTTGCATTAACGTTAACTACCATGGCTAAGAGAATATATTATCAACAGCCTTAGTAAAGGTCAGGACACCGAGAGGAAGGAATATCAAGAAGCATTATACGAAGGACATAATTTTAAGATAAAGTGCTGAGTTTCAGCCCCATTCAATACGAGTTGAAAGGACTGGATGGACATAAATAACGAGAAGGCTTGCTTGAGGGACCAATTCCAGGACCATTGATAGCAGTGTCAGGAAAAGTCCACTGGGACATATGGTGGCTTCTGCTGCACCGGTGTAAATCTAGGACAACTCCTCTGCAATTAGTAAGATTACTCTGCATACAAATGACTCTGAGAGGAGAACATAGGAAACAATAAAGGAACCAGCAGAAGTAAAACACGGTTGGGAGCTGAAGACCAATGACCAAATGAGAAGTAAGAAATAACCTGAAGATTAATGGCAATTAAGAACTGGAAGGAGTAGTCAAGGAGTGGAGAGGCTCATCTTTTATTCGATTCAAATCTGGGTGCTGGGTGGGCCACCTGAAGCCATCATGACAGCTCAGCACAAGCGCTGCTTGGGTGCTTAATTCCTTCCCCCCTTTACCTGGTTTGTTGGAAAGTAGTGTTTCAGTCAAATAGGAGATTTAAATAAAACTCAAGTACTTGCATACCAAAGATGCGGAAAACAGCTGCTTGGCCCAAGATTATCCAGAAACAGTAACTTGTATATAGTACCTAAAAACAAGTTATCTGGCATCAACCAAGGCCAGTAGCTGAAATGCCCAAGATAAGAAGAAACCTGCCTAAGGTTGTATTTTGATGCAGTCAGAATTCGACTTCTTGGTTTAGCGCTGCCTCAGCAAGACACTGGAGCAACAGCCGCTTCCATCTGACATCGGTGGCATCACCCACGTGCCAGAAGCGTCACACATGATCAACACTTCACTGAACCGGGACCAGGGTGGGAGCAAGCAAAGGGAACAGCAAAATCAAGATATGCCTCTGCTGTTACAGGCCTAAACCACAGAATATTTTTGAGGGGACGTACAGCATGCAGCTCTTTATGCAGATACATTACTCTCCCATTCTGCCGTGCTTATTCAGTGCATATTTATTCCGAAGTGTCCCTGCTGGGAGCTGCTCCTGCGTGCTCATTCACTGTCAATTACATTGCTAGAAACACAGCAGCACCTACAGCAATGTTTCTATTGCGTTACGACTATTTCCTTAAGATAACCTTGGGTCCAAAGTATTTATCAGGAGAGAATTAAAACAAAAAGAGGAAAAAATAACACAGCAACCCTTTGTAACAATTTGTTTGTGAAGGTGGTGTGATTTGAGCTTGCAAATTGCAGATAAACACTTTGTACTTGCTATGGCAATATAAAGCATTTCTTATTCAGAGCTCTGTGTCAACTTCTGCCTCTGTCTAAATTAATGCTTCCAATTAGTCCCGTTCTATTGCGCATCCATCACAGGAGATTCACTGTTACGGCTTTGAACAATACAAATCCATATACTAGTAATTATGAAAAAATACATTAAGCAAGACACAAATGTTTCATATTTATCAGCAGTGCCTTGGGCGCTTTACAGGTATTTTTCCTGACACATTTTTAATTTCTACAGTCAGATTCATCTTTGGGTTTAGTAACTAACTGAAGCCAAAGCCTGTATAACTCTTCACACTGGGTGCAGGCTTGGCTACTTCGTTTTTTCAGCCCACCTCTTGAAAAATCATCTAGCTACCATGCATGTCGCCAAGGCAGTAACTGATCTTCCAAGCTACGTGGCACACACCATGTAGGGGGAAAAAAATATCCAAACTTATTCCTTGAAATTACATCATATTACCTAACTTATCCAGTGCTCTTTCCAAACTTTCGCTCTTTTTATACGTAAAATCTTTGGCACATGTTAAAAATGTATATGGAATAGCTTAGAAAGGACTGAAAAGATGGCAAAAGGGAAGAATATACTTCAGGCACTGACCAAAATTATGGTTCCCTAATAAGCCTGTGGTTTTAAGAGACACATAACTGTCACAATAATTATTTAACTGGGCTAAAACTTTTCAGGTTTGTAGTCAATCCAGAGGTGATATTTCCAGAAGACAGGAGGAGAAGGAGCAATGTAAGGCTCAGCCCTGAACCGAAGCAGAGGAAGCGCTTGTCTCTGCTGGCTTACCGGGGTCTCGGGAGCAGCTGGACACAGACACCCTTTCACCACCAGAGCAGCCGCTCTTGGCAGAGCGTGATTAAAAAGTGAGTATGATGACAACAATTCTTACGAGTTATTTTAGAAATGATCCCTGAAAACAAAATCAGTATTATTTTCTAAAATGAAATATTACGTGGAATTGTTGGAAAGCAAAACAACTGACAGCAAGCTTTAGTCTGAGCAGATTTTCACTGATTCTTTATTGCCCAGTCACCTATAGAGTGGCTCTGGAAGCACAGGTAGAGCACGACCTCCCTCAACAAGACCCTTCTGATATGAGGACTATCTGCACAGCACTGAGTTATCTTAACAGCTCTATCTCGCTGTCTATCATAGACTTTGATGCGGTGTGGGACAGAGATGGGGATGCAGGGGGAAGGGTGCAGCAGGAAAGCTCTGGCTCTTGGTTTCTTGAAGGGCAGCAAAAGACACGTGCCCGGGGCAGGCTGAGTCACTTCGCAGAGAGCTGCTCTGCTTCATTGCTGCTTGAAAGGGAAACATTTTAAATCTTGCTCCCTTTGTGGCTCCAAAACAACAAGAGTCTAATGAGAAAGAGAGGGCATCACAAGCTCTGGGGCCAGGCATCAGATGCACGTAGCATCAGGGTTTTCCTACTTGCTGCCACACAGCCCATGTGGGAGCCTGGGAGAAAAATCACAGGGAAGTCTTAGCAGGAATGAAACCAGCAGGTTGCTGTAGAAATTATTCATTAAAATACTTTAAGTTTTACTAAAGTCTCAGATCTTTTTCTACAACAGGCTCAAACTTGTCCTGTGTGATTCCACAGAGGCTTTTTAACTCTAGAGGGTGTTAGCTTTTCCACAAAAGATGGAGGTAAAGAGCCAGTGGATTACAATTCTTCAGCCACATGGGTGGGTGGATGGATGGATGGATGGAGAGATGGAAGGATGGATGGATGAGGTTCATTCAGCTTTTCCTGCAGCAGGACCTGTGGGGTGAGCAGACCCCACCTAGCCCTTCATTGTCAGTTCCTGGCCCAGGCAACACACATGCTTGACCACCTCGTAGGGACTTTAGAGCAACGAACCAGACCCTCAGCTCATGTGAGTTGTCTGGCCCTACTGAAAACCAAAAAGCACTGCCAACTTGGAGCCATACCAGGGCTGGCTCTGTACCTGGAAAGCTGCAAGGCCGAATGCACTCTATTGTTTCATGATGTTTTTTCAACACGCTAAAAGCCAGCAGTGCAGAGCAACATCTCCAAAGCCCCAGCCTCACCACGGTGGCACAGTTCATTAACAGGACCATGTCAATGTGTGCTTCTCCCTACACCTCCCTCCCGAGACAGCGCTGTTGAGCTACCAGCCTTAAACAAACACGCTGATTGCAAGGGGGAGGAGGAAAGGGAGGACAGAAGGGGAAGGGAGAAATGGAATAATATTTTTAGATGGCAGGACAAAATAAGCAATTGTAATCTCAGTTTAAAAAAAAATGAATCACCCATTCATTCATTCACAGGCATGAATATGATCAAACTCACCCTCCGCAGAATAAGAGTTGCTGATGGCAGTTATGCAAATCCATTCCTAGCAGACGCCTGGTGGTGTACATTTACATGTCTTTCTGTGATGTGTGTGTGATTATGCTGAAGAGTCTTCTTGTCCAAAGATGAAATCTCTGGACTGACAAGCCATCCCTTCTGTGTACCCACAGGCACAGGCATGCTATAGCAGCAGTTGTGGGGGAATAAGGCTGGGCATATCAGTGTTATTTCTAATTAACATGTAAATATATATTTCATGTTTATTTTTTGTTGATCTTTTTGTCAATTAACAGATTAGAGAAGAATGCAATCTTTTATAGTTTAGATCTAGGCTCCTCTTCCAGCAAACACATCAAGGTCTTTCATTTGTCAGAAGTTAAGGAAAAACTACTGACGCAGGCTGCCCAAGAAAGACAGTACCATGGATCAGATGGAGCATGCTGAGGTGGTCTGAGGTGTCCACTGTGTCTCCTCTCCACTGGGACAGGAGATATAAATCCAGACTTGTGAGGCTGCTTGTAAGTCTCTATTACAGACCCTGGGCAAAATCGTCTCACATGGAGACATCATCTTGACAAATGGCAAAATCTCCTACCATGTATGCATGGCATACAGCTTATGAAGACAAAATCCATTTAAAAGGATGCCTGGTCATGCAAAGCGAAGCCACAATGACATTTGCTTAACTCTAAATGTATGTCACGATGACTGAAGCTCAGTTCAGGCATAAAGACTGAGTGCTCTGACTCCAGGGATGACTGGGCTGTTTGGGAAGGCTTCTTGTGATGGTTTAGGAGTAGGAAGACTCGATTTCATAACTGCTGTTCATCTGCAGATTGCCTGATAGAGCATGTACAATCTGATAATGGGCAGGGGCAGGAAAAATTCACTTTCTGTAAATACACTATGGGTTTCAGGGGTTTTAACATGTCTGTTCCCTTTAACTATTTACAGCTTCCAGTGATTTTTCCTGGGTCATGCAGCTTATTTGAAGATGAAGGGGCAGATTTGGTGGAATTTTATGTGGAATTTTGCGCAAGGGCTCAGCTTGACAGAAACAACAAAACTCACCCAATGAAAAACCCAAGTCAAAGGCTGGTTCAAACCCATGCAATGGATTTACGTGACTGATCCTACAACATTTTGGTGAGATGTAATCTATACTTGTCTTCTGGGTTTCTAAAAAACAAAAGTTTGTCTCTCTCTACTGTCACCAACAGGTCAAATCGAAGCCCAAAACTGACACTTAAATGGCAGCATTACCTCTTTAACTACCACTCCATGGAATGGGTAAGATATTAGAGAGACCTCTGCAGACAGCAAGCTTAGAGCATAGCTGTAAGGAAGGAAAGGAAGAAGGAAGGACAAAGGAGATGCCCCAAAACAGGGAGTAGGGAGAAAGACAGAGGAAGGAAAAAGGGGCAATAGGCAAAATAGAAATGGAAAATGGTAGAGTATGCATATTTTCTTACCGAGCAATACTTCATACAAGAAATATGTCCAGAACAAATAATATTACCTGCAAAGGTTAATTAATATACATGGCCAAATCCTATTTCTGATCCTTGCACAAACCTCCCATTGGAGGCTGAGATATTTACTCCATGCTGAGTGCACATTATTTATACTTCAGCCCATGGATTGGCATCAGAGCTGGAACTGGGCCTTTTCGCGCAGAATAAATCTGACATTCCTCCTTTCGACCTCTGTTTAACATTCTAGGAAAAAACAATTCTTCATGAATATGTAAAAAATGTGCCAAGATGAGTTCTGCCCTCAGACTGGCATTTCAGTGGGGCTGCGCTGCTGTATTTCAAAGCAAAATTTGGCCTTCGACTCTAATTGCTCCCAACTCTAGAAATATTGAATTGATTTTCTTCAGACATGAACTGTTTTCTCCTTCATCACCGAGGTCTATAAAACAAGCTGAGTTCAAATTTCCTAGCGTCAGCTGTTCTTGAGTTATGAGGGCAGAGAAGCTGCAACCGGAACAAATAGGAATAGTTGGTTTCTCTTCACGCTCACATATCATAAAAACAGCCGGGCCGATTTTGCTGAGAGTTCTCGAAATATTCACCTTTAGGCTGAGGCCAAGCCTGAAAAGCACACTGCCACCCCCTGAGGAACTTGCTTGAGAAAATTAGGAGCAAGTGGAAAATAGGAGTAAGCTTGGAAACAGAAATCGATCTGAAGCCATAACAGTGGTTTGTTTCCACAGGAGTAATTAGCAATTCCCACGCCTCCATCATAAATTAGCTTTGTAAGACCCTACATGCTCCTGAGTGGGACTGTAGCTCTCTTTCCTAGAAGAGACATTTTTGCTCTTAGCATCAGATAATAATAGGCTGTTTAGGGTAATTTTAATCTGTTTCTTATGTCTGGCAGGCAGGAACCCTGCCATGATGACGATCGGGAACGTCTGCAAGACTTCACCCAGATCCTTGCTCACCGCCTGCTTTGGCAGCACCATCTTTGAAGTTCAGCCTCACAGCCCAGAGAGCAGCCAGAACCGCGCGAGCAGGACTCCATGCTGCTGCTCGCAAAGCCTGCTCAGGGATTTTATCATCATCCAATATATTTATGGCTTTCACATCGAGACACATTGATCGGATGATCACTGCGTTAAGCATTGCAGGGACATACATCCATTTTCCGACGAACACTTGCACCCTTGCTTGTCTTCTGCAGCTTTGATAAGAGCAAAGTAGATTTTTAAAAATTTGAGCCACTGGAAGCAAAAGACACAACTCCAGATGCTCATAATGGAGGGCTCAAGAAAGGATTTGAGTTTGGTGCTAAAAACCCAACTTGCTTTGTTGCATATAAGATACACAGACTGACAAGAAAAGCTGTTTTGGCTCTAGCTTTCCCTTTTTTGCTAAAAATTGTTTACACTTGAAAACCTTCTGACCAGCCTAACTGTATGCACATCCTTAGCCAAAGGCGGTGGTTATGAAACACCACGTAACTACCCCGTTTCACATGTCACTCCCTGGGACAGGGAATCTCTAGTACAACATGCAGCCACCAAGGACATCACGTGGAGCCACCATGTGAAAACCTGTTATTACTCAGTTGTCACACTGTCAAAAGCTGCAGCCACTCACTGCTCTAGTGAGCCATGAATGACTTGTTTTGCTCCTGATCAAGCTCTTCTGGCAAATACAGAAATACTGTTACAGAAATGCCCATATCTAGATCACCAGAAAGAGGGGATGCCAAAATGCTGAAACAAGGGGTTATTTGGTGATCAAGAGCAAGCGCTGTGGGCAGAAGACAGCAGTTTCTCGAGGACCCATGTGTCTGCTCTGCCATTTTTGCTTCATGCTTCTAAAACAAAAGCTTGCCTAGTCCTCCTGTGCCATCAGGATTCCCTGTCAGGTTCAGTCTTGCCCTGATGATGATGAGGACATAACGAGATGCAAGGGGGAATGGGATCTGCCTTTCCATGAGGCACCTGCAATGCACTGGAGTCACAGGGGTTACAGAAGCAGAGCCAAGAGCAGAGTCAGGCCCATTATCTTTTGGCTGTTTTGAGAAATTAACTGTAACAGTGAAGCTGTTCCTCTTTAGATACGGGTTACAGGGTATGCATATTTATGGAGCTTTGCTCCCCAAGGTGCATGCATGCAACTCCCATTTAGCTTCTGTGGCTGACGTGGGAATGCTGAGAGGTGGAGAGACAAATTAAGAGGAAGTTTACCACTCAGACTTTCAGTGAACATACAGCATTCCTATTTAAAAATAATAGAATAATGGTATTTATAAAGCATCTGCAACTCAGCATTCAGAATAACAGGGTAATTTGATTAGAAAAACATTACGAAGCCTGAAAATAATGATATAATGCAATAGTAGGAAAAATTTATAAAAAAAGCAGATACGATATTGCCCAGGGACTTAGAGGGCAGGGGATGAGGAATGTCTTTTTTTCTTTTTAAATGAAAAAAAAAAAAAAAGAGTTTTTTAAAGTGGTAAAGAAGATCAGATAGCTTTCAGGGTGGAGCAGAAGAGACAGGCAGTCATCAGGGCTGTGTGATATATTCCAGTAGAGAATATGCAGGATTTAGTTGTACTTCATATGAAATGAGTTACATTTAGCGGGCAGGTGGCTGTTTCCAATGGGCAGGTGATTTAGCATAGGCTCAACTGCCTGGGATGTGCATGTGGGGTAGCATGTCCTGGTCTGGAGTCAGCAGTCCTGGAATGTGCTCCTGCTGTCCATACAGCACAAATAAGAACACAGGAACGATGTCTGCAGCGTAGGGAGTACTGATGCATTGCTTGGGGTTAATTTGTTTTATGGATTCACTTCTTGAACATGTAGTTAATGAGTCAAGAAAGTAGAAACACCAAATCTCAAGTGTGCCCTGTTACATTGATAAGCAACTGTGAAGAGCTAGGCTTGGACATCACATGGACATTTCTGTTTTTCTTCAAAAGGAACCTCAGAGGGTGCATGCAAAAGAACACCAGGACACACAAGGAAAGCCACCCAAGCCTTGACATGAGACCTGCTGCCCTGCCCACCCCTGCCTTTCCAGGACTTGCTAAAGAAACCTTCTTGCAAGCTGCAGAAGGGCTATCTGCAACTCCTGGGAGGGGACATACAGGGTCTGTTGTGTCCCCATGGTGTTCTAGCCTCCCCCCACCCAAAGTGGGGCAGGACACAGCTGATCCAGCCCGCTTGTGCCCCATGCTGACCCTGCAATGGATGGGGCAGGGGCTTAAATAAAGGCACATACTACAGGATGCTGCAACCAGCTGGCTTTTTAAGGATATGTCTGTCTGTCTGTCTGTCTGTCTATCTACTATGTATACGTATATCACATCTATCTATCTAGACATAGAAATAAAAATAAACAGTATGATATATATACACCAGTATAAGATATTATGTTGTTACAATAGCTCAAAACATTTGGTGCCAAATTTCACTGTTGCTTTGCACAGCCAGACATCCTCCAGTTGATTCAATATATTTTGATTAAAATATCTGGTGGAGAGAGAAGTACACAGCCAGCATCTTTCTGCAGCTGCCCTCACACGCAGGCACGACAGCAGCCAAAGACATGAGGGCACAGCGGCATGGCAAACCAAGCTCCCTCAGGTTTCTGTTCTATTTCTGTTCTGCTAAAGGGTAGGAGCCCCAGCTGACTAGCTTGCTACTGAGTGATAGCTGGGATGGAAATTAAATAGATGGAACATTTGCCTGCATGTACAGAGGGGGGCAAATAGGAAGGGAGGGGGAAACAGTTGATACATAGCAGTCGCTGTAGAGCGGTAAATATTAGCATTAATTTTGCTCATCACAACTGCACATTCATTATAGCTTTCCACATACCGAATCCATAAGTCTATATGTGCTGAGCCAGTGGCTTGCCATAGCAAGCAGCAAATAATGAATGATGTATTACCTCTCTTATAATGGATTGGTTATTTCAACCATACTTGCCTTGATGTGATGAAATAAATGACAGCAATTTTGCTAATACATGGGTTTTCTGCTCTCCCCCTCCTTTCAAATAGGGCAGAAAGGTGTCCTTTAACATTTAAAGCCATGGAAGAACACAATATGTATGATGGTAAATGACTATAATGTAGTATGCCATAAACTGTAAGTACCGTCTGGTTTGAAAGGAAGCTGATGTGAGGTATAAAGAAGGTATTTTACACATGATAGAGGTAATAAATCTAGAGTTTGCTGGAGGATTTAGATCCAACTGGAAATAAATCCATTGCAAATATTTTGAAGTATTGTATAGTTACATTAAGAAAGGACTCTGCCACTGAGCTGAAAGTGCCTCTGGTTCAGCTGGTGATATTACAGCTTTACCAGGCAAATACTGATCATATCAATCAGTTTTCTATTTCAGAATGATGATGGGAAATGTATGGCATGAGCAACGTATTGCATGAACAATGTTACTATACTATCCATTAAAATACAACATTCGATTCAGTAGCAAAGATATGCTGGTTAATGTTGTCCGTTCGACAAAGAAGAAATTGGACAGGGTGAGTGCATCACAGTCTTTTTCCTTCCCTATGCTCTGCTTGCCTTGCTCATGAGGGCAAGCTGTGACCAAGAAATTGGGAAAAGCAGCCAGGATCAAGTTTCCATGAGCTGAAGCCCAGTACTGGCACGTAGCAATCGAGAGCCCTTGCCCCAGGGAGCTCAGAGCAACACCATCAAATTCAGCCCACATAAACCCAGGAGAAGCAGGTGCTGCTGGAGACTCCTGCAGAGCGGTCCCTCCATGCCCACAGGAAACACGGAGGAAAAGGACCTTGGTGACACCTCCATGATAAAGTTACCCTGGGGAAGGAAACTGCCAGGCAGGAGGAAAGCAGAGGTCATTTCAGGGCTAGGAATACTGGCAAATTCTTAGGATGACACGGATGACCCCACACTAAAAAAGATTCAGGTTTGTTCAAGGCAAAAGATTCAGGGTCTGATCCCAAGGCCGCTGCCATCAGTGGAAGGATTTCCACCAATCTGAAGTGGCTTTAGATAAAACCCTTAGTTTGGCTCTCATTTTGTATGAGCACCTGGGTCCTACTCTGTCCCCGCAGAATGGCAGTGACCCCGCACTGCTCTAATCCTTGGCAGGCGGATAAAATCGTGCTGGGAACTCAAATAACTCCCACGGTGTGAGGACCGCTCTGCCCTTCGGTAGGGCTGGATGCTAAGCCAGCTGTTAAATGCTGCCTGCAGCCAGCTGCACTTTCTCCAGCTGCTGCGGCTCTCCTCTTTCCTCTGAGAAGAGGCACCACCTCTTGGTGATATGGCAGTTCCCCCTTCTTTTTGCTGCCTTGGACATGGAAGTCCCTGCCACACCAACGCTTCTTGATCCTCACTGGGTTATTCATTTTCCAGCACTCCTGTTCCTTATTGGGGCTCTCAGTCCTCAAAGTTTTATCAGAGCCAGCAGTGGTGGTAGCCTCTCCTGATGTTTATCATCACTAGTATTACTGTTTTTCACCACAGATCCTTTTTTCTTCCCTGATGAATGCTGACTAGTCTCCTTCCCTTCTGCCACTTTGCTTAAGTCATGTTTGCCCTGAGAGAAAAATGTGGCAGCATCATGAACAGGAACGGAAAGCTCTGTCATATGCAGAGACTAGGATGCAACGTGATTATCATGTTAACCAACTCACTGCCCTTTGCATGCTTGGCCCACGTCCAGCAAAGTGACATCAGTAGGTGCTCTGGGCACATGCTGCAAGTCGTCAGATTCTACCAAAATGTCAAACAGCTTCCTGGATGCCACAGGGATCTCAGGGGCTGATCAGCAAAGTGGTGCACATCTCCGTGCTTGGCCAATCCATGCTCCCCCAGCAACACGTGCAGCGCACTGTGTGGGGGAGGCAGCGCTGCTCACCCACCCTCTTGGGAAGCCACTGAAATCACCCGTAATCCCTCGGGGGCAAGCAGGCCAAGGGATATCCTTCACAATTTCCTACAGCAAACATTAGGTCCAATAAGCCAAAACATTAAATGGACATCTGGCCTCCCCTTGCTAATAGAGAGCCTTTTCTTGTGGGATTTTTTTAAGACCTTCTACTGAAATGCGAGTATTTCCAGGAGCCTTTTGTGCTTTGCCTTGGGTAAATCAAGGATTGAATTTGCAGCCGTATAGACCTCTGGAGCCCGAGCAGCCCTGTCTCCCCACAAGGTCCCATACACTGATGAAGTTCTGGCACCCGTCTGCTAGCCCTGGAGATGTGACCCTCGCGTGGTGGGCAAAGGCACAGATTGAACCCCCTCTTCCAGCACTGGGCTGCCAGTTATACCCCTTTCCCAGTGCTGGCACACACGAGTCAGGCCACAGAGCCTGATCCCAGGTGTGGTGCAGCACATCCAGAGTCGGGACTTTGCTTTCACTGCCTTCCTCAGGTTTGGTAGCAGTACAGCCACGACCACAGCCTTGCCCTTTTAGCAAATGAAGGTTCATTTCCTACCCAGTCTATCTTTTGTCTTCCCCTTAATCCATCAGCGAAGTTACAAAGCCGAATTTCCATGGCAACAGACTGTGAGGTCAGAGAGAAAGTATTAGGCAGGATCAAGCATCTGAAGTGGAATTGGGAAAGGGAAAGAACAAAATTCAAAAAATTAACAGTCATAGCAGAGGGAATAACGGGGGNGGGGGAAAGACAGGTCAGATAATCTGCTCCTGGTGTGAAGACTCCTTTCGGTTTCTGACAAAGACGGTGGTGGCAAAAACACCCTTTTGTACACGCAGAACCCCAGTTTGTCTCTTTGCTTCCTTTGAAGTCAACAGCAACTCCAATGGGAGCAAAATATGGTCATCCCAGGAATTGCAGAGGAATTCCCAGCCATCAGGAAAACTTCCTGGTATCTGCCCCTTCTTGCTTAGTGAGAGCCCACTGCACGTTGTCACAAGCCTCTAGTGAAAGTACATCGCCACCTCCCCAAATGGTGAGACATGGAGTTTTTAAACATTTTTTTCTAAATGAAGAACACACTGACACATTTTTCCTTTAATCATCTTCCTAAAGGTGTAGTGACCACAGCCTAAAGCCATCTTTAATTAGCAACCAATTGTTTGCTCCCTGGGGTAGTCCTAAATCATGCTGCTACCCCATGACCAGGTGCTCCTGGGATACTGGCTGCCAGTGCCCCCAGCATCTGCATCGCGTGCCCTGTGGAGGCAGTGGGGTTAGTGGGGTGAGCCCTGCATGGCCCAAAGATGGACAGCATGACTTTAGCAAGGTCGAGAGACAGACGAGTGAGGTGGCAGCACAGATTTTCCCCCAGTGACGCTGCCATCACTTTGGGGTCGGACAAACGGTCGCACAGGAGGCTGTGTTTCTGCAGGAAGGCTGGCAGTTTTCTCACATTTTTAATAGGGTCTCCTGCTGGGCCTGAGACGCAGTCGCTGAGGTGGGACCTGTGCGATGCACCCGCTGTCCCACCGCAGCTGTCACACAACGCTGATGCCGACGGGCTGGAGCCCTGTGGCAAACCCAGTGCCTTGCCCTCCCTTTAAGCAACACCATATATTGCCTGTCCATGTTTGTTACCACCTTGCCGTTCCAGGCGATGATCTAGGACCTACAGTTCTTCAGAGAAATCCAATTAAGGACGTTGCACGAGCCCCTCTTCAGATGAAAGCCGCCAATTCATTAAGCTACAGACTTGCTGCCTACACCCGAGGAGCGAAGCACGCTTTTCCACCCCCCGGCAATGCTCCCTCCCCTCCTTCCCAAGCAATCAGCACGTGCTGCACATCAGAGGAGACAAGAGGCTTTGGGGTCTCTGGGTTCCCCACAGAGGATTTTTCCCCCTTATTCAGGAAAAATAGAGGAGGCAGGCGGTATCAGACCCTGAAAACATTCTGGTGATGTTTGGAGGGGAGGCAGGCAGATATGAAGAGAAACCTCCAGCGCCTATCTGGGATTTATAATGTGCCTTTGTGACTTAAATTACTGCTTTTTCCGCTGCTTGATCTGAGAGCATATTTGAGTCGATCTGAATATCAAAGAAATTCAGAAAGGCAGTGGGGCAAGGAGTAGGGCAGAGACTGATAGGAAAATAAGAAACCAGGGAGGCGGTACAGAGATGGTACTGCAGATAGACCAGATTAAAAGATGAAAAAAAGAGGTGACGTGCCTGGCCAGCAGGCAAAACTGCTCAATTTACGCTTATTTTTTCCCCGCTTAATTTTCTCAAATAGACATTTTATGGTCTATTCATAGGCTAGACATACCCTCTTTGAAAAAAAGGTTTTCTGACATGGGGTGACAGAAGAGCTACGATACAGCTTTGCACCAAAGTACTACGGAGTAATCCCTGCTGTTAAGACCGTTCCTCTGAACCACGTCTCCAGAACAAATCCGGAGTTTGACTTGGCCAGATAAAAGCATAAACAAAACCTATTAGATGAAATGACACTCTGCAACCCCGAAAACGGAAGGGGAATCTATGTGTGCATGGTGGGCACTGAAGTGCTCCAGCCTCTTCATGGTATGTGGCTGTTGGTGGGTCTAGGAGCTGCAACGTATTCAGGTCCACAAAACAGAGCAGGAAGAGAGAGTATGTCCACAGCCACTCTGCAGGAGGAACACCTGGAAGAGCTAATCATGCCCAAAAGATTGGACCACCGCTGCTTTTATTCTTACTACCTTTTCCCAGCAAAATACTCCTTGTCCATAATGCCAGGAAAAGTCTGTGATGTGTTAAGAGAGAGCATTCGAGCTCCACTGCACGTTGCCATCATTCTGACTCTACAGAAATCCTTCACTGGGCCACAAAACCAATTCACGCACATGAATAAGGACCATAGCCTGTGTTTAATATCCAGGGATTCATCAGTAATGGATGACAGTGTTGTCACCAAGAGGATGGCTGTTTGGGAGCTGTATTACCAATGGCTTAAAGGGAGCAGGAGATGCTTGTAGCTATAAAATTTTATGCATACATATTATGTGTCAGTGTGTATAAATATATATGTTCATGCATATGTACATACACACACACAAACCTATAATTAGTATTTTCACACTCATAGGTTCTTATACTGCCCCTACAATGTAATTAGCATTATTATTCTGTTAATTAAAATTTTCTGCTGTCTTGAATTTAAAGATAGCACATATGGTGGTTTGCATTACTGGAGTATAAAGTAATCAGTCTTTGTTTAACTCTGAGCTAAGATTCTTCTCGCTTTTCCCCATATGCTGTTTTGAGGGTTAGCTTTGCTGTGATTTCCTTTCCTCCCTTATTGATATTGAAATATTCTTACTTCTGATTCTTCTTTCATTGCTCCTGTTGGTTTCACACATTTTCTTCACATGGTCATGGGTCCTTACCGTTTTTAGGATTTGCACATTTTCACCCATCTACGATTTGGCTCTCATACAAGTCAAAACTACATTTTGATTAAAAAAAGACGTAACAATGTCATTTTTTTCCATCCAGCTTTCAGACCTGTTTTGCAATGAGCCAGTTAACGAAATCTTGACTTGTTTATCTGCAGTTTCCAGGCTGGATTATAGCTGTGTTTGGGGGGCCATTTTCTGCCTCTCTATTTTGTTGAGAACCTACTCCAAACTTGGCAGCTACTGAAAAGTTGTGCGCTCTTCTCACAACTTGTCATCTTCCATCTTTATTCAGGCACTGCACTTGGCTACCTTTTGAGGCTTAAAATTAACATGTTATTATTGTTTCTGAAGACCCTTCAGACTTTGACTCCTACCTATTGGAGAAATTTTTATTTCTGTTTACGTACTTGCTCATAATTTGGGTTCTGTTTCCAGTCTGTCACTTGCTAAACCATCTGTGCCATCTGGAATGTGCCTGGCCCCAATTTGGTGGAATTCTCTTCCTTATGAAATTCATGAGATTCAGCCTGCAGATGCTTTCACTGCTTCTCTGACAAATTTACTTAATTTGGCAGCTTTGAGGTTTTCCTTTTTTTCTGTTTCTACGACCGCATTTTGTTCCCGTTATTATGCTATAGGTGGTGGGGGTATATGGAACATAGATACATATAAAACACAAGAAACCTAGTTTCAACAGTGTTGACATACAAGTGAACACAAAGATTTGGGTACTCAAGATCCTTATGAGCCCTCTTCCCTCTAGTATGCCATAAAATCATGGGCACTTGAGAGTGCAGGCGTAAGGTAAATGAAATTCCCAGCTGTGCAGAGGGTCACCATCAGGTTTATACTCCAGATTAAGTGGTGTTACAGATACAGCATCCAGGAAGAACTGGAACAGCCAAGACACTGGCTCAAATATTCTGCTGAGGTGAAACTATACCTTATAAAAGATAGATAAAACCTTCTATCTGTGAGAATCTTTAGCTCCTGAGAAACAAAACCATACTGGAGATCTCCTGAGGATCTGATTTTGATGCTTTCCAAACCAACTAGGTGGGCCCAGTGAGCTGACAAAGGCTGACGAAACTGGCCCAACTTTTAATGGATTATCTGGATGACCTCTTGCTAATCAAAATATGCTGGACCAATCGTGGGTCAAATGGAGGTAAACAGGATCTATGTGCTTCTAAATTTGGCATTATAAAGATGGCCACTTCTCAATGCCCAGGACAAAAAACCTTACAGGAAAATTTTCCTACTTTTTTATTTGCTGACTTACCCCTTTCCTGGACCAAATTCAGCTCCTAGGAACTAACGTTTTGATGTACAATGATGGAAAAATTTGGTCCAAAGAGCACTGTTCTAACAAAATAGGCAAATTAGAAATGTATTAGATCTTATGTGAAAGAAAAAGGAACTTTTCCGTAAGTTTTCCCCCACCCCCTGTCAAACTGCGAGTTCCTTGACAGAGACCATCAAACATGAACACATAAAGTTAAGTACGTTAATATGTATTCTAGCACCTTACAAAAGTGATCTGATTTCCAGGTGGGTAATCCCACCCAGCTGAAGTGATTTGGAGAGAATGCAAAAAAAAAAACAGGTAATAAAAAACCTCCTGAAGCCAGATGGTACCTAAGTCCATCCTGCTGTGCTTACCTGTTTTTCTCTGTCACTCCCCAATGGCTACCACAGCAAAATCCGCTTCATGTAAAAGCATTAAACCAAAGTTCTGATGATGGGCATTTAGTCTGCTAGGTCGTCATCGGAAAATGTTCAAAGTGAGTTAGGTGGTCAGGGAGAAACCCTACCAACCCAGGTTGTGCTCTACATTGAGAACGAGAGAGGACACCATTCACAACAACCTCCACTGAATCACCCCCTTACAGCTATCGACATTGCCACGTGTTTTGTGTGGCAATCACAGCTCTTCGGAAAAAACGCTATAGTAGGACCCCAGCAAAAGGGGAAAATAAACAGGCTTTGCTGGTTATGTTTCCTTCCTCAGCGCAGGGAGTCGTGGAGCTGTATTTTGCATTATTAACAGCAACCCAACTGCCATGGCTTGAAGCTCCCACTAAGATCGGATGATGAATCTGACACCAATTTGTGGAGCTGCACTGTATTTCCACGTCCTAACTTTAATGCCCCCTTCAGATAGAACATTAGCTGTAATTGTGATTACAGTTGTGTTTAGTAAAAATAAAACACACAAAGAAGCCATATAAGGTTAAAAGGTGCTATCTGAATTCATATTTGTTAATGTCATTAGCATAAAAAGCTCCTTTGGAAGACCCAAATCGCTGTGGTCTGGATTGATACTAATGGGCAGCTTCCCAGCAGGAAGACGATGTGCGCTTCATCACGATGCTGGAAGGAGTTTGTCTGCTAGCCAAAATCTCTCTCCTACTGTTTGTAAAGCAGTATCTCACTGAACTACCCCCATTTTTACAGTTCATTACTGCGCAGTCTTTTAAAGGGGTTGGCTGCTGTTCAATTTCATGGCTTCAGAGTTGCAGAAAAGCACCTTTCGGGGTATCTAACCTTCCCTCCAATCTCATGGCTGCTCAATGCGGTAGGTAATATTTCACTAGGTCTCTTGCTCAGAAATGCCCTGTCCGTTGCTCCTGTGATAATCCCAAGCGAACAGAAAATCCATCGATCCCATGTACCGCAAGTAATTAGAACTGGGGCTGCATATCATTCCCGCAAAGTTGTACAGGTCAGGATTTTAAACATGAAATGGTTTTCCGTGGATTCAGCACTCGTCCTCTGAATAATGCAGCCCATAAATTGAAAGTGCCTTTAAAACATTACATTTTTATGCTTTATTGTCCTCAATTAGTGTTGCCATAATTTAAAAACAAAGCTGGTATTTGTCCTTTCCATAGGCTACTAGGATTTTGGTGAAAGGTATGATCACATTGTATGTGTTGTAGCATTTTCATTCTCCAAACAATTTTTATGATTCCCTTCAAATAATGGATCTCCCTTGTGTACTCATATTTTCACTTTTGATTGTAGGCAATTAATTTTTATTACCATAAAAAAGCCTTCTGAAACTCTTTTATGATGAGCTTGTTTTATTTATCTAGTAATTAGCCTGTGATGAAAGCGACACCTCTAACGGCTCAGTCAAAAACCTTCTACTGGCAACATATATAGGTCTGCTGTGAGGGGCTAATCTTTTATTAGATTACAGTTACTGTAAAAGCTGGCATTCAAATGTTTGACAGGTTTTCTTAATTCTAGTTTTCTACACTCTAAGAAATAGCTAGAGGTAGATGCTAAAAAAGGTCTTCAGACTTTACTGCCGTCACAGGGCTTCCTTTCATGAACTGGTAATTACTTACAGACATTTTATAAATAAAAAATCTTTTTATTTCCTTTTCAGCCAATGCCATCAACATTTTAATAAAACATTTAGGAGCTACTGAGAGACACAAAACTATTTCTCAAAGGAATTGCAAATATCAATTTATACAGATGCGTACGTACATGGCTTCTACAAGCTTGTGCTGGCCACCAGCACTTTCAGCCACGATCTCTGGCGGGAAGGAATTAATTTGAACTCAAAAGATGGTTTTGAAAGAAAACAAAATGCACATCCTTTTGGGGTACCACTCAGCTGCAGATAAAGACTATTCTGACCTCTGGGAGGGCTGATGAGAACCATACATAATCTGACTGACTTGTCTCAGCATTAAAACGCCTAATACAATTAGTTCTCTGCTTACGAGACGGAAATTTCGTTTCTGAGCACACATTTCACTTGACAATGGACGTTGTTTGTGGGTGGCCTTCATCCTGCGCTTCGAATTCTCAGGAATTCTCACTGCCAGGAGTGTATATTTTTGTGACTTTGGTAGTTGCTGCAATAATATTTTTGCTTACTGACTGAATACAAATTTTATTTAACAGTTTCATGTACTGCAGGAGGCACCCAAAATGACACTAGCCTTATAACTGTGGAAAACATACTAAAGAAAACCAAGAGAAACAGATAATGACTTCATATAATGCAATAAGCTAAGGAGTGAAAGAAAATGCTGATTGCTGACGACTTTGCCGTTTTTCTTTTCAAGCCTCTTTCTAATGCACTTGCAAATGCATAAATTGTTCTAATGCTCTTTAGGTCATAAAAAGCAAATTGGTAGGGTAAGAACTGTTTTTCCTTGTCAAGTTGGGCACCCTACCTAGTTACAGAAATGAAGACAGTCTGCTTCCTTCTCACCATGCCATCATGATCAAAGGAACAGGATGCGAAAATTTCCCTCACTGGAACGTACTGCTATTCAAAGCCCTTTGTAGGCACCTCACAGCAAAACACAAGTGTCTGCTACGAGATGAAAAGAGAGCGCATGTATTTATTTCTTCAGGATGGCATTTTGCAGCCCCCAAAGAAATGTATGTATGCATGCATGTACGTCTGTACATGGGGGTCGCTAAGGAGGAGAGTGCTGTCTGTGGGGCTCTCTCTTTCCCCTGGGCAAAATCTCAGCCTTGAAAAGGACTCGCAGGCTGCCGCTGGCTCCTGGCGGGGCTCTGCCATCCCTTCCTCTGTTACCAGGCAACATTATCAGCGATGCTGCACATGTGCGCCGGACATTAATTACCACTTTCTGCTCGCTGTTTATATTTTCATTTATGCATTTTCCTGTAGAAACATGAGGCGTTCTCGAGCGAATGAGATTTTTGTTGAAAGGATGTCTGTACCCATAAGCTAACGGGCCCGGTTAGTAAAACGTGCCCCGGTGCAGGGCAGGCAGAAGACCCCTGTGCTCCTGCTCAGCTCCAGCCACACTGGATGCGGACTCAGCCACAGCTGGGAATGGCTGTGCCTCTACCGCCTGCAACCCAGGGCTTCCCGGCACATTGCCCGGCTCTCCCAGTTTCCACCCTCTATGGCAGGTATTTATTATGTTGAGGAATTAAACCCTCAATCCCCCAAATAAAAGCTGCATGGGGATCAGTGGAAATTTTACCTGAGCTGAGGGTTTCAGTGTGTGAACGTGTTATCATCCAGATAGTTAAGGTGGGACTTTGTCCTGGTTTTGTAAAAACAGATGTCAGGACTCGGACACGTGAAAAGGCAGGCAGTAGTTATAAAGTCACTTAGTGCATGTCATGGTGAGCGCATGGTGATGAATCCCCCCGTGCGGGAGGGACAGGCACTTGAGGAACAGGAGTGACATCTATACAGCAATACCTCATTCCTTCACTCTGATATATAAAAAGCCTGTTATTCAAACCAGAGACGGAGTCAGGAGATGTCAGGGCTTGGGTTAAGCGTGTGGAGCTCCCCGCTATGCAAACCAGAGACACAGCACTGGCCATTCCCTCTCCTCCTACCTGGAGACCTCATTTCTCAGCTCCTGTTTCCAGGCCTGCTTTCTACCAGCTTTAATTACACACTGCTGTTTAAGGGAGAAGCAGTGAGCCACACTCTGTACAGCTATTAATGAAAATCTCGTTGGTGTAGGCGGGCAGCGCTGAGTTTGGCACACGGGGGACAGCAGCACTGAGCTAACCCTGCCCGGGGCAGGCACTGGCGGTGGGGCTGTAGACAGAAGCACATGGCATCGCCACCGCCTCGCCTCCTCCGCTGGCCTGCACAAGCGTACAGGATGAATAGAAATTCTGTACGAAAAGAGACTACAGTCTGTGAAGGAAAACGCAGGGAATAAAAGGAAGCAAACTCGCCAGGCACGTCCACCAACCCCTCTTCTGGCCAGATGCCTCCATTTCTGAGCATCAATGCCAGAAATGTCACAGCACTCTGATTTTGAACATGCTGCTACTACCTGTCTTCTAAAAACTTACTCCCCGACCTTCACAGGGTTTTAGACTGAAGTGCCCCAAATCATTAGGCCTATTTAAAAAGCAGGCAAGGTTTTACTGTAGGACACTGTCTCACCATCGTAAGCAGCATCCCTTTTTTGCTTCAGAAACACTCTTCCATCATTCCTCCATGCTAGTGTAGTCTCTGCATCCAGGGCAGCCTGTGCTGTCTCTAGCCACACATATAATAGATGTGAAAATGTTCCACAAGACACAGGACATGATTTCAGAAAGGGAGAATTATCTATCTGTCATTACCCTGCCTCTGGTTTCACTGCAATGACACAATACTTTCAGTCTCTTACAAGAACCTCCAAGAAAGAATTTAGGGCATATGGTACTTCTAATCCTCATAAATCTGGAATTACCCCAATTACCAAGAAGAGACATCATTAAAAAGGAATGACTGTGCAACCACCTTCTCAATGTCACTGTCACTACACTGACAATTTAATTAAAACTGCTGTGCATTAAGTTATAATTAGTTTGTATCAATAAAGAAGATACAGATTTTTTAAAATTCTCAGACTGTGCTCATCAAAACGTACCTGAGCACCGCTACTTAGGGATTACACCAATTAACAGATTTTATCATTCCTAAAGATAAGTGAATATCTCAGAAGAAAATCCTCATCTTCATATGGTATCTTCATGCCAGCATATAAATGGAGTTGACTAGAAATAATCATCTTTACTGCAAAAAAACATGACCCTGTGTGTATGAACGTCACATTCATTATATAATACTCCACATTCTTTGTCCTGTGTTTTGCTGCCTGACATAGAAAATGAAGAGGGATGTGAGGGAATTAGAAGGTAAACAAATAAAAGATTAATTTTAAATTTATTGCACCATTTTTTTGTCAGCAGAAGTCTACTCTGACTCTGGTCTCGCACGCTCAGGTGTAAATCTGGAGCAGCTGCATTGGCACCTGTAGAGTTAGGGGAGGTAGGTGCTTACCCATCAAAAGCTGATGCTGCTTTCCTTCCCAGATCGAAAACTTGGGGAACAGCTTCAGTGACTCCTGCCACGTTTTGTTACCTTCTTCAAACACGGAAGCAGCCCCACTGAAAAGCTCTGCTTCACTTTTTAATAAAAAGTATGTTTCTAACCCATGTGATCCTTTAATGCTTCAATATCGAAAGGCAACAAAATGAACCCCAAATGCATTTTCAAATCTCATATTATTTAAGTCAATCTCAGGATTTCTCGGAGCCTGACTAATGATTTTCAAGCACTTAGGACTGCAATGACTCCAGCTGGGGATCTGATATCCACTTATTTTATTTACTAAATTACTTTACAACTGCTTGCCTTTTCACGTGCCTCATCCTTGACATTTGGTTTTACAAAAGCAGAGCCGCAGCTTGTTCCTGCAGGAAGGCTGCGGCACTCATTTCAGTCAGACCCTCTGCCAGGACTTTTTCGATCCGGACACGGAGAACTGACAATATCCCGCCTTCAAAAAGCAGAGTTTAAGATGACTGTAAAACACACTTGGCCCAGGGATGCAGAAGATGCTGACATAGTAAAGAAAAGGCCAAGCAGTGAAGAGAAAAGCCATCTCTGAAGTCAAGGAGGTTGGAGCACAGTGGAGGGGGCAAAGGTAGCCTTCGACCTCCTGTTCTTTTCTGACACGCTGGTTTCTCCGGAAAGATGAAATTCAAATATGACCTCTGTCTATTTTCCTGGCATACACCTGATTTGCAGTCCTTAGCAGACAGAGGGAAGGAGGAGAGTAGGGCAGTTGAGTAGTTTGCATGCAATTAGTGGAAAGAAACAGGCAGTGCTTTCAGTGTCAGCGGGTTGTATCTGCTGGAGCAAAACACAGTTCTCATGAACTACTGTCACGACACCTATAAAAGAAAACATGCACCTCAAGACCTGGATGTCGTGCAAAAAAGCCAGTGCTGAGTGGAAAAGCGGGGGATCCAGGAAGGAAAGCCGACCAGGAGGTTAAGCAGTCTTGCCAGCGTAACGGGCTGGGAAGAACGTGGCCTGCAGCATGCTTTGCCATTGCTCTCAAAACCAGCAGCCTGTGCTCTAATGTTCATTGCTGTGTATGCAGAGCATGGCTGGGGTGCCCTGGCCACAGCCCTGAGCTGATGGGTGCTGCTGCCTTAGAGCTATAGGACTACTAGAGCTGCCTCCATTAGTAAAGGTAAAGCAAAGATATGGTGGTCCTGGAACCCCTTTGCTGCAGGATGGCAGCATGCAAAAAGGCCAGCTGCAGGCTAGACCCATGTCTGTAGGATGCCAAACACCTTAGTCAGTGGTGAGGAATTACAGTTGAAGTTTGTTGAAGAGGAAGCATCAGGGAAGAGGGAAGGTTTGCCACAAAAATAATCATTTGAGAGACTGGTTCTCTGTTTTGCTTTGTTTCCATATGGAATTCTCATCAAAACGTGTGTTTTTTCTGTTGCTGCTGCTTTAATTCAGACTTTCTTTTCTTTTTGGGAGCAGCGTGCGTCGTCTCCCAACTGCGCTGTTTATGTTCTCCTCAGCTTGCATACCAGCTGCATGGCAACACGCTGCAGGTTGCCAATAAACACAACTGGAAGCCGATGAGACAAGAGCATCTTTGAAGATTCATGCACAGTGTTCTCCTTGGGATGACACTCCATGCCAGATTAAAATCTCTCTGTATATCCAGACACTGGCAGTAACACGGACACTTCATGAAACACAAATGCTAGATTAGTATGGTCACCTCCTGATGCAGGAACCTCAAGGTTGCTTAGCTTTTACAGCCAGATGAAGAGCACAGTCAGGATCATTTGACTTACATACCCCCTCAAAGCATCATTTCTAGGGACAGCTTCCAAAATCATCCAGGTTTTTGTTTAAGTGCTGTCTGCTTTGTTCGACTGCACATGTTATCTGTAAGGTCACCCATTCATCTCACGCACGTAACTGGATCTCCATCTCAGACCTTCCTCTCCCCAGTTCTCCCTCTGCTCCCCAAGTAATCAAGCAAAGCCCCATGAAAACTGATGGCGTCAGATGCAAGTTGGATTTGATCTCAGCTGGATATCTCACTGTGCTGGATATCAACACTGACGTGTTGCAGACTGGTGACTGTGTTTATTATATTCACTCATGCTTAGGAAAGCAAATAAAGAAAGAGAGAGACATCTCCCCTCAGAATATATATCTTAGCACCCCCAAAAAATTATGTATTAATAGTAAACTGGTTCTGCATGTAGGACAATTAAACGTTTATTGGAAAGACAATTACTGCTCTTTAAGCCTCGCACATCTTATTAGTGCCATGAGCAAGATTATCGGATATGGTGAAGACATTGTTCTGCCAAAGGACTCCAGCCACTGATAAATATACCTGGCTGTGGAAAGCCTATGCAAAGCCGTGATGGCCATGGGATGGGACCTGCCATGATGGCATTGGGATTGGACCTGCTTCATGAAAATGGGATAATCTTAATGTGAAGTTCTGCTGTGATGACTGCAGTCAGTGGCATAAAGCCAACATGCCTTCACCAGGACATGCCTGCTTTGGGGGGAGGGCTGGCGAAATCTTTGGTCTGCAAAAAGACAGTCAGCTGCCCAGAGCGGCTGGAGTGCCCGAAGCAGCCTGCAGAAGACAGCACTGGCATCCACACTGGCAGGACCTTGCTCTGTGCTGGACTTAATCCTAAAATTCCTGACCAGAGGAACTCCTCCTCAGAAGCTGGTAAATATTTCCTGAAAGAAATGGGAGATTTGCTTTGAATTGTCTTTGCATAAAATGTTTTCTTCTTTCCAATTAAAGAGGAAAAAACAACTAGATTTTGGGGATCTTCAAACATCAAAAGAAAAAAATAATTTCGTTTCGACTTTCTTGAAGACAAACGTCCCCCAGATTTTCCTCTTTTTTCAAAAATTGGAACATCTTTGGTGTTTTCAGTTTTATAGAGATTACTGCAGGTTACTACCTATTAAATCAACATTTTCGGTGAAAAATATGTTCAAAAATCCCATTGTTATGGAAGAAAACTATCTGAAAAATAGGCCTTAGCTCCAGAAAGTGTAGATTCTATCTAGACTTTCCACCATCCTGTGCTTGGGGAGAATGAGAAACACTGCTGCGGTTTTCGGATTAGGAACTGAGACATGACATAGTGCGATGTAGAGACATGAGCTCTCAAAGAGCGCAAGATTAGCACTGGAGCCCCATGCAGACATATTTGCTTGACTCCCAGAAGAGGTCATGACTCACGCGGCTGTTTCTCCTCTAGGAGGAGGAGGAGGGAAAACAAGACAGCACAACTGCAGACATTCAGACTAATCAAGGTCACAGCACAACTGCGTCTCTGAGCTGAGGAGTTCTACTTTTGCATTGTTTCCTCCAAATTTCACTAACATTGCCCAACCTTAAGAGGCAAAGTTCTTCACTTTTTGTCACCCTAAGTAATCCCAAATCAGTCACTGGGATAGCATGTGAGGTGAAACCATGGTCATGGCCACCATTGCAAATTAAACCCACTAATGGCAATGAGCAATTAAACAGGTCACCCTTTAATATTTCCTCTAGCTCAGTGCAAGCTCCTTAGACATTGCCCCTTCTCCCTCCGGTAATACCTCTGCCTACATTTTTGCCCCTCCCAGTATCTCCTTGCTACAGACTGGTGGGTTTGGGGATAATGTATGGCACACGGCAGATGTATTTCATCTAAACCAAGACTCACGGCAATACAAGCTTTTTTCATGTAAAACATTTTTTCCCTTTCCTGCACTAATTCCTCTGGGTTGTGGAGGAGCGGTGTTCAGCGTGGTTGGTTAATTTTTATTAATGCGATCTCTCCCTCTCCCTTTATTGGTTACATACAGGTGTGAAGTTGATTAGCCAAGGGAAAAGTAAAGTTACACATCATTTGTCTTCTCTTACATTTCCATTGATCAATCCATTCAACATTATCCATTTCCCATTAATTTTCTATTTGCAGCACACCTTATTTTTAGAGCCATAGTTAGCAAATTGATTTGCTGCTCTTAATCAGCAGTTTCCATTTACAGCCTGGGAAGTGGGATTAACACAGCATACTTGCCATTTCGTCTCTGTCAGTGATACCTCACACTAAATAATTCTTACGTTTGGCATGTTTTGCTGATTGAGTTTGCCTTCTGGAAGAACAAGCCGTATGAAAGCGCAGCCTACTTGTTGGGCTCTGGGCCAAGTCTCTAGTGTAGGCACAGATTATAGGTCTTTCCAGCAACACTGACAGGGTGTGTAGAAGTCTCAGGAAGCCAAAATACCTCTGTTCAAAGTCACAGTACAACAATGAGAACAACATTGCTTCCTACATTTACACTGCCTTCAACTCCCACCCCTCTATCAGATTTTAAATGCAATGAAATTCAATCGGAGACTCCGGCTATCTGATGTTATTGCTCTGAAAAGGCATCATGAAGGCAGAATGGGATTTTTTTCAAAGCATCACAGAGGAGTGTTTGAATGAATTAGGAGATAATCTGTTAATTCATCAGATTATTCAAGCATAATGCACACAAATGATAGAGTAAGAAACTTTGCTGGTTTTCTATTAATGGTTTCACATAATGCTGCCTTCTCTCCTGAGAGTTGATTAAAATGTAATTTAAATTGCTCCTGTCTTAGAGCTTCATTGTCTATTATCTTGAACTGAGCCAGCGGCTCCCTATCGAGAGGATGTTTAACAGCAGAACATTAACTGATCTCCTCACTTTTATTTCATTGGAGAAAAATTCTCCATCTTTCTCAGCTGATCTTGTTCATTACGGAAAGATAATGAACACAGGTGATAGCATCCAAAAGAGATGAGCCAGTCAATAACTGATTGGCATTTTTTTTTTCTTATTCGGCAAAAAACACCACCAGCTCCTGTTACCATCTTTTTCAGCGGACCAAAAATGCAACACAACAGAATATGATCTATTGCTGTTCTTGCAATTCTTTTGCCTAAATTAAATAAATCTCCATTGACATATATTAACTTCAAACAGGAATAAGCCTTATTACAATACATCATTGCAAAAAAATAAGTCAGAACTTTCTGGCTTGCTACATACTGTTTAATCAATGGAAACTCTTTCTAAAAAATGCATTGTGTTAAAGTAATTGATTTGGAAGGGAGAACTATTTGCCATATACTTTGATTTATGTTTAAAGACTTCTTTTCTTTTCCCTTTCCCAACTGAAAATAAGAGTGATTTGGCAACTAAAACCATTCCTCATGCAGACTGAGTGAAAGTAACACTTTATTTTCTTCGTTACCCCAGTGCAACCCCCCCAATCCCAGAGATAAAAATTGTTACATTGAGCTCCCTTAATATACACTAATTCAATATCAAAGTCGATCATAACACTACAATAGAAAACAGCAAATAGAACTCCAGAATAGAACTCAGTGAGGTTTGTCACATGTCTCTTTATTCCTTGATTCTGGTACAAAGCCAGAAATTTTTCCGTCTTTCACCCTGGGTCCTAGCGTAGTGCATTTCCACAGAAACTTGGCTCTGTAGGTCAACTAAAAGAGCAATTCCGTAACCATTTTCTACCACACAGCGCTGATGCTGATCTCCAGGTCTAACATTTCTGATTTTGCTGAGTATTAGAGTGCTCCATGGAACAGCCATGCAAAATCTCATCTCACTTCCATCCCCTTTACAGCATTAGCACTTTTTCACTTTGCAACGAGGCAGCATGAACATTTTTTTAAATGCTGTGAACTCTTACCATCTCAGAGAAATATGAATCTTACATTGCAAATCTGACTTAGGCACTTGTTCCTTGGAAAACAGCACACAAATGTTGAGTAAAGCTATGCCTGTACTAGTTAATTAAGTAAGACTCAGGAAGATCCCCAGGTCCTGGGTTGCGGTTGTCCATATTATCCAAAAGCAAAAGGGTTCCCAGGCATAGGACTGGCGTCGCTCCAGTGGGTCTACCAAACTGCTGCTGAGCGCAGTGGGGACCCAGCCACCCTCTTTTGCAGGCTGGGAGATTTTCCCAGCTTGGAGATGTCAGTAAACCTCAGGTACGCTTAATTTACTAGTGTAGATACTAGCATAAATAGTTTGAAGCACTCATGAGAGACCTGGAATAAGATTAAGACCAGCTGGAACCACTTCCAGAGGTGCAATGTTAAACACATGCTGAGTGGGAGCAAGGCTGGGGAGAACAGGACCTGCCCGAACCATCCATTTCACATTTATTTCCACAACTTGAGAATATGCAAAATACTACGCTTGTTTATTTATATCACAAAAATAACCATGAACAGGACACTCTGTGTTGTAAGGTACTTAAACACAGTATCAGTGGAAAGTATTTTAGGGCAGTGGTTTTGCTGTGTACTCGAAACACATTTCCTGATTAAGAAAGGATGCTATATTCCCAACAGCATAATCAGATGCATACAAAAATTTTTTTTGAGAAGTCACAACTGAGCTGTAAGCCATTATGTATGAAAGAAAGCTTACAGAAGCAAAGATGGGAGAGGTAATCACACAGCCACAAGCATTGAAACAAATTTGCATAAGGGTAGAGTCGTGTTTATGGTTGACAAGAGCTAGGAAAAATCTGTTAAGTAGATTAAGTAGAAATATGCAGTCAGACAAAGATAAATTATCTCATTTGGCATAGTATTAAATCTAAATTGTGGTTTAAAACATAGAACGATGAAAAAATCAAAATCGCTGCAAGGGAAGTTGAAAGAACTCAGCATTTCAGCACAATGAAAGGAATTCTTTTTTCCTGCTCCTTCAAGACCCATTATGTAGCATTTCTATTTTAATCTCTGAATTTCAAACCATTTGCTTTGAACCTCTGTATTTTACACTCAAAGTAGGATTCTATTGCATTATTTCAAGCATTTACCAAGTTAGCCTAACTGCATTTCCTATCACAGGCAAAAGGGTTTAAAGAACTGTATCAAGAGAGAGTTTGAAAATTTCATGATTTGGTTCTTCTGACCAAGTCTTCTGAAGTAATTACACCCGACAACAGGAGACTCGAAATCTGATAGCGCATGAAAACTGAGAAATAAGCAAACTAAAATAAATGTAACATGAGCTAAATGGATAAGTTTTTCTCACTTGCTGGTAATTATGATTTTAACACAGGCAGGATGACTTTTGAATTAGGTATCCAGGGTCAGTAAGAGCTGCACATTCATTCATTAAGTCTCTTGCCAAGCCAGTTCCAAAGGAAAAAAATTGATCTTTATTTCACCTTGTGCATATATACGTAGTAAATCTCACAGCAGCAATGTTTTTGCTATGGAATGATAATGAGTTTGGTGTGGCCACGAAGCTCGAGACTGTGACTGGTTTGGAGTCACCTATCTTACCCAGAAATGCTGACTAGGAGTGGAGATCATGCACAACCCAATCTGACTCAGAGCACTGGAGGAGTGCAGACGCAAGAGCCAACATCCACATTAGCAAATTGTGTGGTGCAATAGGTGGGGAGCTCTAGAGCGGAGCAGGACTCAAGGTCCTGAGGACCCAAGGTCTACGCTGTATGTGTTTTGGGGGGCTACTTCTGATTAGCTCTAGCACCCATCAGTGGCTGGGGTACATCAGTGTGCTCCCAGGATGCAGACTCCAGCCCAGTTTCATCCATCGGGATCAAATTGGTGCACACTGGGAAAGCCCCCTGATGTGAAACAAAGTGGGGGACAGGCAGGAGATTCACTTCAAAAGTATCTTCCTAATTTGAACAAAAATGCTGACCTAGCCTAGACTAACGGTCTGAATGAGAACCAGTTGCTGAATCCAGAGCGCTCTTGGGCAGAGTAACAGGACATGAATTAAATACAGCACTTTGAGGCCACATTAAGGGCAGCCACTTATGCTTTAGGCGCCCAAGAAATCAAGAAACTGATGACACTACTTGTTTACAGTTAGAAGTCTTTATAGGTACATTAACAGACAAAGGAAAAGATACTGAGTCAGACGTGAAAATTTTCACAGAAGCTATCAGCTTTGTGTTCTGTCTGGGAAGGTGCCAGCAGTAAACCACCGTAATTTCTGACATCTTCGCGTCTAAACATCTCAGCAGAATTGGTGCCTCTTCATGTACAAGATGTGGGATGAAAAACTACCTGAAAGCAGATGGCATTCATTCTTAATGTTTATACATTGCTGTATGTACAAATTTTAAACTGCTTTACAGAGTTTTAGGCATGCAGCTCTTGCTGAGTTCAAATGAGTTGCACATGACTAAACCGCCACGAGCTGCTTAAAAAAAAACAACCCCTGGGTCTTAAGTGAAAACTCATTGTTTAAGTGTTGATTATTATTTTTTCTCCTCTGAGATTAATTAAGGTCTTTAAGGACCACAAGGGAAAAGAAGAAGGAGGACTTGCTCATCAGATTAATTTTTCCATGTATGCGTGGCTAATTTTCAGTTGTGGCTGAGATACGCTGAGAAGAGAAGTCAGGATGCACATGTGAAGACACACGTCTGATTGTGGACCTTAAGGTAATTGATCCAGGTAACAATGCTGGTTAGCTGAGAGAGAAATTAAGAGTTGAGAAACCATCAAGACATTCTTAACAAGGGACACAGCCACTTGCATGAAAACCACTAGAAAGGAGCGTTAGGCAGCCAGACACTAAAAAGCACTTTGAAAGTACGAATGTGTTTTTCATATGCTTTAACAGAAATATATTCAGGGAGCTCCAAACTGTCTCTTGTTACCTGTAGATCTACTTTCTCAGCAGGATGAAGTCCACCGAATAAAGCAAAATGAAAGAACAAAAAGAGTTCTTCCTTTACTGCAGCATACATGGAGGCAGATCCGAATTACGGGACTCCCCTAGCCAGAACGACCATGTTGTTTGAGTCCGTCTGAGGTTCTCCTTACAGAATTATACTCCAGAACTGTAAATCAGTGCCGGAAAAACACAATTTAAGCAAAACTGCAGGTTAGAAATCAGGATCTAACTAACCCTTTTTCCTCCCATGGGGCTGATTTGCATGAGACTGATTTAAAATGCAGAATAATACATGAACTGCATGAGCAGTTTAAAGGTTTATAAAATATCCTAATGCTCTCTGTACCCAGACAGCTAATTTAGATTTTTGCTGTGGATTAACTCACAAGCAGTCCAAACTCATCTTTCCATTAACCCATCTTGATTAGCAAGATCCCGACCGCCGTACGAGAGGCGAGCTCCATCTCACACATACTCATTTGGATTTGGAGGGTAAAGTGCCCCGATTACTGTTCTCTTTTGTGACCAAGAGTCATTTTAAATGGCTTCACTAATCTGATGTATGGGTTAGATGGGGAGGAAAACCTTCAGTCACATCAGCTTAAGAACTAACCATCATGATCTACATTAATTGATGTGGTGCACAGTCTCACAGAAGCCAAATCATGGTCCCAGACAGACTTTGAAGGGCTGGATCCCTTCCCTCTGCCTTAGATGCAAATGATTGTGATATGGGATAGTTCAGCAATGTGAAAGCCCTCCAAGTATCCAACGGAGGGGAGACTAAACAATAAAATCCTATTGAAATATAATGCCTGCTTACAGGGCCATTCAATTAATCAGTTCCTCTGCACCTGAGGTAACATTAAATATTGTCCCAGCAGGGTATCCAGTAATTTGCTGAGTAATAATTACAGCTCCCAAACAGGACACAGCAGGAATACTGTTTATCCATCAGTGTGCTACTGTTTATACATGACCATAGGATAAATTGCCTCAGGCAGAGGAGGAAATACTAAGGGACAAAAGCTTCAAAGCTTGCTCTGGTGCTCTGATACTAACCCCAAGATCTACAGTAGAGCTACCTTCACCCATATAAAAAACCCATGATGTTTCAGTGAGCTTCAGAATATTTTGATATGGGCCTGACCAGGACACAGTGCTAAATGGATCATTATTTGGAGCCAATATTGCCATTTTATCTGATGATATAGCATGGTCTATGTGAAGACCATAAAGTTGGCAGCTGTTAACAATTGGTGAAGCAGAGACTGATATTCAGAAGTGCTCCACCTTGTTGTCGCAATCAAAACTGACAACAGTCACCACAAATAACAAGCAAAAACTTGTTGTAGTTTTGCTATGAAGAACTGTTTGGGTTTCTTTTGGGTCTTTTTTGAAAGAAACCAGGGTGACACTGAGTGATGAACAGTAGACCTGTTCCCATAGCAGACCTTACAGCTTGCTGTTGAGAATTACAGCCAGCAGGGAACTGTGCATTACTGCTGCCTGTGAGCTCTCCACTGTGAAGGTCAGGAGAGGACCTCCTTCTACAGAGATGGCAAAAAGGTATCCTTCATGTAACACTGATATAAGAGAGGTCTTGAAGAATCAGGCAGAGATTGGGTTTCTAGACAGCTGGTCTTCTGTTTAGTTTGATTTTTGTACACGTCTGTGCTGCTCAGCAGTTCTGTCAAGGGATTGGGCTCCTCTGAGATGGTTATCTTCTTGTAAGTCAAAGTCTGATTTTCAAATACTCACATACACTCAGAGAAATTCAGGCATATGCCACAGATGTGAATCACAGCCATGACTGTAACAGTTGACAGGTGGGAAGGCTGGAGCTTTGTTGCAAAGCACCTAAATACTACAACATTTGTGGGACAGCTGCAGATTATTTTAAGATATATGACTATTGGACTAAATAGGAAAATGAATCATTCAATGTGGGCACTATTATTATTATTGCTTATTTTGACAGACATTTTCCTTTTATTTATGTTGTACTCCATTTTTTTCAGTGCTTCATTTTGTGCTTTTTGTTCCTCAACATCCCAGTAGGGTGAATGGGCTAGTTAGTATTTGCTCAAAGTCAATATTTCAGGCTATTTGCAAATTTAGGCAGAGACAAAGCCTGCTACACAGACATTGTAGTCAGTTTTTGAGTTGTCTCAGTTGTATGCTCACCCCCCTAGTGACTGACTAGCTTACATCTAAAAAGGAGCCGTGGAGCAGTATAACGGAGGCTGGATCAGCACACATCACCCTGTGCACGTAAGAACCACTTTTCTCACTGGCTTCCTAAAGGTATGGTGGAGGAAACTGGCTCAGAAGACCCTTGATAACTGCATCTTAATCCATGATGTGCAGTGGATCCCAGCTCAGGTCTCTTGGCTCAGGGCTTCAGCTCCCTGGGGGAGCTGGGCACCCTGGTGGCTGCTGGAGGCATTCGGCTCCAAACCAGCACAGCCGAGAGCACCGAGCCACAGCGCGTCACAGTATCTGGTGTGAGATACTGCTCCTGTGCTCATCTCGCTTTTGTGAAACGAGCTGTCTCACAGCCTCTGGTAACTTGGGAATTCAAAGAGGGATGGAAGCTGGAAATAGCTGCGTCTCCCAGAGGTGAGATCTTGTTAAGGTGAGAAAAAGAGACTGTTTGGTGAGAGCAGCGAGCCAGGAAACCTTCCTGTAAAATCCAGCTAGCAAAATCCATGCACATATGTGTCTGTTGGAAAGCATCTGCGTGGGCTGGTGATGAGATTGCAAGTAGGGTCAGTGTGCATGTTGGGGGTGCTTCAAAACATCCCAAAACAGAGCAGGAGATCAATCACCTAAAAGGCTTGTCCACAGTGGGGTGTCCTGTGACACTGAGGTCACACTCTTGAGCTTTTCCCACAATTTTTAAGGCTAGAAAGTTTCTTGGAAATCTAAGATGACCCCCTGAAGGACATTTTTGTGGGTGAGAGTAAATGCAGCAGGTGTTGAATTTGCTCACTGAAATGCACAATAAAGTCACATATAAAGAAACTGCTTGCTCAGAAATGGATCTTGTTTGGACAAAATCTCACAACCCTGTCCTCTGTCAGGCACCACCTGGCCCTTTCACACTTTCCACTACAAATAAAATGAGAAAGAAATGACCTGACAGTCGAGAGCAAAATGCAATTAGTTTGCAGCTGGTTTAGAGAGGACAATCATTCCACAAGGTGTATCTGCGTAATGTATCAGGAACGAAGAATTGACATGGCATGGGATGGAGGGCATCTGCCCACACCTGACTCCTATTCAGGCAGCATTTTGACACAAATCTGTGCATGAGTCCCACCGATGCCAAGGAGATGGAAATATATATTTAAATTTTATTGCTGTAGAGCAGACTTTTTGCTGAGGATGAAATGAAAATGGCAAAATGCATATTAGGCACCGCCAAAATAGCCCGTTTTTCAATCCAACCAGTAGCTGGCCCTGTTTTGTCTTTCCAGAGCTCTGGGGGGTTATGGCCTATAATATGACAACAACAGCAGAACTTTTTCAGCTGATATAGATGACTTTGCAGCAGGCATCAGCAGTAGCATTTACTTTCACCAGAGATGAAAGTGGCTTAATAAACTGCGTTTGTGTCAGTGCTGCATGATGCATGTGTACAGCATCGCCATCCGGAGAACAGCATCCAGAGGCAGCATGGGAATTGATGACTCAGGCAGCAAAATTATGGTTATGCCGAAGGAGCAGGACTACATTCTTCAAGCAGAGGTCATACCTCCCCAATTATTAGTAAGTTTCAGTTCAATTAGCTGATGATTGTTAAAATGTCACTCCTCGGGATTATGATTCGTTTATACAATTATCAAGTAACATTACAACCTGTCCTGTTCTCCTTTTTAATTATGTAGCCAATATTCTGAAGCTGAAGTATAGACGTATGAACCAGGAATAGATACAATCAAATAAAGAGTATTGCGTTGAGCCCCCAGATTATCAATACCTTGTGTTTTCTGGCAGGAGCAAAATATGAATGATGTTAAAAACAATTAAAGTCATTAAGGTTTTTACGAGAATAAATTGAAGAGATGAAGATTTAAGGCTTAGAGAAGACATGTGCAGAAGAGACTGAGAGACAGTTCTGCACACTAATAATCAGAAAAGGTAAATCTAACACTCCTGTTTATTCTGTCTGGGAATTCAGTAATATCCAGACATCTAGAACATTAACATATGTGAAAACTGAGAATCTATAGAAATAAAACTAATTTGGTATACGGTCCTGAACAGAAGGGTAAAGGAATAGGGTGGTGACCACAATTAGTCTGTGTTATTCTTGTAGAAAGAGGAATTTAGTAAAACTCAAACAAGAGCTAATCTAGCTCTACCCGGGGGAAAAAAAAAAAAAAAAAAAAGACTGCACACTGCTAATCTAAATAGCTTAAAATGGAACAATAAACTCTTATTTCAGGACAAAAGTCAGTCATTAAACAAAGTTAACCTAGCAGCTGCTCCCTAGGGAACCTCCCATACTCTCTTCTGCATTGTCTAATATATTGGCCCTTCTCAGGACGATAGTATCAGATTAGATAGACCCAGCTTTAGATGTTAGATGTGCCAAATTGGATGAGCTGGTATGTTCCTACAATATAAGAGCTCTTCCCTCATTTAAAAAGAAAATGAACTAAGCACAATCAGCTTCTAATCATGTGGTTTTCAAAGTGTCCATTAAAACTAATGAATAGAAGCAGTGTGGAAAAAATGCAACCAGGATGGATGTGCTAAGCTTAAGGGTTTGAGGGCAGTATATCAAACATCACTTGACCCTCTTCATTCAATACAACATGATTGTTAATGAGGAACAATCAATAAATGTTCTTCAAATAAAGCATCAGAGCACCGCACATGAGATAAGCAAAGAACAGGAATTTGCCAAGAGGGGATGCACCTTTCTTTGTCATTACAATAACAATTGCTAATGCCTTGATTTAGACTCAAAGGACTCCTGTAAACTTTGTTTCCTCATTCTGTTGCACATATTTAGTTGAAAATTCTGTCTTAGGCATTCCTAGCTAAAGGAGATCCAAAATAATTCCAACACCAAATGTTTCAGTGAAAACAAGGATCGGGGTGGATTTTCTGTGTAAGTTAAAAATCAAAATTACAATCAATTAGTTGTCTATTCGCATAACTGCAGAGAGATTACAGAAATTTCAAACTTTTTAAAAAAATATTTTTCCTGAAAGATATCTCCATTTTGTTAAACAGCTTTATTCCCTAACCATATGGAAAATCTGAGGTTATGCTGCTCACATTGTCCTTCAATTTTTGTGAACTTGATATATTAAGTAATTTGTATTTTATTGGAACAACACAGGCTTAAAAACTCCCCACCTCAGAGTAAGTTCTCGTTCTTTAAAATATGTAAGAATTATATACATATTTTTAGATAGATAGATACAATCCTTTTCTGTGCTTCTGTATTCAGGGACATTTAAGTGAACGTCTGCAGATAAATCTCCAGCTAAAACTTAAATGACTTTACCAGCTGTCCACAGCAGGGACAGTCTGCAGCTCGTCTATTATCTCATCTGGTCTCACCAGCTAAGTATGGTTTGGTCTAGTGAACTCTAAGATGACAGATCTCTAAAAAATTGTAGGTATTGGGTACTGCTGACAGTTGTATTTGTTATTTGTTGGGTGGCACACTTCCCTCTCTGTCAATACAGAGCATGATTTTTAGATGCTGCTCGGGATGCTATTTTTTTCAGATGAAACAGAAGCAGGAGGATAAATAGTATTTGCAAGGGTCCACCAAGGATTTTCTTTCAATTTCCATCACTGATAATAATTAACAGTATATCTTTCTTTGAAGTTCAGCAATTTTTCTTTCCATATCTACTTGTGCTCTAAGTCTCTCCAGATGAAGGTACTGTCATGACAGACAAATAAATTTTTGGAGCTGCTGCATTGATCCAAAGACAGGGAAAACCGTGGTGGAAGTGCACATCAGATATTAGGCGGATATCAGGTTTTTGAGAGGACATAGGAAGATCAAGGCAAGAAATCTACTTGTTTTTCCCTGTAATACAGGGTGAAATATTTACAATAATAGAAAACTTCCAACACGAACATCCTCCCAGGGAATATGTAGAAGGAGATCAGTCTGTAGACACTTCCAGTGCCAACGTTTGTACTGAATGTCAATAAATGCATTCAGCATTCACAAAGTAATGTAACTCAGGTTTTTTTCCCTGCCTCCTTAGTGTTATGTAAGTTGGACCATTTAGCAGCGCCCATAAATATTGGACTGATGAAATCAAACTGATGCACGCACAATACCACAGTCTATACCCACTGGAGTTTCTGGGCTCCTGGGAGTCAGCGTGCAGAGCTGGGCTGTGTACAGCTGGGCTCCAACTGCCCCAGCACAGCGGTCTCTTGGGGCAGCAGACCATGCTGCTTTTATTTCATGCTGATTAGCATCACACCACCATTTTTCATGTATAGAGGTGCACCTGCACTGTCTCACATGATGTGCTGCCTGCATTATTTCACAGGTAGGACCAGTCAGGTGGGTCCTGGCAATACAGTGACGATCGGTCCCACCGAGCTCTTGCTGTCTTGGGTACCACCCTCTTCCTCCTACCGATGGGAGTCACTGCTAATGGCCGAGCGGTGGTGATGAGCTGTGCTGGAGTAAAGCAGGAGCCCTCATCCCAGGCTGCTCCCTTGCCCAGCAGGAGCTCAGCCGGACCCAGGAACCGAGGGCTGACTGAGGGGCAGGGAAGCGCTGCCGGGGAAGCCGACTGTCTACACTCAACCTCTGCATGCCATAACAGCTCCATTAACGAACCAAACCTGTGCTTTTGCCCTCCACCTTGCTGATGGTAACAGCGTGTCGACCTGCAGAAAGGGGCAGCGCCGAGCAGAAGGGCAGCACTTCAAGGGCGACCATGTCTCCTGCCAACGCCTGAGTTTTTTCACTAGCTTTTCCTCAGGGGCAAGATGTCTATCATAGAGCTTAGCTTAGGATGAGGGCTGTAATTCGGTAGCCTGGCAGGAGCGTTAGGTAGGCATGCCTGCCTGCATGTGCACAGGTACAGAAGGAGCCTTACGGTTTGTCCCGCTGTATGGCCATGTAAAAACAGGAATAATTTAATCCACAGTGACAGCTGATGCGGGTGAGAATTTAGAGACAGCACTTGAAACCCAGGAGCAGCAGCAATCCGTCCAAAAGCTCTGTGGCACATCTGCTGGCAATTTGACCCCAGAGCTGCCATCCCACCCATCAGCGCATGCTGCTGCTTTGGAAAACTCAGCCTCGTCCTTCTCATGTAAGGGAAATCAGTCCCGGTCACCGTAAAGGCCTTTCCCCATTCCCATCATGATCCACAGAATCTCTCTTTACATTACAAAATAGGATTAATTACAGGCTGCATGAGAAGCAAATAAATGTGATTCCTTGGTGTACATGGTGCTACAGTTAACCTCACACACCGGTGGCAGTAGACCCACCAGTCTGCAGAGCACTCAATTGAAAAATGCCACGAATCAAAGATCCCTTCTTGTTAGAAAAGAAGCAAAACCCCCACATCTTGAAGCTTCCAGGAAAAAGAAATCTACTAACTTGGCATTGACTGTCACTTAACCTGCAGGCAAAGCTGCCAACATCTTGTAATTACAAGTACCTGAATTATACTGCAGGTATTGATCCTCTACGGTGTGGAACAAGAGCGATGTGTTGACCCCACTATTCCTTTTCACCAAACAGCTGGGGTTTGACAACAACAGAGAATCAATGTCTGGGTAAACTGTCGGGTTTTTTTTTTTCCCCTCCAGTGATAATTCAATTTAGCAGCTATAAAGCAGAAGCTAATTCTTTGCCTGATTGTATTTGGGTTTTTAGAGACTTGCTGCCCTACTGTTTCAGAAAATAGCCCTGTCTAAAATTGTCAGAACACTTTATTCAAAATCACCAATTCCTTCCCATCAGTCTTGAGTGGGCCTCATTGTTATGAGTCTCGTTAGGATGTTTCAACTGAAAAACCATATTTCTATTCCAGTTGTCATGGAACAGGCAGTCTCTCCCAGTGGAATGAAGAGCTGGCATTACGTTCTGGAAAAAATGTCCCATAAATGTATTCTTTATATCGAAAGCTTGATTCTGCCACGTTTACACAAGTTGACTGGCGGATTTTAATGGAAATGCTCTGCTTGATGAAGGAGGGGAGAACTGCTACAAAATAAATCATAAATAATAATTAAATAAGAAAGAGAAGTTCTAAGAATATTGAGGTTTCAAATTTAGGCTCACATGCTGCAATCTGCTTGGGTATACTTCAATTTGGCTCTGTGCAGAGCAGCTTGGATGACTGTCATCTTAAATTGGAACTAATTGCTTTGCTATCTGTGCAGAGGAATCTGTCTATGTATGATCTCCCATTCCCTTGCCAAATTCCAAAATGAATTTCTTGAAACACCTAGTAAGACAGGAGGTAAAGGTACATGGATAGGGATACAGAAGACCTACTTCCCGCTGTAGAGCTAGTACCTGGTGCCAGGGACTCTGCTCTTGGTTGGCCTGTAAAGGGACATCGTAGTAATTTTGGCAGACACACAAGGCACGTTAGGCAGCAGTGAATCAGTTAGTGTGAGTTCACAGCCTGAGAATTAAGAGCGCAAGGAAAGAAAATAATCAAATTCCACTGAATATATGGCTGTGAGAGGATGGAAAGAACCATAGTAATGCCTCATTTTTAAAGTTACAATTTAGCTTCATGCCTGTCTGAGATTTGATTTAAAATTGCTAGTGCTTCTACTACAGAAAAAATTAAAAACAAACAAATAAAAATCCCTTCTAAATTTTACCAGCGCAATGCATAAGCAGCAGTTGCAGCTCTGGAAGTGATATGTTATGACTCATTACAAAGCTGTGTTCACTCTGAATACTAATGCTGAAAAATTAAATATCATCATTTTAAGTTGTTCATCATCTTATCAGTGGGAAGAAGTGCAACGTGCTTCTTGACTGGCAGTAAATAGTAGTAATTATTATATATATGAAACAATATATTAATCTGTTATTATGAAAGGTTCCTCAAGCATACACTTCAAGCTACCTCCAGCTTTGCGTAAAGAAGGAATGAAAGGGGAGGTTCACTCCTAATGGGGTTTTTAATCAATATCAAGTGGGACTGTCTGAAGTATCCAAATTCACAAAAGATGCAGTCTACTTACTGAAACCTCTAACTTTCCCTGGAAAATTTCTGCAATGCACTATGGTGTCTGCCCATTGCATCTTACATCTGCACATGAACAACACACCAGGAGTGGAACACGTGCCAATGTGAAATAAATGGAGCTCAATACCAAAACCACAGGTACACAGTTGAGAAGAAAAGAAGAGATAGGGGATAGGGGAAAATTTTGTGGGCTTTTCTACGTAATTCTAGCTCTGTGTTATATAACTTAGGTTTCATGTCCTGCGTAGTCATGAGGTATTGGAAGAGATAATAATAGACCTTAAATTGTTACTCCTTGGTAACTTTTAAACTCAGAGGTGTGATTAAAGAGAGGAGTGTATCAGGGCTGGAAAATATGATGTGGGAACATCTGGAGACAATTTGCAGAGTGTTAAAATAGACTATATGTCCTAATATTTTTTTTCTGCTTCCAGTATCTGTGATTCTGTGCTAACAAGCGTTTTTATAAAATCAGCTTTTAATAGCAGAGTATCAAATTAATAAGTATAACCATGCTTGGTCACGTGGCACCTAGTACTTTGTAAGCATAAGATTAGAAGAAGCATCCCTTCTCTCACAGTTACAGTATGTGCTCGTTCCTGGTCCAGTCAAACATCTTACTCTCACATATTCCCAATGTGCTGAGTGTGTCCCCAGCCAGAGCAGGACACCTCTCCTGAGCTGATAAGCAAACCCCTGTTTCCCTCTGTCTCTCTCTCCATACATGTAATGTCTTAATCATGCCAGTAACTCTATGCACATACGGCACAAAAAAACAAGTCTAGGGTTTGGTTTATAAGGGTGATCCCAAAGGACCAGCACGAAAGCTTGTGTAACTGCTCTTCGCAAACCAATATGAACCAGAGGAACGGGGCAGGTCTGAGTCTGCTTCACAGAGGATGCTCTGATCAGACTTGAAATCTTTATTTTCTCAGAAAAGTCAACTGTTGTTTTCTTCAAATATGCTCATTCTGAGAAGTCTCCAGGGCACACTCAGGTTCACGCAGAATAAGTGGTTCCTTTCCTGCTAAAGCTCACCGACTCTTAAAGGCCTTTTCATCTGAGAGCGCTGCTGAAGGGGAGTTGGCTTCAATTTAAAAAGAAAACCCGCAAGAAGACATTAAGCCACCACATTACTTACGGCCACCAGCTCTGCTATGTTTGCATGTCCCAGTCTCTGCACAGGACATGGGCAAGGCAACGTGCAGGGATGGGGAAACGAGGCAAAAGATGGATGAAGTCTTTCAAGGTTAAATGGGAAATTTAACTGAGGAAGTCGGCAGTGGATCCAGTTAATCAGAATGACATCTCAGCCCTGCTCTGCCATGCTTAAGCCAAGACATGCTTCTAGCTGAGTGCTACTCAGCACGGTAATGCCACTGGCCAGCGTCTGCAAGCTAAGCAAACGTGAGATGCAAAGAGAATCCAAACAAGGAGCACAAAAATACATGAAAGATAAGGAAACTCTGTCAAAAAAGAACATGAGACAGTAAGAAAACCCAACATAGCTGAAAACACCCAATATAAACAAAGAGGATTTGAATCTGTGATTCTTAATATGACAAAAACGTATAAATTAGTGCAATCTCATCTCTCCCAGGGGAACTGAGTAAGGAAGAGATGCACACAAACATTTCAGTGTGTGCTCAGTCCACCTGTTGAGCACTCCGGAATTGTATTATATTATATTATATTATATTATAGTCTTGGCCAGCTTCTAATAAAGATGACAAGTGAAGAGCAGGGGCAAAGGTTTCAACGTACACTAAAAGCAGAAAGAACATACCTATTTCATTGTCCTGTGACAAGCAATGGTGTCCTAATACATGCTCAACAGGCACTACCATTTCACTGTAGTTCATCCACTTTGGTGATAAGTACAAAGCCTCCCTTTCTGAATAGAAACTACATGTTGCTTTTCTCCCTCATAAAGCCATAGTGATTATGTGGAAACAGCAGGGGACTTCTGCCTCCCCAGAAGATAAGGTTCCTTACGTGAGCAGAGCGCTTATCACTTACACAGCACCTATCTGCAGGGCTTACGCTTACCATACAGTTCTCAGTGAAATAAAAATCAAGTCATTTACTCTTTGCTGCTTAGTTAGTTTTCCTTTTTATAATCCCGAAGACCAGAAAGAGCAATTAACACAGGATCATTTTTCCCCTAGTTCATTAAGTTAGACTCGTTGATAAAATGAGTGAAGAACTTGCAGTTAAGCACTGGACCTGGCCTTGAGGGTGGAGTTTAGATCTACCAGACTCCCTGCAATCTTGGGAAAGCCAATTCCTTCATTGTTTCAGTTTTCCAAAGCTAAAATAATGGTTTTGCTCATCTTCCCTCTGTTCAGATTTTGACTGCATTAGGATCCAGGATGGTATTGTACATGTGTGTCCAGAGTTTGAAAAATGAGCGCTTCTCCTGCTTGAACACACAACAGGACTATTATTATCACTAGAAATAATAAACTACAGAAAGGTTTCCTCAATTTTTGTGCCCTCATCCCTGGTACTTGAGGATGGGCAGCACAACCTCAACAATATTGTATTTCAGAAGTCTTCCGGCTGTAGTAACTTCACCCTTTTCACCTTAAACAGCCCCATTTATCTCTACATATTGATTTCCAGTGGCTCCTGAATGGTGAGAGATTGTTGGGTCTGTTCATAGGTGAGAGGAAGAAGCCTCCTGAAATTAAGGTTCCCTCATATTATTTCATTATCGTGGGCAAGACTGCTGATGTGGAGACTGCAGGGCTCCCCAGCAGTCAATGGGGTCTGTCATCCCAGAGATTAGCCTGGTCACTATACCCTGACAGTACAGTCAATTTGGTACATCTAGCATTTTGCTATACTGAGCCTTTTAGCTTCTTGCTGGCTGGAGCCAAAAAATGGAGAATGGAGGCCTTTCCTATAAAACACTCAGTTCTTTCTGCTATGGAAGAAGAGAGCCAAGAGCTGCAAAAAAGCCTGGACTCATTTTCTTTCAATTTTCCATTATACAAAATGTTCTCAGGAGAGATTAATGTCTGCTCGTGATCAGGCATTACTTCATCCAAGAAGGAAGGAGAACTACTCAGCCATCTCCCAGAGAAATGAAAGCAATCTCAGATCAAATCATCATTCTCCTGCTTTGATCAAGTCATCATCTGAACTAAGTCCACTCAAGGAAAAAAAAATGTGTTTTGAGGCAAAACTTCAAAATTTGGGTCCATGTTCACCAAAAACATACAACAACCAGGAATTACATAGAAAAGACCATTCTCCAGATGTTTCTGCAACACAAGTCCAATCATCCAGCCACACTTAAACCCCTAACTTGATTCTTCCAGCTCAGGTGCACTAAGAGCTTCCAGTTACGGGATGCCTGGACCCTGTGCACAGGCTGGCTGCATGGCACTGCCCCAGCCAGGTGGCCTTCTCATGGCATTCTGGTGGCTGGCAGGGTGGCTGGAGCTGGCATTCCAGCTCTGCTCTGCGACCAACTTGCTGAAGGTCTTCAAGTAAGTCATGAGTTTCTTCCCTGCACAGATTTGGCTTCCCACCTGCGAAACAGGCAGAGAAACTAAGCGTGCACCTGGTTACACTATCTATTTCTACTTATGGCAAATGTTTATAGTACACCAAGTACAGAAGTAGTAAAGGATGATTAATTTCTGGATCTCACTAATGAGGTACGAGCTGTTCGGTTTATCTGCACAAAACACCGCGAGAGCCTCAGAAGAAGAAATAATGCACAACATTATTCTTTTCTAATTGTTCATAACTCTGTCTGTGTCTGAATTACCAGATATGTTTGTGTCTGCTGTGCAATGCACAGCAGCGAGGCTATGGGTTTTTTTCTTCTTGCTCTGCTGCGAGAAGCCCATTATGCCATGGCACACTAACTCACAAGACCCCAGCCTCACTTACTACTATTCACAGCCATGCTGAGGGGGCAAAGGTACATGAAATCATATGGCTGGACATTATCGTGCCTGCCATCTGCTCCTCCTGCACCTACAGGGAAGTCAACCAGAGGCATCCATCTGTCACTCCATACAACTTTCCTCCTTGGGCTGTGCACCGCTCGTACGGCTGCAAAATTGGTATACTTCAGGGGATCATTTTCCTATGAAGCATCCTACCCCTGCCAGGTGTCTGCTATTGGTCTCTCACGTGACAACCAACCAGCTTAGATAGCTGCTTAGTATCTAGGACTACCGTAAACAGGCAAAATTTAAAGCAAATGTAGCAAGGAAGCGATTTGAAAACATTAAAATAATTCAGTAGATCAGTTTTTTTCTTTGGAACGAGTGTGGAAGGAACGAAAGCACATTTAACACCAGAATAAATTTAAAGATGATCTACAGAATTACGTTTTTTCTCCTCAATATTAAATTATCAGAGCAACTAAGATGAGAATCTGGAGCTGATCACACCAGCTGTCTTCTGACAATGCCTAAATGTCTGTACTAGCAAAAGAAAGCAGTTGTCAAGAGCCAGAAAATAAATTAAGAGATACTTGAGGGATTTCAGTCGGAGTATTCATGTGAGTAGCTGCATGTGAAAAAGGACTTGCACAGAACTTCTACATATGCTTTCACTAGTGTGGAAAACAGGAGGAACACCCTTAAGAAGATGGTTTAGTGGATACCTACTAGCTTGCAGTTTTGCAAATACATGTTCTACTAAATCAACAGGTTTGCAATACAGTATCAGTACTTTATTAACTGCAGTAAACCCATACCTAAAAAAAGAGCTTTATCTGCCCATGTCCTAACTTGAATTTTTAATTGCTTTCTCTTCACTGTTGTCTGAATCTAAGCAACTAATCAAGGTTGGGTTGTTTTTTTTTTCCATTGCAGGTATGTCCTAAGTTTATAATTATGTATATCAGAAGAATATAACAACTTATAAAACTGCCTAACTACTTACAAACTTTACAGGCATCATGGGTGAGAAGCATTCCCAGCAAGGATTTCAGGTGGAATCGAAAGTTTACTAGGATTACTAGGACCCAAAATGTCTAAATTAACTACTATATACTTGGAACCATTACAGCGCTGGCAGGACAAACATGGACATTGTGAGTTGAAGCTAATAAAAACAAGGGTTTGAAGAATGAACAGTGTTTTCAACAACATGAACCCTGACAGAAGGACACAAGTAAGCCAGTCACAGCTCACATAACTAATTGGCTTATATCTGTCATACTTGTCTGTACCATATATGTATTTTACTAATATAAAACATAAAATAAATATACATAATATATATTATATAGAGAGTAATTGATTTCAGTGGAGTTATAATGACTTAAACCAAGCTAATCATGCACTTATTTCTGTGCACTGAGAATCTGATCTAGTGAATCAAAGAAATTTGAATGGTGTGACTCTGGACTTAGTCTACCAGAAATATAGGCAGAATATGATCTTTAGACCCTCTAAAAGCATTAATAATAAACTACTTTTCCTTATTCCTTGTGGCAAGGAAACAATTTGGTATCAAGCAGCTCACACACTGAAAGATAAAAGTTCAGAAAGAAACCTGGAAGTGTTGCTCAGAGCACCAGAGATCCCAGGGTTTCCCTTTGGTGACATCTTTCTTCTTGTTACAGTGTAAATGCAGCACGTTTCATGCTCTTGCATCCTCTGTTCACTTGTGTGAAATGGTCCCTAAACAATACCAGAAATTAATCCTCATTTCCAGTGCTTCCACATTCCTATTATACCTACTGTTTCTTTGTTAACTGACCCATAATTACTGAGCCTCCTCTTTACCAAAGCATGTCTCAGGTGTAAATAATTTTTGAAGAAAAGAAGTTTAGAATCTTTTTTTGTTTTTCTTGCTTGCATATTCTGGATCTTCTCTTGAGCTGGATCAGCTTCACTTGTTCAGGCTAAGCGTTTGATTTCATGACTGCCAGCATAGATATGGTCACAGGGGAATGAACAGACATCGTTTTTTGAGGGAAGCAGCTTGGGTAGCCAGAACTCTACCTAAACTTTGCAGCATTCTCCTCACAGTCTGATTAATTCCTTTTCAAATGCTAGCAAATAAAGTTAAAGGAATGAAAACTGCAGGTGCTCCATCACTGCCAACAGTATTTTAGAGTTTTGCAATCCCAACATACATTAAAAACAGCCTAAGGGTGCTTTTAGCATACTGACTTAGAACTACGCAAAGCTCCTTTAAAAGAGACCCATTAAATCCCCTCCATCACAAAAACTGGCTGTACAGAGGAGCCATCACAAATATATTCAGTTCAAAGCTGAATAAATAGCTAGAAGGCTGCTGACAGGAATACTATAGAAGCGTAGCAGTCAGACATGTATTTCCAAGGTCCCTCCTTTACATCATCTCCAACTGTGCCACAGAGCACTCTTTTGGGGTGAAGACCATCCACAACACAGTTTAGCCTCTGCCTCTCTGCAAAGGCTGTAGGAGATACAGTTAGGTAACTTCAGCGTCTCCCAACCAGTTACTTAAGAAGTTCTGCAGTATTTTTGTGAAACGTATCACTACAATATATTTCCTCCACGAGATCACAGAACAGCAGGGTATACAGTTCACACACAGATATCCATCACCTTTATGTTTGTAGAGCACCTAAACAACGGATTCCTGGTCCTTGCTGGGGTCTGTAGAGGCTTTTGGGCTGGAAATAGGAATACTGAAATGCCACTGCCCTCACCAGAATACTATTGCAACTGCAAATTCACTGATGACTATTTCCATGTTGCGCTCCTTGCTGATACTGATGGGCATCTCCTGGAGGGAGCAGCCTGAATGAGTTATGGGCGAAGCTATGCATCTCCCCTTTTCCTGTTGAACAAACCTACCATGTTCCTATGACAACCAGCAGTGCCAAGGTCCTCTACAAATGAAAATGGGGTTGGAGAAGGGGAAGAAACCACAAGATTGATGCAGTTCATATGCAAACTTGCCCTAGAGGCAGTATCTTAACAATCTACAGTGCCTGATGAATGCACCATAGGGTAGCAGATGTGCTTAATGCATGTACAGCAGACAGATTGAAATTCTCTTTATGCTGAACAATGGAGAAATAGATTAAGTATTGGAATAAAAAAAAAATTAATATTTTAAAACACTGAAATATGCGTCAAATTCAGTAGACTATGAGGTAGTACCTGTCTCCCCCTGGATACATACAGTTCCCAATCTACAACCCTTACAGTTTAATGTAAGTGACAAAGCCCCAGACCTGTCATGAAAATACATCCTCAATAGTGGCCAGAAGCACTATGAATGATATCAGTGAACGTCTAATGTAGCTACTGATTTTATATATGAAAATGGCAAAAGAGGTGCTTATAACTGGTGATTTATGTCTTCATTAAAACACTTGTCCTTCAAACCAAACCCTGCAATTCATTGAAATTAACAGGGTCTTAAAATTGGAATATGTATTATAAATTAATGCATTTTTATCTTATATAATGACAAGTATAATACTATTGGCATCCTACCTTTCCTGCATAAAAAATACTGCCCGCTGCACTAATAAGTACTGGCTTACTCAGAAAAGCAAACCTAAAAATGTAAATCTCTAAAGCTCATTTACCAGAGGATTCCACAGTATTCTGCCATAACTCAGTCCAGAACTACAACAGTTTTGCATTTTCTGAATCTGAGAAGCTCTCAATTCAGTGTCTTCTGCATTTCAGGGCTGTCAAAGTGAAACCATTGCAGCTTATAGCTTTATAAAGGGAAAATTTTCTCACTGCCAAATTCATGACTGTTTCCTACTCTTGCACAGATGCATTGTAGAAAATATGTTTTGCTTTGTCTTGCATGAAAAAGCAGCCACAGATGACTAGCCTCACAGAATGACTTTGTTTTCTTTCTTACTAGAGCTTTGACATGCAGGGAACTGCAATGATCTCAGAGCAATCTTCCCCACTCTTGCTGGGTGAGCTACCGTCGCCCGCTCCACACTTCTCCTCCTTCAGTGGTAGCTTCCGAAGGGCTCACCAGCTGCAGCCCGGGCAGCTCTGCCAGGCTCCTTCCTCTGCACTTTAGAAGGAGCACCCAGAAATGCTGCAATAAGAAATTCTAGGTGTGGGTCCTCCTTCGTACGCTGCAAAGGGGCTACTTCTTTTGGTAACTCGTCCCTGCCTGTAGATGCTGAGCAACATAATACACGGACCTGCGAGTCCGGGCAGGGGTCAAACACCAGCGCGTTCAGCTAGCGACTCTTGTCAGCAGGAGGCCGATGGCTGAAGAACTGCCTGATGCTGCGGAGCAGAGAGGAGAACTCACTCTCACTGATCCCATGACTGAAAAAAACCACATAAGCTGAAGAGTCTTTCCTAGCATGGTTGTCTTGTTATCGCTGACTGTAAAAAAAAAAAAGCTCTTGGTTCCCCCCCTCTACCTAGTAAATTTTTTTTGCTTCCCTCTTAGCACAAGAACTGATGGATGCGGAGGAAAAGCTGGGTACGGAACATGAAACAATGCCTCCTCCGTCGCCTTTTTTTTAGCTTGCTTTTCTCCACCTGTCTTTTCTACAAAGCACACCTCATGATGGAAGCTTTCAAAATGAGAAGACGGTGCCACAGGTTAAATCAAAATAGGCAATTTTCCCCCTTTGTTTTTTCAGAAGTCTCTTTTATAGAGGCTTCCATTTCTGGTAGCCAGAGGCTCTCGGCAGCGGGAAGGCTGACTGAGAATTGTTACGAAATGTCATTTTTAAAAGTCTCTTTATTAATATTTTCCCCAGATTTATTTGTTTCAATAGCAGAAGATTTACTGCAAGTTTTAGAGTTATGTTCAAAATCCATGAACGCGAAGGATGTTGAAACTACACAAAAACGTATTGCTTTCCAAAGTAACATAAATAATACATTTGTAGATATTGAGACCCGCTCTATACTAGTTGAGACAGAGTATGGATGTAATGTATTCACAAGCACTGTGGATAAATCACCTCGATAAATTCTTCATGCTATGCTGTAATCTCCAAAAGCTCTCTGACTGGTAAAAATCAGCCTTGCTGATCAGTTTACGATTCTTTTCACTATCTTGTTATTCATCTGCCAGTGACACCTGAGGTTGAAACAACTGATGTCTTTATACATCTGGCACCACAGAACAACTTGACTTCGCAAAAGAAAGACTTGATTGTTTTTAAAAAATACTAACACAAACCTACACCCTCCTGCACACCACTACCCAAGTCCTCCCTCAGCATATCAGATCGCTCTTTAAATAAAAATATACTTATCTGTGCTTTGGTTCTCATGATAAAAGGCAGTAGTCACAGCTTTTCAACAATTTCTACTTAATATTTGAAACACCTCTGAAATAGTTCTTCCAAAATTATCTGTGAAATGGACGTACTGCATGACAGTCCTTTCTTAACAGCAATAAACATCATATTCTACTCACAGCTAAACTTCGGAGAAATACACCTCTATAAGATCATGCATTACTTTAAAAATCAACTGCAAATACTGCTTTGAAGATTTAAGAACCGAGGTGAGCCAAGTGCTTTATCTGAGCTTCGCTCCCTTGTGAATGCTGCTGTCCAGAGCAAACACACACCAGTGCACCCTTTGCGCTAGATCATGGGCTCAGCAACACGCCACTCCTACCAATATAGTCACTGAACAGGAACAGAAACTCTTGTCACAGCCAGTGGCAATATGCCTCCAGTCCAAAAAGCAGTACACACAACATGCAGTTTGGAGATACAGCAGGACCATGTGTGATCTCCTTTCCTCTATGGATATAAAGCTTGAATCCCTTCAATCCATAGGACAAAAGAGGCTTTGCACTTGTCCATGCCATCCTGAAAAGCATCACCTCTGCTAGACCTAAAAATTTCACCTTGAAACACTGAAGATTGAGATTTCCCAGTCTCCCATAAGCCATGAGACAGCGAGTAAGAGGGACTCTATCATGACTTTGCTGCATTGTCTGAAAAGCAGAATACAACTTGCAAATTAAAATTTGAGACTAACATGCCCCTACTCCATAAATGTCATATTTGTGATTTAATATGTTAGGATAGATGTTGGTAACATCGTAATGAAACACCACCTGATTTCCAAATGAGTATTTGGATTCATGAATTCATTTGGATTCATTTCCCGTCCTCTGACATTTTGACAGCAGGCACCTGAGGGTGCACAGAACATTCCCCATAGGGGACACATCCCTTTGAGGATTAAATGTAGGATTATTCAACCAGGAAATTTAATATTAAAAGACAAGTACTAGGAGACAGATTTCTTTTTTTCATTCATTCTTCACACTTTTTGTAATAATTTGAATACTTCTAAAAATAAAAGCAGAAGGATGGCATAACCAATGCCTGTTAATAGAAAAATAATTGGCTTAAATGAGGCACACACTCATATGCACAAAAAATAAATGGCCCAACAATTCTTTTGAGAGTTACAATATTTTTAGCCATATGGTATTTCTTATTAATTGTTATAATTACTAACTAAGAGCCAAATGTATGCTCGGCACTGTACAACACATCCAAATACTGTCAACCCCAAGCCCAAAATGCTTATAGTTCAAAAGATGAGACATGTAGGAACAAGAGATACTGAGAAATGTAGCGACAAGAACAACAGGCCAAGGTCTCCCCGATGCTCGGAGGCGGATTAAGCCTCACTCTTGCAGCTGCATCAGGAACATCGCTCCTCTGAGAATAACAAAATGGGCTTTAAGCCTTTTCTCCTCCACTGAGTCAGCAAAGGAAAAGCAGCAAGAAAAAGGGAGCATGTTTTTGAGGCTTAACAATTCACGCTAGCTCTACAGCATATTTTGGGCCTTTGGCAATTTATGCTAATTGAATGTAACCCTCAAGCTGTTCTTTCTGTGATGGGGCTGCTCTGGAGCACGGCCAGCCCAGAGAAGCACAAGCTCCTGCGCTGAACTGTGCCATGCAGCTCTGGGTCGCAACAGAGCCTGTGAACCAGGGGAATAACGCTGAAAATTTTGATACAGCAGTGAGAAACACTGTGGGAAAGGCATGTTGCTTTAGTAGGAGTGAAGGACAATTAACTGGATGTTCTGGCTTGGGCTTGGTACTACAGCATCCCCACAGCTCACTCTCCCTGCTGCTGGGTTCACTGCCCCTGCCCTTACATGAGGCCAGGAGTGGGCAGTGGCCTTCTCAGGGCTTCAAATAACCACGTGAAGTCACCAAAGAGCATCCTCAGCTTGCACAAGAAAGACGATTATTTTCTATAGTGGGAAACACCAATGAAGACAGGTACCTTGTAATCCAGCAGAGAAGCTCAATAGCCAGGAAGGTGAAGAGATGCTCCCAATAACAATTAAGACCAAGACATTTTCCTCAGAATTTCCTTTGATTTCTGAAACAGATTTTCCTGAAAGAAGAGCTAATCAAGTGTATGTACGCTTCACACCACTCACTCCAGATTTTCTCTGGCTCTATAAAATACAAGGAGAGAAGACCTTCCTTTTTCCCATAGAATCCCTTTCTTGGATGATGTACACTAACCATTCACTGTCCTATGTTGTCTCCAGTTCAGCCATCTGCACCTCAGAGGTCAGAGGATTTATATCTGATTCCCTGTCAGTCACATACATGCTTTGCAGTGACTTTGCAACTAATGGTCCTTGTCATAAATCTCCCAAGGGCCAGGAAAGATGCACTGCAAGATGCATAGCCGAGGCCCAGGGTCCTGTTACGCTATCTTGTAGATGATCTCTCTCCTAAGGGATTGCTCTGCTTGAAAAAAAAAGCTGCTAGTGTCCACTCCTATTAAGGCATAGCAACTACTCCATTCCTGCACATACTCCTCGTCTGCTCCTGGGAATCAGTCTCAGAGCATCCTCCTTCCCTAAGCACCTATTGCTCTTTCTCTCTCTCTCCGGCGCAGGCTTCATCCTCAATAACTGTCAGGGCACTTCTGTGCAGCACAGACTGTAATGTGATTAACTTTATGCTTCACAACCTCAGCGTTAAGAAGTAGGTCCCGGGGCAGGGATTTGACATGAGGCTCTCAGGGCCTCGATCAGAAAAACAGCTCTTCCTTCCTGAAATGGCAGAACAAACCAGCTTTGAACTAGGTGAAATGGCCAGCTGCTCTAAGGAAACAACACTGCCAAACCCGAGCACTACTGAAGTGAAAGACGTAAAACGGGAGATAATTGCTCCGTTCTACCTCCAAGACAAGGCCAAAAGATCACAGGGTTTGAAACCATTTTCTTTCTCTCACTGCGCTTTAAGGCTCTGAATTAACTCTCTATATACACATATAAGTGGTTTGCCCTGCAAGCATACTGTTGTCCATTCATCAGGTACTCTCATTGTTTGTTATCTTCACTTTCTTCTCTTTGACATCTTAATTGTGGTGTCTGCATGTTAATTGTTAATGCCCTCAGCAATGAGAAGCTGTGATACCATAATGAATTTGTAGCCTCTACAGGAGCCAGTGATATCTAATGCTTTAGAAGATACTGCAAAGTCATCATTCTCCTTCCCATGGGGTGCTAACTTCAAGCAGTAGTGCCTTTTTCAAATGCATAAAGGATTAGAAACTTCAGGTTAAAGTACTGAGAGCCCCTCACAGGCTGGCCACAAGGGAATTCCAGCAGCAGCAAAGCCCTGGGATTTACAAAATGGACATATAATCTGGCCAGAATTCGTGCTGTTTTTCATGCAGTTTACACAAAAGTACTGTCACTAATACTCTCTGGTTCACTCGGAAAGCCACAATGAAATGTGATGTGAGGTCTTGTATAAGTGCACTAATTTTCAAACTCTTTTAGTTTCTCCTGCAATGACTCATAACTACTGATGACATTGGCTATCAAGTTACTTAAGACCGATATTCCTCAGGGATGAGAGGGAATTGTTTGTTCCCTTTCTAGCAAGAAGGAAGGTCCATGGGTTAAAGACTACAATGAGACAGAGTCTGTTGTACAGTCTGAACATTTCCATCTAAGCAATATTTTAGCTTTCTATGCAGAGCATGCTTTATTCCGTCACAGGACTGGACACGCACTTCTACTGATGATGGCAGTGGCTTGAAAGATATCTATATGCACCAGCAGTACAGAGTAAGAACAACAGTATAGGGAACACAGAACGTGCACCCAATAAATGTTTTAGTGTGTATATGAAATATGCCTACAGATTGCAACTATACCTGCAATAAGAAATGAATATATCTGCTTTTTTAAGAGCAATACCCAGTCATCTCTCCCCAACCTTCATTGCTTCCTTCCCTGATGATGCCTTCACTGACAGGATGCAAGAAAGGTTTCTTTTCCTCCTTCTTCTCGCAGCAGCTGAAATCTGTTATAGCAGAATAAGGAAGCAACATCTTGGGAAAGCTACTCCAATCATGGCAAGCTGCACGGCAGCGTCATCACTCAAGAGCAGCCTTTGTGGACCAAGTGCATGTGCAATTGTACAGAAAGGACAGAACACTTCTCCTAGGGCATGAGACAGATCAGCACATCAGCTATAACAGCTTAAATTGGAGACTTAAATTAATTGCATACTTTCACTGGAACCTAAATTAATTAGTTAATGTCTGCACAATGCTGTGACTTTATAAAGTACTGAGTAAGAAGCATTTGTTACCGCTACTATGAACTGTAAATGTACACTTGGTTCAGTGCCCCTTCTTTTTTTTTTTTTCCCTTTCTTTATAACTCGGTTTTAGTAAGCACTGATCATTATTCATCAACTCTGAAGCAAAAGACTTATGTTCTGCACAGCATTACATAGTTTTGAAACAAAGTCTGTTCCTTACATTAGGGGAAAAGGGATCAGATTTTCCAAAGTATCTTGGCACTCCATATCAGAGACACACCTAGTGCAATTCTTAAAGGCACCTGCAGAAGTTTCATATTTAGCTACCATTAAGATGAAAATCAGATGAACACCTGGTTAAACTTGCTTAGGTACTTAGGAAAACTCACTGAGCGCCCAATTGAGTTGTTATACATTTGTTGATTCGGAAAACCTGGCCCCAAAAGCGTGCCCTTGTCCCTGGATATGACAGGGGCCTGGTCTTGAGTGAAAAGAACCACGTCATCATCACAGTATAGACGAAAAGCTCGGTGACGGGAAAGCTGGTGGGGCTGCACAGCACTGTTCCTTCAAAACCTGGAGTGGTGGATTCCTTCTGGGCACTTGTGGCACAATCGCAACAGGCACACCAGCCAGCTTGGGGAGTCGGTTCCTCCACCCCAAGAAAACATGGCCTTGGGGTTGTGGTTCCCTTGCTTTCTCTAGCTGAAGGGATGTCGTTTTAAGTTACTGTAGCAGGGGTGGAGTGTTCTTCCTGCCAAGGTCACTTTTCAAACATCTTTTGTGGGACATATAACAAGCATCTTCCTCTTATCCAAGAATAATGTGGGGAAAAAAAATCATGTGAAATGAGACTGTGGGCTTTTTCCAGACCTTGGGAGTATATCCCGCCCTTGAGGTTTCAGGCATTAGAGGATATACATAGTTTAAACCAATAATGTACTATGAAACAATACATTCATACAAATTATGTATAGGCCTTGATTTTTCAAGGAAGTTTTGCAGATGCCTATCTTCAAAATAAAGACCGGCCGGATGCACTGCTTTATGAACCAATGGCTTTATTCCAATGTGTAACTTAGATGATGTTTCACAGCAAGTTTTTTTGCAGCTGGAGTTTTGAAGTCTTTCATTGAGTTCAATGTGCTTAAATTTTGGCATATGCTCAGGTTCCTTGGAAATCTATTGTAGAACTGGAGAGGACATCTATATCTTCACTATTTAGAGACAGGACAGGGATAATATCCATCACATGCTGCCAAACTGGATGACACTTAGTTTTATGTGTATTTCTTCTAAACTGCTTCCACAGCCTGAAATGAGCTTGGTTTTATAGGTATTTCTTCTAAATTATTTACAGAGCCTGCAGTGAGCTACAATGGACACATAGACAAGTGATCAAAACTGGAATAACCTCCACAGTTAGGTCTTCCTTGTTCAAAAATAATGGAATGTGGAGGCCAAGGGGTGAGTGGAGGGAGGAGAGTTCAAAGTCTTTGCAAAAAGTCAAAGACATTTTTAACATATGAAAGTTCCAACACCTCAACATGGTGGTATAAATATCACTGATACCAATGGTACATGTCCATGTGCATGGCAGTTCACACATGGGGGAATATCAGATAACAACGTATATTAAGTATCTAATAGCCATTTTTTTGTCTTTCTCCCAGGAACACTGTCACAGACATTGGATAATTCATAGACATTAGACACCGGCATGTGAGCCGAAATAAAAAAAATTCTTATGTCAAATTACTGGAACACAGTACAACAGTAATTCAAGCCTATGGCCAGTGGCTGCTACAGGAGCAGTCTGCCTGGTGCTAAGAGCTCTGTTTACATATTTAACTGCCTTTGCTGGATTAGGGCTTGATTGCAATATTGTCAAAAACATACCAATGTCTCTTAGGCACAGACAGCAAGAAAAGGCGGCTTTGGGGAAGGAAATAAATGTTTAACAGGATATTTTTGTTTTATAATGCAACATATCAAAGCAAGTTGGGAACACGAAGGCTGGGAGTAAAGTCCCAATCCTACTAAAGCCAATGGGAGTTTTGCTACTGAACTCAATAAGACCAATATTTCACGGTCACTAGGCTCCTGTCTGCATATCAGTAACGTTTCTTCCTCCACTTGACTTGACGCTGAGTCTCAAAGACACACATGTGAAATTGCACAAGCTGCTAAGTCTTTGTTCCTGAAGTTTCATTTCTATTAGAGACGGATGAATAAGCTTTTGAAAGGGAAAACAGAAAAAAGTCAAATTTGTACTTCTGCCTATTCACTCTCCCTCTAAAACCTCTCTCTCAAGGCTTGAGGCAAACCAAATCAAATGAAATACTGAATCTAAAATAGGAGATTAGACAGATACATTGTGGTACAATGGGGATTGCTTCAGGTCCAAAACACAAATAATTCACAACATAAGATGAAAATAATATTGTGGATTAATTTTTGACCTATCAAATTACTGTTTTAACAAGCCAGGAATTTTAAAACCAAATCCTTGCAGTGTTTTTCAGCTTGGGTAAATATCCATATTTATATGTATGTATTTAATATCTCTTGGTCTTCTAGCATAATGGTCATGGACACTGTTATCAGAACATTCCACAACTGGTGGGTGAATGCTTGATGAATATGAACACCGGGAAGTTATCCATCTTCTCATTAATTTTGAAAAATCTACAGGGTTCTAGTGCAAATAGTACCAGTATAAGTATTAAATTGAAAGTACTTAATGCCAAGAACATAAACAGACTATCAAATGATATGTGCAAAGACACGAATTGCTTTCTTGCCAGAAAGAGCAAATATAATAGTGTAACTGTCTGTTGACTTTTTATCCCAAATTCAGTGTCAAGGACTTAAACCATGACCTGAAATTCTACAGCCTCAGGCCTATTCCACATCTTTCTGTGTTTCAGCAAATCTGCAAGAATGGTGGAGAAGTTTTCAGAATATGTTAGTTGTTTGGGATGGTTGCTACGTCCTAAATTTCTATCTGCTCTTGGCAGAACAAGGCAGAACATCCCCTCCCCAATAGATGTACCTCAAACTCTTTAATGAGTTTGTGCAATCGGTGAAACGCTACCAAACTGTAATGTCTTCTAGGGCAAGAATGTTCACAGAACCAGCAAATCTAAAATAAATATTGCAAACTATTCATGGGGACAATCTTAGATTTAGAATCACAAGAGCCATGCGAGTCACAGAGTTGTGCTTATCCAGGCAGCGAGCAGGAACATGCTCTCGTGTGTGTGCAGCTGAAATCTCACTAAAGGGCACATCAAGGACACTGGAGCCTACATCTCATAAGAAAATGCATATTCAATTTAGTTTCTTTATAAGATGCACCAGTTTGCTTTTAAAGCTCTCTTTTAAAAAGGTCTGTTTTCCAGGAAGGGATCACAAAATGCAAAGTTGCAGCTTCTTTCAAGAAGGCAAAGTTTTTGCTGAGAAACTGAAGCAACAACCTTTAATTGAATTCTGGGAAAAGCAAGTGTTGATGGACTGCTTGCTGCGAGCTGCCCGATGGGCAGTCTGTTACCAAGCCACATGACTCTCAAATAAAAACGCTCCAGCCCAGTGAGTATCCCAAAAAGCTTTGTACATGAAACACTGCATACCCAGAGGCTGTTTACCTTTCTAATTTTTAAGCAAACCAGATGGAATCTGTTGCTGGATAACCACTCCCTGCTGCTCTCTTTGCTCAAGCTAACACCTACCAGCCTAACAGAGCACAACAAAAATGTTGTTTTCTTTTCTCTCTGCGACTCCTCGTGAATGATAGGAAGAGACTCTCTGCTGATCACTCTGTATCGAGTGATCCCCAGTACCTTTAAGCATACGTCAGCTGTATGTTTCTATCACACAGATTAATTATACATGGCTTACGCAAACTGAGAGCCCTCTGTCGAAGCAAGCAGGCTCATTTGCGCTAAGGACACAGTACCTAGCGGTCACAGGATCGGGGGTTTGACGGAAGCTTTTGAAATCATCTAGATAACCTCTGTCTCCCCTGAGAGATGTTTTTTTCCATTCGGTGCTTCAGTGACAGACTAAAATCCTCCTGACTAGCCTGTTCTAGCGTTTCAGTGTTCTAACTTGCTAAAGCATTTTTGCCTGATGTCTAACATCAAGCTACCTGCTCTATAAATCCATTTCTTCATGTCTTATCTACTACTACGGGCAGAGAACAGTTTATTCCTCTGCTTCTGGCAGTAGTCTTTTTTGTACTGTTACCATGCCCCCCCACTTGCTATAAACGAGCCGTGTATAATAGTATAAACGAGCCATCAGTGCATACCATCTTATTAATACCACATAATTATTCACAGGTGGTACTTGGCAATAGAATCAGGAGTTGGTGGGTGTTAGTTCCTATTAGAGGCAAAAGGCATTGTGAGGTAATGTTGCTCAGCACCTTTCAGAAGGCACTGAGAATTTGGTCTTCTCTAAAACAGGAGTTTGAGAAACTTACACTGCTTATCAAATATTCATGAAAAGAGGAACGAGCCCCTGGACTTGCTTCAGACTCGAATGGGGCACTGGCTTGTGCCAGCCTTTCCACAGGGTGAACTTCACCACAACAGACCGAACCGAAAGGCAGTCAGGCTGCCAGTTAAAACCCAGGAAGGTGAGTTGCATCCACAGCACGGGGATACAAGGTTTGTGACAGTCTGTGTTATAAGGCACGGCCACTCACTGCCATTTTTGCTCAGTTTGCTACAGAGTGTGGTGCAAACCTGCACATAGGAGACTCTTTCTATTGATATTACTGGGCATCGTGCCAGGCCTCGGAGATGAAAGAGTGATGCTTGGGAACGCAGTAAGTGATAATGGCATGAAGAAACACTCAGACTGGCGTTTATTTCCAGATGCTATGGTGACAGGTCCTCATACAGACACTGGTGCTGTAAGTAAACAGAAAATAAAAGTCCTCCCATTTTTCAGGAAAATAAATGTCTGAAGTAGAAAGTCTCGTATACAGGTCGTGTGCCAAGGGCTCCACCACTTACCTTTCTCCATATTTTTCTCTAGTTTATATGCAACTTGGAAGCCCTTAGTGAACAGCACATGCATGGTAAATTATAATGTGCATGTTTTATTACAGAAAACGCAGACATATTGTGGCTCATGCTGTAGGGCTTAAATCGTCACATTAGGTCTCTATAAAAAATGGAGATCGCTCAGCCTCATGGGAAAGGCATTTGCATCTTCATCATTACAGAGGCAACAAACTTCATCCATAAAGATGTGCCTAGAACAAATGGCAGCAAATTGTGGACACGTGTTTTGCTTTAATTGGTTCTCATCAACTCAGTCTAGCTAGTGACTTCAAACAGCTCTAAGAAACCTCTTCCAAATTTTTTGTTTTACTCTTTTTATGGTTTTTTTTTTTAAAACGTCTCAGAGATTTCAGATTAAATAGAAACTTTGAAGATATGGTTTGAAAGCGCTGCTTCTTTACAGTTACATCACATGTTTAATTACTTATTGGTAAATGATGAGTGACTAGAGGTAAAGTAGCATCGCCCAGAGCCCCTGTCCTGGGCCAAATGTCGCACTGCACTTTTTGCAAAGTCTACCTCTTGACGACTGGGATCAGATTCAAGCCAGCTACAAACATATTCAAACGAGCAGCTGCTGCTAGTGCCATTTTTACATACTGTTCTTGATCAGCATAAATGGATGGAATATGCTCTTTTTGGAAAGCACAGCAGCAGAATATGGATGGCAATAGACTGATTACATGACTCATCTAAAATTCACCAAAAAAAAGACGTATGCTACATTTAAAATCTTATTTAGATACCGGCCTCACTTTTAAAAACACAGCTTACAAATCCCACTAGTCTGTAAATCAGACAAACATCTACTTAAGTCTTTTCTTCTAGCCCCAAAGCCAAGCAGTCCTCACGAGGACGAGGGTCCCACTGTCTCAGATACCGCACAGACACAGCTGATCACAGCACAAACAAACAGGGGTGGGAACAAATACACAGAGGAGTGCAGCCACTACTGGCCCAGTGGCACTGCTGGGACTCAACCAAGATGTGACAAGCCCCATAGCAACGCACCAGTTTGGGCATGAAAGTGCTTCTTCCTATGTTTCTTAGCCACAGGCACGCTCACACAAGCACAGATTTTTGTCTCTCCAGCTGATCACTGTTTCAACAAAAACCATCAATGCTTTGTTCAAGCCACCCTAGTTTTTGACTCACAAGAATACATACATAGGGCACTTCTGTCTATAGCCTGAAGCCTCAATTAGTCATTCATAACACAGCGGACAAGATGAAAGTGCTGCCACATCAGAGAGGCAGCACCGTGGACCCACTTGTTGCAGTTGCAGATGAGGAAGACAGGCAGGCATAGGACACTGGTGAATCAGCCCAAAGTAGAAGGTCCTCCTCTGACACTTTCTCTGAAGGTCTGGGTTTTTTTCTTCTCTGTATAGTAGCAGCAATTTTCCCTCTTTTGTGCAAATGAAACAAATAAAACCGTGCTGCAGGCCATTCTTATAGCATAAAGAACAGTTACAGGAAACAAGTTAAAGAGATTTCCTCTTCCTTGGTTGCAGAACGCACTCCCTGGAGATTGTTTTTAGTATTGTGGTGTAATTGAGGAAAAAGTGAGCTTAAGTAACACACCTACAGGACATCGAAAAGAAAACTGATTTGATAGGAATAAATAACTTGATGGAATTTGCCATAGGCTTCTTACAAACCAGCCAGCCAATGAGCTAGTGAAAAATCTCATTCCAGATGCCCAAAATATCTCTTATATAGCTATAGCTGTTGCATTTATTAATGATAACTACATTTAGTACACATTTTTGCTGCACTCAGAGAAATAAAGCCATTTGTTTATCTGTCAGTAGAAAGAGTATGTTCAGAATCCATCTTTTCAAATTACATCATGGAGTTAACAATATTGTTCCCTATTCATACTGTACATATATGTGTGTGTATATATATAGCGTGCTCAATCTTTCCCTCTTCATTTTCAGTGGTGCTCTATTTGCTGCCTAGATCTTCAACATATTAACCCAAAAAAATTAAATTTAAAGCAGCAGGGATAGCAATGGGAAATGCTGCCAAGCAGGGAAACCTGATATTAAAAATAAATAAATTACAGAAAGATTCAGCACTGTCATAGGTTGGATGTAGAGTATACCTTCCTTTTTTACCCTAGAAAGTTGGTAGAAATGTATTCATACAGTTCAGTTCATATTTTCATTACAATGACCCTAATGTTGGCGCAGCAACTGAGATAATTTTAGAATTAAGTTACTATTCAACACGCAGAAACATGCCAAAATGTGACCAAGCATCCTAGGTCCTCAGCTACTGTGAAACTACCACAGCCCCCACTGCTGTCAGTGGGTTTCTGGTTACAGCCCTCCCTGAGGAGCTCTTCCCCCATTGCACTCCAGCCAGGCACCCAACCTCTGGGAGCCAAAGGTGTGCTGCCGGGCAGGTCGTCTAGGCACATCTGGCCTAGCTTTATGCTCATGAGAGCAAAATGACCTTGGGTGCACCTCCAGAGTCTCGCCTCTGATGTCATGAAGACACGGCTGAGCTTCTCCTATGCCATAGGAGAAGCTGTAAATAAGAATAAGAACACAAGCCAATCTAGCAAACCAAAAGAAATCTCTCACTTTATACCCTGATGGCAGTGAGTAAAGCAAAGATATGATATTAACTAGATTTCTGTAACAGGCCATAAAATATTTGTTAGACTTAATTTTCACACATGCCAATAAAAGTAACAGTCCTTGCATTGCTCATTCCATGCATACTAAGCATGTTTTTCTGGTTTCTGGCTTGCTTGGACCAGAGTAAGAGAAATCCATACAAAATTGTACATAAAAATATGTATCTTGAAGTAAGAAATTCTGATGAATTGAAGTTGACAACATTAAAAAAAACCTTTTTTAGATTCTTACTGTAAATTAGCAATTTCCTTTGTAAAACATATGACAGCAAGTGATTATACTTACATTTTGTCTATTCTTATTTTATTTAATCTCTAAAATTTTGAAGCAAAGTTGCTGCTTGTCATGTTGACACTGAAAATTGTCAATCTACAGAAATGCCCGAACAGTGTCAATAATATTTTACGCCTAAAACCTTGCCTTACTCCCGTGAACAGGGATGGCAGCCCCCATCTACACAGTCAAAATTTCACCTGAGTCTTTTTGCTGGACTTCACATTGGATGGACATGTAAAGCCAAAACTTAGAAAAAAAAAACCTAGTCAACTCAGGAAGTGACACAGAATTTAGGTCTATGTGAGTCTGGAGCTCCCTTCCCCCACTCATAGACATTCTATTGAGAGACCACCACCAGATGAGCCAAGTGGGATGGATCCCTTTTGTCCACTGAGAACTAGACAAAAAACATTATTATAAAAACTTTGCATTATTTCTTCCAACCACGATCCTCTGTTTCTACGTCTCATTTTTTCTATGGGTGTTCCCAGTTGCAAGGCACAACAAATCACTTTTACTCTTGTACAGGACTCTGCAGAATCAGCTGACACTTCAACTCATTTTTTTAATACATCTCCTAGTATCTCAGTTAACAAGATAATTTAACTTCCATATGATTCCTCCAGGTACCTGAAGCAAGGCACATGGTTAAGTACCTCCCTGAATTGTGCACTGCATAAATATTACTATCTTATGTAAGGATTTCAATAGGTCCTTTCTTACAGGGAAAAAAATATTTACTTACTAAACAGTTGGCAATAGAGGACCTGTAAGCTTCTCTTCATGGTATCATGTGGTCCTGCTGGTCTGCCAGTTTATTCATGATTCTGTCAAAGAAATCAAGAGAAGAAGAAAATGATTTATTACAAAATAATTTTTTTTTATTTTACAAAAAAAAAAATAAATCTGTTATTATACCTGTTGATTACAAAGTAAGATGAAGCTTCACAGGAGAAACCGTATTGATTAGCAATGGGAAATTGCCTAACTGAGCTTTGCTTGTATTAGCCATCCTGTCCAACAGCTTGGCAGTGAAGGGTATAGCTATGGCCAAAAAGGGGAAAAAGTCTCAAGAGTATACAAAATACACGCACTGAGAATTACTTTCATGTTGTGCCTAAGACTTGATAAAATCGATCTCACAAGAGTCTTTTTTGTTTGGAGAAAGGGTCCTCACTGGAGGAGCAAATGGGGCACACAGGACTGCTGTCTCCTCCCCAAATCTCACCTTTTTGCATCCTTCAAAAAGTAGAATGAGGAGAAAGTCCACCCTGCTTTCCCAATCAAACCTTCAGTGGTGCCAAAGAGGGGATACCCTAAACTGTGCTGAAATGGCATCACAGAGGGCAGCTTTGTCCTGCAATTTTTAGCTTTATGTTAGCCAGCTGGTCTCATATCACCTCCTGACCTACCCCACCAGCTACCTGGGCTGCAGCTAGAGTTGTGGCAACTGGAGAACCTTCTCTATGTCCTGGGAAACTTTCAATTTCTCCTAAACTGAACTATCTTGGGGTAGGAGGGAATCTCGTAATTCTTGTAACTGCTGTCTGAAAATGGAATGTGGCAAAAATATCTGACCATTCCATCTCCCCGCCTTTGTCAACTTGGGGAGTAACTAACATTTTATGTGTCTTCAGATAGTATTTTGAAATACTTGTCACAGATATTTTTCACCTCAGTTTGAAAAATATTATGAAAAAATAAATCCCAATCATGCTGATATTAATTATTCACTTTGTGAGGAAAATAAATGGATAAATCAGAAGTTAAAAGCAAATGTAGTCCCAAGGCACTGCTGTGAGTTATGTCTCAGTGAGTACCCAAAGACAACACAGCATTTAAGCTCTTCATTCCATAAAAAAAAGCATTTGCAAAAGATTCATAACCAACTTTGAAAGACAGGACTGAGATCATCCTCCTAAAATGCCTCTTGTCAATATTAAATAGCATGCAGTATCCTCTAGTTTTCAGTTCAACATAATTTCATCTTCCGAACTCCTGGGGACATTTCTGAGTCATTTTAACATGCCCCCATATAAATCTTTCAGAGCTTATTTGAAATGCAATCTTGAAGACATAAGATAAACAAGTCAAACCAATGAATAACACCTTTGAACTGAATAAATGCTGAAGAGTTTGTGAAAACAGAACTATGTTTGACTTTTATGTGGAAGCCTCAAAAGGATCATGACTTTTTACCTTGCCTGTGCTCTGTAACGAAAGATGCTTGGGTTTTGTTACCTTATTAGATACAGAAATTTATGTACACAAACACCATGTTTTTAGATTCTCCCATGCCTTCCTCTCAATTTAAAACTGGACCTTAAAAACCATCCAAGTAACTTGCAAAAATGTCAGCATTTGCAAGGCTTTTTCTCTTAAATGAAAGCAATCATCTGGGAATTAATTTACCATTTTTTAATCAAAATCAGAATTAGACTCATGCCAATGTTTGATCATGAAAACTTGCTGAGGGACTCCTGTTCACCCCCTTTCTACTTAAGGTTTACCAAACAACAAAGGAGAAAAACTCAGTCTTTATGCCTAAATAGACGTCATATAGTCTATTACAGCACTTTTCAAAGACGCATATACAAAAAGTCTGTGTTTAGCATCCATTAAGATATTAATAAAAATATATGCAGGAAAGGACAAGAACCAGACAAGCCACTGACAATGTAGATTCCATACCCCCAAGGACTCTGCTTGTAAGTTTGTGTCAAAACAGAATTTACAAGCACCAACCTGTCTGAAGTCATAAAAATAAAATGGAAAAATGGAAGAATTTGAAATTGCAACCCTAAATCCACATTATTTACTTTGCATAATTTGAACTGTGCTTGGCAACTGCGAGGTGATAGTTTTTGGCTGTGAGCCACAATTTTTTCATATTTCTCTTCCATTTCCATGTTCCTCCTGCCCATGATGTAACAAAGGTATTTGGTTGTAAGTTCTGGTACTGTGGTTAAAATAAACAGTATGCTTTTGTGCATATATTTATTTAGACAGGACTCTTACAGTAATTTACCCTGTGCTAAGAAATAGGAAATAGTGTGCATATAGGGAAAGAAACAAAGATTAGCACTGGAAAACTTTCACTATGTTCTTCTGTTGCCCTGTTGAAGATTTATCTTTTTGATTACATGGCCATAAAATTGTACATAGAGAACTCAGTGAAGATGCATAAACCAAATGTTGCCATGAGTTTACCACCTCTCAATTTCTTCAAAGTCCTTGGTTTGACTTAGGGATATTAGAATAGAATACTTCAGTTGAAAGGGACCTACACTGATCATCTAGTCCAACTGACTTAAATTTAAACCCAGGGTGGAAAATATTGCAATTAAACTTTCCATAATTTTTAATACCCTATTTCTTGTGTACAGGAAATGCATGCACACCAAGAGTTTATTTTACAGATATTGTAAGGCAAGAGACATTTTATGAGATTTATTTGTATACCTTTGGAAGCCAAATCACACAGTGATGGTTTTCCAAAGACAGAGACCAGCTTGCAACAACTACCAACGCTGCACAAAGATTCTTAACCTTAATTTTCTAGATCCATATTTAGGTCTCCAAGTAAATAGACATATTTCCAATTACTCTGAATGCCCACTGTTTCTCCTCTGAAAATCAGGAAATAAAAGTCTAATTATGACTTTTGGGTTTTTTCTATATTGCTGTACCTAGTGATATATTTTGAATCAAAGTAATAAAGCTAGTGCAAGTTTTTACTCAAAGCAATTTCAACTTAGAAAGACCGATCTTCAACAGTTAAATTGGTGGAAATTTGTATCCAGAAAAGGTGTCACATGCCTCGCCTCAGAGCTGTGTTTGAAAATACCAGCTAAGCATTTGGTGTCTGAAATGAACTTACCTATTTTGCCCTTTTTAGTGCATAATATTTCACATATAGTTTATCTTACACAGGATGATGAATAGATGTGTGAAATCCCTATGGACAGTTAGCAATATTGTCTTTCACCGTAAGTGATCCCCTCAACGTTGCAGCTAAATTAAAGAGGACAATGAAGACATAATGATGAACAGAAGACAAAAGAGTCCAAAAGAGCTGACAGCTCCCAGCCATTCATTATGTCTGATGGGAAGAAAAAATACCAACGGGCCTTAAATTAAAGAAGAAATGGAGGAGAACAGAAGATGAGCTTTGGGCAAAGCTAACAGTCAGTGGAGAACCCTTTTTTCTTTGTGAGTCTGTCAAACAGAAACCAGAAGCTGAAAAAATGGTAATGGAAAGAGAAGACAGGCAAAAGACATGACACTTCCATCCCATGAAGCACCCAAACTTTATTATGTTATTTCTGACCACCTTCTCTCCTCTATGGATCATTCTGGAAAGAAGAAAAAGCTACATCACTGACAGTTTTCAACTATATTATTCCTGGTTCTGCAGAAAGTGAAAGAAGAAAATAAGACACACCCAGAAATTCTTTCGTCTCCAATCTGTTGAATCCCCAATCAAGGAAACACAGCCTTGATCCTTTTTGTATCATACTGTCCCGTGATGTTCAATGAATGCCTTACAAGATAGCAGCAGCAGAAGCTCCTCACTTTTAACTCAGAGAGCTGTGACTCCCACAGGAGTTACTCACTCAGAGTAAATTCCACCACCAAGGTCTTCACCCACTGGTTCCCACGCGTTAGTCACTTAGAGGGTATTCAAGTGTGCCTCATAAAAGGAAGCAAGTTTACTCTCCTTGACTACACGAGGCTCAAATGCAACTTTGGGTTCTCAAGTTTGCATAATTTGTTTCTTAATTCAATGGCCTACTTCCACATTCCAGGTGTTAGTTTGCAAAATTTATATCCCAAAAAGCTTCAGGGCTTGCTAATAAAAAGATGATTAACTTGCAGAAACAAGATTCCTCTGAGCAAGAATTCTGTGGTCTTGTTCAAGATGTGCCACGTTGTTTACTGTGATTTATTTCCCACTGCTTGGAACACGCAAACCATCATTACCATCTTCCTTTATGAGATCCTGAGTGCAGCATCTTTGGTATCTATGTCCCCTTTACACTGAGATATTTTGGCACTTTTTGGGATGGATTCCTCTTTGCAGGTCTAAGAGCAGTTCAAATCTACTTCCACAATGATCCTCAAAAGTGTACACCCACTGCTTTCCTAACATCTCTAAAGAGCAGAGTCTACCCTCAGGATATCACAGATGAGCAGACCCAGTCTTGCTGGCATTGTGCAGACCACATCCACAAGGAATAGTCAGTTAGAAGTTGAATCACAGATACTAGCATGGTTTTCTGCATATACGAGATGTAACATAGGCTTATAAGCAGAGCATCTCTTCACATGCAGGAAAAAAAACCCCAACCAACCACCAAAGCCTCTCTTGTCTTTGCATTCAGGTGCAGAGCATCTACAATCCTCACTGGGCCCAAGCCTAGTTGTGGTTAGTCTTGTATTGGTGTTTGAATCCATACCTTCCCATTACCACAGGGATAAACACAAATCAAGAAAAACACACAAAGAGGTGGTCAATACATTAGGAAAACCTGACAGTAATTGCTCCTTCTTCCCCAGTTTCCCTACTTCATCATTAACTTTTGAAATCCCAGTCCCTCTTCTCTGCTAACATAATAGTTCAAATGACTGTGTCCACACAGGCCTCCTCCCAACTCTGACAGTGCCTCCATGAACAGTCCTAGGCCAGATGATCACTAAAAGGCTACTGTCATTAGCATGGTGACTAGAGGACATTGTCAGCTAACTCATTCTTCATCATCTTCCTTTATTCCCATGTCAAACCTGGGGCATGTTGATGAAAGGGAGAGGGAGGAAAGGCCTGCACTCTTGGGGTTCATGGTCATAAAAACAGACGGGCATGAAGAACCTCATGTCCAGGTGACCATGGCCGGGGAAGAACTTAGTCTGAAAAGGCCAGGTAACGCCGCTGTTGGCTTTGGTGGTCAAATGCCTTCCTGTCTGTGGTAAGCTTATGAACAATCACTGAAACCGCCAAGGGCAAGCGTTGAAAGGGTAGGGAAAACTGAGAGGAAAAATACCAGCATGTAAACGAAAGGTTGTTTAATGTGAGACTTCCCTGCTTTGATGTGTGCCTGCCCTCCAGCAAGCTTGAGCCCCATGACCTTTTTGGAAAAGCTGTGACAGACAGGGTTACTGTCTTGGCTGCTTATAAGTGAGAAGTCCCAGAGATGGAGACTGGGATAACTATAAAGCAGTAGGCTATTGAATGTCCTTCACACTCCATCGATAGTGCAAGGCACTATTTCTTGATTTTGTTCTTAATTACCTACCGATAGCAAATACTTTTGAAGGCAACTGCAGTGGGATAGAAGTCTGAACATCAATTGTTCTGATTGCTGCTTATTCCCGTGGGTGCACAGACATGACACTCTGTGTGTTTATGTGTGTCCGTCTGTCCACTTATAGAATAAGAAGATCAGAAGAAGCCTCGCTTTTTCATCATTCACCTCTGTGGAGCTCTGAGAAGCTAAAATCTTCATAAGGATCAAACTGACTTAGCAGCTATAGGGATTATTAGAATTTGTTCGTTAATACACATAAGGGGCAGAGAGGAGAAGAGTCTTGTGTGCGTTTTAAAACTTTTGTATGGCTGAATTTGGATCCAGTAACATTTATGTAATAGAAGTTCCTTTGCTCCATTTGTTTCCTACACCATTACTTAAGCTACATTGCTTATTAGTTGGGTATTACATAAAAATACTTTTCTGCTTTTGCCAATTAGCTCCAAATTAATTAACCATCTGGTTACTATTACCAAGTTATTATACACCAAAGTCGAAAGACAGTCCCACAGGGCAGTGTCTGTTTTCTGCGACAACATAACACTGGATTGTGACACTAAAGGCTTTTTTTTTTTCTAGTCACAGTACCAGGGTGCCATTTTCCAGGTGAAGGAAGTGAATTTTGCCAACTCGAATACCATGAAAAGCTCTATTATCTAACAGTCAAATAAGACATACAACACATACCTGAGCCATTCAACCTCTTTCAGGAAATCTCACAAATGCAAATATGTGCTTTGTAAATTTACTTCAACTGTAAAACTAATAATAATATGTTAAGGTCTAGCTACATAAATATTTCTATTAGAGTTCTTTCTTTTCAGTTACTAATGGCCATATGAAATTTATCTTTGACGTTGAAATTTTATGGCACAGCTTGAAACACGCTATTTTTGCTAACCGTTGGAAGAAAAAGAGTCCAACTTCTCTAAGTTTGGGGGAGGTGCATCTTTCACATTGCAACTTTAAAAAAAAAAGTGAGACAACTGGGTCAAGAAAGTTGTACAGAAATAGTCCTTATTGAAAAGAACCTTTCACTATCTTCTTGAAAAGACTTTAAAAAAAATTAAATCTAAGTTATGTAATTTTCCAGATTTTTCTTTATGAGTCTTATGGGTCCCAAACCAAAGAAAATCTTTTAATATCATATCAAGTTCATGATGAAAATTTCATCTGCTGCACTATGCCCAGGAAGCATTCAGAAGTGTAAATTGTCTGTTCTTTGATAGGAAAACTTCATAATAATTGTAAACTTTCCTGCTAAAAGACTTTCTTAGCACACAAAACTACCCTAGTTAAGATATCTCTATAACTTCTGGGAAACTAAAGAAAATACAGCTTGTTCTTCCTTGTTCATCACAGCAGGGAACAGACGTAGAAACAAGCTCTGTTTCCACATGATTCTCGTGATGGTGTGTTTTCCCCAGATCCCCCACGGCATCTCACCTGCCTCAGGGTGTCCACAACCTGGATGCTGACATTCGATTACTCCCCTAAACTCCCTCTGTAGATAGGAGGTAGATTGGCTCCTCTTAAGTCTGATGCCTGTGACCTATTTAAAATGCTTCTGCTGGAAGGAGGAGACCCATCCCTTACGTGGGGCTGTTTCTCTCTGTTGGGTTTCAGACGGCTGAAGGTCCACCACTGATTTCAGCTTGTAACACTGAAAATGAGGATGCCAACGTCAGTACAAAGGAATCTCACCCAGTGCTTTCTCCAGCTACAGGGATCTCAAGGTTTATGGGGTTAACTTCTCTGCAGCTCTGTTAATCTGTTCCCTTGTTCCTATTGTGTAGGATACACGATAAAAAAAAACTCAATGTAAGGAACAAGCAAGGAAATAGCTCTGCCTGCACTGTAATAAACATTGGAGAGTTGAAAAAGGGTGAGCTTTGTGAAGCAGCTCAAATCACGCTTTTCCCATTCAGCTTGATTATATGTAAATATTTCAAGTACAGAAAGAAAAAGGGGTGCAAAAGAGAAGGTACTGTTTTCCCTCTTATAATACGGTACTATACTCTTGAGGTTGATTTGGTCAAATTACCAAGAACGGAAAGCATCAACTGTAAACAAAGAAGAGTATGCATGCTCAACATGTCTGAAATCTAGGCCAAAATACCAATTTCATAAAGATGCTTGAGTATTCAGAAAGGCAAGCAAGTGCCTTGCTGCCAAACACACCTGTACTGTAGCACTGACATACTGTTACACTGGCCCTAGATGACTTTAAAGAAAATCCGTAGTAGAGATAGAAACATCTCAATCTAATGTTTTAACTGCAAGATCATCTTCCCTTTAGTAAACACTGTGATTATCCAGCTAAACAAATAACCCTCAATAAACCACCACAAAGAAGGCTCAATGTTGTGCATCACTGTTACCTGATTTACAGTGAACTAAAGAGGTGAGCTAAGGAAGGAAAGTGCCAGTAATTGTTTTGACAAAAATCTTACAAACTGGGTTTAGGCTTTGAAAACTTTAACTGTAAAGAGGGTCCCCTTTTACTAACTTTCCTCAAGAGACTGTAAAGATTAAGAAGGTCGAGGGATATACAAGAAGAAAAAGGTCGAGATAGACTAATTAAGTTTTGGCCCATCTCTAGGGGAATGTCAACTGACCTGATGTAAGATAAGTACAGACGAGCCCAGCCCATGACCCATACATTCTGCTTTGTCTCCCAGCTCCCCAGCTAGTCTACATCTATAAAGCACAGAGGGAATAACCGCCAGTGAAGGATGCTAACATAGTACTCTCCTGACTGCATCAGATGCCGAATCCAGTCCACAAACCCAGCCTTTTTGAAAACCAAAGATGGGTGAGGAGCAAGAGCTTTGAATCAGCTCACAGTGCCCCACCAGTATATTTTGGTTGTGGCCCATCCTATTGTGTCAAACAAGATCCCATAATTAAGGAGAACATGAACACCCCAGCTGCCAAAAAAATTAAATAAAAAGCAACACATTCATCGTTACAACTGCAATTTTGAATTGCACACATATGTTTGTTTATGTATGTATATAGCAGATGACGGCTATGTTTTCTGCTTGTCTTTCCTTATTTCCCTATTTATACTAGCATGCCTCTCCCAGTGACAAAAGGAAAAGAAAAAAAAGAATAAAGGAAAAAATTAATAAACTTATATGGCATTTCCCCTTTTTCTTTTCAGTGAAAAGAAAATCATATTACATTTCCCATCAAAACATATGTTTAAGAGTATTTCCATGTCAGTTTTGGATGGAATGTTTTCAACCAGCTCTAATCATAATGTGTAAGTATGGCACAAGGATCTAATTTCACAATGACAGGTTATAATAGACATATACAAGTACCTAAGATTGAAAGAAACATTTTATTATAGTTGAAAAAAGCATGGTAGGAAAGCATAACCACCTTTTGAATTCTTAACCATTCAGCCTCAACAGTGCATTAATATATTTAATAGTAACCCATTGTGTTGTGTTTTTTTTTAAACGGAGCACAAATTCCTAACAAAACCAACATGGTCTGTAATGATATTTTAGTAAAAATGTCAGTACAGCAAACAAACATGAAAAGCTGGGTTTTTTTTGAGACCTTCTATATGCCACGGAAGGTAAGATGATGTCTTGACTTATGTCTCCCTGGTTAAACCTCCTTTTAACAAGAGCCCTTTACTACCCTCTCCTATAATCAGACATTCAATATGGTAAGGAGAGAAGGGAGATAAAGTGAGCTCTGAAATATGACTGCTCTGCTTTGGAGGGCTGATCAACATTCACCAGAACCTAGAAGAGCACACTCGCTTAGCCCTGACATTTCATCTGAGAGTTTATTATGACTGTGTCTAGTTCAAGGGACACCATTCATTTATCCTCAACTTTCAGCCCCAGGGTTTGATGTCAAAAGAAGAAGTGGCCTCAGAGAGAATAGGGGACTGTCAACCAGTGACCCAGTCATAAATTGCAACCCCTTTTATAGAATAATATTTTGCACACCATTTTGATGCAGTGGGTTGGAATAAAATGAAACCTTTACATGTCATCAAGGAGAAATATAGCCCCATAAAAACGTAGGTTTGGAGGGACGTGGCAGGAAATAGGCTCTTGGTCATTTCCAAAATATTAATTCTTGTCCATGGGAGAGTATTGTAGTGCAAACACTGCGTTTCATTTCAAAATGTATACGGCCCTGCCTGATTCAATAGGAAGAGTTTCCAAGAAAATTAAATGTCAGAGCAGCACGGCTTATTGGTTTTACTCAATATAAATTCCCTTTTTATGCAACTCTGAATAATAATGCCTTGCTCTGTGTCAACGTTATGTCAACAACTTCAGGCTTTGGAGAGGGGAACTGAAGGCAAGAGAAGGAGAGATAGGGGCACATCCAGTGTTAACATGGCACTCTCTAAGATTTAGCTCTACATGACACGTCTGTAGTTTTAAAGAGGATTTAGCACACTGATCACTGCGTGTCTTATTTTCTTCCCTTTCGTTTTCTGCAGCCAGCAAGGCTGCAATTGGCTAAACAGCTCACCTTCCCTCCTTTGAAAGGTTCAAACACTGGCATATACAGACGTGCAGGTAAGACAGAAGGAAACGCATATGAAAGAATATGGGAAATCTCAAACAGCAGCATGTGAACACGTGTCATGCTGTCAAGCAAGATTATGCTCAGATGCACAATTTATTCTAATAGGTTAGTGAAAGCTCTCATTTACTGCCCAGAAACATGAAATTCTTCTTCGGGTGAAACACATTGACTCCGACAGAAGCTTTGCTTCAGTAAAGACCCCAGCACTCAGCTCAGGATTTGTAAAGCAGTGCAAGCAAACGGTACTGCTTTAAGAAGGCTGTTCTTTTTCCTCTAACAGAGGTAAGAAACAGCATAGGCAGGAAAACAATCTCTGGGAGTGCACATTTGTTAAGTGGATTTAATAAATAAACATCTGCCTGAATGATTCACCTCAGCCAAAATGCGATGAGGGTAACTTCAGGTGCGTCAGATATTCTCTTCCCACATCATAATGAAGATGGGCTAAACCATGTTTTGAGCTGCCAACTGCAAACCCAGAGTACTTCCAGTGACTCTGTCATTGCACGATGTGATTAAAGTGGATTTTGAATATGAAAATGAACTGATGAAGTAAAAAGGGGAAGTGTAAAGTACTGAACAGCACAGGAGAGGATCTGGGGGACACAGGATTCTTACAGCAGGATTTTTGCAGGTACAAACTTCAGTGAGATTCCCCTCATACTGAAAGCTAATGCAGCCTAACTCCCATTTGTGCATCTGAAAACCGCCTCTTTATCTTTCTGTCCCTCTGTTTTCCTACTAAAGAAAAGTCTTTCAGGGAAACAAAGACTGCCAATTCCATGCCCCTGCTTGACTGCACCATGGCTTTGTTTCTGTAGGCTGTAAAAAGTTGGAGGAAATGGGTTGTCTTTTCTGGGTACAATTCACTTCTGAGCCATGAGTTCAGCCCTGCAAGGATGGAAGACGGGAGATGCCCAGCCATGGGTCTATCATATGACATGGTTCCTCCCTCATCCCCATATCAGCTCATATAACTGAGCAATTAAGCAGCCCAGGGATGCAATGAAGGATCCTTTTCAAATAAAACTGCAGCTTCTCTCTTGCTTCAGGAGCCCCCACTCCTGTGCGCTAAGATTGCCATGGCAGAGTTACACAAGACAGGAATCAGTGAGAGCCCTTTTGGTGCATCTGTCCCTGCAGTGCAAAAGTCTGCACTGGCTGCACTCTGTACACATTGTGACAATCCTCCAAATAATAAACTCATATACTTTGGGTTTTTTTGTCTACTGTCCAGCCTCACTCAGCATAAGAGCAGGGAGACTGACCACACACGTTCAGTAAGACAAGGTCACATCAAGAAGGAACCTGCTGTTTGCTGTGTCTCTGCCTCGCCACTAAAGGCACTGGACAGTCCAAAGAGAATGAGGTAAGGGCTTGGAGAATCACCATGGTCATACCTAGGGCAGCTGAAAGCTGCCCCGGGGAACTGGATTCTCTCCCTGCCTCGGTGCCTAATGCCAAGGAAGTCACAAAAATCAAACTCTGCGCAGGCAGTCATTAATTGCATCTTCCTTGTTTGCTTAGAGCAGAGCACGAAACACCTGCGCTCTGATCTGTGGAAGCATGGAACAATTCCAACTGTGATGGACTCAGCAAAAGCCGACTCCAGAACAAAGGAAGGGCGATCAAATGCTATTTCTGGAAAATCAGGGCACAAACATCTCACGTTGGGCATCTAAATTAAATGTCCCTTCTTGACATTATGCTTCTGTGCCTTATTTTCCCTGCTGTATAATGTCATTTCACCTTATCGGTACGTTGTGAAGATAAATTCATTAATGTTTGTAAAGTACTCAGATGCTGCAATAATGAGAGCCGCAGAAGTGCTCCCCAGGAAATTAATAACTCTGGCTTCAAAGCTGGATCTGAATGATGTACAGTTATGGGAGGAAGGGGTGACATAATGAACTACTAAGATAAAATAAAATATTGATTCATCTGAGCAGGGTTGACTGAAATCTTTCCTCATTTAAGAGAGCTCTGCTTTGCACCCTTAACAGGCTTTTAAGTGTAACTTATACCGTTTTAAAAAAATAAAATAAAAAGGAAAATGAGAAAAAAGGACCCGTATCACATAACCCTACTGACACACCCACAATCCTCCAGAGAACTGGAGCCTTTAGGTCCTCAGTCCAGACTTGTAAATTTAACACTTGACCTTACCTTATTACTAGTCTGGTCTCTTCTGCCAGAGTTCTGTTCATCTCTCTTTCTCATGCATATTGTCTCCATCCCTTCTTGAAAGTCCAACCCATTCCTCCTCAGTTCCTCTCTGCTCCTACTCTCTATTCACCACTTCATTTCCACATATACACATGCTTTGTCCCACTCCTAGTTTCCCTTACACAAGAGCCATATCCCAGCCCTGTCCTTTCTTTCTTAAACATTTCAATACCTGAGTTAACCACCTGTACCACAATCCCAACCTTCATATCCATGGTCTGCAACAAACTCCCTACTGACAAAATACGAGGAGAGCAGAGCTGCAAAACTTAATGATATATGCATGGATAAGGATTTTTCAGACCAGAGCACAGTCTAATCTGGCAGATTTCCACTAAAACGCAAAAAATCTTTAACCTTGACTCCCACTTGAGAAACCGCTCTCTTTTCTGTCCTGCATCCTCTTCTCTCCCTGATGAATTTAAATTTCCTGATCTGTGATATGGAAGTCCCACAAAATAATAGAAGGTACTGTAACTTCATAAAATACGATCTCCCCTGCTCCGTATATTTTTTTTTCTTCAGAGACTGAACTATTTTTCCTGAAATGAAAAAAACTGCAGCCTGAAATTGGAACAGAAATTCTCTGGGTTGGAGAATTTCACTTTGAATGGTACTGAAGGGGTTTTACCAAATGAGGCATCAGGCAACCTTAAGGTAAACAGTGTCCTTGTCTATACTGTTCTGCATTCAGGAAGACTCTGACCCACCAAATCGCATCAGGAATTTGAATCTTTTCAAGGAATCAGTCAAACCATCAAGCAGGGGAAGCCCTGTAGATAAATCTGTCTGATCTTCATATACTTCCCTCCAAATTATGCAAGCAAAACTTCTGGGTTTTGCTGGACCATATACTCAGAAGTGGATTACGATTTACAGAATTTATCATTGCAGACTTCTTCAATTTCATTTATATTGAAAGATACGAATGCAAATCTTTAACCGAAAATTATTTCAAGAAATTAACTAAAATGGACATAACATATAGAATACTTTTGCAACAAATGCATTAATTGTATGCAAACTGAATTAAGTCTTTTAATAGCATGTAATTGGGGGAAATATTAATACATTATTTTAATTTGAAAAAATCATAAGTTAGAAGCTTTGAAACAGAAAGCTGCATAATCACAGCTTTAACATTAAGATGTCATTGTAAAAATGAATGTATATAATGAACTCGGAAAAATATAAATATAAGTGTCTGATCCTTTCCTTGTTTCCTGTACATCTGCATTGGAGTTCGCCTATTGTTATTCAACTAGCTAATCATCATCTTTTGTGGGGTGTGATTGTGTTTTTACTCAGAGAGGCTAATCTATGAAGACATCTGTTATTTGGTAGATAATAGGCCGTTTCAAGTCTCAAAGCCCTGCGAGGCATTTCTGAAGAAGGAGAAGTAGATACATCTGTTCCCACCAGGTAGGACTACAACTGAGCATGCTGTAACACACCAGAACAAAACTCTATCACTTGTTTTTCACCAAAATGCTAAATGAGCATGGAATGTTGCAAACAAAGAGCAATTCTGATGTAGTTTGTAAGAGCTGGGATGGAGACTGACTTGATATAAATAATTTAAGTTTTCTTGAAAAAACAGAACATCTCACACCAAAGAACAGTGGGATTTGTCACAGTGATCACACCCCACTGGATCTATAAACCAGGCACAGCCACAAAAAGCAGTGGTCCACTGAGTGTGATGTTCTGCTGTTGGTACAGGTCGATATTAGACATTTTGAGGGCAATGAACATGCTTTATTATTCAGTTGCAAAGCAAATCTTGTGCTCCCGCTCCCTGATAACTTATCCATATGAACCAGTTCTCTGTGCATTCTGCTGAAAATATACTACCTCTGCATTACCCATGAATCAACTGCAGCTCTGAACAATCCTTCTCATCATAAATTTGGGAAGAAACAGGACATATCTTTATATTCAGGCTGCCTAAGTAACCTAGCACACTGTAGCTGCATTCTGCAAGCTTCCATTCCTTACATCTTCATCGCTCTGTCAGTTTTTCCCATTGTGCTATGAATGTAAATGAGACCCATATATTCAGATTTATCTTACCTAGGGTTTGTGACAATTTTACTGACAACTGACTGCTCCTAAAGCAGGCTGACCATCAAATAGCATATATCACTAGGAGGACAATGTGTATATGTGAACTTACAGTATGTACAGGTTCTTTGTATTTAGACTTTGGAATGGCACTAGCCACAAACTGCAAATTCAAAGAGTTCATGTAATTTCTTATTCCATTTTCACCTACTCGTGCATTTTGGAGAATCGTCGCCTAAAAAGGAGTTAAAATTTTTTGGCTTGTTTTTTTACTGCCTCAGCTCAGAGGTCTAGAATACTGCAGAGATAGCAGAGTTGATGCAGTGTTGCCCCATTCTCTGATTAGTCATTTGTAGAAATGCAAAACTGAAGAGTGACATATGATGTTGACACTTTCTGCTGGTGTGTACAACAGTGTTGTTCAGTGAGATCAGTTAGATTTGTTTCAGACCCCCCTTTTTTTTTTATGTTTCAGTTATTTTCCTACTCTTTTGGGATGAGAAAATGGCCTTTCAACTCTTTTCAGAAAAATAAGGCTCCAGCCTGTAGTTTGGTGGTTAAACTAGTTATCCACAACCTAGCAAAGTACTCTATCACTCTGCTGAGTACTCCAACACAAGACTTTCCTCACTGTCTTGCTATTTTTCCATTTTGTATAAATAATTAAGACATAAAACCACCAAAGGCTTGAACCTGAGTCTCCTGTGTGTAATATGAGTGCCCTGTCCACTAAGTAACAGAGTCAGTTTCTCTGGCTCTGATCACTGAACTATTTATTTGGGGCAGAACAGCTATAGCAGAACAAACTGAGATAGACTGATTCTGTAGCCTGATAGCTTATAATTTATGTGAAAAGAATAAACCGGCACACATAGCTTTAAAACTCAGGTATTTATTTCCTCACTCTATTTCTTGACTGAGAGACCTATGTATAACCATCAACGGCCTGAGATCTCTGGATAATATTAAACAAAGAAATTCCCCATTAAAAGTTTATCCACATTTTTTTCCACAGATATTAAATACATGCCCATGGATGCAAAACAGCTGAGCTAACTGAAGGTCTTTTGTGTTGACAACAGTTTGGTTACAGCAAGAGTCAAGAAAGACAACAGCTGCTGTAGATGACTGGCAGGTGCTTCCAAAGCCTCCACATGTGATGGGATGATTCCAGTCAATGCCACAGTATGTTCTTACCTTGCATATCTGCCATAAAAGCATCCTGAATGCATGTGGAGTCCCAGTTTCACCATGTGCAGGGCAGGGTTTCAAACAGCTTAAAAGTTTCGGAACGAGAGAAACTGTTGCTCCTAGATACCATCTACATATAAAGAATTATCTCCCCAAGGAGCCAAGATCTTGCAATCCCAGGCAAGACAGATACACTCTAAACATCTGTGTTACGTCTACACACAATCTTGCAGACAAGGGCAAACATATTTTGCTGAGGATGGGGGTTGGCTGAAGGCAAAAGCCACACAGTGTAGCGCTATGCTTCAAGAAATGAATTTAACCTCTTGACAGAGCTTATTGGATCAAGCATAGCTGAGACGGCTACAGGGCTTCCCATTCAAAGTTCTGGGTTTGGGACAGTCAGGAGCAAAGTGAATTCAGACTGGTCTGCAAAACACCTCTAAAGGACAATTAATAGGCAGGGATCCCTATTCCTGGTAAGAAATTTCTCTATAAATAAATATCTCTAAATAAAATATAAATTTATATTTATAAACTAATGTTTACAAATAAATATCTCTAAAGTAATAGCTCTGTGTGGAAAACAGATCCTGGAAGAAATGTATTATACACTTATGGCATAAAATGCTCTACAGAGGAAGAAGGAAGCATTGGAAATGAACTAACAGCAAAAAAGATCAACAGTAATGGTATACAATACAGCACATCACACACAAGTTTTCAAGCAATGAGGCAAATATGTGTTACAGAGTTTCGACCTCATCAGTGGCTATTCTTCTCTACCAATACAGGACCCATGCACATTAATTCTTGCTTTGCAAGATTCCATGGTGTCTGGAGGAATTATTATCCAGCTTAACAGCAGCCTTGAGCCAAGGCTCATCTCCCCCTTTTATTTTTTGTGAAAAATTAAGAATCTCATGTGAGCTATGTGCATAAGCTCCTTCTTAATCAATGCAAAAAAGACAGGATGTCCTGGGTGATGACTGATCTTGTCTTAACAAATCTGGGATGAAACCCTATCTTAAAATAGGATGGCCCACTACCTGCAGGTGCCCATCTCCCCTCACTGATCACATGGAAAGCCTCGGCGCTTTGCTCCAAGTGAACAGGCCTTTTTTAGAGAAGACTTAGTAAAGTAGATTTCACCCTAACTGGTTAGTCCAAAATCAGATCTGGGGACTTGAGCAGGGTCAGAAATCAAAGAAAGTCTTCCAGAGTCTCTGATGAGTGCCTTAGCTTGGGTTTTACCAAAGTTTCTTTTCCAAGCGGATGTTGCAGTGGAACATGTATGTCAGATTCCTCCCCACAATACTTCCAGAGCAACTGCATGTAAAACATGCTATGCAGTCCACAACACAGTATTGCTAAACAGATGCTAGCACTGAAGTAAATTCAGAGATAAGGCTGATCAAAGAGCTGGTGAAATTATCTACAAGGAACAACTTTAATAGACAGTGGATAAATACTTTACAGACACATGAAGTATAGAGACGGTAGATGTAGGAAGAGTCAAGACAAATTAAGAAACACAAAATACAGGGAAAAATATCATAAAGAATTTCACATTACCCAGACACATTCTGTTATGGAACAGTCTTCCAAGACAAGTGGGGTGAGTAGAGCCGGCATGTTATAAAATAGATAGGCAAAACACTTGGAAATCTATTGCCATACAGAACGATTTCACAGGAATTTGTTGCTTGAAGGGCCCATATCACTCTCTAGCTTCCATGCTTCTATTTTATCACAACCAGCTCGGTTCTGCAGTTACTTTTCAGTCCACAAGAGATATTAAAATGAAATCTGGAGACACTGCTTGAAATTGCAAACAATGATCAATTAGCATTTCTCACCATACAATTTATTACCTTTCTTTTTCATGGTCTTTGTCACGCCCTTAAGTGCCACACTGAATTACTACACTGTTCTACTTAATTATCTCTAGTACTTTATTTCAGAAGTGATACTATTCTTAGCTGTTTCTTTCTTGGTAGTATTGCATTCAGAGGGACCATCCCATCATCCGTTTCAAAGCTATAGCAGCAAGTCCAGATCTGTAGTTTAGAAACCAGGGATACATTTCAAGTATTTGGGGAACAAGATACTGCTGTAAATTACAGAAAGCAAAGTCCAAGATTAGTTTACAGCAACAGGTCTGAGGGGGGGGAAAAAAAAGCTAGCAAGCAGCCAGTTCTTCTCTGGAAGACACTGAGATTATTCTGAGTGAGACAAGGCAACATCAGGATACCTGAGAAATTAATTTTTCCTCAGTCTTTAACCGAACTGTAACACCCCGCAAGGATGCTTTCACCTGTCTCACCGAGGAACATGCTGGTTGGCACAGGCAAGGACACGGCGTGAGCCAGCTGTGAATCCATTCAGACTGGAAATCGGAAAACAGTCACTAAGTAGCAGATTTCAGACTGCAATAGTGGAATAAAAAACACTTAATTTTTAAAATGGAGCTCAGTGGGTCTGTGAGAGGGTGATTGATAGAGCAGCTGAGACAGAAGGGGACTGGATTCCAGGTCTGTGTTTCTCTGTTCATGGAAAGGCTGTTTTGTTAAGGCCGAGTCAAATAAGAACAACAACAATGACCTGAGATTTTGTTACTTGTGCTTCCTACATAGTAGTACTTCAAAGTACATGTGAAACATAATTCATGTAGTTTTCTACTTATAAGTGTAAGGGAAAAATACCTGAAAAAGCTGTATCTAAAGAGCAAGCTCAAGTACCTAACTCCTATTAATAAAAGCAATTTGCACATTCAATGAGACACAGATTTCTGCACTGCAAACCCACTGTTGACAATAGGATGTGGGCTCCTTGTGATGTTTACTCTTAAAAATCCTGCGCATAACTGAACTAAAAGCCTCACTCCAGGGATAATGTTTGAATAGCCTCCCCGGCAAATATATTGTTCATGCTTCAAAACTCAACATTTGCCAAAAGATAACAAAACATTTCTACACGACATAATGAGAAAGACCTGTTGTAACTTGGATGCAGGGTATGTGCTGACTACTGAACAAAAGTTGCTTGTTTACTACTGGACATTGCATAAGGAAGGGTAACCAAGGTAATGGCATACGTGTTTATGCAAGAGAGAAAATGTATTAGGCAGCTAACAACAAAACCACTCTGCAAGAAAATGTGGTTTTGTCTCCTCTCAAAATTCATGCCAAACACACTGCCATTTCTTAAATTATTCCTCCTTTACACATTATTTTTTGTGCCAATTGCTGCTCCTATCTCCAACAGGAAAGTGTCAGTGTCAAAAATGAGAGACACAGTATAACTGCAAATAAAAGTTAATTACTGTGGAAATTCAACTCCAGCGTTTAATTAAAGCCTGACAAATGTATCATGGACCCCAGGCACCAGCGTGGAGTACACCCATTAGAGAGATTACTCCTCTTTCTATGGCCTCCCATGCTAACACAAAGGAAATATCAATCATGCCAGAAAATGGCTTTTCCAAATCAAAGATGCTGGGAATTATTCTATTACCTTTCTCGTAGAGAATTTTCAGAGTTGCTGAGAGGGATTTTTATGCAAGAAAGCAGCACGTTAGTGTAAATTTTTTGCTTAATTGCTAGGTTAATGTTAAATTGCAGCTTTTCTTTTAGGGAAAATGGCAGCTGGCAAGCCCTTTCTACAAACCTACATTTCCTCGGTAACTTTATGATATGTAAATAGGTATGCAGGAGACAAACAGCCTCAAAATGACATGTGATGAAAAGAAGCGGAGGACATAGAGATGCTTGAAGCAATCTTCTCACAGGGAAAACTGCAGTGAACTCCATCTAGAATTCTTCAGCAAGTCCATGTATGTTTTTGCTGCCCTCCAAAACCAGCCAGCTGGAAGAAATATTTCCACTGGAGTTCCCATAAAGAGCAGTCTGGGATGAGTCACTCACTCTCAACATGGACAGTATTGCTTTTCTCTTTCGGGCTCTAACCCTCCAGCCAACTGATGCCAGGGCACTGCTAAGAGACAGAGGGGTTTTCTTTTAGATATACTTTAGTGCTCCAACTGCAATTATTTCATCGTCTGCTAAGCACTCAGAAGTAATGAACAATGCTGACAAACTAATACAGTAAGGGAGCTGGACATTTTTGTTCTATTTGCTTAATATTTAAGGCTTGGTTTTGCAGGCGATCAAGAAGTAAAAGGAAAACAAGCTCAGATCTCGAGAGTTGTTTTGGTACTATTTTTGCTGCTAAGATATTTAAATAAAGAACTTTCTCTTTCACAGCCCAGGTTTTCCCCCTCTTTGATCCTAAAGCAGTAATCCCATATTCATGAGATTATTTTTGTTGCCATGGAAATTAACAATGTACAAAATTCAGCATTATCACTTCGTATAAGCAGGCAAGATGTAGTCCTCTTGCAAGACAAACATTTTCCTGACACCTCTCCCTATCCCCACCATCCTACACACATGGCATGTCACAGCACAAGAACGAAAAGACACACGTGCCATGTACAGCACACCACAGCCTTGCATATGGCAAGATTCCCTATACAGGTCAGACTCACTCTTCTGTTTTAATGTTATGGGACTATTTTTAGGACTGTGAGGGAAGATCCATCCCACCCCAGTGCCCCAGTAGACTTAATTTGTGGCACCATCAACTCTGACAAAAACTAGACACAGCGGTTTGTGGCAGGTTGGGATTACAGGACCCTACTCTACAAGGCAGTAGTCTAAAATCACACTCCTCTCCCCCAAAAATGCAACTTGAGATCATTAAAAGCTATTTGAGATAGTCTTTTTTCTTCGTGTATGCACTGAACAGCACTGTAATCCACGAAGTAGGACTTCAGTGTTTCAGTAATGCAATCTCCACACTCATCCTATGGTGAGATACTACTTACCAATGCTGACTGGCAGACTATCTTTAGTAAATCTGCAACCCATTCAGGAACAAAAACACCCCCAAAGCATCCTGCTCTTAACATCTCATGTATACTGATGTCTGATAAGTTATACCACCCACACAAAATTTTGAGTTGTTCCTCAATAAAGTATTGGTCTAAACACCTAATTTTGTACATAAATTTACTCTTGGCTCTTAGAATTGTTGTTATCCAGACAAAGGACAGAAAGCCAGGATTCAGGAAATTGCACTTTCATGCAATCTCTAAATCTTAAAAATATACAGCTAGATCCCAAGCATATCCAATGAGTCTGACACACTTAGAGGAGTTAGTGAAAGAATTTGCACAAAGCTCCCCAAAAATGCAAAAGCAAGTGCCAAAAGCACTCAGATCAAACCCCTGTTCTGATAAGTTCATTCCTTCAGAGTCATCCAGCGCTTGTGCCAGGGCTAGGGATGAAACTGAATTCCTTATCCTACTCCCTTTACACTAAATCCTTAAAGCATCCCCCTCCCAGGCAGAGCATGGTGTAAGTAAAAAGTAACAATTGCACAACAATATTGCCTACATCTTTTTGTTTATGTCTGTTTTAATAATGTGATATTCCTAAAGGACATGCATGGAAAGCATAGAATTTCAAAATGCATACAATATAACATGCAAGTAACAAAGCTGGCTTGTTTACTCTCCTTTGCTCAGGTCTGACCTAGAGAGACCAAGAGAGAGAAAACTCCATGTCTCCTCAGCCCTCAGATGCATTTACGAGACAGACAACTTTTCAAGCCAACTGTGATGATGATTGTTACGATGTGGACATCTGTTTGCTGAGACTGGCACATTTTTTTCCTTACAAATGAAAAGGCCGAGACAAGCAGCCAGTTTTTAATCATCTTTATGGATTTACTCCGACAGCAATACTCAAGAAAAATAAACATGACACGATATATATTCTGGTATATTTTATAATTTTGGGTGGTACAAAAAAATTTGTTTTAGCTACAGGAAATTTATCACTTGAAGTAGTTTCTTGACCAAAGTTTCTATGATTTCACACTTTATTGAAAGCAGATGAATTTTGTAGCACGTCTCTGAAGGCAAAATGGGGAGCTAACATCGAGTAAAAATTTGTATTAATGTCCCAAGGTATTAATATCACAGTTATGCAGCTTTCTGACCATTCCACACTAGCACACACAGAAAAGGATACTGATAATTGCAGTTCACAGTACCTGTCACCCTTCTATTGTAGGCATGAGTTGTACCTGGCTCTTGGTGATACTTTAAGCCAATTATTGTTTTAGAGGTGATGTTTGCAACTGACTGAATACACACACAGATATGCTTTCCTCCCTCATAATTTTCTTCTAACAAGGTCGCATAGAATGGCCATCACAGATCATCTGCAGCAGCTACAGCAAGAGGGCTTCAAGCACCAAAGCCTGTCTGTTTCTGGAACTAAAAGGATATTGCAATTCACTAGCAGCAATAGCAAACTCTTGTCCTCCCTGTACAACCACCACTGCAGTTAACTCTGCTGAGTTTTAAAAGTATGCCGCTGATCTCTCTGCTCATATGGTCGGATGCAGACATCATGAAAAACTCTACGCTACTGCTGTATTACCTAGGTTTCCTTCTTTTTTGACCAGGTGCTGATCTGTTCACCACACAACAGAAAAGACAACATCTCTCCCCCTTTCCTAAGGAAAAGCTTTTTGGCAAAACAGAAGTTCCACGTACCTAGGGTTGCCAAGCCAGAGCCATTCCTGAGTGCTGAATTCACAAGATGTAAAGAATTATTTGAAGTGGTCAAATTGCTTTCCTGAAACAAAAAGACCCCTAACACTCAGAGAACACACATTTGTCTGTGTTTACAAATGCTCCCCCAGCCAAACTGTGATACCTGAACATGAATACACTGCAATTCTGATAAGAGATGGAAAGATTAATGTACTGTAAGTCCTGAGGGAAATCCCTCCAGACATTGTTTTTGAAAAGCTTAGAAATCAGCTTTTTTTTTTTGTGGTTGCCACTATTCCTTAGCAACAAAGCTTGTCTGCTGAACATGGCTCTGCTGTAACACATTCCAGAAATAACTAGCAGGGCTGGCATTGTTTGGACTAACAGGGGAAAACTAATCGGGTCATTTGCTATGTGCTAGTGCTCTCCACCTGCTGACCACCTGCACGTCCCCAGGACAATCCAAGAAATACCCGCGTACACTCACACACGTGTATGCTGAGATATACATACGTGTATTTAAAGAGTATTTATAAGGGAAGATTTTTCACAGCTGTTAAGTGGGGGATGGAGGGAAAGCTGGAGAAGGAGAAAACAAAGGCTTTCTTCTGTCTCTAACAAGAAGGTAGTAAGACTCATCCTGAAGCCCAAAGCACCTTCCCATCCCACCCAGGTGCTCCCCAGTGCCGAGGAAGAACCCATGTCTTTGTCCTCCAGACAGCACGAGAACTACCCTCTTCCTCAAACTGCAGACTCCATTCTCCATGAGTGGAGCGGAGCTTACATCGTGTTCCCACACCTCTCCATCTTTACAACAGCCTGGACATAGCAACTCCAACAATGGGTATACTAATGCAGAACCTCCCTTGTCACAGCAGGGAGCGTTTGGAAACTTTCCTCCTCCCTTTCCAGAGCTTGACAGCAAGATGGGGTTCCAGACCAGAACATATTGCAGACAGTGTCCTACAAGTCTGAACTAACCCATCATGTTTTCCGTACAAACGACGCATCAGTTAAAGAAATAGCTCCTTGCAATGCAACATTAAGGACAGATTTTATTTCTTTTTCCTGTTAAACAAATTGTCAACGTTTTGAATATATTTCTGTTCCACACTGAGGTAAGGAATTTACCCTTAAAATTTTAATGAAAAGAAACCCAAACCCACAAACCCAAACTCCTAAACAAAACCTCACCTAGGATCTAGAAAACAAAAAAGTAGCTCAAATTGTTGCTTTGTCTGATTCAACCAGGGACTTGAATCTATAGCTCCAGCTTCTCATGTGAGTGTCTAAATCAAGAGAGCATTACATATCCTGGAGAGGGACACTCTTCTTGTGACCAGGAATCTTGGGCTTGAGAAACAGACATTAGATGAAATGGCTACATTTTAGTAAAACAATGCTTTCCCTTTCAGTGCAAAAGTATTTTCTGGCAAAGCCTGTTGCATTTTGAATGTCCAAGGCTTGCTCTAGTTCATATCTAAGAGGTCGAATCCCAACGCTCTGTGCCAACAGAAGCACCAACTGTGCAAAACTTCACACACAGAGATGAAAGAACAGCATCAGTGGCAACTGCTTTGCCATCAAGTAAACAGAAACAAACCGTAACACTATACCAACAAAGAAGTATGGACAAGAACTGAGTAAACATGTCCAAAATTCACAAGAACATAGCCAGGTCACTGCTGAGTAGCATTTCATCAGTTCTAGCTAATGTCACCATCTGAGATTTTCTTCTCAACGTTTTCAATGTGTTTGTGCTGCTGCTAACATGCCACCTCTACACTGAATGGTACCACGCTACATTGAATTCAAGGTGAAAACAGGGCAGAAAAATTAGCAAGACCTCTTTTGATTTGTTTTTTAAAGGTATGGGATAAATTGTTCCCTCTCAACTTCAGCCCAAGAGAAGTGAGTGGAAAGCAGAAAGGAGGGCAGATCACACCCGTGAGAAGTACAATACACCTTCTACCACCAGCCAGAAGGCTCCCTTTCTGCTCTGACACACACAATACCTCAAGGTGCAATCTAGCCTACCACGTATAAAGCCCTTCATTTTTAATTTTACACATTTGCCTCTTCATAAAAGAGTTCCATACTTCAGTACCAATGAACCGATGCAGGGCACGGATTAATGCATCACTGGTGCGTATTTTGGATAGGTAAAAGCCATTCAGCCTTCCCCAAGGTGCTTCACAACATGCCTCAGGCTTGTTCAGTGGGCTGTGATGCCCACCGAGCATCCAAATTGCTATTATACACCGTCATATATCCTACATACCTCGCAGTGCTTGACTGCCGAGACAGCAGCCCCCGGAGTGACGGTGCCTCCAGGGGAGAGATACGCAGCCAAAATGCGGGACAGCACGCTGGATGCCCACAGACTCGGGTGCTCCCCGCATCGTGGCAGCCCCGAACTGGTTAACAAATGACTCACCTTATAAATTAAAAGCTAGCTGTTAAAAATCTCCTCTTTTGACAACCTTCAATTACAAAGACTTGCTCTATTCACACCCAAATTAAATGTAAAAAACTGACTTTCAACTGCTAATTAGCTGCAGAAGATAGAGTTACATTTCTGTTATGGCATATTATACTTTCTGTTAATTGTTATTTACTCCCACTGTTTTGAAACCGCCATTTGATATCTAGCAGTGTTAAATGCATTTTTGCAAGACTTGGGAAAAAAATAAAAAAATCACGGATCAAAATCAGGTATCTCTTTGGAAGAAAAGACACTGTAAAAATAAAATACCAGGTCTTTGTTCAGTTAAAATCAATGTATGTCTACTGAAGTCAATGGAGCCACATTGATTTTTATACATGCTGGAAATCTGCCCCAATATTGCTTATACCCATTAAAGACAAATCAAGCAGACCCAGAAGTGTTTGTAAGTGGTACTAGCAATAATGGAAAGAGATAGAGAGAGGGAGGGGGGGGGGGGGGCGGGGGGGGAGGAGAAGGAAGTGAAAAACTTGCTTTTTCTTTAAAAAGAAGAAAACACACACTAAGAATTTAACCTTTTGGTGACCTTTTCCTTAATTGAAGCTTTGCCAGTTAAGACCAAATGGCAATAATAGCAATGGTGAAAGAACCATTTATATACTTTCTTGTGTCACATGGAGGGTTATTAACATAAGTAGCATTAATATCTCCTCAAAATCTACTTTTCTGTTCTAGCAAAGTACTCCTTGGTTTGTGTATTTAACTAAGCCAGCGCTCAGCATTCCCCTCCCAGTGAGTCAAAGTCAAAGCTCTGTAAACAGGACTGTTTACTGTCTTAAGCTGCGCTATTTTTTATACTTGTGCTAATTATAGAAATAAATACACATTATACATCAAGGAAATATAAAGAACACATTGGATCAGTTTCTGTTCTTACTAATATAGGGACTCGAATTCACTTCTACTGAGTTACAGCTTCATGAGATGAAATTCCAGCTCTTCAATAACTAAAAATTACACAAAGAGGAACGCTTTTAGTTTTAATGAAATATGATGGTTTTGCAGTGAAAGAATCAGTTATTTTGCTTAATTGATCCTTTTCAATAACACCAAATTGTAATATACACTAGCACACCATCTCAGAAGATTTGATACTATCAAATTGCTGAGTACATTAAATTCTAAAAAGCCACTAAGAGAGGAAAATGACCCTTAATGCTTTATTTTCTTTTTCGCATCATTGAACTGAAGTAGTACTCCAATTCATTTTCCAAAGCATACATGTATATCTAGAAGAGCCTGAGGCCAATTTTGTTCCTTTCAAAGTCTCTAGTATAATTCTCACTGACTTCAGGAGGGTTGGATTTTGGCTTTCCATAACTTTGGGGTATAAAATACTATTTCTGTTTCCAATGAAATCAATAGCAAATCTACTTATAGTAGTCTTGGGCTTTAAATATGAACCAGACCCTTAAATGCACATCACAACAAGGAATACAAGATTATCCCTCCATTTTATGAATTATAGCAATTGAGGTCATGAAAATCTGACCTGTCTGAAATACCTCTTTTGGGTATGGTTTCAATGAACAAAGGATTACTACAACCCATCTATTTCTTTCATGATCTAAGGTAACAATTAGAAATCAACAAATCTCTTTGCTCTCTGCTTAAGTGATGGCTACCAAAATTCCAAGTCTATTTATTAAAAATGGAAAGCTAGTGCCTGTCAATTTGGGAAAACATATCAAGTGTTTAAGAGATTACATTTAACCTGCAATACAAGAGCCATGAAGATGTCTAAACCAAACACAAAGGAGATTTTAAAACTAATGGAAATGTAATCAGTGGGGTTTTTTATCCTACAGGATTCTGTTATATTGCTCCAGACTGCTCCCGATATCTCCTGTCTTGAAAGCTCAATCTTCTCAAGCAAAGCTTTGATCTATGTGTTCATTGCTAAGTAGTTTCAAGTATTAAAGAATTAATAACCATGCAGTGTATTTCCTCTCGCCTAATTCTGCATGCTGTATGGTTCTTTAGAAAAATCAAACATTATCTGTCAGACAAATGGCACCATGGTTATTTGGAACATTTAATTTGGTGGTTTTCTAGCAATTCAGTAGTATTTTCAGGTATGGTAACAGAGCACTGAAAATACTGGTATTGTGTAGCTACCACAGAGACGTTTTTTTGGTACAGCACGAAAGAAGAGAAGCCCACCCAGTCGTCCTGGCAAGGATGAAATACACTGCTTACTACCCAGCCCACATGGTGGGAACAAGCAACAACTCCAATCTTTTGTTCAGCTGCTGTGGGGCATCTTCTGAACTTTCACAGCCTCCACACAATATGTTTGTTGTTGATCATTTATCAACTATATAACTACAGTAATTTCTTCTATTCAATTCAGATAGTAGCAGTAATAAACATCGCTACTCAAAGTATTTGTATCCTGCACTGTCTTTGGCACTTCTTAGTTAACAGCATGTGAAATGAAGCAAATGTAATTGCTGTTCCACCCCTTGACAGATCCAGAGTCTTGGCAGTGGCATTTCTTCACAACACTTCAGAAGGAAAATGAGGTATGGAGTTCATATGGATCACCCATCTCCAAAGGACCACAGTTACTGTAGGAGAAAGGAGGCATCTGTCCTTGGCTAGTGGCTGCCCAGCTTCTGGTGTCTGAGAAGGTGATCTCACCCTCCCCAGGTGTGAGCACAGCACTTAGGGGCTGCTGAAACAACCACTACCACCATCTCTGTCAAGGTAGGTGTTGAATATGGTATCCTTCATGCAGGAGAGATACATGAAGGCTTGAACTGAACTCCAGGGAGTGAGCTGCTCTACACAGCCCAGTAGTCCCCAGGCTATGCCTACTGAGCAAGCGATGTAGCCCAATAGGAATAGTTTTGTATGACAAACAGTGGTGCTGAGGGCCCAGCAACCACACTGTGCATGTTTCAGAGTGGCTTACTTGGGTCTAGCTTTACTTTAGTCTCCCACGGATTGAATAAGAACTAGTTGTTGGACACATGAGGTGCATCTTCTGGTTTAATTTCTTCCAAAAGAAGCCCAGTTCCTAAGCACCAGGACTGCTGTGAACCAAGGCGTAACAAGTGCAAACAACTGGAGGGGTTCACTTCAAAAGTACATTTCTAGATCTAACTAAAATACTAGCGCAGACGTACCCTCTTGCCGGCTGGCTTTCTTTTTCAGTAGGGCTGATCACTAAACACCCAGATGTGAGGTGATGACATGAGCACAGCCAAGAAAGAAGTTTATAGCAGGGTTGGAAAGGGTGATATTTCAGCTTCTGCATTAACAGAGGTAAGGTGGCTGAGTTCGTGCAGTGACTGACGCTTCCAGCTGTACCATGAAAATGGAAATTTTCCCCAAATTTACGTGTTATGTAACCCCATAACCATAAATAAACTAAGGTAATTGTACTAGCTACTAAGCAGGAGCTGTAGAGCCTGCTGAGCAGCCGACACAGCGTGCAGTGATTGCTGCCGCTGGCTAAGGAATAGCTGCAACTGTTCTCTCCTTTATTTTTTAGTCATAGCCAAGGGACATATACAGTGCTCACAATGTACACTACTATTGGGGAAAAAAAAATAAATTCATGTCATGTTCAAAGGATGCAAAGCAGAATACATAAGAACAAATAACGGGAAGAGCTACTTTAACAAAGTCTTTGGATTTCTTACATTAAAACCAATATGCCTTAGCCTGCAGCTCTTGGTATCCTTGCTAAGCCACTAACACAAGGACAAGATGACTGGGCCTCAGGACAGATATGCAATTAAATATAAACTCTCAAAAACATTTTTGTGGAGGATGCTAGGAGGAACAGTTAATAGCACAGCAGTGCCACATGGATGATGCAAATAACCCAGCTATTTAACTGCCTGATCATAACTTGCTATGGCATGAATCCACTGCTAAAAGGCCTGGATTTTCTATGCCAGCCACTTTGTGTAAGAGTTATCCTTGACCTCTACATACCAAAATGGTTGCTCGTTTACTGACTTCCCCCAATGTCAACTTAAAAGCTCTTAAAATGATAAAACTCTTTCCAAATAAGCTAGCAGGGATATTTTCACTTTTGAAAATACTCTCTTCTCTCATTAAGTGACAATTCAGTTGCAGAAAAATCCCACCAATGTAGCAGCAGGATTGCCTGAACTGAGATGCTGAAGAGGATCAACTCACTAAGCTGTTGCTTGCTTGTGCTGTATTGCACCCTTCCCATGGAAAAGGCCGCTCCACAAAAATTTTGTCAGCTACAGGATTTCTGAGTAGCAGCATCTAAAACTGGGCATTCATGGGACATTGTTGTTGGTTTTTTTGGGTTTTTTTAAATAACCCCATTAAAGTAGGATTTCACATCCATTTTTAATTTTTCCTGATGGTCACCAACATTTCAGTCATTCAACTACAGCTGACATATCTGCACTTAGTTCTTGTTCTCCCAAACACACTGTAATGTCTAAAAAAACCCTGCACTGTTGCTCCTTTTTTAGAGCCCTCTCTCAGGGAGAGGCCACCTTACACCAACCAAAGGCAGATGCATGTGAGGGAAACGTATAGAGTCTGTGTTGTGTTGTTTTCTTTGGGTTTTTTTTTTTTTTAAATCCTATTCGATGGCTATTTTCAGTTGCTGCTCTTAATGCATGCTGCTCTGAGTGCGGCAGTACCAAACTGTTGACAGGATCAGAGCTTTACTAAAGTCAAGGTACTGCTAAGCTGCACAAGAGGACCTGTATGCCTACACCCTGCATGAATTGTAGCTTGCACAAGGTCAGTTTCACTAATAAGGGAACTAATTTTCCCACCGACGTTTTTCCACGTGGTTTACCACAGACATCAAACATGTTGACTTTCCTGATGCTGTAAGAGAAGTTCACTGGAACCTCATGTTGGGTGCCCCTCCTCTGCTAAAACCAAAGGGAAATCCTTCAAACTTATTCATACTGGAAGGTTTAAAAAACATCAACACCGACTTTCATACGACCAGAACCATGATCCTTACTCTGCACATAAATGCATCCTTTTATACTCACAGAGATTCATATTGATGCCTACCTGTAGAGCAAGGATGAAAAAAAAAAAAATACCAGGGCACTGAACAGTGTATTGGCAAAGCAACTTAACCTTTCTGTGCCCTTCTTCCTGACTTGCATTGATTTGTGCCACAAATTAAATACTGTGCACATAAAACCACCTGAAACTGTGATTTTTATTTTTTTAAATCTTTCAACATTGATTGGAAGAATATGAAGAGGGGAAAAAATAGAACATTTTCTTTAATACCAGGGCATGCTGACTATAACATATAATGCAGCTCTTTCAGGATGCTTCCCTTGTTCCTTGGCCACTCTGAATATTGAGTGTTATTTATTGGAAACACTCTTCTCATCTCTCAGAAAAACACAGTAATTTGCAAATGGGCCAGACTTTTTATGTGAAAATTAACTCTTTGGTTAAACTGCAGTTAGCTCCACCTTTTTCAAATATACAAGACCATAACCTAACACGGGAGACAAAGTCAAGTTTTCTGAGCCAATGAAGCTATTCACATTGTTCTAGTGGCTTTAAGCACCCTTATATGTAATTTTCACAGCCCCTGTTTTGCCATCCATCTTCTAGGATTCCCAAACAACAGCAAGAAAATTCCCAACAATGTCCCACTACCAGATGGGTTTTCTGGAGCTAAATGATTGCTTTACACCCAGAGCGTGAGGCTACACTAATTGTAACCCAGGACATCCCAGTAACACTGCTCTACCAAGGTGGCAAGCTGCTTTGAGACTTCCTGAATGGAGATACGAGCTAATTAATCATTCAGCATCAATGATCACAATCCAGGTCTTAAGGTATCTGAAGAACAAAATTACCCACATCTTACACCTTTGTGGACCTGAGACAGAATGACCGCTCTTCACAGCCAGGTACTGTCTGCAATACTCAAGCATTATGCCAGTAAATGCTTCTCTCATTCATTTCACTGGCAGATGATCTGACACTGGCAAAATACAGCTTTCCATGCCAATCTTCAACATACGTATATGAACCAGTAGAATAAATTTTATCACTCTGCTTTGGCTACTGTTCCAGCATATGTTACTGACTAAAACACCATCTACAGACAGATCCCAAATTTAATCATGTAAGTCTTGTGCATAAAGGAATAATTTTAGGGCACTCTTCCTGTAATAAGTTGAGCACTCTCACCTCCCATTAGAGCTAAATGGAGTTGAAGTAGCTCCTTAAACCAAAATATTCAAGTGAAAGATCACCATTCCAAACGTACTGAGTAAAAATCCACTCATTCATACAGGTTGGCTTAATGAAATACTCTCAAAAGACAACTCTTCTTGGTACTCGTGATGTTCGCTCCATTCAGCTTTTTATCCATTTTAGAACAAAAAAAAAACCACAGAAAAGACATTCTCTGCCACTTTCATGTGAGTTTCGCATGTCATCTCCTAGCTTGACAGTTTGATGGCAAGCAAAATCAGCAAGAATGTTAATCATTCACAACTGCTGATGGCAACCAGCCTTGCAAATTTGAAGGGAAAAGTCAAAAAGGAGACAAGAGGTTTAACTACAATGTTTAAAGATCCTAACCACACAGGGTAGCACCTATTAAAAAATATGTTACTGATACACAAACAGGGGAAAAGACCTGGCTGTCTGTTTGTTTCAATGCCACGTGGTTAGGGGACCAGACTCGTGGGAATTATTCCAGTTCGTGAAAAATGTTAATCCTCTTAAAACATATATATGTATCCTTTCAATAAAATGAATATGTTAGTAGTCAAGACAGAAAGTCTTTACTGGGTACATGCAGGTGATCTATTTGAGATCCTCTAGGTTTTTCTAGGATTGGCTGTGGCTGTAACGCTGGCTCAGGATGCTCCATCTTGTAATTAAAGGCTTAATCTCCTCCTAGTCATCTGGGCAGTTGTAATGAAATATGCCAGTTACTCCCTAGTCTTGTTTTGGAAAAATGCCCAGCAGATTACAACAGCAACAAAATTAAATTATCCATTCTGTACGTTCACTTCACAGCATACCCATACTGCCCTTTACCAGACTTGCAAGAAATATTAAAACAAAACAGCTTTCTCTGTTTTTCAGCAAGTGCCAAGGTTTCATTACCCTTCAGGGAAAAAAAAAAAAAAAAGTCTTGCTCAGGACTCAGTATGTCACTTTGCTTTTCTGACACATCACTTCACACTTTTGTTGGGACACAGCTCTCTGTAGCACTAGCAGGAACACTTTTTAGCTACTACACATTAGCAACTAAGCAATATTAGCTGCAGACTCTCATAAAAACAGAATAACAAGGGCAGAAAATATTGTTGGAAGCAAGGTATCATCCCCCAAATGCACTCCTATGCTGTTTGTTTTTGACTACACTGCCAGCTCCTTTTCTTCTTTCTCCCTCCTCCTTTCCCCTCCTCAATTCCTTCCTGCCTTCCTCCTACTGTAGGTGCCAGTGACCAGCCTGAGTTGCATTTGGGTGGAAACAAGGCTGAAATAAAATTAACGTAACAGGTCAGAAATTACAAAGTGAGTGAGGAGAAGGTAAACAGCAGCTGTCTGATGGCTTCTGAAAACTGTTCAACAGCTCAGCTGAACCCAGAGGAGTCACATCTTACACTTTTATTGGTCTAGACTGAAAAATTTTCAGTCAAATCCTGCTGCGAAAGATCTGATTACATAAGCAAACAAAACAACAATCCTGCAAATTTAGTAATTTAAAAAATTACCTGAAGTTACGCCTCTCTACAGTATCTCCATTGCCCTAAAGCTCCTGACAAACCTTTGTTCTGCAGTAGAGGTACCAGCACAAAGCCAAAAGGCCCATCAATACCTGAATGCTACGACTGCCGCAACGAAGGAGCCCAAGTACCCCTCTGGAGTACCGGAGTGAAGATTCATCTCTTTTTACACAAACCAGAATACACGTTTTTTGGTAGCACCAAAGGTCTCTGAATAGATGTGAGAGACAAGAGTCTTGGTGTTCTCAGTGTTAAGAGTACGTGGGTCCAGGCAAAATTTAGAAGCATGTTGAAAATCCATCATGGACTAACACAATCTAACTGTAACTGTCTTTATCCAGTAACTCCAAGAGCAGAGTAAGTGAACGATACCCAGATGGTTTTATTAAGAAAAGTTGAAAGATGATCTGATGAATACCATCTAATAAAGAAGGTAAAAAAATGGGGAACAGCAAGGCATAAATGCAATAAAAATCTAAGCAATAGTGGTATTTCTTAAGTATATCTGTGGAGCAAGGGGCTTTGCGTTGTTTGTGATCATGGGAAGGCAGGAGCAGCAGAGCATTTCTGTAAGCCCTTCTGGACTCAGCACAATGTCACTTGCTATTTTAAGCGACTGAACTTAATGACCATTTCATTTTTACGTTCTTCATTAAGGACTAACTTATGTTTTCAATTAGCTTAAGAAAAGTATGAAATAAATCTGTTTAGGTTGTTCTGGATTTACAAAAATCAGAAACTGCACTGGCCAGAAAATTGCTCTGCTAATACACACATTTATGCAATGAAAACAGGCCCATGCAAAGCCCTTGATCCAAATACTCAGCTCTTCAGGGGACAGGGGGAGGCTTCTGCACTCTAATCCAGAATAGCTGCTGTCTCACAGCGCATCCTCTATACCATTATAAAGTGCCAGAATGGAGGGAAGTGGATAAAACCCAGATGCACCTGTATTTCAGTTGCGAACCATTCCCACGCAGAAGAGGGACAAGCTTTTCAGCTATGCACAACTCGCACAAGCCCTTTTGTTAACAAGGTGCCAGACTGCAGTGATGTAGCACTCAGGCAAGTACGCTATACCAAAGTCTCCAGTACAGATCAAATAAAAAAAAAAGTTGCTCCAGAGCTTCATCTGTTACCAAAAAACCATACAGACCTACATTCTAAATCTGGTCATTCCCTTTTTCACAAAGCAACTTTAGATAGCACAGCACTTTCAGAGTTGAATCCCACAGCATGATTTTAACCAGCAAAACAGACCCCTAATGTTTACAGTTTAGATCTTTGTGGATGCTTTTATGCAATGAAGACGCCCAACCTAGATGACTCATTTCTTATAAAAGCAGACAAACGTGAATACCCTTTGCAGGACTGAGGAGATGACAGTCATTAAGCAGACAATTGGCGAGGTACGGAGACTGTATGAATGCCATAATGAGAATGGGAATTACCCTTCCTTTTGTTGGTTTTTATTCCACTCCTGCTCAGCCTCCATCAAAACGACTTTGACGATGTTATTAAAAATCACAGGTTCTTACAGAAAATGGGCTCAGAATGTCTCAAGGCAGCTATTACAGCTCCTGTAGCAAGGGCCAAATTAGCTTGTTGCAAAATGGTTTCTTCTACAACTAATAAAAGTGACAGTGGGGTTGATGCAACAAACAGCAGATCTGGAAAAGCTCCCAAGCAATTCATGTTTAATTTAGGAATTTGGACAGCGAGTTTGACATTTGATTAAATCTGAATTTCCAAATTAAACAATCTAAAGAGCATTAAATTAATAACAACATTATATCTTGCCGGTGACACAACAACTCCCACTGCCTCCCTGGGTGTTGTTAGGCACCAGCAGTTGATCAGAAGTACCACTAAAGCTCAGAGTCAACTCTCCCCAGACTGATTAAATGCAGGTGCTCTTTGCATCTTGTTTTCAGATTCTGCACAAGTCTGGTGTGCATCACAGCTGAGACCCATTTCACCACCGTTCTGCAGCTCTTTCTAAATAAGCTCACTCATCACTCCTACAGAAGCAAAAACAGTCACCTTCAGTTTTTGCTTCCTGACACCCTGCCCCACCTGAATGTTGTATTTATCTCATATGCAACTATTTGAAAATGTATGCAAGTGCTCACAAGAGCAACGTCTAGCAGCAGATGTCCAGCATCTCAAATGATGCGGTGTTCAAGCCAGAGCTGGGGAAGCCAACAGACAGGTGTTCCTACTCCTCTCTGCTGCCAAGTCTGCCCCATTAAGGCAACGAGGCTGAAGGCCATCAGTGCAACAGTCAAAACTTAATCTCCAAATGTGTCTCTGTTCAAAATACCTCTCACCAGCTGGTTACTACTTATCCCCTGATGGTGTCTGGGCACTTTCCTTCCAAAAAAGCAATCAACCTCTTCCGATGTCGTGTGAAAGGCCAAGTCTGTTCCTTTCTTAATGTACAGGCACACAATCCACCTACAAAAAGTTCACAGAGCACCAAAAGGCATTGCTCAACAACTCATTTTTCCATGCTGGGCTGGGAAAGCCCTACCACAATCAAAGCTGACATTGTGCTTTTGTCATCAGCAGATTGTTACAGTGGACAAGAATTAGCTTTAGTGCCCTCCTCATCTGCCCCTGCAACTGCCAAAACATATCAACCCAAATTCTTCACTACTGAAAGCTGGGTGTAGCTCCACGGATTAAGTGGATAATGTAATCCATGGTCCTACCACTGCTTCTGCAAGTCTGTCTGATTTGTACCCAAGGGATGGGTTAGGAATAGATAAGCCATGTTTAATCAGCAGAGCAGTTTCTTCAAAAACACAAAGGGATTTTATTTTTTTTAATGGAATGTGGGTTTAACTGTGCTTCTGCAAGTCCCTTGCTGGAGTCCCTGCTCCCGTGTAGAAAAATATCTGGGCATGGGCTTAATTTAAAAAACAGCATTTGAGTTTGTTGCATATTCCAGGGAGGGACTTGTCTGAAAACATTCAGTCCCGAGTTAGGGAACAGCCACTGCCAGCACAAGAATGCAGGAGTGACCCGAGAGTGTAAGCACCAGACCTGGGTCACACACACAACTTTTGTCACCAGGCACTCAAACGCACTTCACCTGTTTTGTTCCTCCTTATCCAAGTATCCAGGCTAACCTTGAGTGCTAAAAAGAGATATTCCAAGTATGAGGTGGTACATTGTGTCAAAATAGAAACAATTCTTACATTTGTAGCAGTGTTGCTAAGACATCTGTAAATTATTAAGAAGGAAAAAAGAAAAACTAATTTATTTTTATGTTCTCTGTTTACTTTTTGCACATTACCCACTTGGCACGATGCTGCTTCTCACATACCAGAAGAATGCTACTTAATTTCCAGCCTATCAGAAGTATGCTTAAATTTTATTTAGGAATCACAAAGGAGGATTGCCCTTTTATCAGAGTAGCGTATTCGGACTCAAGAAGCCTAAGGCTTCCTCCCAACTCCAACAGAGATTTTCTTTTTGACATTTGGCAAGATGCTTTATTTCTCCACGCTTCTGAAAACAGGGTTACTATTCTGTTATCCCACATGAATAGTGATATTCAATCTGAAAAAGAGATATATCATTTCCTTTCTGCTGTGCATCGTCTTGCCTGTTCATACTGCAGTCTCTACAGGATTGGGACTTTTCCCCGCTGTGGGTTTATACAGCGCCTGTGATACAATGGGGCTCTGGTACAGCTCAAAACCTCTAGACACTACTGAAATACTAATATTAGTTCAACTATTACCACCGAGAAGCTGAAACTACTGGGAGAAGGTAATCTGTGAAAGCTCCAAAATTAAATCCTGCAGTCCTTGTACTGACAAAACTCTTCCTGCTATCAGGATGTCAAGATTCAGCCACAAATAAGGCGGGCATTATTTTAACAACCAAGTCATTAATACCTTTCCGGTAACAAGTGTAGAGGTGGAGCCCAGTCCTGCAACACATCTGTGAGAGTAAAGAGGTCTAAAACCCTATCTGACTGACAAATTCAGGTTTTTCATTATTCAAACCAGAAGACTCCATATGAAGGCAACTGCAAAGGAGAGAGCTTAATTTATCCCACATTAAGATTCAAATTGTTCAGAGCTAGACTATCACTGATTTAACTCCACTCTACAAGATATCATGGCCTATGATTTAATTGGCCAATTACTTATCCCTGATGAGAAATTGGTGAGAATGCTGTGCTTCATACATGAAGCAGTGGTTGTGGTAAGGGATAAAATGTGCAAGCCTGAATCAGAGTATTTTATCAATCATTTGCAAAGCTGACAGCTTTAATGGGTTTGGAATGATGAATATATTGGCATTTTGTTATTTGTCACAAACTAATAGAAAGCCCTATTAAAGTTATGTAAATTTTTTGTCCAGCATAAACAAATGATGATCCATATTCATACTTGCTCGAGGAAGAATAAAACACATACATTAACTAGTTAGTTGTTTTTCCTGGCTAATACTTCACACGCCGAGTGGGGAAACTGATTTCTGCAAATGCCAAATTCCATTTCCCAGGTTTTTCCCCCAATGTGCCCAGGGAAATCAGATCCCCCTCAAACTTCAAAGTCAAGCCATGGACAAGACGCTGCCATTTGCAGCACACAATGAGCTCTTAGTCCATCATTATTCTCTGGGTGCCTGGCACTTGGTGACAAGTTTATTGATGTCCAAATGAAAAGCCCCAAGGATGACTGGTAAACAGAGAAAATGGAGAGTTTGCAAGGAAGAAAAGCATGTTTCAGTTTTGATGCCCCACGAGATGCAGTTCAGACAGAGGTTATTGCACAAGTACTTGTATTGTGCTGAAAGGCCTCGTACAGGATGAATGCACAGGAATAGGTCGGGTGAAGCCCATGTTTGCCTGTGCATAGTGAGAAAAGCAGGTGACAAGAAAAAAAACACAGAACACAGAAAGAACACAGAAGCATACATGTCCATGCATGAGCAGTCATATATGTTTTAACATACCTTTTTGAGCAATATGTTCACCCAATACGTGCTGATATTCTTTGTGGCAAAATGTATCACTTGCTCCATCCATTCCAAAACCTTTTGTTATCATTTCTGTCCCCATTCAGTTTATCTCCTTAACAGAGACGAGGACATTTCCATCTTTTATACTGCACATTACAATGGCTGAGCATTTCAGGCTCCATTAGGAGTTCATTGCTCATACAGCTTCGGGGTAAGTGCCACAACTGACTAGTACATGCAGAACAAGATGAGGCCTCTGCTCTTCATGCTGTAGAAAGTGAGCAGGGGACAGGGGGTTCCCAATGCCCAGGTAATGCCAAGATAGCATAAGATTTATATTAACCTTTGTTCCTTCCTTTTTCCATTGCCTCCTGATGGTGATAGGTTCTCTCATTTATGGTGCCTGAATAGGAAAGCATTATCCTTTCTAAATCCAAAGGGGAGCATATGCAAGCACAAGCAGCTTTGCTGTTTCATCCCTAGAGGGAAATATACCACACTTCAGGACTGAGTGCTCACAGTAACTTACAACATTTCCTGGTAAAGCAAATGGGGAGAACTGGGGCTGTGTCTTACCTTATTTCTTAGGCGGCATAGCTGCACACATCTTCATTCAAAGCAAAACAAAGTGAGGGCCGTTAATATTTTGGGGATCCACAACTTAAGCTTAGATAGCATCAATGCTTAGCTCCATCCTACAGAGCATATTTAGGAACTTGAATGAAAGAGATGATAACATAGAAAAGGATTATGAGATATCCCAAGGAAAACTCCTAAAGAAGGAAAGCCTTGCAGTGGAGAAGCCCAAGAGAGACATGAGGTCTTCTAGACAGACATGCAACAGATGTCAAAGAGATGTCAAAAAGTGAGGCTTTTAACCAGGCACCTTTGGCTTGCTCAGTGCATGAAGAGGGAACGCCTGAAAACTCACCAGGCGCTAGTTTAGTAGTGATCTTCGTGTTGCTACGGCTGGCCAGCTGCCTCAGCATCTGCCAGCACACGCTCTTCTTGACTATGTAAGAGAAGTCCTCGGAGCCTAACAAAGAATGCTTCGGCAATGGTGTTCAAGGCCCCTCAACTTTGCTTACGTAAATTGCTATAGCTCCGCTGCGCCAACCTCCAGGAAAGAGCATTGAGCCATACGCATTCAAATGAATAGGGCTGTGGTCATTTTTCTTCTTTAAATGAGAAAGTCCGATTTAAAGTCCACTGCGTTCAACAGAGGATCTCCATGGGCCTTGGAGCAGGCTCTTAATCACAAAACACATCTTGAAATTCAAAAGAATAAATGACAAGTGTTGTGCTTATGGGATTTCCACATTATCAAACAATTAAGGTGAAGTGGTGTCTAGGGAGGAGGCATTTGAAAATTGCATGCTGCCAGTGCTTTTAAAAATTTTTGCTACTACTGTGCAGGGTATGAATCTTATTACACTAGATAGTATTCCTGCATATAAATGAAAGCAGAAAGAAACCATTGAGAGGGAATCAATGAGCTGAATGGAAGGTTTTTTCTTCTTAATCATGTTCCAATTTGGTGTTTTCTGAAAGTTATTCTTGTCTCTTTCTTTCTATTATCCTCAAGTGCCTGAAATTCTCTTTGATGGAAGACAGCTGCACGCTACTCAAGTTGACAAGCCCTGGAAAAATGCATCTGACAACCAAACTCTGGAAAGATGCATCTGTAATGGCTTCTTTCAGTGTAAAAGGAATCAATGCAGCAATGTACGAGCTCTTGCTTAGCTGCTGCTGACACTTTGATGGCTGCTTGCAAGGTGACTTAGCCTGTAGGCATGCCAGAGAGGACTCCAATCTTGTCAGGTCTCATAAACAAAGCAGGACTGGAATTGGTCAGCATTTAGATGGAAAGCTAAATTTTGCAGGAGATAATGTTGGGGATTCAATAGATGGCAGTCTTACCTCAGAGTCAGGACTAAGCAGGCAAATGAGTGCCATACCAAGGGCTGGAAGAGACACCTTTTAGAGGAGGTGCAAAAATCAAGTACCAGGCTGAAAAACCCTAGGGTACTTTTGGGACAATCACAACCAACTCTTAATTTTTCACTGAGAAACGACATTCTGCCAGCCTTTAGACTTCCTCTCACAGTTTCAAAGTGATACTCTTATGAAACCATGGCATGTGCTTTAAATTCTCCTATCTCCCACTCCAGAGATTGCTTAGTGAAAAGTGATTTAGTATCTGTGTATGAGACCAGAATTTCACTGTACAATCCACCGAATACAGTGTCCGATGGGCAGCAGATGTCACAAGAGTGACATTGAGGTATGGATTTTTTAACTTCCAGTGTTGAATAGCTCTCACATTACACAGCTAAGAGATGATTAAGCTGCTACTTTGACCATGTAATCAGAGGGGATACAGGTAGAAGAATTTAACTTACATCCCTGTAAGATTTATTCTGTTCTTGGGTCTGTGAAAAAGTGTACAGTCCTGAAGAGCTGGGAGATAAAAAGCTTTGCCTTCTGCTACACCATGCATGGCTCAGCTAGATAGCAGAGCTCAACCAGTGCCAGTCGTGAGTTGCCTGGACTGACAGCAGTGCTCCATGCCCAATCTTTAATGCAAGAAGCTAAATTACATCAAGATCATGTCTCTCTAATTGTCCTATCTTCACTAGCTAGACATAATGCATTACATCAAGGGTTCAAGGCACCTGTCCTTGTGGGCAATACACTACTTTCAATCGTCTTGTCCTAAACATGAACTGACTTCAAGCTGCTGTCCCACAGAACCTCCAAAACTTCGGGGGTGGGCCTTTTTTGTCTTTAAAAATATTCTATGCAAAAAAGGAAGAACAACAACTGTAGATTTTAAGAGCGAGCTCCCCATATGAAGCTACCAGAGTTAAATGAGAAAAATGCAATGCTGAAACACCCCATGGCCAACTGCAATTACCAAGGAAACAAAAATCCAAAGGCAATGTGCCATTTTCAGCCATAAATCTATGAAATGCAGTAAGGTTATCCTCATCCCTGGTAGGAAGGGATGCTTTTGATGCTTAGCTTTCACTCCCTGATCTTCTGGTATATTCCCAATTATTTTTAACAAGCCTGCCAGTTAATTAATCTTCTGTTTGAGTGGTGGGTTATAGTTTTTCTTCTTCATTCTTTGGACCTTCTGTTTACCTCTGATATTACACAACATTGCAACAATGCCTATAAGCTTCCTTTCAACTGCCTCTCCGGAGAATATTTTCCTAACAACAGATATATTATTTTGGAATAAGGCACATGAAGTTTCAACACATCAGGAACTGGGCTGCTATCTACTTCTGAACAGTTCTGGCATCAGAAGAGTACACCTTGCAGATAATTATCTGCCCTGCAATCCAGTGGCCAACCTCCTCCCTGGGCTGAGAGCTCACACTGTGCTTGTGTCACCCCAGAGATGCAACATCACTGCAATCAGCAATCTTTTTGCCATGATTTGGCAGTATAAGCCATAGGTGACTGCAAGGTCAATAAAAGGGCACAGACAAAACCAAAACATTGCCTTATCACTGCCACGTGCACACATGGCATGCGTAGCCATAGCTGGCTGCTAGTGGGTACCAATGAGCCAATGCAAGAACAAAACTTCTTTCCTTATGGCAGACACAAAGAGCTGGATGCTTTCCCCATATCAAATTCCAAGTAGTTTTAACAGTGCTGGATCAAGGTCTTCTGATGCATTTGCCAGTGTCTGGGATGTCTATCTCCCCCTTTTTCTTGTCAGTTCTGTAGGGACTTAATCCATGCAGCTCCAGCTCAGAGAGTTTAGAAAAAACTACAAGCTAGGAGGATCTTTTGTTTTGCCAGCATTCAACACATAGAACAAGTACCCTTTCCTTTCTGGACTTATCATACAATGTCAACCTCAGCTCACACCATTTTTTCCTCCTCTGATACAAGAAAAAACAAAAGTGTTGATGTACATGCGTCAATAAATACAATTGTGAACAGGAGCAGTTAGAGTGACTGAGAAGTGTGCATGGGTATGTGACTTGACTTATATCTGCACATGTATTTATGTGCTTACATATGCACACATTATTTTTCCTTTTTAGTTTTTGTACATTTAGTAATTTAGATTTGTTTCCATATTTTTCTGAACAGAGATAATACTCCATACTGCTCTTTATGCACAAACTATTGTGCCTTGTTTGCAGAAAACAAAGTAACTTTTAAACAGTAAAAGAGAAAAAAAAAACAGAGCATTGAACAACTACCAATGGAGACAATCCGAAAAGGAGTAAACAAACATATTTAAGAGGAACCCTACCAGGGAGTGCAAATTACTATTTCATCCCTTTGAAGCATTTCAATACCCATTCCATCACAGGTTTGATTTACTGTACCAAGCAATCAACCAGTCTTTGGTATATGGTACAGAGAGATCTGTACCCAATGAAGAAAAGGCCTCAAGAAAGGATTTATTGAAGTTGACTCTTGCCCTTTTGTTAGCAATTTATGACATTCTCAGTGTGTCAGTGACACAGAACTCAGAAAGCCTGAAAAAAAAATACACAATGGGCTAACAAAAATATTAGCAAATGGTGCTGGTTAAATGAACAGCATGACTGGCATGAAGAAACAGTCAAGAAACACAGAAAATAGCATTCTTGCTCATTTGTGTGGCTACATGCAAATCCCATGTGCATATTATTATGTCGGGACACAGCAGCCCAGTCATTCAAAATATGCTCCAGTTGGCATTAGGAACTTGTGATTGCCAGCCTCCTCTCTAGCAATGATGCTGTGTTTCTTTTGACAAACTACTTTATCTCTTTGCTGCAGTTTAACTAGCTGTAAATGGAGAGAATACCACTTACCTACCTTCAGGGAAGGTTAGGATTCTTAACTACATAATAGACCTTAAGTGTTGTCATCAAAAAACCCCTTTAACTGAAAAAAACATTACATACATTTCAAGGAGTTTCAGCAACTTGTATTGATACATTTCTTACAAAGACAGAAAACGTTTAACCCATTAAAGAGAGGAAAGAGAGACGGAAAGAAACAGAGTTCTCGGTCATTACTTTTCAATGTAATAAAGGGATGCAAGTTGCCATGGATTGCCAAGGAGGACCACTGCTAATGATACCAAGACAGCTTTGAGACCTGAAATATCTATGACTGTACCTACAATCAAGTACGATGCCTATCCATAATGAGAATAAAAAGTCCTCTGCCTAGGTTTTCTCATAAAACAGAAAGCTTGCCTTCTTCTGTGCCATGTCATGTTTCTCAGTAGTGAATGAACTACTGTTTGTTCACTCCTGCTTTTGGCTAGCAACGAGGATACGGCGATATTCCCCTCCCGTTTTCATTATAAGCCAACCTTGGTGACCTAGCTGCCTCATAACAAAAACCTTGACTGAACAAAGAAACCGTTTCTCATCCTTTCCACATAATGCAGCACAAATGAAAGCCCTGGAAATGTTTTATTCCTCCATATTGCTTGTCACAATGTAGCTTTTCAGCAGCACTTCATTTGTCCTCTGTCCATTTCTACACAGTAACTTTATTATCAGCCAGCCCTGGAAGGGCAGGAACTCGCTGCTATTAAAATGTGAGAACACATTTCGGACTGCTTAATGCTCATGCCAACCTCCAAACCCAACTGCAGTACAGAGAAGTCTGTCTCTCCATAAGCATATCTATACTGCACTGCTCACCATGGAAGCAGTACATAAAGCAAGACCTGCCCTCAGGCACACGTCTCAGGCGGGCAAATTCCTGACAACTCTATACGAAATCCTGCTGTATTTTCCTAACAAATATTGTAAATTTGCAGGTGTATTCCATAATCTAAGAGTTGCAACTTAAAACAATTGCTCCTCCTTGAAATTAAAAGACATAGGCAAATTTGCTTGCAAGAGGCACACAATTTCCAGTGGAAATTAGTTTGGAAGAATCTTGATGAGTTTTTACTCACAGCAAAAACAGAGTGTATCTCGGAGGATCTCTATCGCTGTTATTTCTGTGTATTTAGTCTTATTTCTAGCAGAAATCAGGAATTACTTCTGAAAACAATACCACTGAGTACATTTACAATACAGGTTTTGTTGAGTTCATTCCAACTTTTTTTAATATATTTTCAAACCAACTACCATGGTATATAGCTCAGTCCCGCCTGATCTACTCTTGATTCTGTTCTTGCCCGTTTTTTTATTTAAATCAATACCTACATTATTTATCAAACTGTTTCCATAGTGCTAATATGAAGAAATGGCATCATATTAACCACAAGAGATGTTCACCTCAGTATATTACACACAATTCTCTCTGCAGTTTACGTATTTTGAGAAAGCCTGTTTTATAAGCCAGTGAAAAGGGTTTACAAGCAGATTAAAGGATAAAACTGCCAACTGCGCTAAAATACATGGTCAATACACTGTTAAACACAAATCCATAACTGTTTTGCTGATAAAACATTGCCTAAGCTCCGGTTTGTTCAGATTGCTGCTTCGGATTCCTCATGATGTGATCAGCAAAATGAGGAGAAGTAGTTCTGCTGTTTCCAGAAAAGCTGTGCTGGCTTGCAGTCGTGTCTATATAATTGATTTTCAAATTCCTCTGTTGAGTTTTAAAGTGATTAAAGCAAACCAGCATGGAATTTCCCCTTTACATTTCCTTCAGCATGCCCACTTATGGAAAGTGTTTTGACTTACAGCATAAGTCTTACAGTTTAAGAGAATAATTCTTGCTTCTGCCTAGAACTAGGTGCCCATGAAACACCAACTGATTACTAGCTGAACCTCCTGCCCAAGAGCAAAATGACCATGCTGGAATGCTACTTTGCTCAGAGAGGTTCCAGAATCTTCACCTTTGGATGCTTGCAAGACTCAGCAAGGCAAAGCCGCAGTTAACCTGGTCTACTGTTGGCAGTAGCCCCCTTTGAGCTGGAGGCTTGACTAGGTGACCTCCAAAGAGTCACCACAATTTATATTGTTCTATGACTTTGTACTTGGTTGGGGATTAAAATGTAGAAGGCACTTCTCCTGGAACAGCTATTTCTAGAGCACTCCTCTCCCAGTGAAGAGTCTTTAGTGATAATTTGAAGTGGAAGATTTTATTTTATGAAGATACGTTTGAAATCCTCTGCCATCTGACATCCTCAGAAGAATATTATCTTGTGACATTAGAAGAACGTATGCAAAAGGAAGAGATGTTGCAGACAACTCTTTCCCCATGCTGACCAGGGCTACGAAAAAGATCTTCAGTGAGCAAAACAAGACACAACCACCTGGATGATTAACAGAGAGATCTGTAGTAATTGCAAAGTCCTCTCCCTCATCACAAGCTCTTTCTCTAGTAGAGGGTAGCTGAACGAAGACATAGGATAACTTGGCACTTTCTAGTACTCCGAGTTCTTCATATATGGAAGGTACAGAATCTATAGGACTAGCCTCCCTCAACCTGTTTCTTTAAAAGGATATCGAGAAAAAACAGAGCTCACAAGTACTCTTCATTCAGACTCAAACATGAATATAAAATAAGCCAATGAAAAAAGCCGCACTAGCATACTAATATGCATGTGCTAAAAAATGAAAAAAGGTATCTCAAATGCATTGATACTGAGATTCAACATACTGGTATCTCCTAAACAAATCTAGCCTATTAGTAGTTTCTAGTCTAACCTTACAGTTTAGAACCAAACACTCACTTAAGGAAACAGTCTACAAATATTTATACATGTGATCACCTCAATCTAGATAAAAGTAAGGATTTAACATCTAAACATAAATTTACGCATGAAACTCACCTCAGTTGTGTAGAGTCTGTTTGAGAAAGCATCCATATTGTAGCAACTAGCCCCATCCATTAAAACTTGGTCTGTTAACCATGGCACATATCATGTAAGCAAAAGTAACTAAAAATGACTAAAAAGCTTCACTTGTAAATAGTTAGAATTGAGTATGCAAATATTATTGAAGTTATGCACAACACTTGAAGCATAAATCACGTTAGCAGCACATACACACTTTGATTTCTCTCTGGAGTACAATCTACTTAAAGTCATTGCTAGAAGGTAACGGTTGTGCCAAGGTAGTGTCTGATATCTAAATAATTGATTTAAAAGTCTTGTTAGTTGATAGCATAACAGCATTCTGTCTGCTAAAATAGATCAGTCACATAGGAGAGCTCTCACGGCTTTGCACCTCAAGTCAGTATCTGATGCTTAAATGTTCTTCATTTGAAGAAACCAGAAGAAAAACATTTTCTTTTCCAGTATATACATTAAGTCAATTGTTAAAATAACCCACCTTGAGAGCTTTTATCTGGGGTTAGATTAGGTCATTATAAACATGCATACATAATTGAGTAGTCTAGTGATTTGCAATCTTTCTCCATTTGCAGACCCCCCTCAGGTATTTTCCAATAGAGGTGAGAATGCCTCTCAAGCAAATTTAAGCCTCCTAACAGTAAACTTACTTTTTGATCTCTGCTGTAGAACATTTATAAGTAGCTCAGGAATTCCCAGGGATCTGCAGACAGTCAGCTCCATGACCACAGTGCTGCCACCACAGGTCTACTCATACTGGCATGGGTGTGTTCTTCAGTAGGAAACCTTCAACTAGTACCTGAACTCTGTTTTGCTTGTAGATGTAGTTACACACGCCTTGTTCAACGTGCCTCGCAGCTATAGAGGATAGTACTAAGTCTCATATCTTTTATTTAGTGGGGTTTTTTTTCAAATAAAACCCCCCAAATTTGATCAAAATTATCTGCCTTAATGTATCTCACATTTCAGCTTTTTAATATATATCATCATAAAAAAGAACATAAAGGTCATTACAAATTTTACAGAAAACATTCACTTGTACTTGAAAAAAAAATATTCTGCATTATGTACAGAAATGCTTAAAGGTTTTTACATCAGCTATTTCCACCTCCCCCCCCCTCCAAAATATGATCCTCTCATTACATCCTGGTCAGGCATCTCACCTGGTCATGGATCTGAAATCAAAACCAAAACCAATGAAAGCCAAATCATAAATTGTTTGCAAACTGATGACTTGTCTTCCAATACTTTCTCCCGAAGGACAGGGAACACTGAATTATGTTGAAGGTGAGAAAAATTAGAGTCACTTCACTGCTCCTGTCCAGTGGTATTAAAACAGACACCTTTGCATTTCAAACTTGCATTCAGAGCACGAATCCCACAGAGCTGTCGGGGCACTTTGCTAAGTCAGCTCAAAGGACAGTTGCTTCGGAAGAGATTTAAAATTCCCAAGAAGCACTCTAGCTTTTATCTTTTTCTTTTTTTCCCCCAAAAAACACACTCCAGAAGAAGAAGCAAAGGACAAAATTTGATAGACCTGAACATAGGTTACATTATGCCTTCAGTGACATTCATGCAAAATTGTCAAGTCTAGTTTTAATGAAAATACAATCTCAACCATGAGGCCGCTGACTGAAAGATCAAGTTTTCACCAGCAGGTCCAACAAATACCTACAAAAGTGTTTGTGGATTAGTCACAAGAAAAAAAACTTTTTACATACATAAACAATAGTTTGGCTGTGCATCCCGAGGGCTGTGCTATCTGCTTGTAGGCACCATGATCCAACATACTTACTCAAATGTCAGTTTGTTTTCTTGCAGCCACAAGCATAACTTTAGCTGACAAACTACAGGTTTTCTGGCAAGTACTAGTGGTGGTCCAGGAGACTGGAGGATGAGTATATTCTGTCCCATCTTTTGACAGAGAGCCCTAATGACAAATGCCTCTTCAAAAGTTTTTCTTTATTTTAGAAGTTGCACTGGGTACAACCAGATATAGTCAATTCTACTTATGTATCATGTTGCTATATAGCCCTATAAAAACTCATGCCTTTCATAGCTTGCTGTTTTCACAAACTATTCCATAAACTTACATCTTTGTAAGGTGTTTCATTAAAAATTATGACACTTGGCTTAAAGTCAAAATGGCCCCTGATTCTGCACAAACTTGACTTTTATCCCATCATTTATTTATACAGAATTTCTAAGCTCATCCAATCCTTATGGTTTATTATTATTTATTCCACTTCTCTCTCAGCAGAGATGAGAGCTCTGTTTTACTTTGGTGTCAGTCCAGCCCTTCAAACTCACAACCTTATATAACTGAGGCAGAGTGCTGGAAGGGAACCCTTTAAAGACTTTATTATAAGGACCAGAAACAGGCTTATATCAATCAAAAAGACCTCCTTAACGCATGGCACAGGAATAGTAGGATCAATTTTGGGGGCAGACTTGGGTGCTGCTGTGTAATCATTTGACCTTAAAGTTGTCCTGCATTTTCAGTACTGAAAGGTCTCAAATTTTGCCACAAAAAAATAATAATACCATAGCTTCATAATTTCCTTTCGATAGGTCATAAATTATTAAAACCGTCAGTAGTTTTCCTCCTTCTGTACAAGAAGGGCAAAGTTCTGAAGTGAAACACCTACTTCTAAAAGTTTTCTTAACAGAACATGCTTTTCAACTACAGCCAGTGTTTTACACAATTCATTCTAATACATTGATTTTTTCAGGCCACAGGTGTTGTCCTTTGGACTTCATTCACAGCTGTCCCTTCTTTTTCTTGTAATCAATGCAGTTAAAGCTACTGCAATATTTACTTCTGCCAACTTAATTCATACAAGTCTGTTTGCCTTTTTTTCCCCTTTTTGGCAAAAGCATTTTATTTCTAGCTTGGCTTCAAAGTTGAATCAAAACTTTTTGGCTGTATCTCTCATAACTACTTGCTGCATATTAAGTAAAAAGCGACCAGGCATGAATGACAAAAGAAAGGCTAATTGAAAAGTCTGCTTTTCTCAATCACATAATTATCCTGTTGCAACAGCTAGGGATTTAGTACCATTGCAGAGCATCTTTTGATATTTTCAACAGGCAGAAAGCATCTCAATTCCCCATGCCTTCCTCTACCAGCATGCCACAGCTTAAAAAAGGAAGGTATATCCATCTACGTAAACAAAAAAATGGGCTAAAGTCAATGCATAAGAGTTACATTTCATATGTTTCCCCCACTCGGTAAAAGGCCAGCTGTCTAAAAGGGGTGTTTACTTTCTCTACAGGTGCCTTTTCCCTTTCCCTTCCCCTTCCTTCTCTGACCCCCAAAACACAGCACTAAATTCAAAGCATTGGAGCAAGCCTGCCACAGCCAGAACAGAGTTGTAAGCGTGCATGCTGAAACAAAGCTGTCATAAATGTCTCTGCACCAGGACTCCCGGACTCGAGTAAATGATTGTAATGAGTTCAGTATCAATCAAACATGCTCCCCTTGTCAGAAATAAAGCCTAGTTTTTGACTTTTAAAAATAGCTATTAATGTCAATCATGATTCGAAGTTAATCGCACCAGGAGGGCCAAGGTTGGATCTTGAAAATTATAAGTATGACATGACAGATGGTAATAGAAAGCCTTTGTTACTTGTGCAGCAGCAGCAACAGCTACTCTGCTGCCAGGATATACAAGGAGAAACATGAGCAAGGCTTTAGGTCAACACTTCATACTGAGATGAGACACACATAGCGATGAACGGCTTTTTGTTGTACAGGAACACATGAGCCTCTAATCCTGGAACTTCCATGAAAGCGAAACCTGCATTTCAGATACTTGGGTTAGAAAACCTGTCATGCATACATTATTTAAAAAAAAAAAATACTATTTCCCCTATATGGCAAGATATATATATAATACAGCCCCAAAACAGTAAGTGAATACCCCATGCTAAAAGCCTGTCTACATGGGCAACCAGCACCAGCTGTATCTATGTAAATTCACTGCATCTAAGTAACATCAACCCTGTTAGCAAAATGTCTTAAGCATTACTCCTAGCAAAAGTGGGTACAAAAGTATATGAGCTATGTCACAAAATATCTATTTTGTATATGATTTTCCTCAGCTGACAACTAGGCTTCCTGCATTGCTCTGTACTCTGCCTTTGAAGTCTCCTGCGCCCTCACTCCACAACTGAAAGGCCACACAGCCATTACATTCCAGTTCAATGCCAGTTCTCTTTGGGCTCCTATGCCCAAGAAGCCAAGCAAACAGGAAAACTCTTTCCTTACATCTAGCCTTGTACTTTATTTACAAAGTGAGTATCTATACTGAACGTGCCTCTGTGAAGGGCCAAGACTAAAAAGTTTCCCATCTTTAGTCACAAACCAACAACATATTTGAAAATTCACAGAGATGGCCAAGCAGTACACTGAACAATGTGCTCTTTAAGGCATAAAGATGACTTGCAAGCAGGTTAAAGAAACACATGCCTAAAATCACTCTAGCTGCATTATGAAAACATTGAACAGATTTTTGGCACAGGACAGTTTGTATGTTTCATCACAGACTGCTGTACGTCCACAAAGAAAAAGGAGGGCAGGGGCAACAAGTCCTTCCAAGGGGACACACAGAAAGCACAGGATCTTGTCACTGAACTGGCGTCTACTTGTGAAACCACCGAAAGTGACCAAGATCCAGCAACCCTTTCTCTGCTGGAGTCCAACATGCTGCTCGAGAGCAGCCTGGTGGTCAGGCAGTGCTGCAAAGGAAAATTGCAAACATCACTGCATTAGTCCTTACGACAAGAATGCATCTTCTGATATACAAAGGAGAATGACAAGGCAACTCTCCGTCAGGCTGTTGCCTCCTCACTGTCTCCCCTCATGGCAATTGTTGCTGTCATGAACATCCCACTAAAACTGATGCTTCATTTCTACCCCTGATACCCCACTCACAGCATTGCAGATCAAGAACAGCTCCAAAGAGGAAAAGTTTGACAAATTTTGTCCCTAAGCTGCTAGCCCTAAGGTGTTTCCTTTTTACACCTCATGGTGAGATAATTGTTTTTACTGTCTGTGCTTTCGGTATTTTGTTTTCGTTTTGCCCATCAATCTACATACCATGGCTTGTAAAGTTCACAGCTATCTAAAAAACAATCTACAAAACAGTCTCTCCAGAACTCCACATATAAAAAAAAAATCAGCCTGTTCAGGTCTTGAAGATTAGCTCTCTCAAATTCAGAAAGATTTGCAATGCATACAGAACTAACACCACACAGTTTAGAATTCCCCAACAGCACGTCAAAACTTTTTCCCCTTCATCAGGCAGATACAGTTGAGAGGCACGTCTACCACTCATTCCTGGCACTGGCCATTCAGCAAGGCATTTCAAGGACTGTCAACAGATTTTTTTGCAGTCGCTGAAACCCTATCCTAGCTCTCAGTGAGGTTTTCTGCCTTGATCTTACAGATCTCATGCTGCGCACAGCACAAGGTTATAATTCAAGGCAGGTACTGCTCAGTTGTCTAAGCCTTCCAATTAGTGTCCATCATGTGCTCTTCTCATCCTCAAAGGCTGCTCTACAACACTACAGCTGCTTAGGTGGTAAATAAACATCTTTGTCATCCAAGTGCCCAGGATAATGCTCTCTAGTCATGGGTACCAGCAGATAAGCAGAGCTTCCAGAAATAAGAGGTGGAACACAGACATCATTAAAGCAAGAAAAGGTCAGTAAACAACTTGCTTTTCCTTGGGCAAAACAGGTGAGAACACTTACTCTACTTTCCACCTCTGTTTTTTATCTTCAGCTTTCCAAGTGAACCCACATCAAGCTTCCACTGAAGTCAGCAAGGGAGAACATGATCCTATTTATGAACTGCATAGCCCATGGAGAGGACAGGCAATGGGACAGAGCATGCAGGCAATGGGACTGGGCAATTCCTTGCAGTCGAGGACCTCAGAAGCCTCAAGATTCAAAGCCTTGCTTTGAAATCAAAGCCTATCACAAGAGATGACCTCAATTAGGGCTACTCTGTTTTCTTCTTTACATCCTTTTTTTTTTTTCCCTGCTTGAAGAGTTGTACAGACAAGGAAAAACAGAAAGATTCAACTCATTGTCCGTATTTTTGGACACTGAACAGCCCTGCTCAGACAGGACTAGCTCCTATCTAAAATGCATTTGACAACTCTAAGTGCCCAGATCAATTGTACAAGACCTGCCCTGTGGATTAAAGTGCAGTATGTCCAACATGACTATAAACACACAGAACTGCTGCCTGTGCACGGGCAATAATCACAATATAGTAAGAGCTAGGCATCCGTTTAGAGGTACACTACTTCATACTGGCTGATGCGAAGCAGGAACACTGAAGATTCATCCCTCAGCATTTACGCTTTGCTTGTAGAGGTTCAGGAAGAGACTTTGAAAAACATTAGCTACTTTTAAAGAGAAAAATCAGTCAGTTTTTTCCTAGAGAAAGTGCTCATCCATCTAGTTACAAAGATTATCTAGCCTGTTCCATTTCTACTCCCACCTAAGACTAAATTCTAACCGTAAATTCAGTAGGTTTCCAGACCAAACTCCAGCCATGACTGTGCCTGACATTTATAATTAATTTTCCTAACCAAATCAGGTTGCCTACCTGAAAACATCCATTGAACTTTCCACCCCAAGATGCAATGCATCTTCAGCTGAAATCCCTAATCAAATTCAATCTTGCAGGATTTTTCCTCAAAATCTAAGAAACATTTTGACTAATTGGGGCATTTTTAATATGAAGTAATAGAAAGTCCAACATTCACAGCAAACTTTCCACAGGCAGCAATGCAATCCAAACAATTTTATTTGTTTTTCATTTTAACCAGCTTATAGGTCTCTCCGTTCCTGCCAGGCTGCAAATAAAGTAGAATTTTTTTCCATAGGAACGCTATTCACATAGTATTTCCAACTTCACTAGAACTAGGATGTAAAAGTTGCCAAAATCATCCAAAAAAACCTATCCTATTGACTGTTGCCAATTTGGCTTCTCTGAACTTAACCAAACTGCCTTCCTTTAACACTCTTTGGCTGATCATACTGGAAATGGTTATTTAACTATAAGCTTAGTATATTTTCTCTGAAAGAACCAGGCAAAGACCCAGATTTTTTGAGTGATTTGTCTTCAGTTCATTACCAAATTTTCAATCTCACAAAACAGCCTCTATGGTCTTTAGTGTGAGCTGGATTAGTTTTTCTTGCTATGTAAGCATTTGGGTTTGACATTTCCTTCCCATAAAGTCCTGTGCCACATGCTCTTGTGTGAGGGGAGCTATAAGAAATGTTATTATTTCATCTTATTTTAACCTACTAGTAATTTAAAAAAAAAATAAATACCCAAACAGGTGAAATACCTGAACCAATTTACTGTGAAAAGTTGCTTTGGATGTGGAGAAGGAAAGGAGGTGGAAGGGGGGGGTGATGTCAGTTTGATAATAGAGTTACTAGAAGAAAACACATTGTATATGGGTAGTAAAGGTCATCAATAAAAACTGTGGCCATCATAAAACACTGTTACAATATAAATGTGACAGCCATGCTGAGATACAGCTGTTGGTTTTTAACTGCACCATGAAATATGACATTTCCTAGTGTTTTACGGCAGTTAACAGTGGCAGGGCCATGTTCAATGTGTGTGTATTTGTTTGGTTGCAATAAAAACGTTTGAGCTCTACTTCATTATTTAAATTGTAGAATTGAGCCATTCAGAGCTGCAATAGGGTTTAAAATGTGCAGCTGGGCAATGACTGTCATAGTGAGATTTTCCACTTCTCCTTGGAAAAATGCTGTGCGAGGACATGGCTGAATTACAGTCAGCTTTCAGCTGCTCTTCAGACAGATTCATCTTGCTGGATGCATGATAAATGAATAAATACATGCATTATAAATGAATAAATAAATGCATAAACAAATAAACATTACAGAAAGATGGGGGGGGTGGGGGAAGGGGGAGAGGAAAAACTTGTCTATTAGAACTTAATGTATAGCCCAGGAAGCAATAGCAGCTTGACAGGAGGTCAGGTAGATGTACAATTGGTACCCCCAAAAATAGACAGAAATCAGTATCTCAGTCTTCCTGACTCATAGCCATGCCGATCCACTGACAGTTGCAATCAGGTATTTATTAGGAAACTTTTCAGGATCTTCTGACCTTGACAGAAATAGTATTGTGTTGTTATTAGGAAGTAAGCCAAGGATGTGAAATGTCTTCTTCCATGGGTTAAGGATGATGACAATTTTACCAGGTACTACTCAAATCAGTTCAGCCATGTTCTCAGCAACAAAACTCTGAAAAGAGACCAGACCTATCATCCCATCACAAAAATTAATTTGGCATCAAAGCAAGAATTCAAACAGGAGCCAGTTCCTCTTAGACAACAGTTTTCAGGACTTCTTAATAGTTTGTAGAAGTATGGCAGAAAAATCTCATCTCAACAACCACAAATTATACCTATTAAGTTCAAGAAAGCAAAAAGTAAAACCTCCTATGCTTGGACAAAAGAGAAGACACAGTAAAATGACACTCATTGTACAGAAAAACAAAAAAGTACCATTAAGGGAAAGAAAGTCTGGTGTAAAGAGATAAAAGAATAACCCAATATATAGACAATAAAGAAGAAATTTGGCAACGTTATGACAAAAAGCATTCATTGCATTGGATTGCTTTAAAAAGCGATTATTTCACCAGTAGCCTGTTTCCTAAACAGTAATTTTCTTTCCCCTGTACCTTAATAACCCCCAAAAAGCACCCCCCCTCGCAACCCAACGTCTTCCTTGGTAAAAAAAGCCTGTCCTGTGGCACATTCAGAGCTATGAACCAGACAGACTGTACAGCTGAATTCTGCCAGACAGAGCCCGTAACAGGCAAGTTTTGCCTGCATTTCCCTCCCTGGAGGAAATGAATTCATTCTTTCCCTTTCAACCAGCCATGGAGGCTGTTTTACTGTTTCCTCCTTCCACAGACACACCCCTGCCTACCCCCCATGAATTTTGGGGAGGAAAAATAAAGATAGAATAAGACAAATAGTTTGTTGTGCTTAAGCATGGTGGAGTAATGAGTGTAGACTGAGGATCATGAGTTCAGTTCAGCTACACGGCTCTTGTAAAATTAATCCTTTAAATAGCCCTGCACACACAGCAGATGTCTGACACATCCCAACCAACCATCACATGGCCACCGAACACACAGCTCCAGCTGCTGTTCCTATGACATTGAAGTTGTCAAGGGCACACCAAATAACGATACCAGGAGAGTGCCAAAAAGAGACAGGCACTCAGGGGATTAGCCGGCACTTTTGGAGACAGCATTAACTGCTCAGAGTATGTGGATTTCATGAGCCTAATAAGTACAGAGGACTCTGACAAATAGATCCAAACGATTCAGGTTATGTGAGTCCCAGAACAACACAAGACCCTGACAGGTCAACCTGCTACATAGAAGTACCTCCTGGTATCAGGGAAGCACTGTACGCTAAAACAAACAAAAAAAATTAGTATTATCATCACTGAACTCCATTTGCTCTCCATCCCCATCGCATAGGAAACGGCATGAAAGACACAAGAGTGAGCAGTCTCCTTCCTGTGCTACAAATAACACCGTGAGAAAATATATCAAACAATGATGTCTGCCATACCAGGCTCTGTGTCACCTCCCTCTGATACCCAAGCAATAAGGCTGTTCTCTTTTGTGCCAGACACTAAATCAACCCCCATGAATCCTTGTGCTTGGGAGTCATGAAGGTAATTTAAAGCTTTATTTGATCATCTTTCCCCCAAACAGCTCAAGTAGACCACGTGGTTCCACTGCTTGGGCCACGAATTAAGAGCCTGAATAAATCGTGCACTCTCAGTCTTGTGCTTGTCCACCAGAAGAACACCTGGTGGCTTTTAGGTAATGCTGGACAAGATGCTTCTCCTTTCATGTTTTAATCTAAAATACTGACCCTAGATAACAGAAGAAAAGTATTTGAACTGATGACTGCTATGCAATGTTATTAACTGATTTTTAAACTCCTTTAATAAAGAAGTTGCAAAGATCTCAGGGAAGCAATGTCTAGAATCCCAGACTTGAGTGTTTTATCTTTCTCATATAACAGGAGGTTACTACCATTTAGACTATCTCTGCTCAAAGACAGGCAGTCAAGCATACGTGAAGGGGGTCTGCCTGACCACTGCGTATCTTACAGCACTATTTGCACAACTTCAACTCAGTAGAATTATCTTAGCATGAGACTGGCATAACACAGTGTCTAATCAGCCTTATTATCCTAAATTCTCAATTGTTTCCTGGTAAGCTGCATTTATGTCTTAGCTGATTATCCACTTAAACTATCAAGTACCAATTATAAAATGCAGTAACATTAACGTCACAGATGCTTGGATTCAGAGAGAAGCAACCCCAGATCATTTTTGGGATAATAAATTGCACCACGGAGGCAGCAGACCTCAGTATGAAATGCCTGTCTCTGTGATTTAAAATAAATAAATAAATCATTCTGGTGTACAAATGACTCATTCCTAAATAAGGCTTTAATTAGTTAGAAATAAACCACAGTATAAGTTTGCTTACAGTGCTGCTCTAAACAGGCATTAGGATCACATTCATATAATTGCATTGCAAGTGCAGCTCTTTGTGCAGTCAACAAAAAAAATGCCTCTTTTAAGCATTGTTTTATGGCTAACCTTCATGGAATAAAGTCCCAAGAATCTTGTCTTCCTTGTGCAGAGAGGTCTGAAAAATTGAAGCAGTTCTGTGGAAGATGACTTTCAATCTGTCCCCATTTGCTTTGCCAACTGAGTTCCTCAGGCTCAAACGAACTACTGACATTCAAAAGCAAAATTTGTTCAAAACATTCTCTCAGTTCCTGAAGTTGGGGTAAAGTCAACCCAAAACACCATAGTGGCACTGGCAAGATCAACAAGTCTTACTGTGCATCTTCACTGCCTATGTCTGACCTTACATTATTATTGAAACATCAGCTTCCTAACCCATTCCATACCCTTTAGAGATGGCCAACCTGTTGCACCCAGGGTCACGTTTCCAAGTTACACATCGCAAAGAACACCCATGGGTGCTGGAAATCAATCATCAGCGATGTTAAATCATTCAAATGCTCACTGGCCTGGTTTTGACAATTCTCAGGCACAATTTGGGAGTCAGCCATGTGGAGATAGCCACATGTAAACTGCTTGCTTGGGGTGGTATCTTCTGGAAGCTAAAAAAGTTTAATTACATAGGGCTGAGCTGCATGTAGCAAGCTGTGCTCAGGGTTCAAGAATGACTCTAGGCATGACACATGTCATTTATTAATACCGCTGCAGCCATGCTGGCTAGGTAAGATAAAGAGCCTCCAGCTGCAGCACTGTAGCTTCTCCCTTACCACGTGGCCTAATGGCATAGGACAGGTTGTGGCTCCATCCTGAACATCTGTGAAGAAACAAGAATCAAAGTACCTGCGAGATCTGTATGTCTTTTGATCTAGAGACCTGGGTCTTTTAGCTCAGTGTGGGCAAGTCAAAGGTTCGCCCCCAGTAGCCAGCAGCTCACCACAGGCCACTCACCAGGGAGAATGCTCTGCCTGGGAAGACTGGCGTTTAGTCCACTTTCAAGCTCTGACCGACTTTGCCTTACGTCCCCAACTGTCTTACTTCCCCTACATATTGCTTTGACAACATTACTTCTCTTTCTTTGAGAAATACTGCTCCCTTGTATCTTCATGGCTTCTTAGCTCTCTCTTCACACCATCTGTTACCTCTTGCCTGCCTCCCTGCTGCCACGTACTGATAGGCTTCTCTCTCAATTGTGCAGCAAAAAGGCATTAAGGGAACTATTTCCCTTCTTGCTTTCTACTCCATCTGAACACCACTGTCACAAGGACACCTGAAATTGAGGAAAGAGGATGAAAAAAACTAAAGGAAAAAATGCAAAATATATAAAGTAAGGGGAATGAATCCTATAGTGCTATGGAAGAGCAGGTTGGTGTTATTTATGGCAGATCCCTGTAACTCACATAGTTTTCAAGACAGAGTCATTAAATGATTTAAAAATTGAGTGATTTGCAAATGGAATTGATGAGCAGTAGGAGAAGCAAGTGTTCAGAGAAGAGCTGCTATAATAATCTAAAGAGTGCCATCCTGAAGCTGACCAGCCATCCATCTACCCAGTATTCTATCTTCAAGGAAGAGTATGTCTGAAAAAGCCCTTTATTTCCCCTCAGGACGTAATCCTTGGCTATTGAAAACGTTTCATTTTAAAATGCCAGTAGCTTAACACTGTGTAAACAGCTAGGGCTCTAGAAGAGAGAAAGAATGAGTTTTGGCTCTAATGACAGCGTACGAGTACAAAAGGAATTAAAAACCTCAAGAAGTGACTCTTCCTCCCCACACTTCCCCATCTTCCCTCCAGAACTCTTATGCATTAAACTGAGTATCACCCACATTTGCTGCCAAGCCAAAGTAACATATAGTAAATGTCTAAAAAGACTCGAGGAATTACTTAAGAGCTCCTAGCATGTTTCTTCCAGTCCTTCCCGTGGCGGCAGTAATGCTGTGCTCCATAACTGCACTAGGCTGAGGTACGTGTCTGTACTTCTGCATCTGTACCTATAACTCTCTTCATTCAAAGTTCCCAAAGCATTTTACAAATAATCTGCAGGACCCTTTATTAAATCAGGTAACGTAACCTTCTTACGGATGGGCATACTGAAGAGCAAAGGTACTTCATGTCACAGAGCAAATCAGTTAAACCGAGCAAATCAGTCAGACAATCAGCTTTGAAGTTGGGAACTCTGACCTCACCTCCTCCTCTTGCTCGATTTGCAAAGCCACATGCACATCCCTCATTTATTTTGCCTTCCCCTCTCCCTCCCATTCTTCTTATTGCACGAGTGAAGTGCTTTTGTCAGCAAGAACAGTAAGAACAAATGGGAATGAATATCTAACATTTCTTTTCAAAACCAAGCATAAACCATTTGCCCCACCCCCCCCTTTTTTTTTCTTCTCTCCTTTTTTAATCCTACAGAGGTAATAAACCTGGCCAGAACTGAGAAGGCTGGGCAAGTAGCTTCAGTTCCACAGGGACAGGAAGAACAAAATTCAGTGGATAGATCCGCTAATCAAGCAGGATAAGCACTGGAATGTACATACTTCAGTAATCACTTATGCTAGCTGGGTTAAGTGACAATAGGAGCTACAGAGGCTCAAGTTTTATACTTCTTTAATATGTTTTGCTCTATTAAATAACAGAAGAGAGTACAAAATCTTTCCAATTGGAGAAGTAGCTTACTTGAAGAGCTTTCACACTGGAAATTATTTCTGGAAGAGATTGAGTGTAATTTAGGGAAACGTAAAGGAAGCATTACAAAAGTAATCTTTTAAATACAATTAAAGGTTTAGTTGAGGACTTAAGTTTGGTGGACTGCAGAAAAGAAGAGAGGAGGAAGGAAAAGTTTTACTGGATTAAGATGACTTTATATGACTAGACTGGACTGCCAATTTTTTCATGCATATCAAGAGTTATAAAAAGGGAAAGGACTCAAACTAGAGATTAGCCTCTCTCTGGATTACAAAGAGTTTAGTAATTACAGTTTTGGAACACTGTCCCCTCTCTAATAAGGGATTGAATCCACGACTTCTCCTAGCTGACAACCTACTCACCACTGAATTTTTCACTGGAGTGAAATGCAAAGACCCACGTTTACTGCCGAGCCCTAAACACAATCACTTAATAAACCACCCGAAAAGACTCTCTATAGCTATAAAGGGGGTAAGCAGCGAGAGCTTGAGTTAGGAAGCTTTGCTGACTCGAGGCAGAAGTCTTCCAGCAAAGCGTGTTTTTCCCCTTTACAAGCTCTGTTAGTTTATATAACCTGTAGCATATGCTTCCCCACTTGGTTGGTTTTACTCTCCTACAGCAAGAGACAGTCACGTGGTCACACAGCTAACATTCAAGCAGCAATACCTCTACCTTTTCAGACACTTGTAAGTCAAGGTGTCACACGCTTTCTCTTCCAATTTCACCATTTAGCCATGAAGCCATAAACTGCTCCATTATTATATGAATTGCATAGATTCATCTTGATCATCTCAGCAAAAGTCATTCTACATTGATGAACTGCTTACTGAAACAAAGAATGAGCCTCTTATTGAAACTCACGTAAGAACCCGAACCTTACCTAGAGAGGAAGAGGAAATACTGGGCAATCTGTCTTTCAAGTCACCTAAAAGCGTATTGGGCAAAGCAATGGAAAATATGACACCAGGAACAATCCTGCTTTAGCACAGCAATGAATCAAGTTATCTATGATCTTTTTCATCATCTGCTGTTGAATAGAAAGACAGTATAAATACACTAATTATTAATTAAAAAAAAAGACCTGAAGCTAATAGCATTTCATTTAATAGATCAGAACAGATAAGTTATTTTGAAAACAGATTCTGATACTCTTCTTCACACTGAATAGTAAATTGGCCAAAATTCACCTAGTGTAATAACTGTAGGAGAATATCTGAGAGTACATTGGCTTAAGTACATAGCTGTCAAACTACATGGCCCTGAATCAAAAGTACCAAAAAGTTGTCTAATTTTTAAGGTAATTTATGATCTTATTAGGCTTTTCTGGCACTCTGCAGTTAGCTATTACATTTTGAATTATGTCTTCACTGAATAAAGGAGAATAAAAGTATTAGTAGTTTAATTCTTCCTTCCTATGAAGACAAAGAAGTAAAGAGAAAAGCTGTGGAGAAGGCTAACTAGTACTTGTCATTCATCCCTGATGTTTCAGGAGTGTTCATTATTTTTTTTCTGATCTGAAGTAAACTGTAATGTATCAGCCTTTTAAATACACAAAAGTGATGCTGGAACCAATAGATGGTGTTCTTCAGAAGACAATAAAAATATGGTAACGTTACCCTCATACTACAGAATGACAGAAGAAATTCCAAGTTTGGGTAAAATGTAATTCTCTGTACTTCAGAGCATTATTTAGCCTATTTGAAAGTAACAGAAGAAATACATAATCACAGAATCACAGAATGGTCAGGGTTGGAAGGGACGTCTGGAGATCATCTAGTCCAACCCCCAGGAGAATAATAATAATCTCCAAGAGAAGAATTACAGCTAACGACGCTGTACAAAAACGTTGCAATTACAGCTATGATCATTAATAGCACTGGGCCAAAATCTCTCACATTGACTCATGAGTAAGTAGGAGAGGGAGTATCTGATGCATGTTCATTCAAATAATTCCTAAACAGAAACAAAAAACCAGTATCATGCCCAACAAAGGCCCTGCTTACTTCAGTGATCTCTAGGGTCACTGCAGGACCACGGAGTTTCTAATTAACCCTGTTTTCTTGTTACCAAATCTTTGTCCTACTCCTGTGATCAGTCCTGTCCAAATCATTGAAAACAATTGCACAAATACTCTGAACACAATTTCAACCATTAAGTCAGCAGAAATATTACTGTTAATTTCAGTAAGTGATTCCCCATGGTTTTTCAAAATTATTTATGATGTAGCCCGTTTTCTGCAGTCAACATATAGGGATAAATTACTCAATCTTGCCTTGTACCAAGTAGGGACCAGGTTATCCTTTCAGCAGAAAATGCTGCATAAATGGGAGAAAATACCTCTAGGCACATCACCCTTGATGCGATACCTTCACACCAATAAAAAAGTAAATTAAAAAACCAGTTCAAAATTCAGAAGCAGACAGTGAACATAAATTCAGCCAGAGGACACCTCCCAGAAACCAGTGGACATTTTTGCAAAGACCCTGTATCTCTGTAACAGTTCTTGCTCCTACCCACACAGCAGTATGGTATCAGCTAATTTTTCTGTTACTGAACAGTATTTGTGGTTGGTACATTATTTTGCATGACAGATGTTGCAGCAAAGCAGTGAACAGCCAGCTATTTAATAACAGAAACTGGGCAACCCATCTCAAAATAAGAAACTACGCTTTTGTTAGCTACTTTTCTCATCACGTTGTGCATGCCATGATGGAGATCCAACGAGACCCCACCTCCACAGCTAGTTACTGTATTTAGAAAGGGTCTGCAGTGCCAGAATGCGAAGTGGTGGATTACTTCTGACCTTTACCTAGTTACATGATTACCCAGCTGTCAGCTACAGGCAGTAGGCTCCCGTGATAAGAAATCAGCTTAAACAGTCCTTTGGTGATCATGGTTCACAAGTTTTGCTGCATTTATAATGCAGTAGCAAAAAACCTGTATTAGACTTGACATGGTAGTCCCACTGATATATATTAGAGTGGAGTTGTGCAGGCTCTCTAGAGAATGAGAATCTTAGCTTTTAACATCTGTAAAAAAAAAAAAGAGGATGATGAAACAGGGATAGAAGGGAAACAAAAAAATAGTGGCTGTGTTTTGGTTGATTTTCAACAAACTAACAACCAACTTGCCTTGCACATTGGTAAGGCCACTCTATTAAAAGGTGCCTGAATGTTGTTAATTTTCATGCACTGCTGACTCCACAGTAAGAAGCAGTTCAGTATGATTCCTAGTATATCTAACTTAAAAAGAAAGACAGCGCCAACCCCCTATGAAAGAGATTTATGATTGCAATTACCTTTCACTTAAGGGTTAATTTAGGGCCAGACTGTTTCGCTCCTGCAAAGGTAGAAAGAAGGGAGGTTAAAGTAGACACACAGGAGAAGGTCCTAAGGGAGGAAATGCTGCCCAGTGATGAAATTGCTCTCCCAGGAGCTGAGACTCCTGATTTCTATTTTTGGCATTCCTGTTGTCATAGCATTAAGACCTTGGGGGGAGGACATATGATATGTGATGGGGCTGGCTTCCATGATTTTACCCAACACAATACTTCCAGTCATAAACAGCTGCACTAATTACAACTACTCACGGAGCCCTGCCTAGCATACGTCAGATACTGCTTTAGAAGGTTATTGAGGAGTTTAATTAATGCACACAAAAAAGCCTGAGACTCGTTTGCTGCATCACTGCAAGGTAGTATGCCACAGCTGCAGAGCACTGTTACTAGTAGTTTGAAGAAAAATAGCAAATGATCCCCCTGTTGCAATAGATCTGAGTATTTGCCATAACCCACTAATGCATTTTACATCAGACAGGGAAAATGAAGGCGATTCAGTACAATGTGAGGTTAAACCGGAGATAAAAAGCATTGAAAAGAACATGTGGAAAAATTTCACAGCTACCCTTTCTGCAATGTTGCAGTAAGTTAACCTCTCCTCCCATAAAAACTTCTTAATTACAGTCTTTGAATATCCCCAGTGGATAGTTATCCATGTCAGATTCCAGGATATTAAACAAAGAGCTTATGCTACTCGCTCAGAGTGCAAAAATTATTTTCCCACCCCCTCAATGTGTTCCCCAGCTCTCTCTCCCAAGCTCCTGCCTCAGAACCAAACCACAATGGTTGCGCTATCAGATTGAGCACCAGACTGGTTTTGTACTATTAGTTGCCAATGCCTAAAATCACCTTTTCTTTTAAGAAAAGGTTACTGCTGGCAGCCATGTATCCAAACCTAATTCTTAGGGAGCCATACTGGTACGCTGTACCCAACAGTTCTTGAAAACTAAACACACATTTTGGGAAGTAGCCAATTATTTATTTCTAATCTTAGATATAAACACCTATTCCTTTGATATTCTAACACTTTGTACATTTCATACATAACATTCGTCTACATCTAAAGCACTTGACAAACATACCTCTGTGCAACAACACCACACCTTCCAAAGGAAATACACCATTATAGACAAAGTGACAGATTTTTAAGATGTCTTGCCATATTTAATATTGATGTGGATAGGTCCTAATGGTAGCCTTCAAATCAGTCAAGGCTAGCTGCCTAGCCATTCTGATAATTACACTGAGCAACAATATGCTTTTTGTCTGGGTTGGTTTTTTTTTTGAAGATCCTAAAAGGTTTTAAAATTTGTTCATTTACTAGTCTGTTACACAAGAAAATTGACAGAAACAGCAGAACCATTCTCATCACCTGCATTCAGTTACTCCTTTCACTATGAAGAAATACAAGATCTTAAAAATGGATCTTTGATATGAACACCAGTTTCTCTCAGGGAACTACATTTGTTTAAAACACATTTTTCCTCATTCCTCTTTGCTGCACTGGAACAGACACACACCTTAGATGAGGCTACACCTCCGATATCAAAGTGGTTAGAAATTTTTTGCAGCTCTTTGGGGAAAGATCTGCAGAAAAATAGATAGAACGGCTTCCTCTATACCTGGACACTTCTGCTGATCAGTGCAGACAGTCTCCATACTTGAGGGTGAATGCTCTAGGGAAGCTTAAGCAAAGTGTCCCTAACAGGTTTCATCACATCACTTTCCTATGCCTTTTCTACTTGTGCAGGGTAAAAAAAAAATCACGACGCTTCTTTCCCAGGAGCTGCTTATGTGAAGAGAGAAAGAAGGGTTATTTCATTAGGACTGCTTTGCTCTGCTCTGCCATGTGTGCAGCACATGCCTCAGGTCATTCTATTTTGGTCTTTTATTCCTGAGGTTACTTTAAAATAAGTGGTGCCACTTACATCAGAGAGGAATCAGGCATTAGGATTTCTCAGCCTATTGCTGGATGAGCTATTGAAAATTACCACCTCCACTTCTTGCCAAAATTTCTTTAACTAAGTTCCAAATTTCCTTCACTCCAAGCCTGGAAGTCAGGTGTCCTGCGACCTGAATCACGAGAGCAGCAACATTAAATTAGAAAAGATGCTGGATGGAACAAGACTGGAAGCTCTTAAGAGATACCCAGCAGAAAGTCACTGGGAAGTTACAAACAAGTGTGTAAAGAGCACAAAGGACTGTTTTCATATATACACATATAATTGAAACTGCAAGAGACATGATGTTACACATGCCTGTCTATTACATTTAGCACAAGAAAATAGGAATGCTAGCATAATTTTCTTGTAGATGAAGAGACACAGTGTAAATCTATTCAACCTGAAATTAGATAAGATAATAAAATGCTAAAGAGCAACATGAAAATATGTTTGATTTTTTTGTGACAGAGAAGCAGAGTATTTCTACTTCTCTACAGAGCAAAAGTGGAAGGGATGGCACAGTCCCAGGACAGAAACACTGATAAGATCCCACTTAGTGCAAATCTGGATAAAAACAGACTGATCACCTGTAAGCAGACAGCTAAAATTAACCTGGAAACACACAGTAAGATGAACGAAGAATTTCAACAGCCTAAGGGGAAGGGTGGAAGATGTCAAATTCTCCAAAAGGGGAAAATTAAGGCAAGACATAAACATATGGAGTTTGAAAGATGAAGATGTAAGCTACTGCTGAGAAACAGAAAACTGAAGAATACAGTATTATTAAATCGCCAAAGAAAGCCCGAAGTAAGAGCAGTGTGGTAGTCCCTGCCAATCAGTACCTGACAACATCCATTCAGAAAGCTATTAGGTTGTGTCGCAGAATCAGGAAATAAAGTAGACGATGTGTGCCTAAGACAACAGCATGTTAAGAGAAATTCTACTCAAGGACATGAAGATTACATCTGAAAAAAGGAAGCAAAAATTGCAAATGAATGAGCCTATTGTGACAGGAAAAAGATTCTTCAATTTAAAGAAAAGATCTGAGAATAACATTTTACATGCACCACTTTTGGTGAACAGTTGCCTCTGCCATAAGATAACAAAAGAGCACCTAACAGACCAAATCAGAAAGAACAACAGTACAGGGTGACTCTCTGAAGTCATTCTTAGCTTTGGAGTCTCTTCTGGAGAATGGTGCGGAAAAGGAAAAAAGAAAGGCTCAGTATAAAAGGCAGAGTAGCTGAACCACCTGAAGTTTACAGACAATATACCCTACCTCCAAAATTTGACTAAGCTGAGCAAGGAAAGCCAGAAGTGGATGCAGTTAAATGAGCAAAAAGTACAATTCTTCAGAGCATTCAAAAAAAGGACTGGGACAAGAATATAATTTTCAAAAAAAGCAGACAATCTCTTCTTTGAATAGCTATAAAAGAAAGCAGAAATTATGATGTAATCAAAAGACAACCCCAACAGAGCATTTGGGATATTAAATACTTATTTGGTAGTTCACTAGCATGCCTAGACAAAGCTGCCTGCTGATTATGTTGTTCAAACTAGACCGAAGTTATATAATAATAGTACTCTGCATTTTTAACAATCTGGGTCTTCATCAACTGCACATGCATTTTTCCCTTCATTTCGATCCCAAAGTCAAACGAAGCTAGTGGGATATAGCTATAGCTATAGTGCTATTATAGCTAGTGCTATTACTCCACTTAACCAAAGGAAAGATTTAAGGTGGATAAATTAGGTCATTTGGCTAAAGCCATGCAAAAAAAACCTGTCAGATCTTGTGGGTAAGACCATGCTCAGACCATCTTTGTCTCACTTTCTAGCAAAAGAAATCGCCGCTCCTTCTTCTGATGGAGTTTATAATATATATCATTTTCCCATGCCTTTTAATACACATTTTGTAAGATGTCAACAATTTAAATTTGGATGCCACACTGAAATACACGAAAACATGCTCTTGCAGAACATTTAGAAGTCAAAGTCTTTCCTGACTTTTTAAGCACTTCGATTCAGCACTCAGCCAGCTCTTTGCAGCTATAAACAACTAAGTGCAAGAGAGGATGCTGGATTTCACTTGTGAAACTTCACACGATGTGCTTCTGCCTTCCTACTCACAAGGATTCCTTTGACTTCTTAGCACTGCTGTTGGTATGCTAAATGCCAAAAGACACTTGTTTAAAAATTATTTTGCATTTGTTTTTACAAAGGCTTGCTTTTAAGCAGTATATATCTAACTGAATCTAAGCAATTAGCATATGCATGTAAGGAGGAATAAAAAAAGATGAAAACAGAAACAAGAAAAGGTTGTATCACAAATAGAGCTTTAAAAATGCACTTTTAGTAATTTAACATGCAACAGAGCACAGATACAGAAACACGTACACAAGTCACACTGTATATACATTTGTAACATTTTCTATCCTGACTTAATCTCCAGTATGAGGATCTTTATTTACAGGGACCTCTTTAGTACAACAAGGTGATGCTGTCTCAGCTGCAACCTCACCTCTGCAGACAGATTAGAGTTTAAAACTTAAGTTTGGCCTCTTTCCTGTGAGAAGTTGAACTCCAAAACTGAGTCTCTCCTGAATTTCTATAGTTTTCTGTACTCCATTTACTATTTTCAGTTCTATTCCTGAACAGCACATAGTTGAAACGAAGTGTGACCTTTTTTACTCACTTTAAATCTGACCTAGAAACGCACAGCTGAAATCCTATAGACTAATCCTTAATCTAACTGAGGATAGGGGTTGTATGCCCTGGTCATTCTGCAGGAAGATCAATCTGCTGGTGTAAAAGTATCAAGTGAATAGCCAGGTCTGGTGCTTGGTTTTAGAAGTGGAATTTAGTTCCCTGCTTTGCATGATCCTGGGCTAATCTCAGTGGTCCTCTGAGGTATGGGGGGAGGTGGAAGGGCATTTCCCCACCTCACATAGCTGATACGAGGTTGTCCTCAAAACCATGACTTGTTATGGATTGTGAGGAACCTGAGGCTGAATAAGGAGACACCTAAAAGCATCCCAGATTTTGTTTCTATATTTGGCAAGAAACCAGAGGAAGCACTACACATCCTGCATAAGCAGGTACCCGCTTCTTTCTTTTTTCCAGTACTTACGGACCCTCTTAGATTAGTCTCATAGCAAGTTTACATTTATATCAGATTTCCCAGTCTGATTTTACACAGTATACCAGTTGACTTTTATACCAGCTATCAAACAAGAGGTCATACTCACAAACTTCCTTTGCTCACTGACAAATTCCCCACCACACTTGACTACACTTAACTGCACCCATAAGACTTTTTTCATCCACATTGTACCTAATAGTCTCCTACCACCCCAAAAGAAATGTTACTGCTTGCTATTAGGAATAGTAACCAAACTTGTCAGGGCCAGATCATCAAGTGGAGTTAATGATGTAGATTCAATGGCATCACCATGAACAAAATATTACAAAACCAACTGTATATTTCACATAGCCATCAGGCAATAAATGCATTATCTCACACTCTACTTGAGTTGAGGACTAAGTAGCAACAAGTGCTTAGCTACTCTTTACTGAATAGATGCTCTCCTTGCAGAAACAAATTAAAAACAAAGTTGTAACAATTCCCACTTGGTGACCCACATCAAAACTAGAAAAATGTATTTTTTTGATTGTGAAGACTCCGATCTCACTCCATACCATCTTCCTTTTGAGGGGTTTTAAATATAATATTCTGTGATTAGTGTCCAACATTAGTAGTAATAAATAGAGGCAAGTACAAACACACCATATTGTTACTTGGCTCTATTGTTACTTCTATATCTTAATGTCTGGTTTGGGAGGGCTAACTTCTGAAGCTAACTCCTTCAGGATTCAGCTCATGAAGGATCAATGACTTCTAGCATGGTCTCGAGTAGCACCAGGGGAAAAAAACCCTTGGATTGCTAGCTGCTATCTCATCTTTTTAGTTCAGGCAGCACTGGGAAACACTGCGAGCAGAACTTACCATTGGGGACAAGGGATCAAAAGGGCTGAAATTAGAAAAGACAGCTTGGCTGCTTCCAGTTCAAGTGGAAGCATTATGAAAAAGTGTTTCAAATTATGTCACACAGGGCAAGTGTCACTGCAGTTAGTAAGAACTTAACATGCCAGCACATGTCAGGACAAATTACACTGCAGGACAGGAGAGCTGTATGTCACCCTCACTTCCAAAAGGGAAGGCTTCCCCCCACTGCCAAGAAGCTGCTTCCATTTCCAAGTCAATTTAAATCAAATTGCTCTTATTCAAAGCAAAACAGCACGGAGGGAGTACTATAGTGACATTATGGGCAATTCTTCAGATCCCTCCCTACTTGCAGGGATGAAATGCTTCGATTCTCCACGACCTTATAACACAATCGCCTCAAGGCTAGAGAGTTGTGTAATAGCTGCCTGCAAGTTCCTGAAGCCACTCTTTACCATGCTTATAAAAAACATCTCACTGTCCCCTGTGCTCCTGGGCCTGTACCCATCTGATCTTTCTTTCCTCTTTGATCATATTTATACTCTTTGCAGAAAGGTACACTTGCAATTTATGCTGGACCCAGCGTGGTACCCAGGACAACCGAGGCCTCGTCAACAGCCGGGATCCCTCAGCACTACTAGGTAAAAGTAAAATATAGGAACATCAAGTTCAGTGCACTGCAAAGGAGAAAGACAGAGCTGAGTCATAAACTATAAGGAAATCTTTCACTGAACTGTGAACTCCTAGCAAAATGAACTTGTTTTGGTTCAGCTACCCTGAAGTTTGAAAATAAGTGTTTCAATTATAAGTTATCAGTGCTTCAATATGGAGAACAAACACATCATTATGTTCTGCAGAGAAAAAAAAATCCAAAACAAAACAAAAGCTACAAAATATTTTGCTTAGTTGAAGGAAATTTTTATTCCATTTGGAATTTTTCTAATACGTGATTTCCCAGTAGTTTTCAGGTGCTCTTCCAAAAACATTTTCATTTAAAAACTTAGATTGCTGGAAAAAATTAACCAAAACCTGCATAGCTTCTGTTAATATCAGAATACTTGTGTTGGGTATAAACCAGAAGGTAGTCTGTTCCTTGGCTCCCTAAAAGCTTTGTTTGATGTTTCAATAATTTCTCTTCCAAAAAAGGATAAACACACCTAGAAGGCTATCAAGAATAATGTCCACAAATAAATGGCAATATAAGAGTTCAGCAATTCAATAGTGGTTTAAATCAAAGCCAGACATTACCTCCAGCTATTTATTCTATCCCAGCCACAGGCTATCATCCCAAACAGAAGAGTCGCTATAGTAGACTATCTCAGGTGCTTTAAAGCAGAGAGTAAACAGCAATGAAAGATCAGTGGAGGTTTAAGCGAATACCAAGACCGTACAGAGAAGTAGCTGGCTTGCAAGCTCAAATTTCCACACGACAACTCTGCAGGGATGACAGCCTTTGGCAAATGAAAACTAACAAAGCAACTCTGGGGCTGTAACGACATTTTTGCTGTGAATAAGTGCCTATAAATCCAGTTAACTAAGACACTGCAGACGCTTTGACCCTGTACATTTTTCTTAGCCCCTAGTACCAGTTCTTTTCAGAAAGGACTCAATTTATGTGCAACTCTGTCTGTCACTGACTCGTGTTCTGAATGGCTGGACTTGAGCTATGTCTGTGTAAGCAGAATTTCCCTCCATGGATTCATTCTCCATCCCCAGAAAGGCTGCTGCAGGAATGCAAATCCTATTTGGAAGGATTACTTGCCACGCAACGGCCAGAGGCCCCGTCCATGGCTGGGCTCCCTCCCATGCCAAGAAGCATAAACTCAGAAGTTCAGATTCAAAGGACGTGATTAAAGCAGGTAAGGTGGCAACACAAAATGGTATTCTCATTTCACATATGCAGAACCAAAGCTGTCATTCCCCCTCCCCTCCAGTATTTTAGGAATTTGCACTGAGCCTGGGGATTTCATAAAATGCAAGTGTAAAGATGTTCAAACAAAAAAAGCAAAGACCAGGACAGCATTTATACTTGTGGAAGCTGGCAATAACTGGTAGCAATACAGATTCCACTGGAGCACTTGTGTGTGAACACCAAGGGTCACACAATCATCTGGAAGGGGAAATAAAACTCTTCAGAGAAGTATCTGCTATCTAGACCAGATTTTACAGGTTTTTAAGGTCTATGTACATTCCTCCGTAACAGCAGTTATGGAAAACTACTGGAACGTCCCAAGTACTCAAGAGTTTGAATGTGTTTTTCCTTGTAAATTGTATTTGCTATTGCTTATCTTTGCATTTTTTAAATACTTCACACATTTCATTCCTGTTATTTCAGCATACAAGGGAGTACCTCCTGTTATTACAGGATGCAGTGCCACAGTCCGTTACATTCCCCACCTCAGGAAGAAGGTCTCTTCAATTTAGTTCTTCCACAAAAGAAGAATGAGAGGAGTGTATCTCGTGCTTGTGAAAATGGCAGACTGGACACTGGTGGCCAGTATTTCTTTACAGAATAGAAGCAACAGCAGTGCACTGTCCCGGCATAAACGATTGTCTCATCATTTAACACTGGCCAGTGAAAATGGAGAAATGAAGTGTTACACTGACCTCAGCTGAAAGTCCTGTCTGCGTTAAAGCAGACACCGGCTAAGACCAGTTGTAACCACCCCTTTTTGCAACCACAGAGCTGCCTGGTTTGCGCTCCTGAGTATCACAGAGCTGGCGCTACGGTTTTGCATTTGCTCTGTAGCAATCTTGTATTGATCAGAATTGTTAGAATACAAAGAGGCCCCACATAGCCATCCCCCAGCCATGCAGAACTACATCATCTTAGAAATAAGAAATTTTATGTTACAATTAGTTTGTTTTGTGTCTTTCTCAAGTGTTTTTACCAGTTTCAAATAATTTTTTGAAAATTTGTGGTTTGCACCTTCTCTGAAAACAACTCGGTAAAGGAAGCATTCAGATAAGTGACAGTATACCCAGGCATCAGACAAAAGATGCCAAGAAAATGTATAAAGTTCTACACCACCCTCAGCTTTGAGCAATATGTAATTAATTTTTTTAATAGACAGAAAAAAAAAGAAAAATGCATCAGTTTTTGTAAACAAGCCATATAACAATCCCGAAAGTGAAAAAACACCAAGACTGTACAAAGGAAATGGCATAACTTGCTTCTAACTGGAGATGCACTTTCTGGCATCCAGTTTAGAGACATTTTCTCCTGATTAAGGTCCTGCACTAAGTACAGGTTTCAAGTCTCCTTCAATCTACAGCAATTAATAAGCACATAAAAAAGATGCCTTAGGCGAGTAGGGAGGTCTCCTATTAGCACATACTAAAAATAGACAACCTGTAGAGCTATCTGAACAGATACTTTACACAATAAAACTTTGAATTTTACAGGCCCTAAGGATCCACATTTGTCATTGACTTTTGAAAGTTGAGACCTTTTCAGGTCTGAACATAGTCCAGTTATACACTAATTGTAAGCCACAGTTATTAACAGTGAGCCACTAGACTGAACAAGCTTTGGAGAACACCTCCATTGCCATCTTGGGCAGTGCCACAAAAAAACAGCGCTGCACTGCACTGAAGACAGAACAAACCAACAGAGAAATCCTTTGTGTCTTACCTTGTAATGGGAAGAGCAGATGTCTTCAAACATATCTATATCCATACAGTCCATTGGTTCAGATCTTTCTGGTAATAGCAACTCTTCCAGCTTCTTGTTTTCTTATTTTTAACCTGCCAGCCGGTGCAACCTGGAAATTTACAGAAGTGGGTGTGTTATTCCAAGATGTTTATTCATCTCATTCTACAAGGCATTCAATTTAAATATATGTGGCTCTGAGCCATGTGGCTCGTACTGCTCTCCAGAGCTTTTGATGTAATGGATTACAGACCACAATGTTTCTGTAGGTTATTGGTTTTTGGGAATACAAGTAGAGGACTATCTAGGATTTCTTTGTAGACTTTCCAGAACACTACATTGAGATGTGATGAGAACATCTTTCTACCTTATGAAATTCAAATACATCACTGTACAAAAAAAAAAAGGGGGCATAACTTGCATCTCTGAATTGTCAATTTCTTTGTCAATTTATCTGTCAAAGATTGATTCTTGTGGAAAAACCCTAAGTTACATTTAAATACTAGTTCAGGAACAGGAATGCTACTAATTTGAGAAACTGGAGGTTGACAGAGTAGCCAAGATTTATGTTCAGCAATAAAGGTAACAAAAAAGAAAAAACGCCTTCCAAAAAGGTGATTTTGAACACTTTTCAAGTTTTTCAGGAGCAGAGTGAATTAGTGGGACAGTAGGAAAATTCAGTCAGAGGGATATTTTTTTTTGGTAGAACTACTCAGGGAATCACAGTGAAATTCCTCAAACGTATCTATAGCTGCAGTGCCTTCCAGGTATTTAAATTTGGTCATCCAAACCAAAAAGACCTCTGAAACTCAAGCAACAGGTTCTCTGCTTTGGCACTACAGTTTTCATCAGCAAAAGCTATGAGGGAGTCACACATGCTTGACTCCCCATTGCAGCCTAGGCAGCTTCTAGAGCATTACCTGTGTACCTGACAGATACCCTTCTCCAACCCCAATATCTTGATCCCCTATATGCAGAATCCACATTCGGAACACATTTTCATGGTGGATTTTACAAAAACATATTTCGGTTTCACAAAAGTTCAATTAAACAATGGAGTGCAATCATCTGTTTACCAACAGATAGGCATTCCACATTAGTTCAGATCTGCTTTGCTGAGCTGTGTTCAGCCTCTCAAAGCATTTGACTGTTTTGTTATGAGATTTCTTGAGACATCCCTGGCTCCAGCACTATGGCACACAAAATGGGATGCACAACACCTGCTGCTCTCTACATTTTGAATGCTGCTACTTAAAAGTTGCCCCTGTTCTCTACGCAAACTGTTTACAAGTATTTAAAAGGTTAGTATAGCTTTGTGTATATATGGTTTGTAATACACACATTGTATCTAGGCTTCTCTCTTCCTCCCTTTTTTTACCATGGAAAATTGAACATTAACTCACTTCAGTCAGAATGCCTAAAAATCACCAGCGATGGTATTTTATACTATATTAACCACTTGTAGCCTTACATCCTGGTGTAAATTCCTACCACGAAGGGTGGCACGCAAGGCCATGTGTCATGACAGAGCTGGCATGTCACACACTGATGGCACAAGGTACATCTGATTTAATTGTCATTTAAACCTGAAACTCCTGATGGAGCCAGAAAAGGCCTTGATCCTGGGAGAAGTTTCAAGCAAGCTGTGCCTACTCCTTGATGCAGACAGATCTCAGATCTAGAAGTTCATGCACAATTACTCTGGAGTCTTTGACCCTGGATCTCCAGATAACTTCCAAACTTATGCAGCCTCTCTTCTTCCCTCTGACACCTTTCAGGACTTGATTTCAGTGAAGTACAAGATTTGTCCTTCAGAAGTACTACTGGCTAAAATGGGAGCTGGGACTTAACATGGAAATAAAACACAACATTCATTCTTACAATTAAACATCAGAATGTAAACTGCTAGGAAAAAATGTACTAAGAATGCCTCATTATGCAGATTATCTGAACATTTCCAGACTATGCTTTTAGTCAATCCATGCTTTGGGACCTCTCCAATCAGGAGAAAACCTCCCTCTTTGTGATGGTGGAGCATGTAGAGACTGGCACAGGGAATCAGTTTGCAGGGTGATTCCTGTGTAGATTACAGTCATTAGATCATGCTTGTCATGCAATCTCAGCATAATCTTCTAAATCAAAATCCAACATAATGTCAAATATCATCAAATAATTAAATCTGGTATTAAAACATTAAACCCTCCTGCCATCTCAGACGTGTTGGATAGACCAGAGCCTCTAGGTCAGGACAGGCAGTCACTAAGTTTCCTCAGCATTATACGACCTTGTCCCTGTAGCACCAAGGAGGTGCTAAAGCAAGGAGGGTCCAGACAGAGGTGAGTGGCTGCTGTCCTTTGGATGGTGGGCCAAAGAGGCATCTCACTGAACCATGGACTAGATCACTTGGAAGGCAGAGGCAGCAGGTTAAGAAAAGGGACATTTGGGACATCGGCTTTGCACATGCCTGGATGCAGATAAAGAGAACTCTGATGGCTTACCACTCCCACAACACTACTGAAGACCTGATTACAATTCAAGGGAAAAATTGTCATGTGTCAAATTCCTATAGAATAAGGACTCTACATAGGCAATCATGTCAATTATGTGACTGCAGGGCTACGTATGAAGTAGCCTGCATTGGAGAATAAAGAACAGCCAGCAGCAGGCAAGTTAAAGAGTGAAAAGACATCTAAAACTGTTTTTTCTTGGTTGATTACTAAGATTAATTACCCTCACGATGCATAGGCTGTGCTCAAATGCTGATAGAAACAGAAATTAATAGGAGATCCCCTTGAATCTACCACTATAAATAGAATACTACAATATTATTTTGTATTCAAACCTTGGATGTATTCTATTTCCAGTCCTTTGTATATAATACTGATACTATTTTACAGTGTTTTCCTACATAATTATAGATATTATATGAACTACAGAAAGTGCAGGTTAACTAACAAAACTCCTAGAATGTCTTCAAGCATCTGGTTAAATGATATGCCTTTAACTATTTACTCAGAAGCTAAAGCAAAGGGAGCTGTTTGAGAAATAACATACATCTTGATTAGCTACAGTTACACTGTTAATCTACACAGGTATATAAAAAAAAAAAAGCTGAGCAAAGGAGCATTAGCAATATGTAAAAGTGATTGCATTGCTTTCAGCTCCACTTACAGATGTTAGCTCTACCTCTTAAAATCTTACCATGTGAAAAGCTGACTTAAGTTCTTTTGTGTGTGCTCATGTACAGAGAGTACTCTACCTGCACCTCTGTAATCTGAAGTTGCAGAACACACTTTAAGCCACTGCTTTAACACCATGGCACAGATCACACAGATCACACCTCTGAAGTCTTTGAAAAGGAACACCATTGGTCAAGCAAAATCCCTCTATTTTATGTGTCTTGGGTGACTTTAAATCTCCTGGAAGGAAAAACATAATAGGCAAGGTACACAAAGGGCAGACAGGTACTGCTCCATTGATTTTGATTGACCTATTTACAGTGGATTTGGATATCTGGACCAATGATAAGGACAAAGCTGCAACTATTTGTCAGATATTAAGAACTCCCAACACATCTGTTCTATTTCCAAACATGAAAGAGTTATGTGCTCAAATGTACATGCATACATGTATTATGAAACCCCACAATCAATCCTGTTGTGCAACCTTCATCATGAAGGACTCCTAAATGTAGTTCTGCATCATCTATTCTAGAGGACTACCCCTGGATTATAATCTGAATGCTAGTGATCAGAAGGCTTTTTTCACCACCAGTTCCCCCATATCTTCCACAATTAATACACTGTACCAGTGTCTTGTCATAAAACTATGTTTGCTCCTTTGATGCATTGTGATGCTTTACTTAAAGGTCCTTTCTGGAAAAGTCAGCCTTAACAGGCAGAGCTTCATAAAGCGACCTAAGCTGCCTAGCCAAACTTTTTATTAAATCACACCAAAACTGCCAAATCTACGCCATTGCAAAGACTATTGGAAAGGAAAGTGTCCTGGCTGCCCTGGAGGCATATATACACCAATCTCAGAACAAAACCCACACATACTTCTTAATTAATATTAATGTCATTGTTTATAGTTGCAGGATGCATTAAATTCTGCTTAAATTACCAAGCATAGGAGCACTTGTGGACTGATATTCAAGACTGTGGTCTTCCACCAATAGTGTTACAATGAGGCTGAGGTAAACTGGCCTGCTGCAACCAGCATACTGGCTCCAGTTGCCTGCATTCCTCTGCACGCTCCCACCCCCCAAACCCTGCTACTACCCCTTTCTCTTTGTCATTTTCTCTTCTTCCTCCCTTCTTGTTTAGTCCTCCCTCTCCTTTTGTACTGGTACAGGTTGGAGGCCAACTGGCTGGGAAAACAGCTTTGCAGAGAAAGACCTGGGAGCCCCACTGGATAACAAGTTGACCATATGCCAGAGGGGAGAGTAAAGAAGATGGAGCCAGACTTTTCTCAGGGATGCCCAGGGAAAGAACACGAGAAAACAGGCACAAACCAAAACACAAGCAATTCCATTTAAACATAAGTAACTCTCACTGTGAGGGTGATCCAACACAGGTACAGGTCACCCAGAGCGCTTGTGGAGTCTCCATCCCTGGAGACTAGAAATATTCAAAACCCAGCTGGACACAACCCCATGCAGCCTGCTCTAGATGCTTTGAGTAGAAGGTTAGACCAGATAACCTCCCGAGGTCCCTGCAACCTCAGCCATTCTGTCAGCCTGTAAACAGAGCCCTGTTCCCCAATTTATTTATTTTTTTGAAACAAGTATGTTACTGACATGGCTAAGTTGAAAACCTAATCCTGAACAATGGGACAAGAATTTCATTTGAGGTCTCCACACTCTATGGATGGAATGAACTGACAAAACAATGACTTTGAAAATGAAACCAGATGTTAGAGATGCTCCTGACTCTAAGAATCATACAACTCTTCTTGTGCTTTTCTTAGAAGCAGCAGCTCCAGTGGTCACTGCTGCTTGCAGCAAGATCAGTAGTTCTGCTTGCAGCATTTAATGCATTGCCCACTTGTGGCATTATGTTTATATCTTGCCCTTTCTATGATGCTCCCAAATGGAGACTGCCAAAGCAATTTTAGTAAGCAAATCTTTTCCTCAGCGTCACAGCACACTGGATAAAACCTGCTTTCTAATGCAGAAGGAATGATGAGAGAGCATAGAGAATTAATCCCCATATTAAAGAACAAGTTGAACCCTTACCCAGTGCTCAAGAGACCTTTGCAAAGTAAACTGGGTAAGTTTGCCAGCTCATAGACTTCTTTCAGGCAATGCCATCAGCAAACCAAAGGTCACAATGAGTGCTTTAACTATGGATTACATATAGTCATCAGTGGTAAGGACTACCTAGTATCAAGCAGAGATTCATCATGTTCTTACCCAAAGAGATTATGCTAAATTTTCTGCATAATCCAGTTCCTCAGCCAGCCAGGAGCAAGAGATGGGTCATTCTTTCCCATACCCATCACTCCTAATTGCAACAGTTAACATATTCCTATCATTAATGATCGACAGGTAACACTTCTAACGTCAACATTTGAGTTCTAGTACCTCAAACTCAAGTTTGAAAAGCTTTATTGACAACAGGCTGCAAAGTAGATCCAAGATGACAATCTGGTCTCACTCCTATTTCTTTTGAAGAATAACTCAGTTTTCACTCAGACAAGAGAATCAACTTTGAAGGTTTCTTTTTGGGGATGTTAAGTTAGAACCATAGCAGAAGTTATCATTTTTCCTATTTTGTATATTTACTGTGGCCAGCACGTGCCTCCAGCCGAGTTATTTGCAGCTACCCCCCAGTAACTCTGTTGTCTAATGGTTTCCTTGGAATAATTCAGGGAATGACAAGACAGTTTTTTTGTTCACTTCAATTTCTACTGATTTTAAGTTAACCATCTTCAATATCACAGTCATAAATTCATAGAATCATAGAATGGTTTAGGTTGGGAGGGACCTTAAAGATCATCTAGTTCCACACCCCCCTGCCACAGGCAGGGACACCTCCCACTGGACCAGGTTGCTCAAAGCCCCATCCAGCCTGGCCGTAAACACCTCCAGGGATGGGGCATCCACAGCTTCTGTGGGCAACCTGTTCCTAGGGAAACCTCACCACCCTCGGAGTGAAAAATTTCTTCCTAATATCTAATCTAGATCTATCCTCTTCCAGTTTAAAACCCTTACCCTTCATCCTATCACTACATGCCGTTGTAAAACATCCCTCTCCAGCTTTCCTGTAGGCCCCCTTCAGATACTGGAGGCCACTATAAGGTCTCCCCAGAGCCTTCTCTTCTCCAGACTGTATAACCCCAACTGTCTCAGCTTGTCTTCATAAGACAGCTGGAGCACCTCTCCTATCTTTGTGGCCCTCCTCTGGACCTGCTCCAACAGGTCCATGTCCTTCTTGTGCTGCGGGCTCCAGAGCTGGACGCAGTACTTCAGGTAGGGTCTCACAAGAGTGGAGTAGAAGGGCAGAATCACCTCCCTCAACCAGCTGGCCACACTTTCACACCCTACCACTCAAAGGAGATCTGTTACAGACACCACATTGTCTTTAGTTGTGCTCCACCACAGAGCTGAGCTTTGGATGTAAAAACTTAATATCTATTCATAAACTTTTTGGTTACTTATTCATTTAGTCATTTAGTAAATAAAGCTAGGCATACCAGTTCATATATTCCACAAACAAGGATGCCATGAAACAATTCAGTGGAAGTTTTTACACAGATCCATTAACTCTGACCAGAATAAATAATTTGCAAGTACATATACTAGAATTTACGTGTACATTAATTGCCTCTATTTACCTGGCAATTAATTCATACAATTTACAGCATTGCCAAAACCTCTGCTCTAATTATAACCCTCAGAGAAGAGTTTGTTTACTTGCAATGAGCTAGACTGGAGCATGAGTTGGGTTTTGTTGATGCAACCGAGGTCTGTTGCATGCCCACTGAGTGATGCGGCTTAGCTAAATTCTTGCTATAGGCAGCTGCAGACTGTGAAGAAATGCAATCTGTGCTGATTCAGCTTATCTGTTAAGGCAAAACTCAGCCCTGGCAAGACCTCCAAGGGAAAGCAGCACCAGAGCAGACACTACAGCACAAGCACTTAGGAATATTGCCTCCTGTTGCCAGGAGAGGAAAGATTGCCCAGTGTTTTCAAACTTTTTAAGGTAGTCAGTGTCAATACATAAAATGTCTTTAATGTACGCACACTATTGCGGCTATTTTAGCATTACATTGGCACATCAGTTTTATTAGCAGAAATAAAATAAAACTCAAGATTATTATTGACAAAACCTTTTATTATGCTATTGTAACTGCAGATCCTGTATACAATCACATAATTGCATCTCTACCATTCTAACACTTGTAATTGCCTTCCCTCTTCCTTTAATCTCTCCAGCATAAAGACTAAAGTTCAAACTATTCCATATCTGGCATTAATCTAGAGAACATCAGTTTACAAGGGCAGAGTAAATTCTATCAGTTCTAACAGGATTAAAGGTTTTTCTGCAGTTTTTAAATCCTCAGAAGTAACAAATTTTTTTTTTTAAAGAATAGGTGGTGTTCACACAGTTGATTATAATGGTCCACCACAATCAGAATAGCTGGTAAGAAAATTACCATAATAATTTCACTGCATCAAAGATTACTGTATGATTAGGACCTACAGTACGTCTACTACGTAAACTAGAGGATAATAGGTCACACTGGGACAACAGCATAGTAGGCAATATCCAATTGCTTGCATGTGTAGACTTAGGTCTAATTAATATAGTTTAAGTAAAGTCACTACAATATTTTCAGATACAGGGAGTGTCACTGTTACCTATTCCTGCAATTTATCTAGTTAAAAAAAATTAAATCACTCTGCAAATATAAGAGTCTGAATTTAATATAGATGTTAACAGTTGCATCTGCTTTCCAGAGGTACTGCTGCAGAGCATTAGGAAAAAAAAAATATAGCTTTCTTAAAATTTGCTTTTGAATTGCATTCCTTAATCTACTGTTCCTCCCCCCCCCAAACCTCACCCAGCTGTAAAATGACAGCCTCATTCATCAGAGGCACACTCCCATTGCTGATTTACCTCCTAAGGCAGTCAAAGGGTCATTTTTAAACATTAAATTGTCAATAGGATAAAGAGGGACTGATCCTACTTGCTTTAATTAGACGCTTTATTCCACAGAAGCCTCTCCATATAAAGGACTCCCTCCACAGACCTTGAACGCCTGACTGCTTTCTGCAGTTGAGAGGTGGATTTTGTCTGTTAGATTATATATTTCGTAGTTCTGCTGCACTAGCACAGCCATTTATTCATAGCATAGTTCAGTTTCCTTCCCAATCTTTCCGGTAGAAGTCAGTCCAATCCTTAATTACTTATCCATAGCTGGTTTATCTCTGTTACAACCCATCTATTCAATCTATGCTTTAAAATATTTTCCCGAAACAGTCATCTGGCCCCTCCTACTATTTGAGAGAAATCTATGAAGGCTATCTCTAGTAAACTGCCTAGATAAAAGGTATCACAGTACTACAACAGGCTTTTTCCATTGGCTATGCTTCAAGACCTGTTTAAAAAAGGATGCTGTCTTTCATGTAATGTTCTACTTTAAATACAATATGCAAGCCACAGGCTCCCGGTTCATTACGATATGGAGCAGTCTCGTGCCTTTGGCTGTATGTTACCAATATGCATCTCAGCAAACATATGCTCACTGGTCTTGACAAGCACCTTGTAGTTCCTGCTTTAAAAAAACCCATCCTGCCTTCTACAAGAGATATGATGCTTTTCATGCAATGATAGACATTAATGTCACCTTCCCTCGCAGCTCCCACTCATTCAAAAAGAGCAGAAATAATCCATATGTGATTTTCACTACGTGCCTACCCCTGAAACTGCTTATTCACATACAACCGAGCCCGCTCAGACGCAGGAGGACAGTTACAACGCAATGCTTTTTTTTTTTTCCCCCAACTATCAGCGCAAACCCCCGGGCAGTTCCCACTTCAGATCATATTCCATAAAACAAGACACGAGAAAACCGACAAGCAAGCGCACCTCGGAACCGGAGCCCCATCCTCCCCTCCCACCCCTTACTCCGGGGCTTGTGCCGCCGAACCCAAACCCCGCAGCATCCGCCCCGCCGCCTGAGACCCGGCAAGAAGGAGCCGCCGCCGGCTACCGCTACCGCTGCCGCCGCTTACCTCCGCCGCGGCGNCCCCCGCCGGCCCGGCCTCCACGGGAAGGGTCCCCGGTTGCGGCGAAGGAGGGAGGGGGGAACGGGACAGCAAAACCGGGGAGGCGCGGGCAGCCACTGGAAACGGGGAGCCGGTGTTGCGGCGGCGGGAGGAGCGGTTGAGAGGGAGATTAGGGGCAGGGTTTTACGAGGGCTGTGTTGGATTAGCGTTAATTGCGGCGAAAGGGGAAGTGCGGTGTTTAGGGGGCCAGGCTGGAAAGGTTAAGTGCGCAACAAAAGCAGGTGATAGGAATGCGGCGTTAAAATGAAATTATAGGTGGCCGCTGCAGCGGTTGGCTCCCTCCAGTCCCTTTTGCTCCAAGCGGTGGGTCGTTCGAAATACTGATAGTGTTTTACTGCTCTTCCTTCCACCAGGGCTGGTGTGCTTTCAGGGCAACTCCTAGTTTTGATCCCCAGAGGAAATCTGCCACCACTGAATTAAGACATACCCTGTAGGCAAGGGAAGGTTTCTAGGGGCGTCGGTGTGGCCGCTCCAAGAGAAACTGAGCTTCAGAAGTGTAGATCCAGAAACAGCGCCAGCTCCCAACCCAGATCCCTTCCAGCCTAATGCCTTACCCTATGCACTACTGCTTGCTGAAAATTTTAAGCCTTCATTCCTCTTCCTTCATTAACTATAATCATTATTGATTGGTATTTTTCTATATTAACCAATGGAGGGAAAAATCCTACCTTTTTTACTTACATTTTTGCCCTGGATTTTCTATTGCTATATAACTATTAACAGCCAATACAAACCTGCTACATCTATGTTCTGCCAGCATAGCCCATCTTGCCTTTAATTTCTTAGCACTTCAATGGAAATGTTAAGTGTGTCAGGAATCCAGGACTTAAGAGTGGGAAGCAGTACACGCAGTTTGAGACATACTTGGTAGGTCATAGCAATGAGTTGGATCCTGCTGCCTGGTCGCTCAGCATTTCATTCCAGAGGCTTTGCAATCTTTGCAGTCTTCCTTCTGATTAAAGAAAGAGTTCCTGTTGGTAAAATATTACCAACATTGAAACTCTGGATTATTTGAGGAGGCTTTCCTTTGTCAGTGCAAAAGCATCAACTACTGTCTTGTTTTTATGGCTTCCCCTTCTCTTTTCTTCTTTTGTCCGATATTTCCTTCGAGTTGCCACATACTAATAACAAAATGAATGTCTGAGTCCATGTCACACATCAACAACTAACAACATCTGTATTCAGTTATGTTTTCAAAGCATAGTACGAATATGAAATAATTAGGCTAAATGCGCTAATTGAGCTGTAATAATGGAGTAACTCATTACTGACTAGGAAGTGTAAGATTCCCAGCCCCCTATATGACGAACATATAGATATAAGGACAGTTTCTCAGATCAACATCCTCAATTATGCCTGTCAGTTTGTGGATACTCCAGTTTATAATGCCCAAACAAAGTAAATTGATCGCCAGCTTATAGACTCCGTAACATAGTCAACAGCCCTTAGAGCTATAGAGGAGAGAGAATTAGTGCTCCAATGTTTGGCAACAAAGGGTAACAAATATGTAAAATAAATCTTTCCATCTAAATTAAGTGTCCATCTAAGGACTGTGAAAATCCTGGCTGTAAATGCCCAGTTCAGCTTTGCAATAGGCAGTGCTTTCTAGCAATCAGTGGGATCAAAGCTTCCCTGAGGAAGCTTTGCTTGCCACAAACCCTTTAAAAGTTCCTTTTTCCAGGTTTTTTGCACTTACTGCACCTTTGCTAGCAATGAAGTTGGTAGCAGCAGGTATATTACTGGAGGTGGATAACAGAGGGCTTCATATCCTTTTCTGACAGAGTAGACCTGATGAAGAGACGGTGTTGGAAATGGAGTAGCTGTTCTTAGCTCAAGGAGAACAGGTTTCTTTTTGCTAGAAATTAAACTTCAGTCCAGATTCAAAGAGAAAAGGAGCATCAGTTTGCCTAATCTTCCTGCTGCTCTATACAGAATAAGGTAACGGTCCAAAGTTAAAAAGCACCTCTGTGCACCACACAGAGGGGATTTGTTTGGCAGAATGTCTATCAACTCTGATAACCTTTTAAAATAATTTTGTTCTGTAAAAGCTTTTTCTTCTATAGTTGCCTCGTGCAATTCAGGAGGAAATCTCAGCTGCTGAGAAAATATTATCCTGGGGTTCACATAGACCACATAGGAAAACCATATTTGGGAGAAATCACTTGTCTGTCTATGTTTAACATACCTGAGGTTAACCACTTTAAGGCAGCTTAGCAGTTTGTTTTTAACTAGCCAGCATTAGCTGTTCACAGGTTAAAAGATGTTTTCTGAAGAAGACTAAGGTTCAGCCTCTTCAGAGGTCTACAATTTAAAGAGAGGTTATGGCTTGTCTCTGGTCAAAAGCCAGAAAGCTTGGCTCCTTCGAGACACTATAATTCATAAGTAATTATAAAGAACAAATGAGAAGGATTGGAATTTCTTCCTCACTGGAACAAAATTCATTTTGATGTTATAACTATAGTTACAAAAGTTTTCAAAATCCTCACAGGATTTGTAAAAGCGCAAGACATTATTCATCCTTGTACCTAATGAAAAATAAAAAAGGGAGTTCCAAACCAAGATAAATGGCAATTTTCAGTGCATATGGAATCCAAATTGAACTGGTTTAGATATAAAGTAAAATTTGTCTTTGTAAAATGGATGGAAGCTGTAAAGTGAGATGAACAAGAGAAAAATGCCTTTGTCCACGAAGTACTCCTTAGCACACAAGAGAACTGAAGCCTGATAGATCTCCATCAGCTTCAAAGGGTCTGGATGAGGTGCACAAGCAACACTGATCCAGTGCGAGTAAGACGTTCATGATGGAGCCAGGGGAAGTCGGGTTTCTCTTCCTGAGCCTGCCACCAAGCTAGCACATTTTTCTGACAAGCCAGGTCATTTCTCAAGCTCTTCTTCTCTCCTACCTTTGGCCAAATTAACTTCAAGCTCCCTGGGATAGACATGGTCTTTAAAAACAGCATACACAATCAAAAAAGTTCCCAATTTCAGTTAGGAATAGTAGGTACAATGTAAACAAACAACCAAAGCTACAGAACTGGAGCCAGCAAACTAATTAATTCAAAATTTTACAGTGTTCTTTTGAAAATGTGCCCCAGAGAGGTGACTCTCTTGGACAACGCAGGAGTGATTCTATTGCCAACTGTCAGAGCTACAGCCATGAGGAACCACAGATGGGCCCTCTACGACTGTAACCATTCCTTCTCTCTGTAGACCAGTTACATGGTGGGTTACAAACATCCAGCAGGAGCTTATAAACATGCAATTTTAAAAACTGAATCAGTCTGTCACTGGAAGGAAGAAGTATATAGAACTTACTACACAGTGTTTTTCCACCTCCTTCGTATTCTAGAAGGATTGTAATTATTCCCTGTTGCAGGAGCTGTACAGTAGTAATCCCTCTCCTCCTACATGCTTCATTTACAACTTGAGAGCTAACAGCCTATTAAGTTTTTAATAAATTACACTAAAATATTGTGGCACTGTTCTAAAAATAAAACCTGGAGATGAGTTGTTAAGGAATATGTTCCTTCCATGCATAAAACTATCCCTTAGACACATAATTTTTTTTACAAAAATGTCTTGGCTTATAAACATCTGTGTCATAAATACTTCTCAGAAAAGCACTGGCAGTGAATTTGTAGTATTACAGTCACTTTTTTAAAGGAGAAAGCTTTTTCCTTTTCACTATTAATCTCTTACCCTTTCATCTCAAATTTAATTCATCTCTAGGTCTTTACAAAGTCATGAAATTATTCATGTGCTAAGAAGGATAAGGTAGTATGAAAGAAGAAAAGAACTCACAAAGATTCAATAAATGTAACAGTAAAAATGCTGGGATATGGAATATGGAAAATACTGGACTTTCATTCATTCAGGACTGCAACATTGGCCTGAGCCATTTTAGAAAGTTTTAAAAATAATGCTTCTCGTTTTGCATTCACAGGACTAATTTTGATGGGGAGCTCAGGTAACAGTGGGCAGTGGAGTGTTCTCTTCCTACTGTCTGTTGTATTTACACTTATGCTTAACATTGGGTGCCCGAATCTATGGTTAAAATATTGAATTAAAGTAGTCTCCTTTTCAGGCATTTTGAACATTCACCTGCTTCACTGAGAATCATAGAAGCTGTAAATACCTACCAGCTCTAAGACTGAGCAACATTTACTTCAATCTCTATACATGGTCCTGGAAGTCTAACATTAAGCCTACAAGCTTCAAAAACCTTAAACTTCATATCTGGGGTTTTTCTATCCTTTTCTGTCTCTCACAATCATCTTACAGCACCGCAGAATTTGTAAAGAAGAGAAAGGGAAGGACAGAAGAATGAGAAGATGATCAGATATGAATGCCAAAGTCATTTACACATAGGACATGCTTACATATTGAATGGCTTCAGGAAAGCATTCACTGATTTGGTTTTGATGCATATTAATCAAGATGTGCTCTCAAAATGTAGCTGTTAATGGGGGAAAGTTGTTCTTGTGCTGGTTGCATGAACATACCAGAAGTTTCTAAGCATTTAATTAAGCAAATAATATCTTAAAGATGGAAAAGAAGCAATATATTAACAATACAAAACCTTAAACAAAAAAAAAATTACTGAAGCTTTAAAAGTTTTCAGAGAGGGAAGAAAAAACCTTAAGCCATACATAAGAATTCAAAAGACACTGAGAGTACTGTTCTTTGGGTAAGACTGCAGCTGTTCAGGTATTCTGCTGCAGAACATGGAGTATACCATTGAAAAGAGCAAACTAGAACATAAAATTTTCAATGCTTCTCACAATTCTTTTAGTTCAGTCCTCTAAATATTACATATCAGGCTTCAAAATATGGATGTTTTTCTTATAAATTTGCTGAAGAGACTATTCAAAACCAGGGGTCTTGAGGATATATACATACCTCACCCATATCTTAATGAAACACATTTCTGCGGATGATCACTGGTAACTGAAAGTAAAAATAGGGATATTTTGTTCAGCACAGCCATCTGAGAATAGTTTACGTGAAGAAAAGTATTTCTTACAAAATGTCAACAAAGAAATCTAGTTTAAAGAAGCCCTCAGCCATAAAGAACTCCTACTACTGTTTGAGCAATCACTACTNCTTAAACAAAAAAAAAATTACTGAAGCTTTAAAAAGTTTTCAGAGAGGGAAGAAAAAACCTTAAGCCATACATAAGAATTCAAAAGACACTGAGAGTACTGTTCTTTGGGTAAGACTGCAGCTGTTCAGGTATTCTGCTGCAGAACATGGAGTATACCATTGAAAAGAGCAAACTAGAACATAAAATTTTCAATGCTTCTCACAATTCTTTTAGTTCAGTCCTCTAAATATTACATATCAGGCTTCAAAATATGGATGTTTTTCTTATAAATGTGCTGAAGAGACTATTCAAAACCAGGGGTCTTGAGGATATATACATACCTCACCCATATCTTAATGAAACACATTTCTGCGGATGATCACTGGTAACTGAAAGTAAAAATAGGGATATTTTGTTCAGCACAGCCATCTGAGAATAGTTTACGTGAAGAAAAGTATTTCTTACAAAATGTCAACAAAGAAATCTAGTTTAAAGAAGCCCTCAGCCATAAAGAACTCCTACTACTGTTTGAGCAATCACTACTGGCAGGAGCTGTCTCACTGAAGGGTCACCACATCGCACGGACACAGTGGAGCCTTAAATTTCCATTTTACCATGTGTCTATCGGAGTCAGGAATAACAACAGTGGCACAGCAGGGAAGAAACGTAGGCACTCTGGACAGCAAGTGACTGAGAAGACCTTCCCTCATGGCATGCCTAAGCCTTTTCAACAAACCACACATCTTCATATGTCCCATGAACTCTCGGGTTTTGTTGCTGCTGCCTTTTCCTTCATCTTAGGTACTTCCCTAGTTTATGTCTGTATGGGTGACAGAACTGTTCCATGACCACCTTTATGCTGGGGTTTCATATGTGCTTTCCAGCAGTCAAAGATCCCGGTGGTCACCTGGTAAATTTTGCTGTGCAGTGGAAACTGCTTCGGAGCATCTTGGCAGAGCTTCCACTTCACCTTGCACCCCGAAACAGCTGCTTGGGCGTTTGTGTATCATCCAGCCATCCTCCATCAGGAGAGGTCTCCGCAAGCAAGTTTTCTTCATGTAAGTTTGAGTGAGTGCTTTCATTTAAAAGATCTGCATGCCTAAAAAACAGTGGACTTCTTAAGCAAGAAAAAGATTTGCTTACTGCAAGAACTTATCAAAATATTATGTAGCTCAAATAGGTGTAATTTAGTTTTGAATCACTGTGTGGGACCCAGATGTACACCTTGCGGAAACTTAGTGGTGTCAATTAAATTATTCTCAGAAGTATCTTATGCCCAGCTCTTGGAAACAGAGGAAAAAAACATGATTGTAATGGTACAAATAAGTGACTAAATAAAACTAAAAGCAACTGCAGGAAGAGTTTTTATTAACTATGAAAGAATATGAGATATAACAGTAGCAAGATCTTCAATTCTTTTCCTATCTGTTGCTAAATAAATGTTCTTAACTAAGTACTTAATCTTGTAGTTGGGTTTTAATAAACTGGTATTAGGGCTGTTGTTATTGTGTCAGCATCGTGATAAAAATCCAGGAGGCCTTTCCAGAGTTCATCACCGTAACAACAAAAGGATAGGGTTTGCTATTTTCTTAATAAACAACAGATAAGATACCAACTTCCCTTGTAGTTAGAACCTCCCTCCTGTCCAGAAACTAAACTCATTGCTTCATTATAATTAGGACCCTTGCAGATTTCTTTATAATTGCTAATTACTTTTTAATCTCCCTGGCAATAAATAGCTTTTCTAAACTTAATTGATTTCACTCACAAGGACTAACAGATTACCCAGGATTCTGCTCACCATCTGTCATGTAAACACGGGTAAAGTAAAATTTTCCTTGCTTTTTCCTCCTAAATTACCTCTCTTTTCCTTTGGAATTGTTCTCTCCAGATTTAGAGTCGCACACAGCATTTTTTGGTTGGATGCATTTATTTGTAAAAGAACTTTTCAGAAATGAAACCTACAGCAAACATCAGTGACTTTCAATAAGTTGCAAAGGGTTATATTAAGCTAAAAGTTTCCTTGAAAAGATAGTGCAATTCTTATTCTTAAATGTAAAAATCCCTAAAACTACAATCACGTTCCAAACTAGCACGGGATTGGATTAATTCATTACTATATTTCTCCAAATGCAGAAAACTAAAATAAGCTATGTTATTTGTCTTCTTCTGAACTGTGCATTTCAGGGAGAGAAGGAAAAGAACAAACTCATGTGTTTCCAAGCTCAAAGGTTGGGACTGCTTTGTAATGAAAATTAATTGTCACTTAACTTCCAAGTCTAGGAAGTGAGACTTTTAAAACAGATGTCTAATCAAAATTGTTTGCACTGTCCCTGATCCAATTAGAAAATTATCTCCTTGCCATCGTAGCACTATATTTCTGTTTTTATGAAAGTGTAACCAGTTAGAGCCTACTGGATCTCTTCTTTATAGCTGGATAAAAGTATTTGAACAACTGCATTAACAAAGCAATATAATAGGTCTTTTTCAAGGGCTATTAATTCAGCCATGTAAAAGTCAGCACTTTTTTTAAGTGCATTTGGTCACAAAACATACTGGAGGATTCCGATTCACTAATGCATTACTTGTCTGCTGGTGTGACTCCTGGAAATCCCCTGGTCAAAGCAGCTTTCCAGAAGGCTTCCACAAGATCCTCCGTGTCCTGGCAACAGTATTTTCCCTCAATTTGTCAAGGAAAAGAAAAAGAAGGTCTTTTTTCTAAATACGACTTGCAATAGAAGTGGGGAAGTATCTCAGCCAAATATACGAGATGGCCAAGGTATCTGCCTTTTATTTATTATTTAAAATAAATGTTGAGCATTGACAAAACAAATAGAATATGGCTGTTCTCTCTTAAAAAAAGAAAATGTAAAAATATGTTTTGTGCTGAAACACCTGAAACCTGGGATGTGAATTCTGTTATAGTATATTGATTTCTTTTGATTGTTTTTGTCCACAGTGTGTTATATTTTTGTTTACTATAATAGGAAAAAAAAAAATCATTTTTAGAGACAGCTTTTCCTTCTTTTAGTATCTTCCAGGGGGAAAAAAACCTCTTTGTTTTCCACCCACTTGCCATCCTCCTTTTGCCTACCATTTGCTGCTTTCATCCCCGCTTGCAAAAGGTTCTCAGCCATTTTTACAGGGCCAACCTCCTAAACAATCTCTGCCCATCAGTTTCCTACAGGTTCGGGGGTTTGACTTTCTCCCTTGACTCTTCCAAACTTCTGGAAAGACCAGCCCATAGCTCTGCAATACAAATCTCCATCAAATCCTAGATTTGCCCCATCAGTTCTGAAACACAGTAATTCAATTTGGAGGCGATCCAGACTGCGCTGTATTTTGTGCTGTGTTTTGTGCAAGAAGCTTCAGATCAGTCAACGCCAGATTTTATTCATCTATTTCTATTACATGTCAATAAAACAAACAAACAAACCCCTCTAAAGCACTGTGCAAATTATGCTGTCTGAGATTGTTAACATTACAGAAGGCAGGAGTTGTTAATGGCAGGGCACGCTGGCACTGGTAGAGAGCATTTGTCAAAGTGAAGATGGACTGAGTGGCAAGGAGAGAAGTTTGGTAAAGGAAAAATAATAGAAGTTTTAAGCCCCTGTTTACATTTTATAGATCATCCCAGATCAGTAACAACTGTAAGACATTGGCAGCTGATCTTTGTTTTGGTAACATTAATAAAAGAGGATGGCGAAAACAGCTGCACTTCTACTGGATATCTCCTGATGTGTATGAAGCAGCTATATTAATTAACTTTGACGTTAATTGCCAGACACAGCATTATGATCAGAGAAACGAGTCTCAAAGAGTGCCATTCCCTGGTTTCATGTTGGGGACAGCGCTGGGCCCAGGTGATGTACTGCCAGGCCACTCCTGGGGGACTCATAATAGCCCTCCCGCTGTCAACCAGAGGCAGCTGCAGGGTGACAGGTTCCCAGGTGCTTGTAAGGAGGTCTTTAGCCTATTGGCAAGCTCCATCACCACTGAAGATACAATACAGAAAGCAAGCACACACCATCCACCTTGTCTCGATTTTAAAGCAAGTGCAAGTTACTCAGTGCATCTAGTACAGTTCCTGATATTTGCGAGAGTCATGTAGGGATTTTCCTGTAAAGGATAGATCAGCAAATGTTTTGGCTTCTTATTCACGTCCAGTAAAAAGGGAGGTCCTAAATGTGGGTGATGTTGTTTATAATGTGTCACACTTCAAGGTGTTTGGCTGAACATTGGTCACACTCTGAAATGAACAGAATTCAATGCGGTTGGATGGCAACAGGGCAATCCTTGGAAAGAAAATAGATGTATTCAGGCCGTGAAATTTGGAGTAATGGTTCACCCAGCCTTGTGGCAGCAGTGTAAGGAGTCGGGCTGGTAGATGCTGAGCCTGGACTGATAAGAGCAGGGCTCCTTTGTCTCAAAACAGCCAACCTGAGCGGCACTTGGGAATCCCTCACTAGGGGTGTTGTGCCATGCCTTGAATTCACAGGACAGACAACAAATTATCTCCATATGTGTATGTGCACACATGCAACAGTAAATAAATGTTGTGATTTGCAGCTCAATTCCAACGTAGTGTCTGTGTCCTCTTTCATCAGTGTGCCTGAGTCAACTATTTTTTAAGCATTAGTGGCAAGCTTCTCAGCTCAAAAGCAAGGGATTTTTCTTACGCCATTTAAGAGTTTCCACTGCTCCTGTCTGTTCTGTAACTTCCTCACTGCATGTGGAAAATGGAGGTTTCCAATCTATTTGTCTGGTTCTCTTCCAATGCTGAATTCAACCTTGTTATTAACCACCCTCTAGGAATTGACAGTCCTACAACACATCAACCAAGAGATCCTAATGGTTTTACAGGCCCGTGGCTATATTCTGAGACTTTGAAGTTAATCATTTTGCTTGAATAAGGACTTCAGAAATGTTAAAGCGTTTGGTTAAGAACTGCAGACACAGAAACAAAAAATACAATGTCCCTACATACCCCTTGTTCTCTTGAAGACAAAGTGGAAATACTTGCCTCATTCTTTTCTCTTCCTATGCAAATGTCTGCGGTTTCATGAGGTTTACATTATTAAAAATTATCCTCGGAGGCAAAAGTTGTAGAGCCAACTGAATGTGGCTCATTTTCAAGTCAATGAGTTTCTATTTGAACAGCCAAGTCATACAAGTTAGGATAGTGGAGTAAGAAAGCAATAATCTAGTAATAACAAAGTGGGAAGTATGAGTACTTATTAAGCCTCGCTCCCTCAGGACTGCACAATTATGTCCGAGTTTTTAAATATGCTGAGCTTCACCTTAAGTTATGCGCATGTAATGGAGCAAGCAAAATTTTAACAGATTCACACAGTTAATGGTTTACCGAATTTTGCACTTGTGTGAGTAGTACTTCAGTATGTAATTTATTTTTCCTAAGCTGCCATTCAAAAATAAAATTAATTAAGGAAAAAGTACATGCAACACTGTATTCAGTCAAAAAGAATGTATATGTGTTAGTGCTGTTCTTTTTTCAATTTGCTTTGTCTTAAAGGAGGACCATGAGTAGTTTTTCCCACTGCAGTTAACGCTGGAAGGATTAAAGGAAAGAATGAAGAACTGAGCAGAAAACAAAGGACATTTGTAAAAGACCAACTAATATAATCTGTCCATGGAATTTTAGCACGCAGGCAACACATGTTTGTATTCAAAAGTTTAAATTTCCCCTTCTCTTTCTGAATTTATTTTAGGAGGCGCTGACCACATTTCAGCTTTAATGTAACCATTCTCAACCTAAACAACTGCCAGCTTTAATTATTTAGTACCTCCCTGTCAGACAGCTGGATCTTTGAAGTTCACCCTCCATTGCTTCTTCAATAAGAAATCTCTAAACCCCTTCTTCCTCTACCCTTCTGGCCTCCAGTGGGTATCCTCAGCCTCATCACAGACTAAAGTCAAACTTTAGCCATAATCAATTTCTTCCAACCAGTGATTTTATTTATTCGGTGCCTTTTGATTTATAATGCCATTCAGCATGGCACCTGCCTCATCTCAACCCTATTCAGCCTCCACCAATGGATTGCTGGGCACTCGTTTATTCATCTCCTCCAAGAAATGCTTTACCTAATGGAGAGTTGCAATTCTCCATTTCTTAAAGTAAGGAGTGAAGGAACCCGTTTTTCTTTGTCATCTGCATGCACATACATATATGCACATAAAGATATTTTCATTACTCACTACAGGTTTTTCCAATCACAAAAGCTTCTCTGTCTGGCTGTCAGGAAAAATTTATGTTCTCACATTACCCATATTAAAGTCAGCTTTGACTCGTTTGCTATTAATGCAAATGAGAACTGATTCTCTTGTTTCCTCCAGAATTTTATTTCCTATCTCTCCTAGCCAAGGCAAGAAAAAATATATGGGGAACAGAGTACACACAGGTAAAAGGAAATTTAGTCTAAAGAGACAAGCTTGGTTAAATGCCTCTCTGAACACCGCCAGAAATTAGAAAAAACAAAGAAATTAAAAATTAAAGATACAGTCATGCTTTATGTAATGCTGATCTACCGGTATTTTTCTACTTGCATTGCTGCTACTGGCTCTCTCATCCCTTTGCACTCTTTATAAATGTGCTAGATGTTCATGTAGAACATATACTTACAGAAGTGTATTTTTCTAGCTCCTGAAAATCATTTTGCCCTGTTACCCAAGGTAAATTCAAGAACAAATTCCTCTGGATCTGCCAGTAAAATTTGTGCCAAAGTTCAGACCTGAGCTTTGGATCACTATAAAAAAGGCTTGGATCACAGTTCTATGAACTCTATAGTTGGGAAAGTTGAAAATCAGATTTGATTTTGAGGCTTGACTTCATTTTGGTTAAAAAATCAGAATCTTCAGTATTTATATATATGTATATATAACAGGGAGAAAGACAGCTGCTTGCCATATTGTAAGCAAGTTTGCTCCTGCTCTGGGTGGTTGCCCTAAGACGTCTCAGTAGTTACTATGGTTAACTGTGCTATACAGCGCAGGCTAGAAAGACCATGCTGTTAATAAAAGGGGTATCACTCCAACCTCTCTAACCAGTTGAGCAGCATGCGCAGCATCTGCATTGGCATCACAAGACCTTTGGCACTCCAGCTGACATCAGTATCAGCCCTGCTGTTGACTCCAAGGATCAGGAACTTTACTTCAGACACAAGTCAGAATTTTGCTTTCAAAACAATGTTTTTTTCTGTTAGCTTCAAAAGGGGTTTTACCTTCTCTTTACCTGTTGCTTTCTTCCTATCTTTTTCAGTAGAATGACTAAAAATAATTACCTGGTTATTAATAATGAATGCCCCTGAATACAAGCGGAAATGAAATGAAAATTGAGAGATCTTTTGCATTAGAGCAAAACGTGTTAGGGACAGTTTCCTTTGGAGTGTAATTGTAACTGGCCAACTTTGTGACTTAAGGGCAGGGAAGACTTAAGAAATAAAAGGAATATAAGTCAGGCAGGGAAACACCGCACTTCAAAATTCGTATCTCATTTTGAAGTTATATCTGTTTCCATGAAACACAGCCTTGATTAATAACTTCACAGCAGACATACAAATAATCAGTTTTTTTTGTCCACAATGTGAAAAAACTAAAGAGAACTGAGCAATGAAAGTCTGAGGAAATACTAAAAATAGCATGGAGCTGTGCCAGTCAGTCATGGGACTAACAACAGTGCTAAGCGGTGTTCAAAAGAGTACGAAATAATTCCTTCAGTAGATGCAAATTCCCAAAAGTTTTGTAAGGTATCAGACTTTTTTGTCTGGAAGGACGTTATGCCCTTGCAAAAAAAAAAAAAAAGTGTTTCGTACTGGCTTTGAAGCAAACAGCTTCCTCTTGCAGAATTAGTTTTCCTTGCATTTTGCTCAAAATCAAATTTTATTTTCAAGTCTTTTGCAAACAAGCAAATGTTTGTGAAATATTAAGGATGTGAATCTTTGTGTAAAAGCAATATTAATGAAAAAAGAATCTACCTAAGAAAGCATACGCTCTAGCAAACACCTCAGTTATGGAATTAAATATGTAAGACACAGGTCATTCTAAGTTTCCTGGTCTTAGCACCATCCTTTTTAGCAACTGGGGTGATTCAAGGGGATGACCATGCAGGGATTTCCTGTTCCACAAGGTACAGTTTCTGCTAGAAGGAGGATTCTATTTCTTCCTACTTAAAAAGCTGCTCAAGTTCACTAAAATATAGATGAGTACACTTGTATTTTTCTGCACATTATTCTTGTTTGAATGAATAATGTGAGGGAAGACACAGTTGAAAAACAGACCTAGGTTTGTTCAAAACCTGGCCAGATTTACAAACATTGATATGAATGAGGGTTTATTTTAAAGATTGTAGTATAGCAAGAGGACACGAGGGAGTCTAGAGGCTCAGAGTTGCAGTGTGAGGTTCTGCCTAATCGAATGTACAGTATATACCACTGGAAATAACAGCAATGTGCTGATAAAAAGAGGCAGTCTTTATGCATTTCTATCACAGAAAAATCCAGGTGAGTTACCATTTACTTCACTAGCCAGAAGGAGTTTGATTCTATCTCTCTCATCTTAACTTTGTCAGCCTGGTTGTTAAAACACAATTCTGCCCTCCCAGTCTGCCTTGTTTATGTTGCTTTAAAAGCTGTTCCTCAGAAATCATCTGCAAGGATTTAAATGTTTCTATTACTTGCATGCTTCTGAGAACGCTGCCTATTTGTCATATCTTTTAAAGATCTGGGGCAAAAGATTAGTGATATTGAAGAGAAATGGGAATGAGTTATCTCACAAGAAGAATGGAATGTTTTTGAAAGGAAAATAATTTCAAGGAATTTTGTATTCAAAAGGAAGATAGTTATATCAGTCATTGCTTGTGTTAATAATTTTGAATTATTTACCACACACAGAGTGCTATTATCAATTTGCTAGCTATCCAGCATGAAAGTAGCGGTAGTGAATTTCAACACATAGAGTTATGTAATCCTACTTTGAATTTACATAAATCTTTATAAAATCAGAGAGGAACTACAATGACCTCCAACTGCACAAAACAGTTCAGATAAAAAGAGGTTGCTATAGCTCAAATCCCTAATTTTCATCCACTTTGCTAAAAGTAAAGGTTACAATTCTGACACATTTATTCACATTGCAAGTACCAGACTGTACACGTTGCTCTACTGTAGAATAGAAAGGCATAGTCTTGATTGAAGGCCAGATGCTGCAATGAACATCTGGTTACAGGAGAATTTCCACTAAGTCTGCAGGAGCATAGTTATAAATAGGTCGTGCTCAGCATAAGTCAAGCATGTAGTTTTTGCCCCATCAGGCATAAAAAGAAGTATTGGTTCATTTTATGTTCTCCATCTTTGTTTGGATAACTCACTTATTAATCCAATACAGGTATCATGCAATTCACTGTATTTCTTCTTCTGCTCTTATTGCTGTCAGTCTTAATAATAGAAGGCTGTGTTTTGTTGTTTCTTTGGATCGTTACTGAAACACATTTATTCACTGCTGTCTTAAAGTTGACGAACAGGTGTATTCTTAAATCTTAATTTAGTTTTCAGTGAATCACTTGGATGCTTCTGAGTTCAGTCTCTCACATCCACTCCTTCATGTCACCCAAATTTCCCCTGTGCTGGCAGAACTGCAGTGCCAGATTAATTACTGCATATGAGTTTGCTTTGCTAGTAAGTCATGAGCTGAGGAAACTAGGATGCATAAAAAAAGTGTTGTTATAGTTGTGATAAAGCAAGGCCTGTAGGACAGGCACATCCTTTTATTAGATCAAATTACCCTAATTGTCCCAACTGTATTAGCTGATTTAATACCATTCTCCAAAATCTTTGTCTCTTTGTCATACGCAGACACACACAGAGACGCACACACAGAGTACTTCTTTGTGCCTTGCATGTTTGTTTCAAATGAGGATTTATTGGAAAGGCATTTTTGATTTTTATCTAAGAAATGGGGAGGGGGGGAAGGGGAGAATAGGTAAGAAAAATTATCAGGAGGTAACACTGAATTTCCCTGAAACTGAGCAATAGATTTAGTTACTTACCAAGATTGTTATAGAGTAGATACTGGTACACACAACCAGCTGCTAATTTCTTTGTGAAATAACTGTGATCAAGGTCCAAATCTATAGACCTCTGAGCTTCATAAATTGGGATCATGACAGATTTTGAGTTGCTCTGTACTGATTTACATTCTCTCAGGCTATTCTATTGTTGAGATGTTTGCTGCATTAATTTATTGGTATGATGTGACAGCTGGGGAGAAATACATGGGAAATGTTGGAAATGTTAAGAAACTAGTCTGGGAAAAGACCTGTGAAGAGAGGACAAAAGCCAAGGTTCTTTCTGAAGAAGAAAAGTGATAGATTTGATAAACCAAGCCAAGAAACAAGCTTGCTAAAGTACTAGAGATAATTAGGGAGGCAGGAGATGGACATCTAATTTATTTATGATAGACATACATGGCCTATTTCACAACCTCTTGCTCTAAAAGTGCTGTACTCACAGCTAGAAAAAGACAGTAGGAAAACTGCTAGGAAGACTTGCAGGAATACTGCCTGATTATTGTACTCAGAATGGTTTTCACAGTTTTGAAGAGAAGATCCATAGGTATCTGAACTTTGTTCTGCAGAAAAATGACAAGGCCAACCTTTGAATAATGAATAATACAAAAAAACCCGAGAGGCATATAGCTTTGCAAGGCAAAATTAATTCCAGCTTATCACATCTGAATGAAATCACACAAGTAGAGTATCTGGGAACACATCATAAAAATAAGTGCTAAAGATGTCCTCTGCAGACATTTCCCCACATTTTGTGCCCCTGACTAGGATCTGGTTCCCCGTGTATAAAAATGTCCCTAAGTGCCCATGACTCTGCCACTAGTTGTTATTGTTTCCTTATTATAAATTCACCTTGATGAATTGTTTCAAAACCCTTTGGCCTGCAGGAACCTCTGGATGCTATATTGTATCATCAAGAGGTAAGATAATTTAAAACATTTTTTCTATTAATTCTCAACTAAAAATATACCCTATTTCTGAGTCTGACTATATAAAATTCAAGAAATTTGGCTGATATGTCTTACCCTCACAGTCATCAGAGAAGTTGTCACCATTGAGGGCCCACTGCTTTTGAAATGTTGACAAGCCAGTGAATATTTTTTTGCATTTTTCAGTCTGAGACAGTGTGTCCGTTCTCAATCATTATGTTTACCATGCATATTAAAGCAGAGGTCTTACCAAAGGAAGAAGATACTTAGTATGCAAAAGACTAAGGTGAGTTGCTGGACCACTGAGCTGGTGGTTCCAAAGTGGGTCCCAGGTTGATAAAATTATAGAACAAAGGGGGATACTCATGATGCTAATGGAAAAAGAAAAACCCAACCCCCAACTTGGCTATTATGATCATAGGATCAGGCCAAATTATCAACTGGAAAAAGTAATTCAAAGATAACAGTTACTCTGGGCCCCGGGGAAACCAGTCTGGCTCAACTGCTGCCAGTGCCAAAAGGAAATGGCTCATCTGAGAAAATAAATGCTTTTTGTAACCAAGGTTGACATTGGAAGGGCTTATGCCATCCCACAATAATGCAGTAGATATAGCCAAGATTAAAAGGATTTGTAAAGCATGATTTACATGATAGGACAATAGAAAATGCTATTTACTGCTCACCTATTTAGCCCCATTATTCATTAGAGTAACACATGATGTTTTCTTTGAAGTCCAGAGGAGGAAAAAAGGCTTGGACAGATTTCATCAAACTGCAAACTCCCTGCCTATGTTCCATGCACATCAATGTCGCTTTCAGATCACTTCTGCAAGGCTCTGAGCACACCCTGAAAGGTGTTCCTTCCCTCCTTCCACAAGCATACTTAGACTCTGCCTTCCTCCTTTTGCCTCAGACCCTACTATATCATTTTCCATTACTAAGTTTGTCTGCTAACTCTGTGCCTTGGCAACCTTTGCAAAGTTCTCCATTTATTATTTCCACACAACCTTCTCCTTTCTGTTTATTTCTAATATATGAAGAAGAGTAAGAAGGAAACAATATATATGCCATAAATTTTCTATATTCTGGTGTGTTTATTGGTGGGATCATGAATTGTTGCTTCTATTCTGACCATGAGGAACTCAACAGCTCTTTTTTCTGTCCATTAGCATCACTGCGTGTGCCTCTCAGACCATTCATTCTGAGCTATCTGATGCTTCTCTACTTTGGTTGCGCTGTATAATGCTGATTGCAGGTAAGAAATGACAAAATTGTTCCTAAATCCTAAATGCTATGTCTACTGCCACACAGCAGTCAGCTCTAGGGAGGGACTACTGCTCCTTCATTCTCTATCCTTTTCTCCTATGGCAGACCTGAGACTGTGGTCTTGATTTTCACAAGCTCAGGAGGATCAGGCCAGCACTGTACTTGACTGTGGGAGCTCCAGTCCAAAGCCACAGGACCTGCAACAGTTGCTGTGCCAAATCAGCACCTACACAGTTCCTCACCACCATGGCGATGGGTGTGATTGTCTTCCACATGATGAAACCAAACTGATCCTTTTTGGCCTTTGCAGATCACTGAAAATCCCAATGGTTTTGATGAGATTACTTCCCGTGTCATGGAGGCCCCGGTAAGTGATCTCTGCCCAATCTGTGCAACCATATTGTCATGAAGATGATGGCTTTGCATTGATAAACCAGAAATGATGAGTCATACATGGCCTAAAGACTTCAGGAATCCCTTTCCCAGAATGAGTCCACCCTGGATAATTATGTTCTAGGGACTTAAAAGCCCAACAAATTTTAAATGGTTATTTGTTTGGTTTTTTTCCCACGTCATCCTCTAAGCCTTTGTTTCCTTGCTACTCCCTATTAAATAAAAGGCCTCATATTTATGTAAGACACATACTCACAGACATTATACACATATGCTACATGTGTACATCTTTTTGATGTGCTTTGACGTGAAAGGCAGTATATTAATGTGAGATTACTATCTTTTCTTCAATAAGAAATCAAAGGGAAAAAAGATCAAAAGGTAGCGATTTCATATAAAAACACAATGAGAGGTCTCTGTCTTCATGTTTTGTCTACCAAGTTATTTATAACCTGTAATCATTACTGCCCTTTCCACGGTATAACTAGGTTGCACAGTGTAGATTATTAGAGGGATTATTCCGTATTGGTCAAACCTTAAGGTCCTGATTAATTCCTAGTACAAGTGAAATGATTAAAGTCAGTCACAGTTTTATCTACAAATGGAGTAAAACCAGACTGTTTTCTCAGCACCTGGCCTACTGCTTTATTTCACAGTTCTATTGTCATCTTTATCTTCACTGCTTTATCCAACATACAGCATTTCCACTTGCTTTGCATGAGAATGAGACTAAAAGAGATGTGTCATCCCTTGGAGCAGCTTTGCCAGGACCAGCTAAGAGATAACACAGACCAGCACTGCCTTTTGGTAACTGCACATTGCTCCTTTTTCCAACAGACCTAATTATGAAGTATTGCTTAAATTCCTGCTTGTTTATATCACACTGATTTCCAGAGAAAGTTGCCTAAGTAAGGGTGAAAAATGAGAACTGACTTCAGGATCTGATCCGGCTTTCAGCAACCACCAATATTCAAGCAGTAAACGGAGAGATACCATCAATGGCAAAATGCACTGAAGTGAGACTACACAATTTCCCATGCTTTAAATTCAATATCTCAGTAGCAATAGACAAGTTTATCCCTACATTAAATATAAAGTTTCAGTTTGCATTGCAGATTTATTGAAAACGATGATGGGAAGCAAAGCATGAAAAAAAATGGAAAGCAGCTAGCGGGAACTGCTTCGTTTCTGGGAATCTAACAACAGGGTACGCAATACCTACATTTCTGAACTGAAAGTTGAGGGAGATAAAGGGAGTTTGTCCTGAACCAAAATACCAGATCCAAACTCTGAAACTAAAGTTGGTGTTTTCTTTCCATATCCATGCTTGCCTTTTACTTACAGAGTGTGCTGTTCCAGAATTCGCAATTCCAGTGTCATCATATTTCTTTGACTCATAAGGAGAGTTGGATGTGAAACCAGATTTAGATTTTTCAACTCAGCCCAACTCACAGTGCATGGCTGGTATAAAATTCCATAGAATTTACCTCTCTATTTTAAATATCTAAACAGACTACGTTCCACATGTATTATAAGTAAAATAAGAAAGATAAGCAAATAAAATCTCAGAATTTTACTACACAGAAATACTTTGAAAAATAAATTTTCCATCTGCACACTAGCAGGCAAAAAAAGGAATTAATTTTTACTTCTTTTTCAATGGATGCCAAGTGTTTCACGCACTGCCTATAAGCTTGCCAACTTTCCCTTAGTCTACATACTAAGTGAAATCTGATCACCTTAAAGCTCAAAAATATATCACAGGACAGAAATAATAGCTGTAAACCAGGACAGACGTCCTTCTGATGAAGTGATGCCAAATTATAATTCCCTCATCTCACGGTCATACAGACACTAATAAAAAATGCAATGACCTCCACTGCTGTACCCAGTAAAAAATGTAAGATCTGAACAGTCAGCAGTTAATTCTGAGCAATGCCAAGTGCTGTTTTTAGAAGATGATTATGTATCATTCACTTCTCATTCCTTGTTGTATCATTGTGCAGACATCACTGGCATTTTACTGAAAGTGCAGGTTTATGCTGGATCTCCCCTAGGGATTAGTTTTAGTTATGGAGGAAGGAACGGAATCTGTGCTGAACATTTGTAACCCACTGATACAACGGATTGAAAAAGTGACTCTAACCATATTGATTTCATCTTTTGATTAAAGGAGATTGATAGAGAAGCTGAAAAAAATCTTAGTGTATTGCACTCAGAGAAGAAAGAACATGTGACTGACGATGTGATAGGAAAAGGGGAAGGATTAGTTACTCTGGAGCGCTGAAGTCATGAGTATCATCCCATATTGAACCACTGAAACATATCTATACCATACTGCGTATTACATATGCGACATAAATTACAGAAAATATTTTTACATGTTCATTGCATTGTTTAGAAATCTTTTTTGGGGAGTAAAAGATTTCTCTCTAGATGCAGCACTAACTGTAAGGGCAATGCTCAGGTCCTGTTCTCCGATAAACTGTAGTATTTTTCACATTCTTAAAAGTAACCTATAATTAAAACCTATTGCCTCTATGGAGGAAGGCCCTTTAATGAATGCTTTTGTACAGCTGGTCAGGAATCCAGAATGCATGAAAAATTCTGAGATTTCAGTCTTTGGCTGCTGTCATTATAACAAATTGCCAATATTTTCTCATGAAAATGAGAGACATGCTGAAAGATTACTTAAGTCAAGGCAAACAACACCTTCCATGTGACAGGCACAGTTCCCCTGTCCTGCCCTTCTTGAGTTGAAGAGCAACTTGAGTCTCCCATATTTTAAACAAGAGAGAAATCTAACCATTCATCACAAGGATTCCTTACTCTGATGCCAAGAATGGTGGAGTTCTTACACAAAGCACAGTAACTGCATCCGGAGAGTCTGAGAGACTCTTCTGGAAAAGCCAACCATGTCAGTGTAAGGCACTCATAGGATAAGTCAGCGCTTGCTTGAGTCCTTGCTCAATATTCAACACACTGAACAACATACTGAACATATTCAACATACTGAACAACCAGATCTATTCTTATGCCAAACAAGTGCCTTGTTTAGTGGCTATTAGCTGCTGTGGGATCTTTCTTCTCCTCACGTGCCCCTGTTGCAGAAGCCCATATCCTGAATTTAAAACACTCCAAATATTTTTTTTCATCAAAATTGGCACATTTCTGTTTTACTGTTTCTTTCTCAAAAAGTCAGGATTTTTAAAAAAGAACCTCTCCAAAACAAAAATTTGTTGACTAATTTCAGTGATGTATTTGCTATAGGGAGGTGAGGAGTTGTTTCAGCCCCCCATTTTAGCCTGGTGAGATCAATAGAGATCTAGTTTTTAGACAGCTGTGACATTTTTAAGAAGAGGAAAACCATGACCTGCCACTTCAGAATCCTGTTTATCTTCAGCTTTACCCAAATGTGCCTTCTCTGTAGCAGGGAGAACAGATAGTTCAAAATTTGAAGACACACTTATGCCATAATGATCTTTTCCTTAACAAGCAGTTTGAAATAGTAGCACAAATGTGAAGGAGATGTATTAAGGAGGAATAGTAGGTTTGGCACCCTAAGGCCAGCAGCAAATGTATTTCTCACTCAGTGCTAAAATTTATTGTGCGGATTGGACAGGTAATCCTTGCAAAATTTCAAAGGTACTGGTGTACCATTAGCAAACACCACCCTCATGGCTGCTTACATATCTGTGCTAAGTATCAGAGGGCTCCTGTTTGTCAGAAACATACACTTTGAAAAACATGAATGACAGTATAACAGAAGTTAGAAAGAGAAGAGATCTATGAGTTTCTGCAATACATTCTCCTACTGAGGATTCATTTCTTTATTCTAATTTATCTGACATGTTCAGGTGTGTTCTAATTTTAGCATTTTGAGAAACAACTTTTAAGAATATTTGAAGAAATTGACTTGCTTTTACAACAGTGAGCTATATGGGAAGTGGTTTTCCTTAGAGAGCAAGGAGTCTAAAACATCACCAATCTGTTCCTGTGTTTGGAAATCATTTACCTACCACCTGGGAACATTACAGACTGACATATGGTACTGTCATTGTCTGCCTCCTGGCAGCTAGTGGAGGGTATCTACATGAGAGGAAAGTTTAGCCTAGGTAGCACTAAAGAACTACTATAAAGAAGAGAAACATATTTTTTTCGAAGTGGAAATTGCACTCTTAAATAATTCTTAAAATATTGAAGCAATAATTAGAGACCAGGAGGGATTGAGCTTGCCACTACTATTTTTAAAGCTAGGGACTTAAATAAGAAACAAAAGAGAAGGACAATTTAACACAATAAATAATTCAGCAGTGGAACTCATGGCCACAGGAGAACACGTTTATGAAGAGATTAAAAAAAAAAGACTAGATACGTCCATGCAAGAAAAATCCTTAGATGGCTATCAAATATTATTACAGATGCAAACTCCAACCCAAGAGGTGCCCCTAACATGTTAAACTGACAGAAGTTGCAAGGATGTACTAATAGAAGCGTGACTATATGCTTGTCATTTTTTAGTACTCTCTCTAAAGCATCCACTATTAGACATTGCCAAAGATACTGGGGAAGGTCACCTTCTTGTCTGACCTGCTGTAGCTGTTCTATGTAAGAAATATGATTTACAAAATCACCAGTCATCATGTAAGCTGTTAAGTCTAAAGGAATACCATGTATTTATGTATTTAGTCATGTACTTTTATTTATGTGTCTGAATACAGGTGTAAATGTCAGATAAAAGGCATTCACTTTCAAAACTTTTAGCTAAAGGACTTTTTAAGTATGATACATCAACTAGTTGTGTAAAAAATGGATATATGGCACCATATATGTGATAGTTATGACATAATTTTATACAGGCTCAAAATGTTATTTCAAGACCTTTTAACATCCTGCAGTCTGCTTTTTATGTTAATCAGCCTACATCTGCTCTGGTTGCAATAAAGGAAACTTAAAAGGAGAAGGACATTTCCAATCTACAGCAGAATATATTTGCTAAACAGTAAATATAAGCAAGAGTTCAGCTAATATCCTCTGCATCATCATCTGCAAATCTATGATAGTCACACATAACCTCTTTTTTTTTTTTAATAAACCGATGGAACTAGTTAAGTAACTTGCCTACACCTGGGGAAGAAATGACATTGAAAACATAGGTTTGAAGTCCAAGTGCATACTAAAGGTTGCAGTTGGTAACCTTGCAGCCAGTCTAAAATTATGCAGATGGATTAAGAATTTACTAACATCTCAAATGCAAATAGTTTATTGATCCTGAAAGACTGGATAAAAGATGAATCTGAAGATTACGTTCCTGGAACTTATGTGATTTTGTTGGTGAACAGCCCCAAGCCATGGGGCAAAAAAATATTAGAATGGAGTCTAACAAATCTTTCTGATGGGAAAACAACTGATGCTCATCTTCTCTTCTGTACAGCAACCCTAGGTGTCTTTAGAGATCAGAAGCCTACAAAGGATGCAGGAAAAGCGTAGTCCTACGCAATCTGCGTAATTTTTTTTCACTTCTCCTTGGGGACTCAGCTCTTAGAAGGACTAATGAAATCACCATTCTTTAAAATTTTAGGGAAATTTTATATGCAATTTGCCTAAACAAACCTCTTAGCAGTTATTTTTCATTGCTGCTTCACAGCAGCAGTAAGATGGAGGCAGAAAACATAACTCCCTCCTTGATATGTAACCCCTTATCACGGTTAAACACTAGATAGTAGCGTAGTGTATCTCAGCCATATAACCCTTAATTTCACCACTCCCCACAACAGCTCTAACTCAGCTGGTAGCTCCACGTGCTCTAGTGCCTGGTGGAGATAGCAACTGGCTTCTGAAAACCATACAGCAGCATAATATGGCACTGTGCTGCGTTTAGGTCGATGCAGGTCCACAGTGAGGGTGTTGAAGCTTGTATCAGTGGTCTCTGCAGCCCAGGCATGCCCTGCTCTGTTTAGTGCTTCTCACAAAGATGCCTTCGTTTTGAACAGTGATGACAAACCATCTCCACTGCCAGTGGATTCTGACTGGAAGCCTCTCCACAAGAAAAACCACAGAAAAGCAGGGTTACAGGGCCAGGTACCCCATTGGTTTTGATCCAAATAGCTCCAGTAGTGTCAGCAGATCAATGTCCATTTGCATTACCAGAAGATATAGCCTACTGTGTGTGTGAAGAAGCTACCAACTTATTTTCTTGGAGGGACATAGTGCTGCACATAAGGAATTTGTGGTTCCTGAACAAAGACCCAGTTTTCTCCTGCTTGATCTCACTATCCCCCAGTGCAGATATAGCCTTAGCCTGCTCTTTCGTGACCATACAACATTGAGTTGGACTGGGATTTAGATTGAGAGCGGATAATATTACCCGGCTCCATCAGGAAAGAGATAGGAGTCAATCGGCTAATGAATTCTTCCATTATAGAAGTAGTGCATAGGGAAAACTATGCAATGGAGTAGAAAAATATCTTCCTGATAATATACTCTTATAGGCAATATCCTGTAAAAAAGAACTAAATGACCCCAGGCTGCGCTCCTGAGTGTAGCTTCCCTGAGGAAAGCAATAAGGGAAAACACTGAGTTTAGAAATCACTGATGTTTAGAAAACGGGACTTTCTGTTTGAGTTTACATCAGCATTCCCAGAAAGCACTTTGAGATATGCAAGAAGGTCTTTTCCTCTACATTTAACATGTGTATTCAGCCCTTGTGCATGTTTTTTTTAAGCTTGATTTTCTGTGCAGACAATAATCCACAACACGTAAGCGAGAAGACTCCGGGGCAGTAGTTAAATGGAAATGCTAGCTTATTTTTCTAGGGTTAATAGCCTCCAACACATTCAAAAAGTTTTCCTTCTGGATTGCAAATATGGACCATTTCATACAGAGTGATTGCAGGGTGACGGCAACAAGGAAAGCAGCCTGGAGCACAGTTAAGGGAAGTTGTCCTTATTTCTTTGCAAAAGGATTAATCTTCCTACCATCACTCAGGAAACAAGGCTTTAAAAGTGGCACTGGGGGAAGGCGGAACCAAAACCATGAAGGAGTGGGGAAAGAATGTCTCTTCTTGTTAAATAAGAAATCCTTAAAATTTGCCAATGGCAGACAACCACTTTATTGTCACATTTTATTTTCTCCTTTATGTTAAAGCACCAGATTTGCAATGGCAGCCGCACAGGCAGCAGATTTTATTGTGGCCTAATATTTAAATGTTGGCAATGGAAAATCAGGTGCTGCCACGGCGCACAGTGAACAACAAATCCATCAACTACCTTTTACTTTACTAGATTCTTAGTAGAGGGCTTATAGCTGTCAGCAGGTCTCACACCAGGGAAATGTCATTGATTTCAATTAAATTATTCCTTTACATTGGTGTAATTGAAAGGAGACTTAGTGCCTATAGTTTCCTTCTTCCATCTTGATAGTATACCCAAGTTTTACTTCAGTCTCTTGCAAAACAATGGAGAGTAAATGCGTTAACATGTAAGACCAAAAGAGGGAGGTAATCAAAGGGGATGCAGGAAATAAAACCACTTTTGTGCCTTTAGAATCTGATGTGTTAAATTGGGAGAGCAGTAAGATTTATTTCTCTGTGTTATATCATCCAAAACCAGTGTATCTTTCTCCAAATTTGCAATTTAATGCTAAAGACGATTTACTTTCCACCCATCCTCATAAATAATGGACAAGGTCTAATTTCCGGTTCAGACTGCTGATGTTAAGATTAACAGCAGTTTCCTTGCTTTGGTATGCGGATGCGGAAAAGCCAGAGGACTCTCATTATAAACAGAGATTGTGAAATCTTTTCCCTCTTGCTGTTGTTGCTGCAACCATAGCTTTGGATGCAGCCCTGACACCTGCCATTTTTTAGTTATTAGTTAGCTGAACATGTTTAATTGGACACAAGATCAAATTTGACTTCAACTGTTATGGAGAAAGCAGGGAAGCAGGAATACTGGCACATGCGCATCTGCTACAGAAATCCATTGCGCACAGTTGCTCTGTCACCTGAGGTGTGCAGGACTAATACTTATTCCTGACTCCAAAAAATGCAAGTAGTTCGAAGGGATTGCATGAAATAAACTGGTAGTCATGTCTGAGGACTTTTGCTTATCCTCACCTAGCAAGACATCCATTGCCAGAGGAAAAAAATATGCTTGATTTCTTATTGTCTGCAGGAGCGGAAGGTTTCCTTAAACTCTCCTGTTCTTCATGACACCAGAAAAGCACAGCTTAGGACCTTCAGCGCCAGCCGGTGACACAAGTGTACATTTCCATTTGATTTGTGCTGGTTTATACAAGGAGGAAAGGGAGAATAGAATCAAAGTTGTGGGAGGCTTTTGAAATATCTAATACAAGGAAGATGTTTAATTTCATTTAATTTACAGCATTTTGAACAGAAAACTAGAGAAACAATGAAGAGTAGAATGCCATCTGCTTTGTTGACAAGACTGAAGGAAAGATCATCATATTTGACTACATTTGATGACAACGTGATTGACAGCCAATATCAAATACTAAAAAACCCAACAAAACCGAATCCTTTTCCCCCTCCCCAAATTAGAAGGCAAGTCAGAACTCTGATTTACATTACTTTTACAAAAAGCAATGTACGTGTATTACTTTCCGCAGGTTTATTTAAATGTATAATGTAACATTATAGATTTGCAGAACCAGAACATAAGACTCAGTGCCAATTGAAACCAACTCACTTTAGCTATTGTAAATATTCAAAGTTGGATATATGCATATATGTTCCTATGAAACATTTCCATCTTCAAGGTTGGAAAAGATATTTCCAAGATATCTTATGAGAAGACTAGAAATCTCTTCAGCTGGGGCTGAGTGGAGCTTGAAAAGCCCCAAACCTGGACTTGAGATGTATAAATATACTCAGCTTGTTCTAACAAAAGAGCAAATTAAAAAAAATAAAATAAAAAAAAGCAAGGAGGCAGAGAGTGTATTGCCAATACATGTTTTCTGCTGACATGATCAAAAGATTTTCCAAAATTATTGCCCCACTTACTTACATTAATTACTTTGAGAGGATATCATGGATATCCTTTGTACATTTCAGGTATTTCTAAATAATTGTGTTTATTTTTGTACTTAAAAAGGGAACAATTGTTTTCTTTCACTAAAAATAATTTATTCTTTACTTTGCTGGAGAGGATTTCCTTCATCATTACGAAGGTAAAGTGAACTCATAACTCTCACCAGCACTGAAATTGGTTCAGTGCTCAGTAGATCTTAACATTCCTATTTATTTTGAAACGATAACAAATTTAATAACATAGCAGGGAAGAATAAACTACTAGAGGTTTGGTCATCCAATCTTTCTATATAAGAACCATTCTGGAGTTAACAAGAATTGCACAAATGTAGTTAATGAAATACCTTCTGCAGAGAAGAATGGAGAAAATCCACCTATACACTTTTGTCACATGTATTAGCTCAATAAACAGATTATCTGAAAAGTCCTTGTCATCTTTGTGTTCTCATTCTACCCTCCTCCCATCCATACAAATTTCATTATTCCTAAATTTAGGTATGGACCTGGACTTTCTCATGAAAGTCCTTGGTTTATACTATAATCAAAATGCCTTAAAAATAGAGACCTCTTCCTGACAGGGAAATACGTTTGCTGCTCTTTAGCACTGCTGTGTTCTCTAACCATGAAGTAGCAATACTGCAAAGTGAAAGAAAGGACCATTGAAATGATAACACATTATTAAGTGGGCACTGATCTGGACTTCCCAGACAGGTATGTGTCACCTGCCTAATGAGATCAGAGTATAAAACAGACCCAGGTCACACTATTACTGAAGGAGTTGGTCACATCACAAAAAAAAAATTCAAATGAAGCATCATAAATGCAACAAAATTAGACAAGTGCACTCCAGGGAGACAGCTTCTGTCTGCAATAATGGAAAGATAACATGGAGGTGGGTCTTTTAATGAGCGAAGGGACCTACACCAATAGAGGGGCATAAGCCTAACAAAACCTCACCATTTGCATTTGTCTGCTGGAGCTGATGCTTAAACCATCCCTTCTGGACTTTGAAAAGAGGCAGCAAAATGCTGAGGTGTTTTGCAGTAGCTGCCTTTAGCTTTCTTTAGGCTTATCTGACTGTATTCCTCCCTTTCCAAGCATTTTTGAAGTCGTAATTAAGTTTATGTTTACATATATTTTGATTTGTTGATCTTCTGCCTATAGCCATATGTTCTCTTATGACAAACCTGCCCAGTGGTATTTAAACTGGCTTCCTATATTCATTTCTCCAATCTAAAATCCTATTATAATGTTATTTTGGCTTGTTATGGCCATAGAGAGGCCAGAAACTTGTGTTTCAGAAGCTATTGAGTCAGGAAACCTTGATGTCATTGCAGTAAAAGTAAATCACAGGTAGAATGGGAGCTGTCCTCATTTAAAGTTAAGCAGCTTCTCTAGTTCTATCCTAACAATATTTTTTCCATGATAGCTCCCAGCTATATAGTCTCACCATAATTTAGAACTGCTGTATCTAAGATGTCCACTAAACAGGTGAGGGAGTACATAATGAAAGTGGATTGCTGTTACTTGGTGCAAACTACAGGCTTTTTTATGACCTCTGAGAGCACTACATTTAGAATAACAGAGTGGATGGACCCAGAATGTCTCTTCTTGTAGCAACCTTTAGCCTGTTTGAAAACTGATATTGCATTGCTTCTGATTTCTCTAGGCTATTTTTCACATCCTCTTTGTGTAGACTTCAAGGGGGTTTTCTGCTGTGTGTTTGTGTTTTGTGGGGAGCGGGGGGTAAGCATTTACTTCCATTAATTATGTAGTATTATTGCAAATCCACCCTATTTCAAATTTGTATACATGATATAAAAATATATCAGTTGTAATGTACATTTTAATATGGAAATTCTCTGTACCACGATGCCACCCGCTCAGTGAAAGGATATTGTTAGTTTACTGTTTCACTGAGGAAAAAGTTGAATCCAACACAAAATGCATTATTAATGCTAGGAAATAATATTTTAAAATCCTAGAGTGGATGTTACTCACATGACCCTCCAGATTTACACTACAATCTTCTTTTCAAAATGCAACATTACTAGGTTTCAATCTTTTATATTTAAGTTCTGTAATTATAATGAGATGAATATTTTATCCTCTACCATATGATCACCCTAGGCTGTTTAATTTTAGACCATGAACCATATTTTAACTAATACATTAAAATTTAAGATACCATCCAAAATTACTTGGGTTTTTAAATACAGTGATATATGGAATGTGAACCTTACAAGGCACTTTCACTGGACCTCCATTTAGTGTGAAATCCCAGTTCCCTCCAAGCTTATCACATTGTAAAGATATGACAAAGTGTATCAACATTACATTATCACAGAGAAACCTGCCAAACTAAAAAGGTTTAATCACTCAGAAAATATGTGCCTGTGTGCAAATGCTGCATATTCCTGCTTTGTTTCTCCTGATGTTGCTAAAATCATGTCTCGCTTTGGCAACCTCCACTATCCAAGGCAGGAAAGATAATGTCATGGAGCTGGTGCTCTTGCGTCAAGACATTTAGATGCTCCAGAACACCTCCCACTGCTCAGTTTTCTTCCACTCATTGGGTCTTTCACTTCCCCCACTGTTCCTTCTTCTATCTCTTTTTACATTACAGAGGATGCCAGAAAGATTTGAGCCTCTTTGCTTGTGCAAGCTACAGCTCCGACTGCTTCCATCCCTTGTCATGGCACACAGGGTCAAGCTCAATGAATGGAAGCATTGCTTTGACAGATTTTAGGACACTAAGGAAGATGACAGTGTGTGTGTCATGTTCCTGATAGGAATAATTGTTACACGCCTCTGCAGCTTATTGCATTTGACTTGGAAGACTCAATACTTTCTTGTCAAGTGTTTTAAGACCTTAACTTGAGTACCTCTGCAGAGCACAGCCTCTTAGCAGTTTTAGTATGGTCTTCAATATCAGGACCTAGTCTGGATTAGTGTTCAAGGTCATCACCATGTAGAGCCAGAGACTGCGGAGACCACATCTCACTCTCCAACATTACAGTTACTTGTATACTCTCCTTGTCAGATCAGTCCCATCTTATCACTGGCCTCTTTCATCTCTGCACTTTCAGGTGGGACAGATGGTAAAGAACACTGGCACAATTGTATAGGCTTAAAGATGCCCTTCTGTGTCTGGAGTGAATATTGCAGATGCTTTCAAACTTGCCTGTTCAGCACATTTAAGTCTGTGACCATGAGAGAGAAAGAAAATCTGCATTCTTGTATATATATTCCAGTTGGTGAGGAACCTGGAATGCAGACAGCCAGAGGACAAAGTGCTCTCCTTGATACTGGCACTCGTGTACTTCACTGTACTAAGCTGTTTCAACGGAGTATGGCAGATAACCAATATAAATTTACTGCCTGGCTGGTAATACCAGGAAAACTTAATAAAATGTTAATCAACACAATTGAATAGGTGCTTTCCTCCTCACACGCTTGTGAAAATACTTCTCCAGATTCATTTTGGAGGTGTCTCTCTACAACACAAATTATTCAAGTCTAGACACATAAGTATGTGAAGTAATTCCCTGGGAGCTCTAAGAGCTCTGTTGCAGGCTTCTGGCCAGATGATCTCTCTTGGAGAAGTATTCTTTGTGCGATCTGCTAATGGATTCTCAGAGCTGTGAAGTGCTATATAACACCTTCATTGCTGCCAGCCACAGTCCCCAGGAGGGAACACATCTTCTCTTTAAGTTTGGGGTCACTTACTAGGCAAGTGCAGCCCTCAGTCATGCTTGGGCATTCCCTACAGAGCAGTCCAGGGTATGAAAACACGTGTAAGCAGGTTATGCACGTCTTTGGGTCATCTCTGAGGTTAATTAATATCCCATAACAAATAAAAAATGGTTATTAGGTGTTCCAAGAATGCTGTCTAGTCCTCACTGAAAACCTCCAAGTATGCTGCAAGTATTTGGGGATTTTAGGATAATATCCCCTAATTTCAGAAACATAACTCTGGGCAGCACCGGGAGGTTATTTACACTGTCTTTTTAACCATTTAGCTAAAGGGCTGGGGTTCCTTACACAGTTGGTGACAATAAGGAGGCAGACTTCTTCAGAGGGAGAGTGCATCCCCACGCATGAAGAGCCTTCTGTCCACACAGGTGTCCATACTCCTATGTAACTCTTAAGTGAAGTACACAAGAATACTGCTTTTTCTCTTATTTGTGTGAATCAGAAGCCAGTAGTATTAACAAGAGAGAAATAAATCATGTTCAGCCTTTGAAGTGTTCCTCCTTGCAATTGATTAATTTCTTCCCCTTTGTGTTGTGGTTTGTTTGTTGGGGTTTTTTAGTAAATCATAATCTCTTGGATCAAGATAGGAAGACACTGACTTATAGCATCCCTCTGCTTTGAAGTTCCTTTTAGAATACTACTCTGGCATGGAACAAAGGCATAATTCAAAATTCAACTGGGTTTTGCTGTCATATGTTTTTTCTAAAAATCCTTTAAAGTGCAATGACAGTTTATTTAAAATGGGGGTTTAAAAATTACTATTAACTTACCCCTTCAGTGTACCTGCACATAGAATCTTCTTGCGGAGAACCTGAAGAAGAAAAAAAAAGCCAGACGATTATTTGGATGAATTTGTAAGTTCATTTCAGCCTACCCTGTGACACAGCTGCTAGCTAGACTCCGTGCTTTTTGCTGTGGGTATTTTTAAATGGCTATCTTCTCCACTCCGCTCTTAGCACATTTGCCCAGAATGCCTCCTGTGTCTTTACAGCCACAGCAGTGAGACATTTTCATTGCAAGGATGTTTCTCAATGTTACATCTGTGTTAGAAAATACAGGGTATTGGATGCAACTATTCCCAAATGGTAAAAAATTAAAATTTCTTATAAGTATGCCAGTTTTAAAAGACAGGGTAGGAATCGATTGCTCTTCATGGGAACAAACATTTTCTCCTACAAATTCAACTCTATTGGAAACAAATATCAAGTGATGTACAACTAGTGTGCTGTGGTTGTGCTGCAGTTTTGACAGAAAATTTTGTGTATTACACTTCCAAAATAACCACTAAATCTATTCAATATCAATCCTTAGAAATATAAAAAAATCCATCACTGGAAAATGCTTAATAAGGCCTAATATAAGGAGAGTCTCAGAGTAAGAAAGCAATATATAAATAAGAGCCTTTAGATGTCTGTGCTGTAGCCAGTGTAATTGGAATAATAAATGGAGAACAGTATTATTCCGTACTCCATCAGTCTACTCAAAACCCAGAGGTGTTTCATAAGCTTAGCAGTGGTAGTACATATGTTGTCATTAGAATTTTTTTCTCCAGATAAAATGGCTTGGCATCAAACTTCTAATCTGGAAGTCCTTTGCTATCTACAAAATGTACGGTATGGATAAATACCACATAGTTGCAACTTCATCTCATTTTCAGGAGCTTCCCCAGAGATCATCCCTCAAAGCTGTATCCCAAAACTCACAAAACGATTAACTCCAGGTTCTGGGAAAATCTAAGTTATTTTAGTACCATGTTTTAAATTGAAATTAATGGACCTCTTGCAACAAATAACTCACTGTATTGGGCTTGTGTTTGCTTGGATAATATTATTAACGATTGTCACCAATATACACTTGAAAAAAGTCAATAATCTGAATAAAATTTGACACTACATAATTGGAATTGCAGATAACAATACAATTATTTTACAGAAAAAGTCCCCCCTCCTTAAGAAACAGATAATATAAAATTCAGATTCCTTAATCCAGTTGTATCAGTTAAACTGCTGACTTTATAATCTCTGTTCACAATGGAAAATTACATTCCCTTGAAAAAACTAATTACCATTTCCGAGCATTTCCCCTAGCTCCTAAGACTTATACCAAACCCTAACAAAGGATGGAATTGCCATAGCAACTGCCAATCTGCTTGCTTTTTATTGCTGTTTTTGTTTTCTCACTCAGAAGCCCACATAATAAAGCTGTTTCATCAAATGACCAGCCATGGGAGACTGAAGTAAGTGTTTTTGGAGAAGACAGTGCTTCTTTACCAGAGTAAGATGTTGAAAGTAGAGAAAGCAGCAAATGCAGGTGACCATTACAGCTCACCTGCACTTCGAAATTTTCAACAGGATGAATCTTTGTCACGATCATTGAAGTTTCCAACAACACACTTCTGCCGGAGATAAGAAGCATTTCTTAGTATTGCTTTTACAAGCTTTACTTTGCATCAGGAGATCTTCATCAGTCTACTAGCCACTAATATGTCACGACATTGTGGCTCAGCAAAGCCACAGGATCAAAAAATAGCTTCTTGGCATGGAAGCAAGACCTTTCACCTACATTCACTTCCGCAAGCTATACGCTAAGAACACAGTAGATTCTCATCAAATATAACTGAATGGCAGAACCATATGTAATTTCTGAAAGTAATGAAATAAAATGTAGAAACCAATGAATTGCTAAAAAGGGCTCTTAGGACTCCTTACACACTTTCTTCAATATTAAATAATAGCTCTGAGAAAGCAATTAAATGTTCAAGCTATATGGTACATAACTCTTATTCTGCCTTTATTGCCACGTAGAGTACTTTTGATGAAAATATATTCTTAAATTGTACACATGTTGAGAGACAAAACTCGAAAGTCTGAAGTTTCTGGGGTTTCACTCATGGAAAATCACACTCTTGCCTTTGCATATGAGAAAAAGGTTCACTGGTCATTAATTCAAAGGCTGTCATTCACCACTCAGAAATGAATGAAACAGTTAAATTCTAAGAATTTTATTGTCTTCATCTGTCTTGAATTCTGTATAATTTTTCTATGCAGGATTCTTTGCAAACTTTTTTACATTATTTTCAATTCTCCCTACAAGCTTGCTCTCTCCTGTTTTTTTTATATCGTGCCCAAAAGCATGAAAGTTGTAAGTTTGTTCTTGAGAACAGGACAAATGTGGGACTGCAGAGAAATATTTCAAAAATGTCAGCTGCATATAGCATGCTATCATTTAACTGGCCATATCAATCATCTCTGCAATTTAAAGGCAGTACTGGTTTCAGTTTAGCTGACAACATATAAAAAGTTTCTGTGACCTCTTCCTGAGGTTTTGGCTCATGGTAGTAGAATGAGGAGTGAGAAGTGAAATGCTTGACAGCATATTCATCCTTTGCCAATATTACCTGTAATCAAAGTCACCCAGCACTGCCCACGCAACAGATTGGGTTTGGATCCTTCTAAAGTATGGCCACCCTACCAAGCTTTTGCTATTTCTGTTCTCAAACTCACCATGGTGCCGATAGAGCTTCTGATTAAAAAATAAATAAATCACTTTTAATGTCTCTGAAATCCAGATAAAATGGAATAGAATTCCAAACAACTCCTAGTTTTGTAAGTAGAGCAGCAGGAAAAAAGCACTAGCATATGCCTAACTCATCAAACATTAGTGTCTGGTTCAATATCAGGAGGAGAAAAGGCTTCCATACATATTGAAAAACTTTCCAAAGTAGAAGCAATGTGATATTTGTACTTTTCATCCTAAATTTTGTTTCTAGTGTAGCTGCTGGAAATTCCAGAGATCAGCTTAGGTATTTGGGGCAGTGCTATTTAATGGATATTTTTTAATGTTAGAAAGAGGCATATTTCATAAGATGAAAAATTAAACAAGATCTTTTTGACTCCAGAAGGGTCTCAGCTTCATACTTCATCCCTTCTGGTCCTAAAAACACACACACCAAACTCCAATTCCTTCTCTTTCAAAAACAGCTTGAAACAACCTTTTCCATCACCTCTCCTTTTTGTGGGAAGAAGGAAAAGCAGTCTCTCAATCCATCTTTCTTCACAGAAAAGGTAAAAAAATATCTATGAAATAAAACAAAGGTTAAAAAATATTCACTAGATGTCTCTGTAGTGACCTGACTGGCAAATCAGCCCCAGCAGCACCGGTGGTTGTCAGCAGCCCTACTGGTTGTCTTCCTTCCCTTTTTACTTTTTTCTTTTTTTTTTTTTTTTTTTTTTTAGGATTTAGCATTTAGGATGCTTGAAGCTTTTGTCTGACTTGGGGTTCTCTTTGCTCACTGTTGCCTCATGAGTCTGAACTCCTGCAGCTTTTATTTTTATCTTATGCTGCCGAGGATCCAGGCTGAAAATGAAAGGCTGGATTATAGATTAATAGGCCCTCTCACAAACTGCAAAAGTTTCTTTCTCTGCAAACATGGAAAAACTGCATCAAAAGCTTCAACATTACATTGGATGTCTAATTTCCCTTTATATGTATACTGTGTATACTTTTTAGGTATCTGCATATTGATTAAAAATAGCTTTGTAGTTTCTAGTGTAAATACTCAGAACAAGTATTTTTATAAAATATAACATATTCTATGATTTCTTTCCACAGAGAAGAAATTCCAGCCCTTAAGGGAAAATACAAAACTTCAATAAAATTTACATTTAAAGCTAAATATCCTAATTCTGTAGTTCCTTAAAGTCACTTGGGCAATAGATGCAGAATTTGTTTCACCAAGATCAAACATTCTGCACTGAATCACCTTATTAGGAAATCTGCATGTCTACTTGGTACTTATTTCTTTTTAAAAAATTAAGTAGCATTTACGATAGCTTTTTGCAAATCACACTTGTGGTTGTGTTTCAATTAAGAAATGTAAATATTTTAGATCAGAGATTAATAATTGCATTATACTTCATTCCTAATTTACATGTAAAAGTACTTGCTAGCTATTAGTGAGGTATTTATTACACTAGATAGTACATAAACTACTAAATACACCAAATAATACACTTTTTTTTTTTTAATTCAATTTGCCCTGTGCTTAAGTGGATGGGAAAACTTCATGTACCTCAGTAAATGCAGGACCAGGACCAAACCCTGTTTCTGTTATGCAACAGAAAACCCCCAAACTGTCTGAAATAAGCAATGGAATGATGGCTACATTGTATACTGTATCTAGTTCAAGAGTAGTGTGATAATTTGCAATGGGTAAAGAGACACTATGATTTCACCTTATACAGTAACCTTTAAAATCACTGTGTTTCACACAGAAAGAGATCCAGTATCTCCTGAGATGCAGTGCTGCCTCCAACAAATGCACTGGCCTCTGAAGACCGTGGTGATGGTTTACAATTCCCAAGAAGCCAACTGTCTTGCACCTTGTTCTCACTGAACATGCATTGCTATTCTGGACTGGCACTGCTGAATTAAGTTTGTCCCATGTGTTTTCCACAGAGTCTTTAATGAATGTGAGCTGCCTGGAAGCAAAGCCTTTGGGAGCACAAAGCAAACGAAAGAACAAACTTTTAATCAAAGAATCTAAGTATGCTCAGAGCTCGGTTGTGTGAAAGACAGGGGGAGCAGAGGGTTCTCAGCACCCCACAGGAATAAGTAAATACTGTGGAAGGTGAAAAGCTTGCAGCCAGAAAGTCAAAATCACCCATTCTCAAAAATCAGGTTTTATAATGCATACCATGTCGAGAATGATTCACTAATAATAGATAATTTGCGAGAAGAAATGATGTGTGTTTGGAAATTAAAACCCTAGTTAAAACCATATTAAATTTTGAGATATATAGAGCTGTAGTCTGAACTGTAGCTTTAAAAAGCTAGTTAATGGCTTTCTGATATCTTTCCCTTAAAATATCAGAAATCACTTCCCCCTCTTCATGTAAAGATTTTAAAAGAAATTACATTTTGCAAATTCAGACAGAAAAATTATCAATGTAAGGGCAACTCTGGAATTTCCCAAAATGTCTGCCAATTTTTCCGTGAATTAATCATTACAAATTACAGTCAAACATGTTTTGAATCCCTATTGCTTAACCAATGTGTTGCAGTCATTTTCTTAGGTTTAAAATATTCACGTGAGAACATGTTTCATATATCCAAACCCCATTTTACAATAGTTTTTACCGAGGAGAAAAGGAAGGCGTAATTTGTGTCTTATCTGACTATGTAATTCAGATGGGGAGGATCACATACAATGGTGAAAACCTCATAACCCACCTAGAATAGGATGTAATATCCCCAGGCGATCTTCAGATTTGCAAAACAGTACTCAAAGGTGAGATTTCTGCATCTTTACAGAAGACTTATTTTCACAATAACACTCTGCTGGATAAGATCTATTCAGATAAGAAAACGTTCCCAGATACGGCTCCTAGAAAGGGTTATAGATCCACAGCATCATTTATCAAAAGACATAAGTACCCTTGAAATCAAGGGCACGTGTTCAACTCTGCAGGAGCATGCCTGTTCCAAAGCCAGTTAGCTCTGCAGTACAACGCGAGTACCTAAGTGTTCTGGTGAAGAATTCCTGTGAAGCCCTTTGGCACGATTCCGGGTCATGTCAAGGTCTCTGCACCGTCTCATGGACCTATCAAAATAGGCTCTGTGCAAAGCAGAAGGATACCTCTGCAGTGTAATGACGATGATGACAGCTTAGGTACGTATCTGAACTATTGCTTAAACTAATCTGCTCATTTTAAGCTAGGTAGGAAATTACAAAATGTGTAGCTGCAATAACACGGAGCTCAGTTTGTGCCACAAAAAGCACCCAGTAAATAAAATAAACACCTAAACCGTCATTTCAGCGTTGAGCTTGGCAGCCAAACTAGCTAATTTATAACTAATTTCATTGTGTTCACAAGACTGTCGCTGCTGCAATGCAAACACAGAACTGCTGCACGACAAATGTCCACTTAGAAATTGAGTAGGTCCTGGCAAGCAGAACAGTACGGAGGCTGCAAGTGCAACGTGCATTTAGCAGAGCTTTACGCTGGTGAGAACCCCTGGTGTCTGAGCATCTTCTCTGAGCATCTGTGAGACGGAATCACAATCACTCCCTTCCAGAAGGACAAACTAGTTCTACAGCCAAGATTTTAACTCTAACATATGTATTTAAGCTATCCCAAGATTCATGTTGGGGCAGGGGAGGGGGAAAGTAGTTTTATATTTGGCTGCCTGATTTAAGACATAATCTGAAGGGGAAAATAGACCTTGTACAGGTTTTTCCTGTAAACAAGTTTATAATTTTTAATCAACTCACTCGCTTTCATTCCTAATGAAAATGTGGAGGTTATGAACTATCATTCTGCTCATGTGATAATACCCTGAATAGTCTTAGCATTCCATTGTCCTGGTTTGAGCGACACAGGACTAATTTTTCTTCTAATACTTGGGAAAACTGCACTTTTAGAAGACTCTAGTGTCTGAATTTGTGAAAATATTTACTTTACAGCCNCATTATTGGGTTTTCTTAAAGTCTAGAAATGAGAACAGGAGATCAGAGTTTATTTGTATTCTTTAAAAAACCCCTTTAAAATTGAACAGCATAAAGATTTATTAAACTAATAACAAAATATAGATATCTTGCTGAGAATTAGTGTTACACAACACCAATTTCTGCATCTTAGATGATTTTAATAAACATATCAAAGAGAGAAAATAAAATAGCTAATATTTTTGATGCTGAATAATAGTTCTTGTTCACTTTTGTATTTTATTTAATTACTCTGTAGCTCAGAAACTTACAGATATACCATTTTTGAAAATATATCACATCTGGTTAAAATATTAGGGATCTCTCTTATGTATACTCCTAAGATGGGTCTATCTGCCAGACTTACTAGTTTATGTTTATAACACATACTTGAAATCGAGCATCATCTATTGATGGAAAGTAATGAAATTTGGAATGTGAGTAGAAAGTCACTTTTCATTGGATGCTGTGAACCTGTTCACTTGAAATAAATGTCACTTTCTGTAACAGTTCTAGATCTAACGTTCTAAGATGCTGAGCACCTTCCTTCCCGAGGGCTGTACCCAAAATGTTTTTTCCAAAATTGTGTATATAAACTGTTTTCCACACAAGATCTTTTCTGCTAGCAAGTTACCCCCGCTTTAAGAAAGCTGTTGGCGTGGGAGGTGTTGGACCAGATACCCTCCCAGTCTTTATAATGTAAAATACTTTATGGTTCTACAATTTTAAAGCCAGCCAAGTTCTGACAGGAAACAGCATACCACTAAATGTGGTGCCACTAGATGCAGTGGTACACAAAAAACCCCAGGATATAAACAATTAATGCCTGGAAGATACATTTCTAAGCACTCATGAAGGCAACAGAGAGGTGATCAGGCTCAGCTCTAGAAATAGGCTCTGCTGCAGGGTTCAGATACAGATACAGAATTCCTAAGTCTCAGCATCTGAAAATGTATGTGTTTGGAGTTCATTTGGATATATTTGGATTTCAGAATTATATAATTAAATGGAAGAAAACCCATATGACAAATCACAAATAATGCATCTGAAACCTTTGGTCCACATTTATTTTCCGTTGGGATTTTGGACCCAATTTCACTTAGCTGTCATTCCTCTTTAGTGTCGACTTTGCAACTGAGAATTAAAGCATCAATTATCATACCACAGTGTTCTGAGGTCTGCATTGCCAGTGATTACAAGAGACCCAAAGGGTAAGGAGAAAGTTCTCCATAGACTCGTCTTCTGTGGATTAGTGATGACAGATCTGCCTCTCTGGCTCCTGCTTGAAAATATAAATTCAGAAAAACAAAGGACCTGGCTTTAAGCCCATTATGATAAATAGGACAAAGCCTATTAATTGAAGTGTCTGAGAAGACTCAGAGATGTCAATTGGAAATTGCATCTGACTCTGGTTAACCCTACAGAAGAGCAGTAACTAATCATGGGACGGACATACTGTAAAAGCCAGGAGCCCTGAGTGCAACTCCTTTCCAGATCCTTAGTTTCTTCCATGGTAACTTTCCCTGGTTTAGGTCAGAGAATTCTTCCATCTTGAACCCCTAATTCTGCTCTTGCCCCTCCCAGTGGGGCACACAAACATTTCTGGAAAGTTACTATGAATTTTCTAACTGGAACTGAATTCATAGCTCAAAGTGCAGACTAGATCTCCAAGAAGACATGGCCATATTCACCCGTTTGGAGTTTAGGGTATGAGGACACCTAGCACATTTGCAGGATCTGCTATTCCATAAGGAAATCCTAACTTAACTTTTGGCCTTTCTGTCCACCTACCACATAAGGGATTATAATGGAGCTCATTGTGGAGGCATGTCTTTGCTGAAAGACCATATATTTAAATATGATACCTGCTATGGAGACAAATAACTTGCCAGCACACACACTGCTTTCCAATTAGTTATTCGCAGTACTTTCTTCTTTCTAGCAACAGAATGGGAAATTCTAATAAAGTTTATTAGTTAGTCTGTGAATTTCTATCCCTTGAGAACAAAATAAGCCAGCTGCAGGTTATCTTAATTTTGGCGTGAGTTTAATTTTGTGTCCTCATTCTTAAATAAGAAATTAGTTATAACTAAGTATGCTGGTCTGTAATTAAGCTGCCACAGGGAAGATGCTGATGTCTAGGAAACATCTTTACAAAGAGTCATTTGTCTTAATGAAGCCTGCCTTTTATAAACAGATTGTTCCCATTTCAGAAGGACTTAGGAAACCAGAGACTTTAAAAGTGTAGTATGGATGTTCCCAATTAATGTAATTGTGCAATAACACACTATTCTAAGAATTAAATATTCTATCCTCTTAAGCTCTGGACTGATATGCCAATGGGAACAACAGTAGTCAGAAGGGTGCTTGGTGACTTTGTGTGGAACAAAAATGACCTATGTAGAACTATTCTATGTCTGCCTTGAAGAAGGAGCTGCAGAGTTTTAATTCTTAATTATGAAGAGCATCATTTATATTGTTTCGAGCTTTCTCTCATCTCCCCAGCTCATCTCAGTCTCTGACAGCTTTCAGAATGAAAGATTTTTGCAACAAAAAGCTTCTTTTTAAGCTCTGGCTTTTATTTCCATTCATTTGTGACCATGTTTTCTGTTTTCTACCAACTGCTGAGGAATATCCCAAACTCTCAAGCACTGAGCAGCTGTGTTTGTCCTGGTGTTCTGGTCTGAGATAAAACAGAACCATTTTTCTGTTCAGTAATTTTACGTTTTAGCTACGCTTCTTCTGATCACAACACCTGGTTTGAGCAACACAGGACTAATTTCTCTTCTAATGCTTGGGAAAACTGCACTTTTAGAAGACTTTAGTGTCTGTGTTTGTGAAAATATTTACTTTATAGCCAGCTATGGTATGTGGGCTTCAAGGTCTCAGTGTTTTTGAGTTAGCCAGGTGTGGGGATGAGGAGCAGCAAGACCCAAGCACTTGACCCAAGCTGGCCAACAGAATTATTTCATACCATGAACATCACATTCTGTATAAATTAGAAAGTTTGCTGAGGAATTCTCTCTCTTCCTTGATGGCTGTGATCCTGAGAACTTCTTGCCCAGGTGCCCGACCCCTGAGGGCTTCCCTTCCTCCTGAAGCTGTAGTGCTCACAGTGTCCGACATTTGCTGTCCACTGCTGGGAATGCACAGCTTCCAACTGATAGAATTGGCTGAGCATAATGCTCATATATTTTATATCGGTATGGGGATCAATATTGGTTCTTTAGTATTATTAATGTTAATTTTTTAGTCTTATTAAATCTGTTTATATTTCAACCCTCAGGTTTCCTTGTTCTTTCCCGATTCCTCTTCCCAGGTCGGGGAGGGATCATCGGGTGATAGAATAATTGTCTAAATGACAATAAATTGTTGTGGGGTTTTCAAACCATAACAGGGTTCCATCCTAGGCTCAAAGGACATGATACTAAAGAGTACCATGAAACTTGTTATACATTTTACAATTCAGCTTGATTTTTAATTTGCACTTACAAAGTCCTAGAAGTTTCCTGTGTTTAATGACCACCGCCTTCTAATTTCTCTATGCATGCTCTCTACTTAGGACCAGATATTAACAATCTCAAAATCTGTTTTAAAAGCTTTCCAGTCCTGCCTTACTCTTTCTCTTTTTGTTGTTTGTTATCTTTTCATCCTCTCTCTTCCCTTTCTTTTCCTATTTTTTTTCTTCTTCATTGTCATGAATAAGTAGTAACTCCATTCAGTTCAGAGGACTTACATTAGTCTAGATCCAGGTCAAAATCATACTTCCACAAATCTTAGTTTGATACAATTTTAAATTAATGACTATCCTGATGTGAATCCAGGTTTGTCTGCCCTCTGCAGCGGACATACCTGCAGTTCATGGGCTCTCCCAGAGCATGGAACAGTCTATCCAGGGAAATGATAAAAGCAATTTATAATTCAAATGGCTGCAACACTGGTATTTATATGATAAGGTATCATTGTGTCTGGAAAGGGGCAAACTGACTGATCCAATAAGGTATTTCCATTCCTGATTAATATTAGAAAACCTTCCAAATAAATTATTCTCCTTTTCTGAAGTATTATTTATATTATTTTTCAAAACAAAATCTAAGGAATTCTACTACTGTTCTGGGGCTTTTGCACATACAAACAATAACAAAGCATTGTGAAACGCAAATAAACAATGCTATAAAATATAGTGCTAGGAAATAGTGAAGTAAGAAGCACGATTTGAATGGCAAGCATTGATGCACAGTGAAAGAATAGATCTCTCTATTATCTTTCAGTCTGCCTTGCACTATTATGTCCTATGAAGAAACAGATTGCCAATTTGGCTAATTACCGATCAGTTTCAGGAACTTACCAGTTACAGTTGAAGGGGGCCTCTGACTGTTAATGGCAGGTTCCTGACTGGATTAATTTTGCAGGAGTTCCTATTGACATTTTTATTGGTCTCATGCTCTAGATATGCTTTAGTGGTCTCAGCAATGGTAATTAGCACAGTTTTTCTTTTAGGTGAATGCAACTATGTAATTTCTAGTATTTGATCTAATGCAGATATCCCTGTACAGTGCTGCTTTGTGCTGGGTAGCTGCAGTCTTCTGGCCACTGAGCTAACCCTGGACAAATGCTGAATCTTTTTATCAAACATTACATTTTTCAGATGACTCTGAAATTTACTGCTTATGGGAGATTTTAAAACGATAAAAGCCTCCAGAGCAGGAACTAACAGAAAAGAAGTTCCTGTCTGTAGAGGCTTTGAACAATATCACAGAACAATATCATAGAAGAGAAATGAAATTGTAATGTATGGTTTAGTAATGGTCCATCATGTATTCCCCTACACACACACAAACACACACACTCTCTCTCACACACACTAACCTTTTAAAAATGATTTTGCAGAGATTTTTCTGACCACATGCTAAAAATAAAAGCAAATAAATAAATATAGATTAGCAACTCCAAGAGGTAAAGCCAAGGGCAATAGGTAAAAAAAGTGCTTGATCTCGCTTATTGAGTCCTTGAAAATCTTAAGTCTTTGAACAGTAACTGTTTAATAATAACATTAAAATAAAATAAAATATAGTAAAACCGAAATATCTATGTGAAACAGAGACCCAAGCCATTTTCTTCTATTCTGTGTGTATGACTTGCATTCTGTTTAAAATTATTGGTGGTGGCTCTTCCAGAAAACAACTGCTGAACTAAAGGAAATTGTGAGATTTTAGAGGAACAGACTAAACCAGAACAAATAAAATTAAGAAAGAAATGTAGTGCCTGCTTGGACAAGGCAGCTATACTAACACAGCTAAGGATGATGTATTAACCCTGTATTAGGGGTATCGCCCTCTTCAGTACCTTGAGCAATTTCAGGAAATTAGTATGCTTCTGCTAACTCCACATGGGCAACTGTCTACCATAGGAAAATCACTTATATTTGACAGGTTTCACAAGCACACTGGGACTTGGGCTAAAGTACATTACAATGGGCAAAACAGCAATCACTGCTTGGTTCTGGGCACAAAGGATTTCAAGTTCTTTTCTTCTCCGAGCTCTAAAGTCATAGTATATACAAATAACCAAGGGAGAAACTTCCCTGTACCTTTCTTTCTTTCTTTTTTTTTTTTTTTTCTGATAAAATGAAAATGAAAAGCACAGCTATCTTCCTGGATTTTGGTATGTTAGTCACAGAAAGAAAAGTTCATCACTTTCCCCTGGAAAAAGAGGTGGGCTTCTCGCCCAGTTGGTTACAAGTCTACATTTGACCTTTTTTACAGGGCAATCAAATGCAAAATAAACCACACTTTTATCTCCTTTTCCCCTAGGACTTTTTTACGTTGTTCAGTTGCTGTATCTTCCAGCAAAATTACTGTTAAACAGATGACAGTTTTAAATGCCTCTCTATAAAATGCCAGCAAAGCCCATCAGCACATCTCCATAGGTTTTAAATGATTTGGAGTTTACAGTCAAAACTGCATTTTCCAGTTCAGTGAATCCTTTAGCTGACTATTGCTCCAACATGCTTGTTGTTTCCCATCACTGAATGGAAAGTCACCATATGACTCATAATAATTTGGATTTAATTGCAAAGATATGACTTTGGTACAAGTGGATAGTATGGGAAGGAGGGGCAGGGGGATTATTTCCTTTTTCTAAAGCCATGATAAGATTACTTTGAAACATTTTCAAATCTCCAGCACAACATGTTCACCCCAATTCTGAAGGTCCTTATTAGATTTCTTCTAATCTAAAATATTCCTGGGGTTTCTCTCTTGTGATGTTATTGCCTAATAAATGGTGTGGAAACTTGGATTCTTTCATAAAAGCTTCAACAACATGAAAATAGTTTCCATAATGAATAGATTTCAGCCTCTAACTCCCTCTGTAGAAATGTTTTAATCATGAAAGACAGAATGGAGTTCTCATGGGGCTCTTATTTAAAATAGTAAAGAAAAATATTTGCATCTACTACGCAACTGTGAAATATGGCTTGGTGCTTTGTTTACAACAGGCAAGCAGACAGTTATTTTACTGAAAGAACTGACTGGCATCTTGCATGGATTTTTGAGAGGGAGTGCATTTGTGCTCTGTCAAATCCTCATTTTTCTGACAGTCTGAAAAATGATATTGTTCTCAGTCTACATCTTGATATTATTTGTAGGGGAATAGCCAGCATTTTGGATAAGAAAGAATCTTTCCATTTAATATTCCTCACATATAGATGAAGCAAATGAATAGCTTATATGAACACCAGGATTCTGTCAAATGCAGTGTTCTCCCATAGCTTCATGCTATTGCTGTCTCAAGAATGATGTCAGAGAGGATAGGGCATCAATCTGAATTTCTCATTTTCTACTTCCACGTTTTGAAGCACTGAAATTGGAAGGAATACATAAAGGCAACCAAATTTGCAGATACTGTTAAACATCTAAATAACATGAATCTTGGCTCTACCTACAAACAGGACTGCAACAACAAAATTTCACTCCAGCTGCACATCCTGCATTTATTAGCAATTAACACCATTTTGATTTAATTTCTAGCTTCTTCTGTTCCTTTTTACATATGCAACATGTACCACACAAGCATTGAGTTTAATCTTCTAGTGTGAGTGATAAATATGGATGTGACAGGCGGTTCATGACTCCATAAAAAAAACCTTCTGGGATTTGATTTTATGTATAATTAAGTAATGAAAATATTAATAAAATAGATTATATAACTTTGTTACTAATCTAATATTGGATGCATAAGAAGGGAAAGAGTGACAATAGCCTTACTGACACATGTAGTTCCTTGTGATTGCAAATGCCCAGAAAAGTACATTGATTCTAAGTGGTTTACTGGATGATAACTTTATTAAACTATAGATAAGCTTGCATGGGAAGAAGTAAATTTACTGCAATATTTACTTAAAACCAGTATTCAATAAAGCCATGAGTTTGGGTGAATTTTATTTTTCATGTTAGAATAATTTGCCCTGAATATAGCAACACAATTGTATTTCAAGGAATTGTTTAAAAAGTTTTCAAGATTCTCCCAAATCAATCAGCAAACAGATCGGAACGTGGGGTAAGCAAGAACAACAAAAAGAATAGATTCAATTTACAATGGAAACCAAGCATTTGCCTGGAAAAAAACCCCGAACACGTTGAGAAACTGTTTAATTCAGAAGTTCAAAATAGAATATTTTTTGTATCATTAATTAAAAGCTCAGTGAGAGCAGAAGCATTGCCAAATAAATGCAAGTAAGTCAAAATTTTAAAAGTCAACTTTGCTAACCAGAGCTAGGAAACCATCAAAAGCCAAGAGCAATAAGGGATTTGATGTGGTACAAAAGATATTTCAAGTATAAGGGTACACATATACTGCAAATGAATCAAGATTAAGACAGCATCTACCAACCCAGGAATCATTCAATACTGTCATCTTCTAGGAATATTTTGTACCCATTTGTCTCTATTAATAGTGCTTTTCTAAAATTTATGAACATTTTCTCCTTGATTTTCTCCTTGAGAGTACATTTTGTTATTCAAACACATTAATATATTTTAGTGTTGATTGCGACTATATCTTATAGAAGAGACTTATACAATGCCATTTAGAAAAACATAAATTTTCCATGGTTTCTTATCCTTTTGAATTCTCAACTAAAGTTCATCCAAAAATAAAGGGTTATTCTAAGCACAACTTAAAAACCCACAGAAAAAAAAGGTCATGTTTTAATAAGAGAAATGTGTTTTTAATAATAACATATGCGGAGGCCTACTGGTTTTATTTCTATTAGCTTGCATAAGACTTTCCCATTAGGGTAGCATATTGATCTCCTATCTCCTGTTAAAGTGTTGCATGTTACTATATTGACAGAAAAGGTAGCGGGACGAAATGCTCAGGAACCTCTGAGCTAACAATTCTGAAGAGCTCCACAAGGACCTATTATAACAAAGCAATTGGATGATATGACGACCAGATTAAATTGAATGTAGAAAATTGCAAGGTAGTGCACATTGGAAAGAACAATTTAAACTACTCATATGCACTGATAACTTCTGAATTAGTTATAAGATCCTGGTGAAAAAAAATGAAGGAGTCATCAAGGAGAACTGAATAAAGACATTTGTTCAATATGCAGCCAGTACCTAAAAATCATGGTAAGACATTAGGTTGCATTAAGAAGGAAATACAGAATACTATTAAAGCTATAATGTTAATATCTAAATCTCTGGTGCATCCTCACTTTCAATATTACATGCAGGTGTGTGATCTCCTCCCAAAAAACGATATAGTAGAAATAGAATAAAGAAAAAATATGACTATGCCTTAGAGACAGGTACAGACTGTCACAGGACCTTTCTTAACAATAAGAACCTCAAGAAAAAAGAGTTAGGGGTAAAGAAAAATAAGAGTCCAAAATGGTTCCCAAACTTCATAGGAATACTCAAAAGAAAAAGGCAAAGGGGATTTCACTGTATGTAAAGAGCCAGTGTGGGAGGAGGAAAAAGATACAAAGAGACTATGCCAGAAAAATAGAAAATAAGACAAGTAGGAATATCAGCAGATCTTCTAGTCCATTCCTCAGGCCCTAGACATCAAAAAATATCGAGTCCATCCCTCAGCCCCTGAAATGAAGGTCTGTATTTCATGCTTTCCGATGACTTGTATTTCACAGCAGTCCCAGGGGTGCTAACATGATGGTAGTGATGGTTTAGACCAGAGATGTGCAATCTTCCCATGGAAACCAACATGGGGAGAGGATTCCATTGCTCCTAGTTCTGCAGCATCTCCCATGTTTGGATCTTTGGGTTAGGTCATTGTTTGGACATTCAGATACAAGTCGATCAAAAGCAGTATATTAGGTTATCAAATGTTCAAAAAAGTCCCAATTAGTATGTCCCACAATGTCAAAACAAAAAACAGGTGCTTAACAATATTTTAAATTCTTTATTTGTATACACACTGTATTAACTAGTGCTACAAGATATTACCGAAGCAGAGTCCGGTAAAACTTTAAAAAACAACCATGGTGAACCAGGTTGTAGTAAATCATCAGCAACTGCAACTTCTCTGCTACCTTGGGTGAGCACATCCTATTCCACAAGCCACTTCTCATGCAACTGGCATTTTTTTCCTAGACAAAGGAACACATTGCAGGAAACAAACCCCGGCATATTTCAGTATGCGTTGTAGCAAATTTTATGCTTCTGAGCCAGGAAGAAACTTCTACCCAAGTGTGGAACTTCCTTAGTCACTTTTTGAGGTAGTCTTAAGATACTACAGTGCCAGGTACATAGTAAAAGCCTCAGAAGATTAGGTTAACCAAAAGATAGGTAATTTTCTATTAAGAAATATTTTCACAATCACCTGAAGAAAGCTACAATTTCTACTTAACCCCTTACAAAGAAAACAACTGAATTATAACAGATCACAAACAGTACAAAGATGACATGACTAGTTATTCTCATCTTGGCATCTTCACTAGGGTTCTGGTTTCCTTTTACCATCATTTCTGGAAATACATGTTGGAAGTAACAGTATTCCATGTTGTTTTGAGCTGAATGGGAGAACATGATATTGTAATTCCCTTCTGGAATTTATTTTGTGTTGACTGCTGACCAAGCTGTCTGAATCTTAACAATAGAAAGACAGGAATTACTTAGTCACCGTCTCTTTTCTTCTGTGTCTGTTTCAATTCCAGACATCTCTGCATATACTGAAGATGAAAAGACATGCTCATTTTCCTGTCTGGATACAGGCTCACAGTTTGTACCATATTTGTCTCTTATGTAGACATATGGGTAGTTGATCTGTTTTATAAGGAAAAATAAGCAGCAAATGTCAGATTCATGCCAATTTTATCAACATTGGATTTTAAAAACCCCAAACATAACAACTACAATAAGAAAAGTTTGCTGGAAAAATTGTGTCCAGACTCTCATCTGTTGCTCTTGTATCAATGGATTTCTGACAATCCATTGTCAGAGCTTGGGGCTCTGGTCACTTCTATTCTACTACTACTTTACAACTCTTCTTTTTCCAGGATTCTTGATTCTCTCGTTTCCTTTGTTTGCAGGTTTCATGTTCACAAAAGGACTTACTTCACTGTCTGATGTGAACAAAAGAGACTGTCAACAAAGAAAATATTAAATGTGATGGAACTCTTAAACTGTCCTTATACTATTGTTAGGGCAGAAACAGCATCTAGGGGAAGGTGCCTCTGAAAGACCTAGGTGCCATATAAGTAATATCTGTTGATTTATTTCTTCTTTACAAACTGATTTGTGTCTAGGCGTTTTTTGTCAATTTATTTTATATCTCAAGTATTTCTGAAATAGTAACACGAAGAGGTGAAAAAAGTGAAGAAGTAGTTTGGGGAGAACTGAAAACACTACATCACTGAAGTACAGCTTGACATCTTACAACAAAAAAAGATTGCCACTCTAATGAAGCCCCAGATCCTAAATGAGTCTATATAAAAGAGAATAAATATTGAGGGAGGCAAATGGAAGATAAAGGTTTGCACAAATGAAGCAACAAATGTGTAATACAACTAACTGAGTCATTTCATATTCAACACTTCTTGGTCTAAGTAAATTTTGGGTTCTATCTTCATTACTTGGTTTATATGTCCCATTTATTTTGGCAAATCAGCCTCTTGGTCTTCAATATTACAGCTTTCTGAATTTCCCAAAAGGCATCTTAATTCTTATTTCCTTTGCTGGCAACCTGGCTAGCAAAAATGTTTGTGCTTTCCTCTAGGCTAGTATAATGCTGGCAGAGAATGCACTCCTCAACTTTTATTACGTTGAAAATTACAATTAGATTTGATCTGTGTGAGGCCAAAGAGAACTTTCAGTAGCTATGTTTCTTGGTTGACTGGGGAAAAAATGTCAGGATTCGCTCAGAAAGAATACATTCAAGTTATCTGTGTTGATGACAGGAAAGCTGACTTGAAAGGCTAACCTGGAATATATTTTCAAAAACTCTCCCTTTGTTTCTGTGGGAAACTGATACGATTGCAACCCTGTTTCTACTATCAATCACAGATTCTCTGTCTTCTTCTAGTATCGTTATTTTTCAAGGTATTAGCATAGCATGAAAAACAAAGACTTCACTCAACTTTAACTCATTTAACTAAAATAAAGTTTTCCTCAAGCTGGCAAATTACCATCTTAACCATTCAAATATTTGCATAGACAGATTCAACTGAATACAGGAATGAGGTGGCAAAGGGATGGAAGAAATGCGAATAGAATTGACCACGTACATGAACATAAAGGTAAGGTCACGTTTCCAAACAGCACACCAAAACCTTAACAGTGTAATGATATTTACAGGCAATTTCAATGGCACTGTATTAATTTCAATGGAATTGTACCCATTTACAAGAATAGCAAATTTGATCCATCCATTTATACTGTCAGCATTTTTCAGCTTATAAGAGAAAACAATAACTAGTTCTGACAGCTGAAAAATGAGACTAGAAAATTAAGACCGAGTTGTTTTCCCCACCCCTCGCTGATGCTGATTAGGTGCAGAGCAGCCTAGAGAGTGTGGAAAGTTCCCTGCTGTTACAACTTTTGACTACAAAATAGCTGGCCTCCTAAACGGACTTAATGCGTGAATTACTAATTGCAGATTTATTATCTCTACTCTGCAGTGCGAACTGTTAGATCATTCAAATGCTCATTTTGACTCCACAGTCTAAGCAGCTAATCCTGGAAGCAAGCCAACAAGTAGATACACACATTTTCAATACACCCAATATACCCTTGAATGTCATTTTTTTATGTCTTTTGATGGCCAGATCAGCTGAGCTACTAGTAGAAAACTGTCTTGGAATACCTGGTCACCAGCTGGTCAGGGTCTGATTCAGGTTACTGTTGCCCACTTCTTGGATGAAAGAGTTAGACAATTTTGACAGATTTCAGATTAGTCCCTTGGAGAGGAAAAGCTGATAATGGAAGCACAAAGGCCTTTAATGTAAGCTTGTTTATATACAACAAGAGTATAAACTCTGTTCCCCTGAACCCCAGTAAGGAATTCCCTGCCTTCCTGCAGTCAGCACTCAACCCAAGACTGCCTCTCCCTTCATTTCTCAAAGGTCATTTTGATTTTGGCTTCTTTGTTTTTGATTCAGCTGCATTTCCTTTTCCTTCTCCCCTTTCTCTAGTCAATCCTAGTTCCTGCACGTGCTTTATCATTTCCCAAGAAAAGGCTTTAGCCTGAATGGTTTCTGCTCATTCTTATCCAGGCCTGTGTTCAGCTTCTACTATTTTTGCCATGACTAAACAAAAGGGAATTAACTGCTCCTTCATTTAGACTGAATGGAAGGACAACTGCTTTATACAACAGCTTCAACCCAAACCATAACAAGAATTATTTCTTTGCACACACATAGTTTTCCTTTAAAGTTTTTTTTAATCCTCTGTTCTATCTATTTTGCACATACTCGATTTTGGAACAGATTGATGACTGATGGAATTAAGCAATCCCCATTGTCAGAGTTTAAGAAATGCTCATATAAGCATATGGTATTATTTATAATAATTACATCCAGGCATTGCTTCTAGCATTAACATGCTCCGTAACAATAAGGTAAAGCTACGCAGGACACATGGCTGCTACTAATGATATTTTCTGTAATAAAAGCAGAGTTATAAAAAGTCAATGTACAGAGCAATATGCAAATATGAAGTCACACTATGTGATCCATTCTGCACAACATGGATTTCACTGAAGACCAACCCTACATGGCAAAAGAGCCATGGGGAATGAAAAGGATCAACACCAATATGACTCTAAAAAGTTATTTATAGAACTGAATAAGAAAATAATCATCTTTACTAGATAGCATGTTTCTCTCTTTCTGCTAAAACAACCCTGTACATATACTACTTCAAAAATAATTCTAATAGGACTTTTCAATGAAGGCAGGATGAAAAAATTATTTTCTTCATTGCTAATTTAATTCAGGTAAGGTACATATCATTGTTAGATGTGATTCAAACCAAAACCACTTTGAACTTCTTCAAAGCTTTTCTATTTAATCTTCTAAATACATCCACCACCAAACACATAGCATGACTGTACTTCCGAAGAATGTGAGACATTTATAATGCATTCATTGTTATACGCCAATTAACACCACCAGATAACAGCATGTAGCCTTTCTATACACTGTGATGTTGCTCAACAGAATAGCTTTTGCCAAAATTATGACAATCTTCAAAGTGTGGTCTTCTTACCCCCATAGTACATGGGAGGCAAAGCTGCTGTTATTTCAGATATGTAGATTATACTCTTCTCATTACAAAAACATTCACATAAAAAGACAAACCTGTGTTCTGAATATAGTCATATATTTTTTATTTTTTAAACAGTGACGCTAATAAAAATTATAGAAAATATAGGCCTAAATCTTCTGTGCTGCTTACAGAAATTTAAGAACTCTGATAGCTCTTAGTGTGCCATACCTGTGGCTAAATTTCTGAACTTTAATGAAGACATGTATCTATAGCTATATCTTTGCTTTTTGAAAAAATATATAACCAGCTGACCAAGTTACACTGAATTTGAAAAGCATGAAAATATTGAACTACTGTTTCACAATTAAAAGTATAACTAATGTTTTCAGCATTCATGTAGATACAGTTTTGTTACTGAGTATCAATTCTGTGATGGACAATATAAATCAATAACTTTAAGTATATTTCTTCCACTCTACTTGATCATGTCTCATAATGACAATATATCTCAGTTACAACAGCTCTTTTACTTTTCAGTGCTTTAGCAGAAAACTCTGTATTTGAAGGAAAGCGGGAACAGTAGAAATTAAGTAAATAATTTCAGCAGTCTCTTACAGCAATTCTAAGTATATAGCAATCATAAATTTACTTTTAGAAATTACATTTTTGGAAAACAGATACTGGGAGGATACAACAGAAACCACAATAAGCAAAATGCCTCCAATTAGTCCAACAGCGGAACATGAAAATGACAGTCTCACACAGCTGGGTTTACAGACAGCAACTGAAAATACCCTCAAGCCAATTGCACAATAAGAAAAAAAACCTGCCTGTCTCAAAGATACCTGGTTTCCCCAAAGGAGATTGCAATGAAGAAGCAAGGAGTGCTGGAAAAGACAAAAGCGCAAACAAGCTTCAGTGTCATACCTTTCAAGAAATCTCAACTAGATGTTCACCTGGCAGTCTTTACTCTAACAAGTCAAAAGTGACCTGACCTAAATAAGGGCTAAATAAAAAGACACACAATTGTTTCACTGCCAATGTTTTTCAGTGAAGCTCACCGAATAAAATACTTATGAAGCACTGAAAAAATTACAGACAAATTCATTTGGAAATAAAATGATACTTTCAGGCTTATGAAAATACAGAGGACAAGATGATGCATAAGATATTTTGAGTGCCTGACTTTTCTGGAACGAAGAGTGGGAAAACTCAAAATTATCTTGGTTTTCCAGCCAAGGAACTACTTGGTGAAACATAGCATCAAAATGTGAAAAGAAATGAACACCACTATGGAGACATATTCACGCCTGGTTTCCTACAGAATGCTTGAGAGTTAATGAGCAACTGGCATTCTACACCACTGTTCATCCCACCAATTGTAATTGTTTTATTATTACCTGGGTATGTGTTGCATCTACTTATCAAATGTTTAGAAAGGAACCACTCTGGACGCTGGAAGACCTCTACATTTTGTGTAATGTGAGTTGCGTCTATCACAAACAAGCCCTGATTAGCAACTAGATCTTCAAGCACCCTGGAATAAAAACTTCCAAAGTAGAAACTCTTCCTTCCCCCCAATCTCTCTTTAATATCCATATCATGTATGGCCAAATTTTCAGCTCAAAAGATAGAGAGAAGGGAAAACTTGTAGCTTTGGGAGCTGGAATCTAACTTGGGACTAACGTAAGAGCAGGCTTTCCTGTTGCCTAACATTTAACATAGTCAGCTATATCAGTGCTGAGACTTGAAAGACTGTATAAACAGAATAGCGTCTTTTGTAGAGACATTACTAAAACAGGACAATGGCACAGACGCACAAAGAAAAAACAGGCAAAAGGAAGGCTAGCCCAAAATAACTTTGATGCATTGAACTGAAATAGATTGTTTATTTTTAAAACAATCATAGACAGTCATGTTCATATGCTATGAAAATGGATGAGAGAAAACGGACTTTGGGGGATTTAAATGTAGCACTTTTAGAAGAAGAAAGCAAAATGTGTGTTCAAGACATAAAGCTCTTTGTGGCCAAGGCCTGCAAACTTTTGGGTACTTGCAAAATCTTGTTTCTATTAACAGTCATACCAAGTTTGAAGTGTGAAAGCTGAAGATTAGGTATTTGCATCTATAAAGTTTTAAAATGTTTATTAATGTTTTAAGCAATATGATTGAAAAGTGAGAACAAAGAGTTCTCAGCTTAAAGGTACACTTTAAACAGAGGTTTCCAGTGACGCGTCCCTGCAGAAGAACCATCAGATTTGCAACTGTGTAGGTAATTCAGTGTAACTTATGGGAAAAGCTTAAACTTAATATTCTATCTGGCCTCAGAAGATCTTTTAAAAAAAATGTCTGCAAGACAGACTGAACAAATTATACCCAGCATTTCTGGATAATATTTTTTTGCAATTTAATTGTTTGTATCAAACCACTTCTCTCAAAGCACGCACAGGCCTTGACCTTACCTCTATGAGTATTTCTTGAATATGTCAATTATAATGGCAATATTTCAACAGGATCATGATAACGCTAATGAGTTAGTTACTTCCTAGATACCAAATTGACTAATTTTCTCCCAGCCCATATTTTTCTCCTTCTTTCCTACAGCTTTTGAGGAAGTTGTGAGAAAATTGAGATACACTTACAAGAAGTGTTTTGTCAAAGCTTATATTGTCATTCTTAATCCATCATATAGAGTGCCCAGAGCACTCAGTGGATGGCTGCAGATGGATTTTAAAAAAAACTAGAAGAATAACAAAGAATCAGATATCTTCTGTAGGCATTATACATACAGAATATTCATTTTCTATTCTTACTGAGCTGACCTGCTATTAAACTGGGTTAAATATGCTTTTTCAAAAGAATTTTCACCTTGAGCATATACGTCTCATGCATCTGACCCTTCAAGGTCTTTCTAATTAAAGAGAGACTATATCATCATTTGCTAAATGCACTCAGAGTTAATGTAATTTACCATGGCTTTTCTAATACATTACAAGACATTTTACTTGGATTCCAATATGAAATAGAACTACTACCAACATAATGAAATCATTACAGCAATTAACAAAAACACAGTTGTATAAAATCCTGACCCTGCAGCAGAAAAACCTGAGTGGGATAGTGGCTAAGACAATAGAGAGCGAGCACTTTCATCAAAGCGGAGACAGGCACAAATGCAATCTAGCAAACAAATGATACCAGGGTTAGGGAACGCGACACTGTCCCAGTCTGCTACAGAGCTTAAGCTCACACAAACCTCGTCTTCCACAAACTCATTTAAAGTGGTCTCCCTGGCAAAAAAACTTTAGGGCATTCAACAATCGATATATTCGGAGGCCTATCATCCGCCTGTTCCAAATTCCTAAACTATTCCAATCCTGTAAAAACAGCAAGATCAGGAAGAGAAGGAAATGTGCATGTTGACATAACTAAGCAACTGTTGGGTGCAGATTTACTAAGCATGGGAATGGCATACTGCTGTATATGTAGTGTACTGCTGCAAAGGGATAAACTTGATAGAATGGAAACGTCCTGACTTACCAAAACACTGAGGCTCTCACACTGATTACCCTGAGCTGCTCACACTCTTCATCTAGAGTCATGAGTAACCCACTGCTCTGCATATTGTGTTCACACCACCATTACCTAAAGTAATTGCATGAATTCCTTTAAGCATCAACTCTATCATTGACTGCTTTGAGTCAGTTTATTTCAGATTAGTAAAGTGGTTGTCTAGCTGACTTTGCCACTCATGTCATCTGCTCCCACTAAAGCTAATGCAGTCTGCTTTAGATTCGACCACTGCTAAACACGATGCCTTCTCCCTGTCTATTCCACTTGTAGCAGAGACTGAATGTCAGTGAACACTCTTCTGAAAGTGATGTTGAAAATTCTGATGATGCAGGTGCACAAACCAATAAATCCAATAACGATGCTTTAATATCAAGCTCTGTTTGAAATGGGAGGTGGTGATTAAAAAAAAATATTTCATTAGTGAATTATTTTTTTCTTTCAAGCTCAGAAGCCATTTCCACAAATTATCAATCAATAAAAAACTCAAATACCTTAATTTTTTTTCTCTAGTTATATCCTTTTCATGCTTCCAATACACTTTAAAAATATTCAGACAACCGAGAAAAGCATAGTCAGGGCCTTGCAGATGCCACGATTCCTGCAGAGTTTAAGACCAGCCTCCTGGAGAGTAAACAGGTCTTGCATCTAAGTAACTGATTAAAGCCATTAGCTCCTTAGTGCTCCTACGAAGCCACTAAGGCTCCTTAGGTGCCTTTTTTACTGTAAGCAATAACTAAGCAGATGAAAACTAGAGGCAGTGAATATACTGAACCTTTGCTGCATTACACTCAGGGTGTGTCTAAAATACAGTCACTGTGCCTGCACATACAGGAACCAGCTAAGGCACCAATAGTAGCACAAAGTGACTGCATGTGCAGTATTTGGTGAGGAGCTGGGTACACATTTGGGCTTTTAGACAAAAACAGAAACTGCGCTGTCAATACCAAAATTAGCTAGTATAAAGCTTACTTGTATACGTCTCCATGTGCTGTAGCTGACTGAGTGCTGCAGGTACTGCATCAGACAGCATCGGCCTGGGATGGAAACAGAACAGGTAGGATGAAATGGAAGATGGAGAGAGACCAAAGGAAGAGGCAGAAAGAAACTAAGGGGCTATAAAGACAAAAAGGGAAGCAGGCAAGACAGACCAAGGAAAACAAACGAGGAACTATTAAAGAATTTTTGTCAGATTTCATATAAAATTATTTATGTGCAATGACTAAATAACCACAATGTCATGTAGAAATAATTTACACAGTCTCTGCTACTCTGAACCTATAGCCCTCAAAGTACAGAACCTACACAGAAGGGGAATTGCCGGTGATGAAGAGCTGGCTCTACACCAACTTCATGTAACAGTGAGTGGCCAATGAAGAGACATCAGTGTAGACACTTCTGGCAACTGAATCATTAGCATGGATGTTTGGCACATAGGTGCAACAAAGAGCAAATAAAATATCCCCCACCACTGTATTTTTATTCTCTTTGGAGGGTGAGAAGATTCAGAGAGTAGAACATCCTTTCCGATGCACTGCCAGCAAAACAAAGCGGGGGCAGATAAAATAAAGACAGAACAGATCTAAAGAATGTTTTGGAAGTTGTAGTTTTGATTTCTGCACATGAAAAGCATCTGCATATGTACAGCAAACTGTGGCCATATGAATAGTGACACTATTTTTAGCAGCAAGGATCCAACGGGACATTCTCACATGATGAATCCTAGATTATTTGAGATAAGGGAATTAGCTCTGAAAATATAATAATTATAAAGCAGCCAGTTTCTAAGGGGATTAATATCAACTCATAGTGTTATTGATACATACAGAAACTACATGAACTATCCCACCACAAGATGATGCAAAAGTACCTAATTCCTGACCATAACCATAGTTTAAATGAACTATCTAGGTGGCTGAGCAGGTATAACAAGCACCAGTACTCTTCAGGCTCTATCGCCACATTACACAAACTGCAATTTGGACAGTAAGCCATACTCCAGTGCCTTATTGCATGTGGCAATCTTTAAAATAATCAGATGTAGAAAATCAGACATATGATCTTGTGTTGATTGCTGAGTAAAAATATCCCCTGATAGATGGTACTAGACTTCTTATTTATAATCTCAATGAGATATTCCTTAGTTTTGTGTGAAAAAAATGACAAATCTCTTACCAACACGTATTAAAACCTGAAAAGCTCAAATAAATTTCAAATTGTTGTACAATGTCAAATGATTTAAGATGTTGAAATGCTTCATTTTTTTTTTGTTTTCTGCAGGGAACAATTTTCAATATTGGAAGCAAGCCAAAAAGCCCAGCTTGGTCAGATAAAACCCATCTTGAAAAATACCACTTTCTACATTCGTAAATTAAGGTATGAAAACAAACCTGGAGGAGACAGTAAAAACTACTTCTGTCCCTGTATAAGAAACTTTTATGAATCAAGAATTAAATAGCAACAATAGCTAATAGAAAAACAAACAAACCCACCCAACTTCTACAGCACCACTTTAGCTGGATGCACTTATTGTGTTATGCATCAAAACACAAGTTTGTGCCACAAGCAATAATTTGTACCTGCAAGAATCTATGCATGTGAAGAGAGGTATATAAAAATGTAAATAGGGAACTTGAGTTCCTGGCCACAGAACCATTGCTTGAATGAGACAGCTAAAACCTAGGGGTTATATAAGCCATACAAGCAGAGCATACCTTTGTACAATGTGGATTTCACCTCCAGCTATCTATATCTTGTCCACAGACCCAAGTAACACCTGGAGAAGAAGCAGCTGAGGGACTAGTTGTCACAAGGCAGGATTTTTTCCTTATTTTGCTCTTTTTCCCATCCTACTCCCCTCGTAGAGATTTATTCAGTAGTGCTTTGACTGGAAGCATTAATGTCTACCCTGACCTTATACAAAAGGTCCCACTAAGTTCTGCAAGTGGAGATGCACATCAAATAGCTTTCATATGACTAGCTAGTGGATGAATTAAGCAAAGGTGTGGACATGACTATGAGTTACACTGCCAGTCACCTATGTTAAATGAAGACTAATAAGATAATGTTATTTACTTGCAAAGCTGTGGGAGAGTTTAAAGAAGCATTTCTGCTTTTATTCTTAAATTGCATCAGAAGTATATAGCTGCTGGTTTATTTTCTAAAAGTGCAACATTTTCCCTTTACTTACTGTCATATAATATTTATAAGGTACCTACACCTCCACCCCTGGGGTGCTTCATGAGCAATTAAAACGCAATCATCATAATAAAGAAATAAATAACCTTAATTAAAACATTGCACAGGAACCTTCCTCAGATGCAGAGCCAGTGGGGAGTTGTCTGTCTTCATGAGATTTTACATATCTGCCAGTCAGACTGAGATCCAAATGCAACATCAGGTTTCATGGACTTCATCCGGATTTATTATATTCCCTGAGGGCCATGGATTCATACCCCAACAAACAGATGATACTCAAATGCTGATTACTTATTTGCTAGATAAGATTTTTTTAATTGCTTCATTTAATTAATTTTTTAAAAAGAGTTTGGGGTTCCTGGACCACACACAATCTTCCCTACTCCCCTGTTACCCTTCTTATCCTCTTTCTTTCAAAAACAAACAGAAAATCTCCAACAATGTCTCTTCCTGCTCCTACATTTTGTTTTTCTACTCTGGGCTGTTATATTATAACCTTTGGTACTTCCTTCTATCATGCCGTCTTCAATGCTGTGTTTACCAGCCCCTCGTCATACCAGGCAAGGAAGAAATCTGCAAAATATTCTCCCCCTACCTGTTACCCATCAGCAGGCCTAGATTGTTCTCAATTAAGTTGCTTTAATCCTCAATTTTTCAGTGTAATATTCCCCAGTGGGAGCAGAGGACCACAGCAAAAGAATACTTCTGGTCTGAAGTACGGTCGCTTTCAAAAGCACTACACAGACCTTTTCTGGGTACTAAAATTTCAGAACTGAAGGAGATGAATAAAAAGGAATTGATTTATTTAAAGTGATTGGACACAGAATCACAGTTCTTCCTGGGTCAAAACTCTTATTTGGCAATATAATTTACTCTCCAAAGCAATTTTTTTGTGCTTTGCCTGGCATTTTGTTTAAAATCTTCACATATCCATCCCTTTTAAATATTTAGATAAATATTAAGGAAATTCTGAATAGTTTCTGATTCATGATGTCAAGTCTGTGACTTTCACTTTTATACACAAGCTTACCTGCCCCAGAATACGTGTCTCACTCATTCCTTCTAGCGTAACACCAGAACATGGAAAAGCTCTGCCAATTTTGAAGAGCATGGTGGCAACAACCATGACTCTAGAATGTCTCTGCTAGAGATACTGACTGTGGTTCCACCCTTTCACACTTTTCATTAAGAGTCCAGGCCCTTAAAGATGGTCACATGCTCTTTTACAGCTGTAGCAATGATGATGGCTCTTTTCAAAGTAATCAGTGTGGCTCTTCCTCCCAGGACCTTTCCTCTTTCTTTTTGTTTGGATGAAGAGAATCCAGCTAAGAGCTAAAAATCATACTGTTGTGATCAGCTAATTCCACGTTTACAATTTACTGTAAGGTTGCTGAGCTGTATATATTATACATGTTGCCTTTCGTATGCTTTGAATATGTTGTTTTCTAATTGTATCTGTACCTACTGATATTTACTGAGAACGACATGGACTCATGGCTCTGAAGTTCAGTTTTGAAGCATTTAGATTCTGACTGATGTATTTTAATTGCAGGAGATCTCTCAAGTTCTAGGTAGGTTTCAGAAGACTGAAATAACAGGATAACATCATTTCCTTCTTTTCCAGGAGGGATTCAGGATCTCTCCTCGCCTAAGGCATTTACTATTTATTTTCAGTTAATTACTGGAGGGGAGCTTAAACACCAGGCTTCCCCCTGTTATAACTATATTTAGAACATATTCTCCTTTTCTGAGCTGTCCTTTTATATTTTAATTCCTCCTCTTTTGAACTAAAGGGAAAGGAATTATAGCTAAGAAGTGGCAACATACATAAGGACAATATGAATACAGGCAGAACTTTTATCATATTGCTTAGAAACAAAGCAGCTTTGCATGCAGTGATCCACTTAATTTGGTGTAGAAACAACTGTTCCTTTCACAGGTCTTCCTGCAAGATACTTGTGATCTACCATTGCGCTCAGGTAAATACAGCTAAGAACTACATGCTGCTTTCTAACCGATAGCTGCATTTGGCAGCTCCTGACATTGCTCTTAGGACAGTTTTACAAATTAAAATAATATGCTGGATGAATAGAAGGCATTATAGTCTCAAGAGGGTGTCACATACCTCTGCATTTTATTTCTCATGTTCATGAGTGCATGTGGCACACGCTGTCTCAGTGCAGGCTTACTGTCTGCATCCCCTCTGAAACAGCAATCCTAAATCCCACCAAACCTCATGTCACCGTCATTATTCTCTGCAAGCCCTCCTGTCACCTCAACCTGAAGCAGCTGCAAAGGCTGCAAGCAGTAACCAATCCTTCTTTCTTTGTCTTTATTGCAAACAGATACAAACATCCTCCTCTCCTTTCTTTCTGAGAGAGTGTTTGTAAGGATCAAAATCAACACAGTAACACTGATGAATGGACTGCAATTGTTTTTATACCATTTCATGCTGCACAGTTGGTCATTGTTAGAAATAATCAACGTGGTTGCAAGAAGAAAAAATAGAACTTGTATATTGTGTATCATCTACATAGCCTAGATTATAATTTTTTGCTCTAGAAATTTAGTATGTTAGTAAAAGATGACCTTAAATCCCATAGCTTTTTCTTTAAAATACAGAATTCTTCCAACAATAATTCTCAGTAAGTACAAGAGAGCCACACATTTATGAGACTTACTATTTGTTTATTGCCAACTGAGTAAACATTCCTGGGAGAAGAATGTCTTCTGGATTACTAAAAATTGTAACCCAGATCACATTAGAATTGAGATTAGACTGAAGATGCATGATCCTATTAGATTTTCAAAAAGTCAGACTTTGATAGTAGTTTAGACCAGCCTTTTCGTGTAATTGCCTTTGTGAGAGAATGAAAGAGAGCTGGAGCTAATTTTGAAATTAAAACAAGACTAAAATTGAGGAACTGATATGTACGTACATACATCAAAATGGATTGAATTCTGATGAGAAGGTAGAAATTCTTTCAACATCTTGAGATTCGGGAGGAAACATGTTAAAACTTTAAATTATGTCTTCTTCGTAAGATAATATCTTATGTAAATATAAAAGAGTATATATGTGTATATACACATATTTATATGCGCTATAAATATGGTGTTGGTATATATGATGTGTAATCTATGTGAAAATGGCCAGAATTTTTCTAATTACAGTATTTGCATGAACAGAGATGGGTTAAATGAGAGTATCCATCTTTGCCTTTATTTCTGTGAAAGCTCATGGAGTTACAGGAAGGAGATGTAAGACTCTTTTGACTTGTAAATTCTATTTTAAAATGCACCTGAAGGTGGGTGTTTTGTTCATCTATAGCCTTGTTTAGATGAGGAAGTTAACAGGTGAATTTTAAATTCAATAGCTAATACAGACTAATTTCCTGTGTTAACACTATTTCCTGTATTAACACTATGTATACAGAATCAGTAGAATAAGAATGCAGGATAATGTTTCATGCAAAGTAAAGAGATGTCCGTACTAGGAGACAGAGTAGAATTACAATTTAAAGTTACACTTACTTGTACAAGCCAGTGGGATAAAAAGAAAATTATCCTCTATATATTTTAATGGCATTCAAGCAAGTTTCAACACAGTATAGTTTCAGGATTGCCATCTCACAGGGATTTATCTCACAGTAGACTGATGAAGAGAGTTTAACCGTAAGAGAAGCTACAGGCTCTAATCTTATAAGTGATATCTAGATCATTTTAGTGACTGAGCTCTTAAATACCTAAATATTTTGTGTAGGTTTATATTACAAAAATTGTAATGAAGTCTTTATTGCTAATATAATTGTAAAGTAATTACATGGTGACTACATTTATCTCATACTTTTAAGTCTCAGAGTTCTTAACAGTCATTACTTAATAAAAACATTGCAAAAACATTGCTAAATCCAAATCTGATACTTTTCTCAACTAAAGGCAAATGGAAGTAATAACTTCTACATCGCCCATTATTTGTATTGTGGAAGCTCCAAGCATACTAATTGGTTTGAAAATATGAAAAATTGTTTCCAGTAGGGTAAATGCTCCATTATACCATTATACCGTATACGATTTCACTCATGACAGTTTCTTCTTAGCTTAGGTATTCCTTCAATTAAAGAAGCATCTCATGGTTAATATTAAATCAATGTAAATAACAAATAATTGCTTCTTAGATCCGTACACAGCTAAGGGTTTTAATTCACATATGAAAATCAAAATATTGTTGAAAATAAGGTTATATCCTGTTGCTGTCCTGCCTAACATCTACATACACAAGAGAACACCAAAGGATGAGTAGAATGCCCTTTTCATATTTTACAACTCCAATTTTTTCCAGAAAGAAGATAAAAAGCATTTTACATTTCATACCATGGTTTGTCATAAATAATTTATTTCCATAAATTGGGAGAATTGCAAAGATTCATCTAAAGATCATCAGACAAATGATGGGTTTAATTTATGCTGTAATTTAATTACTGCAGCTATAAAGTATATAATAAATGAAATAAGAATTCTGAATTTAAGTTTTAGTTCATGTTAATGTCTTAAATTTTGCAATGTAATACTTAAGCCATAGCTAAAGTCCCTATCCAGACAACTATATTATTAAGGTCGCTTGTGATACGTGTACGGTCATTTTTCTCATCTCACCTGCCAAGAGAGATGTTCATAATTTGTTTTACTGAATTCGTCTGCATTGACTTGAAAGTTGCACTGACTTTCAAAATATATTCTTGCTTAAAAGAATAGCTTGTTTATTCACACTACAACTGAACAATTTTGGTTTTAATTCTCACTAATGAAGTCTGTTTCCAAGCATTCATCATAGGAAAGTACCGAAGAAATTTTCCTTATCTGTTTCCCTTGTGATAGATTTGAGTTTCAAATCTCAAAGTGTTAAAACTATAGTTTCACATGAGTCTGGAAAATTACTTTTGTGTCTTCGTCCTTCCAAGAAGCAAAATGGTGATGAACATAGTTGCAGAAACAGAGCAATAATGGGTTTGCACTCACAACATCATAAGGAGCATACAGCAGTCAGCCTAGAAATATATTATGAACCAAAGTGACGCAGAGGATTAATTTCACCATGCAAGAAAGAAGTCTGATAATTGAGAAGTGGTATTTCCCACCCCACACCCCAGGAAAAAAAATTAACCAAGTTGGATTTTTTTTCTGTTGTAATTAATAGACTCTTTTAATTTTACTACTGTCATTAGCTTCAGAAAACAGTGAAATGTAAGGACTAAATTCTGCCTTTAAGTTGTTGCTGCAGATTGGTAACTAGTGAAGCAGCTAAGATGTTGATGGCAGTACCCATGATTAAGTTACAATCTGATGATGATTTGCCACATTGCCTGAAAAATGAGGCTTTACATCCACTGCATTTGTAAAACTGCAGTCTACCAAAACACAATCACTGTGTAAGTGAAAACTGCAATTCCATGAAACAATTAAAATAAGTCCTATAGTTCTACCAGAAACCAGAACATAGGATTCTGTTTGTAAACAGTCAGTGCCATGTTTAAAATGGCTCTCAGAAGGACAAGAATTAAAGTGAGGACTAAATGTAACAACTGACCTTACAAAGAAAATTTGCTGTAAACTCTTGAGCATATAGAAGTTATGGATCACTGTCAGACATGGGGCCAATTTCAGTGGCAATGTAACTTCCTAAGCCAATGCAGTTACAGTCTCTTACTTATATCCAAGTATAATAATCTACAAAAGGCATGAAGCATTTTATATCAAATGACTCATTTTGTAGTAAAACTGAGATCATCACACAAATTATTTCCTGACGGTTTACAGAAACAGGGAGAACTCTCCCCTGTCTTCCACCAATATAACTCTGTAAGTAGGAGCACAGCAATTAATTCACTTGCTCACAGGAAACATAAAGGGGTGACAATATATTAACGTGTGTGTGATAGATGGATAGCTACATGAGGAACTGAATCCTTCCAAACTACGGCTTTATAGAAACAATCTTTCAGAACAATATACTCTCTTAGATCACAGAGACAAAATATTGCCCCAAATTGGAAAGCAGACAGGGGATGAGGGAGAAAGGAAGAGAAGCTGAAATATAAAACCCTCCAAAAATTTAAGCAGTGGTGCAAACCTGGTATTTCCTTTAGTTATTACCTAAGAATATACTGGAATGACAGAAAACAAGTAACTGCTTGCTAAAAGTCAATAATCTTCTCCTTTTATAACACACGTACATCACAGCAAATTTCTAGTCCATTTACTTTCTCTCTAAAACCTTTGAACTACATCTCCATATCTATAAATATATGGAGAATATATATATATATAATGAACATATAAAAGGAGATTTCCTGCACACAAATGAGACAGTGGAATATCAAGTACAGAATAAACATGAATATTTTTTTTATCTGTTAAAAATTTACTGGCAGTTAAAGTATAAATGAGCAATGAGGATGTCAGATCAAAACAGACATAATATATCTAAGATATGACAAAAAAACATTTGGCATGTGTTGTAGACATTGAAAGACATGGACAGTTTCTTCATAGGAAATATTATAGGATTATATTTGGTTTTGATTCCAGTAATTCACTGAATTCTTCAGAAAATACTTATCTGCTGATGCAGAATTCTGTTCATCACTAAGCTCATGAAAAGAAAGCAGAGAGCCTGAAAGACTGACTGTAAGGGAGCAATGGTCTTTAAAAGACATGCGTTCTGAGCAGCTAGATAGCAGACCACAACAGCCTTTTCACACCTGAACCAGAAGACTAATACATCTGTGATTAATGGGTATTGGTACCCAAAATAAAGATCAGTGAATACTCCGGAATAGTTAACAAAATATTTCTAGAAAGTCAGATAAGAAGCTGGAAATAAAAAGACCACTTCTGCAGTCAAAGGAGAATAAATTGTGTCTCTTATTTAAACTATTACAAGAAGCAAGTGCTTTCCCCTTGTGAAACCTAATTATGTATATATATTACATATATAAGTTATCCTGTACAGGAATATAGGATATTCAAACTCAGTAGAAGACCATTAGAAGAAAGCACTCAGAATGTGAAAGTCAAGGGGAGTGACAAGGATAAAGTTATCCTTGACAGTTATTGGACAGTTGCCTTGAGCCGTCCAATAATTATCATTAGTCTACAACAAGGTTCCTGGATGAAGATGAAATATCCTCAATAACATTAGCTACAAGGATGTTATTTATCTATAATACTGTTATTATTTTCGAATTTAAGAGAAAATGAAGGTTACTCTGAACACTTGTCTGGAGAGCACTTTCTTTGCAGAAGTAAAGGTGAGTCAGACACCTTGTACCATAGCGGCCTAAAAGTGCTTACTAAATACTTTGACCAGAGTTCCTCAGTCAAGCAAAGCCTGAAGCAGACTAATCCTAATTGCCAAATCTTTCTGCTTCTACTGGACTTCAATGGGAGCGGAGACAGGTCAGCACCCAGTGCACTGCACTCACAGGGATTTGTTTCCAGCCAAACCCCACCTAACTTTGAGAACTAGGAGTCAGATGATTTCATCAGCAATGAAGCCTGACAACACTTAGGCTGGATAAAATTGGTTAAATTTCTTTAAGTTGTTTGGGCTTCTGATGCCCTGTAATTACTGGGAGTGCTCTCTCAAATGGAAAATGTCCAGCAGCTATTAAAAATAGCCTTATAACAAACTCAATTTAATTGTCTTGTGGATAGCATGAAATTGAATACACTAAGGTCATTAACCTCCAATACTCAAATTCTGTTTTCCTATAATTATGTTTTCTGATCACAGGAACCCTGCGTATCAGAGGCAACAATACACACATTACAATACTAAACAAAAGTTGAGGCCCCAGGGTCGGTTGGCCTTCATATTTAACATTCATAGACAAAAATACTTTCTAAAGCAAGCATTTTTTGTTTTAGACTACTTCCCCTGCTGATAGACATAATTCTAAACTTAAAAATTATGCTATTTTCCTTCCTTTGGCATGTTTTGCCCTTAACTATATAATAAAAATGCTAGTGCAATTCACATTGCATGGTAGATATTAGTTATTTTATTGCTTATGTTATGTTTGGAAATAAATATGTACAAATTCAATTTATCCACCCTATATGTTGCAATCTCACAGGATTATAGCCCTTCATTTTAAATTCTGGATGTAGTTTATAGAGTAACAAATGCTTGAAAGCGTTGTATTCTTCATGATCACACTTTCAGAACATGAGATACCAATTCTCACCATGACTTCCAATGCATTTACATCTAACTACTTCTTTTGTAATCTTTCCTTACATTACAATCTCAGCACTTGTGGTATTTAGTGACTCCTTATAAACCGTAGTACTTACAGGTCATTTCAGAAGAAAATCCACTCCATGGAAACAATTTGTTTTCTACAAAATATTGTGAGAAATGTGTTGCTCTCCTTCATAATTTGATATTTCAAAGAGCATATTGTAATCCAGTTTTAGCAACAGCTATCCAAAGTGATAGGAAAAAGAAATACTCCCAGAAAAAATGGCTGAAGATGAAATGAGAAGGACAAAAGGAAGAAATGGCACAAATCACTGGTCATCTTAGATGTCTTCATACTAAGGGAAATAACCAAGAGGTGGTAGAAATCTTAACATAGGATCAGGGGTGTGAAATAAATGGCAAAACAGAGATCCAATGGTATAACTCAGTTAGTTGCCCTGCATTTAATTTAGTTTGTTTCAGGAAGATAGAAGACAGAAAAGATAGAAGGTGATGTTAGCTTGCACATGAAAGATTTGCTCTGAAGCCTGGAATGTGGATTAACCCACTGAAAGTCTAAGAATGAACAGAAAAAAGAATAGGGGATCTGTTCTGGAATGCATATACATGAAACCAAATCAGCAAAATCAGATAAATCAAGATTTCTGTAGACCTTTTGCAAAATCATTCAAAACAAACTGAGTGGTGGGAATGAGGGATGTTAGTTGTCCAGCTATCTCTTGGGAAGGAACATGTTTTGTCTAGTAAGCTCTTGAAATGCATTGGTCAAAAAATACTCCTCGATACTTGTTTCTAATAACGGGAAGCAGCTGCTGGAGAAGACTGAACTGGAAAGCATCTTAGTCTTCACTAACTTCATAGCAGAATATAAAGGGAAAAAATGTCCCCGTGAAGGCAGTCAAACACTGAAAGAGGATGCTCAAAGAGGCCACAAAATCTCCATTCTTGGAGATACTAATAACTGGACAAGGCCATTAGCAACCTGATGTAAGTCGGTGTTGCTTTGAACAGGGGGTTGAAGCAGGGAGACCTCCAAATGTCCCATCCAAGCTATACCATTTCTTTGATTCTATGGTCCTTTATGAAATGGCAGTGTTCTCAGTCCTCAAAAGGGAAAGGAGAAAGAAATGTAAATATACACTGAAACTGAACCTCAGTAAACTTAACAACCAAACCAATATATACCCAGCTCAAAATCCTACCTCCATCAGTAGCTGAACTGTTAACTGAAGTAACAATATTATTTTTGCGTGAGAAGAATGGAAGGTGGCTAATATAGCACCAATCTTTAAAAAAATGGTTGAAGGGGATGCTCAACCTGCAGCAAAACCGATTCAGCTTAGGCATTAGGAGCAACATTTTAGCCATAAAGGTGGTGAATCGACAAAAAAGACCAAGTAGATACATTACAGAAGCGCCAACATTGGAGACTGTTTAAGAATATGTTGGACAACTGTATACTTACTAAGTAACGTTCACTAACATGAGTTATACTGAATGACTCAAATGCCTCCTGTCTCACAGACATCCACTCATCAGTCTGACGAAAACTAAGACACTCTTACATTTTCTTTTGATCTGTACCTTCTGTTTCCTTTACCAATCACCAAATCTCTCATCAGTATTCATGTACAACATCTGATCCCTACTTTTGAGTTAGACTTCTCTCTAAAATCCTCACACCCACATTACATCTAAATCTCAATCAAGTTAGAAAGCTCCATTCCACCTCTAAGATTCTGTACATGCTATCTAACCATAGGGTCTGGATTTCATTACCTGTTATTCATAATACTACAACCTCCTTTCTATTGGTCCTGATCAGCGCAAGCTGGCTCTGCTCGTACATATCCAGACAGCTGCTGAAAAAGTAATTTTCCAAGTTCATACTGCAACGGCTGTCTCCTTGCATCCTTCCACTGCCTCCCCTCTTTTATTGCAAGAAATCAGAAAAGACTGGTACGCATTTTCAGAATGTGCACAGGCATCTCTACCCTATCAAACAATTCTTAATGAGATGGTGATCTGCCAATGCTGAACTCATTCTAGTCTTACTAAACAAACAGGCAAGCAAGCAAACAGTAAAATAATTTGTGCTTCCTTCCCTGCTGTCCCTGACACTTTGGGCATCTGTTAACATCAACATCTGCATAGCTGCCTCGTTATTCTCCTCACATCTATCTTTGCTTAGGCACCCTTCACAGAATTGCAACGTTAGTTAAATTGCTGGTGTGCTAACCCAATGGGCTATCAGACTGACTGAAACCAGCCCTCCTCCCTTTTCAGTCTTCATTTACATCCATTTTATACTAAGCTGATTTGTATTTAAGATATAATTTGTAGGATAAAAGTACAGTTTTTCTTTTCTGTGTGCACAGTACCTAACAAAATGGGTCCCATAGTGTAACAACATTCTCACTACTACAAGCTGGCTTCTCAAAGGTACTTATGTCTGAGGTTCCCAATCTGAAAACCTACAGTTCCTTTTCTTAGTGTTTAATGTTACACAACAAACATAAGGCCAGATATTTCCTAAGTGCTCCTTTGTATATGGGGAAGTTGCTGACTCTCCATCTCCCCTCTGCAAATAATTACACTATTCTGTACAAGCTATGGTTTTAAACAAAGGTAATTCACTGTTTCTCTAAGCTTAGGTATTGTAGCTTACTGCTGAATACACATTACTTATGCTATTTGAAGCCTCTTTTCATAAGAACATTAAAGGCAAGTGTAGATAAACAAGACATCTATGTGGCTGAACCACTGAAGCACAGTAAAGCCAAAATAAACCATTTCTTGAGGCACATGGCAAAGCGCTCAGCATGTCTTCCTTCAAAGAGTAGGGGTACAATTCTGCTCTTAGGTACAACCTGGTAGATTTCATCTGCCTGCAGATGCAATTGCCTACTAATCATGATGAAGAAAGAATATTGTAAGAATGATCAATTCCCTCTCTCTCTCTGCAAGCAGAAAAAGCAACATGCGAACGGTGATCCTGAAATCAAGCACAGCATTGTTTTCATTTCATTATTGCTTGAACCAAGATTAAAAACTCTGTTTCACACTGGCCTTATTTTTTTAACAGGGCTATTTTTGTGATATCAACCCTTTCTTTAACCTGCACTATCTTTGTGAAGTATATCAAGACTAATTTTATTCTGTTAAATTCTTGTGATCTTTTAAAATAAATAGACCAGATGATAATCTGGGACAGAAAAGCACTTAGGTGTATACCAATGATTTAAAAAGGGTTCTTCACAGATATAGAGATCTGAACTATCATACACCAGTCACGGGTCAAGACCTCACTTTTGTAACTCCACAGGGATGCAGAACAAACTTTGCATTCTCTTTTCTGTGCTGTGTGTGAATGTTAAATTGCAGCTCTCTCCCTAAGTCAGACTATTTTTAAGAAAACTATAGGCACTGCAATCAAATGGCTGCCAGTCCATCTAATGCATACCATTATTGAAATAGACTCAACATTTCAAAATATTGTAAAATTGATATTTCTTTTTTTTATAATTAAAAAGGTACTTTGTTAAAATACTTGATCTCTGTGTATCAAGGGGACATATATAACATGGTAGCGTTTTTGATATTTAGCAAATATTATTTAAAGTATTAAATTATGGTGTTTATTTCAACTAAAATACTGTGTAGTGAAACATCATAGCTATCATATCAAAACACAGGACTTCAGTACATGCAGAATAAAAATTAAAGGATGTGCAAATATTATTCAGCGTGGTGGAAAGTGTAAGATTTTTTCTTTTGGTAAACTTTATCTGCCATTCACATCTTTCTCACTATACAATGCCACATTAGGAGGGAAGTATTCAGACTGAAGCTGTCTCATTGTAAAAGAGGTGAAATTATTCTCCAAAAGTCTTTCAACATCTTCTGATAAACAGCACTACAAGTTTGATACTCTGCATGTCCCTCAAAATTCACTTTTCTTCTCCATTTGAAGACACCAGCAGCAAAGATCATTGCACCTTAGAAAGTGCAGAGGGCTAAAGAACGGTTCATAGGGAACAGCTCCATAGTTTGTTTTTGTCTTTAAACAAATCTGCTTTTAATTTTGTGTTATCCATGGTTGTATGCCATTCCAGGAGGTGACTGCTGCCTAAAATATTTGGTTGGGTTCTTCTTTACTGGCATTAAAAATCAAAGTAAAATTAGACCTTTTTCCTCCAAAGGTTGTATGCATATGTTTCATTTTACACACTACAGTCTCTATGTCAACTGTTCCTGTCCCCTGGGCAGTTGCGTACCTGTATAACCCTGAAGTATAACAGTGTCCTCGTAGCTTCTGTTAAATGCTTGCTATTAAATGTCTCGATTGAGTAGAAAAGCTAGAAGCTTCCTGTATGTGGCTGAACTCTTCTTCTTTCCATGCAGTTAAAAAACATGGAAATAAAGTACCTTGACAATCAGTCCCAGAGATTGTTTTTGTTCCATACAGATGGGGAGGAACAGTTTCCAAAAAGGATAAAGTCAGCAGAGGAAGAGTGCAACTGTCAAAACTCTAATATCGTTAACCAGAGATACAAATTTGACTCTATGGAAGTACTTGACAATATTCCTTTAAGAAATACTAGAAAGATTTGAAAATCACACTGTCCTTGACTATGGTCAAACACAATTAATCTTCTATTTGAAAAGAAGAAAGATGCCCAAAAATATGATATAATTTTTTTATTGCTGGCACTTGGTTATGTAGGGCTATCATTAATTTTTAAAGTCTGCAAATCAGGAAACTTCATTCTTATCTACTTCATCAACGAAGAAAAGCTCTCAGTATTCAAGCAATTTTAGGACTTTGAGCCATTCTCCTTAACCAATGTAGTGACAAAGTTATTTGCTGTCAATTAGCCTATGCAGTTAAGTTAAGCTGTTTTCTCAGTAGCGGACATTGTTACAAACTACTGCATAGTGGGGCTGCTGACATGGTCTTCCATGGGTTGAAACAATGGTCTATATCCTCACCTGCCTCCAAGTCCTTGACACTCTAGAAATCAGTAGGACAGGTATGCACGTGAGAAACTCACTCCTTAGACACCTGCACTTGAAGCCTTTGGAAGTACAAAGAGTTTTAAAGAAACTGTTTATGGGCTGGTTCATCTGCCCTGTAAAGAAGCAGCAGTATGACAGCTTCTCTTTCTTGCCAGTGCCTTCAAATAACATTTTTTTAAAGTTCTTTTCATCTTTGGGTACCCATTCTAGGGCTGATATAACTTGTAGCTCTTTAACTCATTGCAGTTCATTATTTCTCGTATGATCGGTGATTGTTCATAGGTCCTATCCCAGGTGGATTTGGTTCAAAACTCAGAAATATCTGGAGAAATTCATAACCAACTGCTACCCGAATTATCAAATAGCCTTTTGATGCTACCTAGAAATCATAAAAACTCCAGATTCCAATTTACTGGAAACTTTGGGAAAAAAACAGGAGTTGATATGGGTCCAAAAGCAGAAGTTCAAATAATATATCTCTATTCAATTAATATATTTCTATTAATATATGATGAGAAACAGAGTAATTGAACTATTTTGTTGTCATTGTGCAGTTATTAATACTAGAAAACAAACCAGCAGATAGTTTTTCTGATTCACTGGGCAACTAAATTCATTGCCATTCCTTGACACAAAGCAAAACAAAAAAGTGTTTGATAGATTTTCCCTCAGTAGAAGTAAGGCATGCAATCATATGTTACTTTTACAGGACTCTGTGGTCAGTGTATATAAAAGTAAATGAGCTACTCGATAAGATGGAAGCCTTCATCTACCATTTCATAACTTTTTCACTCAGAAATCAGATGAGTGTTTTGTAAAACCAAGATCAGTCTCTCACTCACTTTTTTCCTCACATTACTGTTCCTCTTCTTGCCACCATCTGTCAAACACTTTGGCCAAACCCCCAACTTAAACTGAGACATAGCTGGATTTAAGTCAGTGAAATAACGGCATTTTATATCAGCTAGAAATCCCTTTATAGAAATCAATCTGGCACTATGATGTAGCAGTGTTTGCCATCGGAAGAAGCAAAATAAATCATATGAAATATACAGCTGTTATGTTATCTAATGACAAGATCTATTTATAGCTACTTGGCATAGTAACAAAGCTGATAAATTTAATTTTGCTTTGTAGAAGTAGCTGCATTATTCAAATGCATTTCATAGCCTGTTGGCCTTCAGAAATTTCTTCATTTTCCTGTCTTTTGATCAGTACCAGGCAAAAGAAAGATGGAACCAATCCAGCTACACTGGATGGAACCAGTGTACCTGAGAAGTTGAAGGCTTGGCCACCGAAATGCAGAGCTTGGTTCTGATGAAAACGTGCAATGTAGCAAATTCTTCTTCAATCAGCTCTGCCCCTTGCGCTTGCTTTTGTGGTCTGTCAGATACATTCTTCTGGCTTTCTGAAACTGCATGCTCATCTATGTTCTCCTTTATCTCATTTATATTATCCTTTTCTCCTTTCATGCCATTCTGTCCTCTGCCTTCATTTAGTTCTAACTTCCATGCCCACGCCACCTTCCCAATCCCCTCTCCCCTCCACTGTCCACGCAGAGAGCAATGAAACATTTCAAGATCTGAAAAGAATTTACAATCATGTAACCTGACACTGAGATTGAAAAAAAAAAAAAATCCTAGGCATTACAGAGCAGTCCCTTAATCTTGCCCAAAATTTTTGGTTGAAAGAAATTAAGTGATTAAAAGAAATCTAGTGCTGATTGAAAAATTTCAAGTGGTGCAGAATTTGCCATCTTAGGGAACACAGTTCTGATGTATTTATGTTCCTGCTTGCAGGAATAGGATCCAAGTTTATCATTAGTCACTCTAAAAGAGATTTATAAGCATATACGCTTAAGATGATGAAAAAGAAAGATATACTCACAAGACTTTGGCAAACACAAAAAACCTGATGTATGAAACTTGCAAAAGCTCCTTTTGGAATACTTAAAATAACTGGTGCAAAGTCTCCTTTACAGAACCTCCCTTTTTTTCTGAGCTTATTCAGGGAGATAATAAAACTCCAGAAGAGGTTTTTGGGTTCAAACCAAACCTTGTACTATCAAGTTAAAGAAGCTGCATTAACACAGCATTACACTTTCTTTAGAAAATTTATGATGTCAACTGTGTAATTGAAACAATCCTACTTTTTCTTTTTGAAGATTTTTATAGGAGAGAATTTTTACTTCTGTTTTCGAAGAAAACCAGTTCTTTTTGTTTACATCTTTTATTGTATTCAGTAATATTTCTAGTGGTTCTTGATATTTTTGCAAAAAGTTCTCTAGTTCTTCACAAATAGCTTCTATTTTTTTAATCTGCTTTGTTATGAAACATACATTTGTTTGCAAAAGGAGTACATATTTTAGTAGAACATTTAGGAGTCACTTCTTTAAGATTCAACTTTTCTTTTTGGATGTAATCTATATGGCTATATGAATAGTGGGTTTAGAAATGTGATGCAGCACAACATTTTTCCACAAACATCAGTTTTTTTGAGTCAAAATATGACTAAGCAAAATGGACATTCAGCTATGCTTTTTATCTTAATTCAAGTATTTTAACACAGTTTTTCTTGAAATAAGTGGATAAATAGAAGTACGTGGTTTCCTAAAGAATTTTGAAATTTGATGAAAATGGTGCCATGTGTGACACTATACTTTCATTTTCATCCCTCCCCCAGAATATGTAGAAGAGATATTTACATCCAGGCTGTGCTTTTCCTCTGCAAAAGTGGAAACATAAACAATAGAAAGTCCTTTCCTGTCACAGCCGCATTCCAAGGTGACATGTCCGTTCTGGTACTGTTTGGGTTTGGTTCTCTCCTCACAGATTTCAGGCTAATTCGGATCTGCATGAATTACTCCTGCATGAAGAAGACAGGAAGGCCTAAAGAGTGAAGGCTGTGGATTGCCAGCACTACTAACTGAACCAGCTTTGCAGAAAAGACATGGATGGGTGATTCTTACCTATATGCATACACAAATGCTTCAGTAATGTTTGTACTAGATACAAATGGAGAAAAACAAGAGCTGTTGAAACTACATCTGAAGTGGATGTATTTCATCTCAGGACCAAAAGCCTGGAATAGCAGCTCAAATCCAAATATTACATAATCTCATAATTCTTTATAGCTTTCTTATCCAATATCTTCTGCCACCCAGTAGACATGTGTCAGCAAACATCTCTCTACTGCATTTAAAATTTCACCATCTTCCTAAAATCTTCCAAATTTATTCCATTTTTCAATTTCAAATCTATTTAATATGTATTATTTTAAAATGACTAGCTAAAGCACTACAGCAAAGTAAAGCAAGAGTGACTGAAGAGAAAGAATAGAAGAAAGCCAAGTAGCGCGCACACAAAAAATTTTTCTCTCATCAAAAGCACATACAATATTCACAACAGACATTAGTGAATAGTTAAAAGGTAAGGTTCTGCAGTCTGAGTAACGTAAATTATCATGTAGACTTTTAAGACACAAAAATAAAGAAGTGTCTGCTCAGTGGTGATGTTATGCCTCTAGGAAGGAATCATGTATTAAGAAAAATAATTCTTCTTCCCCTTTGGTTTCTCCTTTACACTTTTAGTTAATTTCCTACTCTCTTCTGCCAATACTGCTGCTTACTATTCAGCTTCACAAGCCAGACTGAATGATTCAAGGGAAGAGCGTAACAATAATATTTCTCATTTTCTACCCTTCCTAACAAACGCAAGGATTCTTTAAGATAAAGAAATATGGGTACACTGACTCAAATAGAGTTTAAGACCAATTCAATATTGTTCTAAGAAATCTGATGAAAAAGTACGTTAGACTTCTAAGTCACCTAGAAGCTTTTTTAATATTTTATCTGGTGTTTATTTAAAATATCACAACTCAAGTAGAAAGCAAGGCTTTGCTTCATTATGCTGTGGCCTGGAGTGTATCTCTGAATGAATCAGCTCCAAGCTGTAATAGGAAAACGTGTTTTTGAGAAGAGCAAGCACACAGCTGCTTAACCATATGGAAGTGTAGCTGCATGAAGCTCTGTTAATATCCACTTCTCACCTCCTCACTTACATCCAAACGTGTTGCCCCAGGGCAGGCTCCTACTTCCACCTTCAGTCCCCTGCAGCCTCCTACTCTTACCATCCCTTTGTCCTGCCATAATACCTCAGCTGTTCTGAGAGCTCTAGCAGGTCACCCAGCCACATGAACTTGAACAAGCATCCTGCCAAAAATACTAAGTCTTGCACAGCTTATTTTAGATTAACATTAGATGTCTCTGGTAAACAAATATACATGCATCACTTACTGGAAAAATCAATCAAAGAATTTCACATCCTTTCCACACAGCTGGAATCCCACAAAGTGATGATATTGGTTTGCAGGGGTGTTATGGTTTGAGAAAAACACAACAATTTATTGTCGTTTATACAGTTATTCTATCATCTGATGATCCCTCCCCCACCTGGGAAGAGGAATCGGGAAAGAACAAGGAAACCTGAGGGTTGAAATATAAACAGATTTAATAGAATAGCACTAAAAAATTAACATTAATAATACTAAAGAACCAATATTGATCCCCATACCGATATAAAATATATGAGCATTATGCTCAGCCAATTCTATCAGTTGGAAGCTGTGCATTCCCAGCAGTGGACAGCAAATGTCAGACACTGTGAGCACTACAGCTTCAGGAGGAAGGGAAGGCCTCAGGGGTCCAGCACTGGGACAAGAAGTTCTCAGGATCACAGCCATCAAGGAAGAGAGAGAATTCCTCAGCAAACTTCCTAATTTATACAGAATGTGACGTTCATGGTATGAAATAATTCTGTTGGCCAGCTTGGGTCAAGTGCCCGGGTCTTGCTGCTCCTCATCCCCACACCTGGCTAACTCGAAAACATTGAGACCTTGAAGCCCACATACCATAGCTGGCTATAAAGTAAATATTTTCACAAACACAGACACTAGAGTCTTCTAAAAGTGCAGTTTTCCCTAGCATTAGAAGAGATCTTACTGAAAAGTAAAATTACTGAAAGAGAAATTAATCGTGTGTCGCTCAAACCAGGACAAGGGGATATATACTGCTTTTTCAGTCACCTGTTATGTGTAGGTTTATAGATTAATATGATTTGATCCTCTTCATTCTTAAGTTTTCTGTAGCAAAACTTTACTGGAAGATACATGGGGCCAATGTACAGAATTCTATGCTTTCAAAAACTAGATCATAAATTATGCATATGACAGCTAGTGAAGAGCAAACCTATAAAAGGAGTTAAACAGCTAGATTAATATCAGAAGCAAGAACATGTCTAAACCAATTATCTTTACCTGATAAACTTACTGATAGGTTTCAAGTTAACAAAGAAATAATTTATGTACCACACACAAGGGCAAGTTACTTTTGCTGTTGAATTTGTCATGGATATAAGTAAATTCCCCATTTATTAGCAAAGAATCGGAGAAGGCAACTTTTTAGCACAGACCTGATTGTTTACTATACCCGTTTTTCACCAGTTTGTTTTAAATAACTGACAAAAGAAGACACCAATTCTTCTCCCACGATGACAATAGAAACATACTATAAGAGTGCAAGATACTGAAACATTTAGCATATGAAAATTTCCCTAAGGTGTTACTAACTAAACAGGTAGCTCCTTGAACCTCATCAAAATTCACATGACTGCACTGAAATACAAAATCAGAACCCGCTACCAAGCACATAATCTCTACCCGATCATCATCAAAGAAAATGCATGCTCAATTCTGTTGCTTATTCCCTGTGGGCTTCAGGGACTGCATCCCATCTGTGCTCTCATCATTCTTCCGTGAGCCGTGTTCTTAGGCTGGTATTCTGCTTCCACACCCTTCTGAAAGTGCCTGGTGCCTAAGGAGAAACTTCATATGGAACATACAATTGCCTATGCTCAGAAAAACAAACCATGCCATTTAAACACCATTCCATGTTGCAGTCTGACCAAAGACATGTTGGCCTTTGAAAAGATGAATCCAAATGCTGCAGCATCTTCTCCAGGGTAGCCAGTCACTCTGCATTAATACCATGCCTTAAACTGCAACACAAGGAGGGCAGAGTCACAGCCTCATTTCCTTAGTGCATCCTGCAGAGAACATGGCTAAGGATCCTGGAACACAATCCCAAAAATGGCATTGCCACTTTGCCAACAGAAGGAATTTGGAGATAAGTTTCTGAAACCAAGCACTTGAGTTTGCTGTTTACTAGATATGAATACCCACCTCAGTGCTCCTGATCCACTGAGGAAGCACTGTCATGATACCCCAAAGCAAAAGTACTTGTGCCCAATTCGTTTGCAAGCTATTCAGGTATTGTGGGGCAAAAGAGAAGCTCATTGCTACCTGAGTTCCTGACACAAGCTGGCCCTCAACCCAGAAACTACAATTAGTTTCTTCCATCATCTGTGTACACAATATAAGTGCAGCAGGAAGAATACAGGTTGCCCTTACTCTCAATTTCTCTTCCATGCAGATTAATTTTCAAAGAAAATTCTGAATGTTTCAAGTAGCCTTGGGCTTTTCTTTAGCAGGTGCAGGAGAATAAAATGACAGGCTTTAGGGAGGATGGGGAAAATAATATTTTGAATGTTTCCTTTACTGTTTGATATCAGTAGTGTTTATTCTAACGTATCACCTAATCTCAAGTCATGTCAATGGAAAGGCTTCACCAGAGACTGCAACAAATTGTTTACTCAATAAAGGTCATTCAATTGGTGCTGTTCATCATTTAGTTCCATTGTGAACATAAGCCCAGCTCTGACATTTAACAATTTAAAGCTAGATAGGGTTACTGTTTCCAAGACTAGTCTCATTGCCAGACAGAATTCTAGTAAAATTGTTTTGAAGATGCAGTGTGAAATGTTTCTTCTGATTTAAAGGCAGTAAGTTTTTTGACATGTTTGAGCCATGCATTTAGTGGCTTTATTTACCTTGTTTAAGAATAAAGTGACAATTTGCTGTTTATAAATACATTGAAAAGGTGTTTTATAGCATATTTTCCCTCTGAAGTCAATATAAAAGGTCTTTAAAAAACAAGTAGAAAAATGCAGAAAAGACTTTGCCTGCTTTGTTTTTGTTAGAAACTGCTCTGGGGAGTTAGGTCTGTCTTCTCATTGCAGCTTGCTCTCTTTGTGCAGAGCAGAAGCTTTATAAAAGAAGTTTAGCCCTTGTGACTGCAAAGACAGCTCTCTAATGTACTTGAGATACCAGCAGGTATTAAAGATTGTAGCTCACACCAAGCACTTTGCATTGTCTTTTCCCAGTGATTTGTAGCACCTGTGCTCTGCTTCCTACCACAGAGAAGATAATAAGAGAGACTGCAGTCTTCCAGTTGCCAGAAGATACTTTCATCTATGTTGACCCCAAACCAAAAAAGATATGTCTTATCTTTTTCCCCTTCCTTTACCATACGTGATGTCTCCTCACAAAGCACAGTTGCGGGTTTTCTTTAAAAAGAAAAAAAAAAAGAGGCAGAAGACTGAACTAGGAGCCAAGGGGATGAAGCACAGACAGCAGTCAGATTTGTGGAGCAGAGCAATACCTAAAGGAATGCAGAGAAATGTCTGGCTGTTGCAACACTTGTACTTCAGTAGCAGGAGTGAAGAGGCCCTGCTTGTAGCTATCTGGTTGTCTTACTATTCCTTTGGCATGCACTGAAAGATGGTGAAAGGTGGAGTGGGATGGGAATGAAGCCTGGGAGAGAGAAAAAACGAGTTTGTGGAAGGAAAAGGACAGCATGGCAAACAACTTTTCAGCAACGAAGTAACAATTATGCAGTATGTCCCTTCTTTTGAGGTCTTCAAGACATTTTCAGTAATGTCTACTTGTAACATCTTATGCCGTTGTGAAATGCCTCTATGTGTACGGCAGAGAAGCTGTGGCTCCTGGTACAGAGCACATACAAATAGAATTGCTGTGTAAAAATGGAGTTGCCATGTTTCCAAGACACAAGTACTATGGACACACTGCACCTTGTAGAGCATGTTCTGTAAATCCAGTATATATCATATGGATCGGATCCACTGCACTTAAGCAGAGAGAATCGTAGAATCATAGAATAATTTAGGTTGGAAAAGACCCCTAAGATCATCGAGTCCGACTGTAAAACTAACACTGTCAAGTCCACCACTAAACCATGTCCCTAAGTGCCACATCTACACATCTTTTAAATACCTCCAGACATGGTGACTCAACCACTTCCCTGGGCAGCCTGTTCCAATGCTTGACAACCCTTTCGCTGAAGAAATTTTTCGCTGAAGAAATTTTTCCTAATATCCAATTTAAACCTCCCCTGCTGCAACTTGAGGCTATGTCTGCTCATCCTATCACTTGTTACTTGGGAGAAGAGACTGACACCCACCTTGCTGCAATCTCCTTTCAGGTAGTTGTAGAGAGTGATAAGGTCTGCCCTCAGCCTCCGATTCATCAGACCAAACAATGGCAGTTCCCTCAGCTGCTACTCATAAGACTTGTGCTCTAGACCCTTCACCAGCTTTGTTGCTCTTTAGATGCACTCCAGCACCTCTATGTCTTTCTTGTAGTCAGGGGCCCAAAACTGATAATCTGTACAATGTATGTTGAGGTGACACTTCCTACAACATCAAACAGTTCACAGGCACAGTGGAGCTGATTAGCATGTGCACAGTGGGCAATCCTCAGCATGCCTTGCTATACAACAACTGGTCGGACCTACCTGATAAGAACTTGTACCACTTGACACTGTGGAGATACTCCCCAGATACTCTCCAGAAGCTCACAAGATCACAACCACATTTCCTATCCAGTAATGAATATGCTCTGTTTCCAGATACATATACATATTCCTAACTCACAGACTGAAGCCACTCCAAATGTGGAGACACAAGGTAGCAATTAACATACCACAAAAAACTCCACAAGTGCACATTTCTGCTGTATGCACTACAGACAAGTCTTTTTTCCTTCCTCTCATTCTCTCTGGTCACAGTTCATTGCTACAAAACTCCTGAAGTAAGATGAGTTGTGGCATGAACCTGGAATGTAATCACAGACCTTTACACCTTCAATCTAAAGTACTCCCTGAAGAGTTACTGTAATGGCATGCCTCACATGTTTCAGAGAAAAATTAACTAGACCTTTTGCCATATTATAGCCCATTGTTCTAATTTCAGCAATGCCACAACATAGTTTCAGTGTGATAAAATAAGCTGTAGCTTGATTTAATATATATCTCACCACAAAACCTTTCTTCATTCAAGTCATATTTTTTAAATGGCGTATGTTTAAAGGAGTATATGCAGCTCCACTGTTCTCCAGCGATTCCTATAACGCACTGGTTATCTAATCTCTCTATGTGCCAGTCAGTTATAGCCTCAGGACATTCAGAATCTGCTGCAGTTATAAAAAGAGAAACATCATTTGGTTTCAATACACGTCTCGTATATAGAATTTAAACACAATAAACAATGAAGTACTAAAAAACCTGCTAGCCCAATAGCCCAAGAAATTTTTTAGGAAACTACATAAACTGACTCCACAAATATGCCACATAATGGGTTAGAGATAAAATTCTACATCATGTGGTTGTCAGATTCAGCTCATACATGAAGAATTAATGCAGCACACAAGTAACTACACAATCTTTCTAACAACATGTACTCCATGGAAAATACCTAAGCTTCTTGATTCCAAACTCTTAAGTCTCTTGCCCTGATAGTGTAATCCGTGACTTTAAACATCTGACTTCTCTAGACACTACAGGGCAAGAGTCACACTCGACCGCAGACAGAATACTGAAGGACAGAGATGATAGCTACTTAAAGGAATGATGAAGAATGGGTATGTTTTATACCTGGTCACTCTTGAGGTCTCAGGTGCCTCCCTGAATCGGACATCTAAAATGAAGTAAGAGTTCATTTCAACTGAGTACATCTGGAGACAGAAGACTTTTTTTTCAGTTTGCTGGAGGGGAGGAGTCCTAATCACTAAATTAGAGAATCATGATCCTTATAGTTCTTCCTCTCTGGCCCCATAAACCATGCACTCTCTGCTGTATGACATTCTAGTTCTGCCCAGACAGTTGCAGAAGGTCCAAGCCCAGTCCTCCCTACAGCCTCACGGTCAGGGCACCCTTCTGAGAAACAAAAGATGCAGGCAAGATCTAATTGTTGTAGGCTAAAGAAGCCAGTGAGCTCAGTTAGCTTTGGATTGGGTGGCAGCACCATTTCCACGTTTTGAAAAAAATTTTGTTCAGATTTAGGATGCCTAATTTGCAAATCCAGATCAGGATAAGCTATTGGAGACACTCAACTCTGCCAAGAGGGCAGATGTTCTGGGTATGAACAATACAACATGAAAGTACTCAGGAAATTTCACTTGGGTCCTATTGAATTTCACATTCCTGCTAGCACAGGAAGGTTTTGTAAAGGGCACTCATAAGTGATCTTAAAAATTATTAGGTGCGATCTTCAGCATATTTCTTCTATATTCATCCCTTGTTATGCACCATTGTAGTTTTGTGGTTCTAGGCTGAAGCAATAAAGAGCCAGGCAACAGCAATTGCTTGTCATCAATATCTCTCAGTTTTACTGTTTATTTGGACATTTCCCTCCCTTTCACCCCACTTTTCTGGTGAAGAAGGTAAGTTGTTCCTCAGCATTGTAACCACACACAATATTAATCCAAATGGCCTGGGATGAAATGTCCATGAGGCTGCAAAATCTGAGATGTCCTTCTCAGTTCAGTGATGATTCAGTGGTGATAAAACGGATGTTCAAGAGCTCTCTTCTTGTTAGGATTATAACTCATTCTGGAACTTTCAGTTAAAACCCAATTCCAACTTATGACAAACTAAGGTAGCTTCAAAGCCTCTTTTGAACTTTTAATGGAGAAATATCACCAAGTGACTTGCCATGAAGATTAAAGAAGTTTATCTTGTCTGACATACTGAAGCCATGAAGGTGAAAAGTTTGGTTCTGATTATGAATTGCATTGTTCTGAATCCATTTCCTATAACTTATGTTGAAACATTTAATGAGTCCTTGCATTACAAATTACAAAGATAAATATGGTTAAAGTAATAGATAGGTGAGGTGGCAGAAGATCATTTTCCACTGGTTTCAGACTATTATTTCAATTCTAAATAAAGGACTGTAACAACCTTCCTACATACAGATATCTAATTCCTTCATCAAAAATCAGAACACCTACCAGTTATTAAGATTGCAAAGTAAAGCCCTATTCTTACTGAAATCAATACAAAACTATTTGTGAATTTAATGGAAACAGCATATGGCTCTCAAAACTAGTTAGCATTGTGCTTTTCAAATTACATTATCTATGACTGATAGGCAAACCACTACATTAAAACTTCAGCTTTTATTTATCCAAGTGTCTCCTCTGTATTTTGTCTTGAAACATCTTCCAAAATTGTCTCACTTCTTTAAGAAGCTTGATCATAACTAGAAGCATGTAACTTAACTAACGCTTTCTTAACTTTTGTGTAAGCAATTTCTCTCCTTTTCTCCAACCTCCTCACACAACCCCATTTTCCTGAGGTCTTGCTGTCCTCTAGTGGCAAAGGGCTATGACATGTAAAGTTATGGGAGCATTTAAAAGATGTCCTCCCCTTCATTATGATTTTCATCATCTCTGCTCCGGGTAATTTTCAGGTCTCTCAGCAAATGGATTCTTAAAAGAAGATGATGATCTCAGCTTGGCAGACTGTAATAAAATTACTGAGTGAAACATAGTAAATTCAATAGCTATTTGAACTTAGAACTATGACCCGCGGTTGAATTTGTTAGGCAGTTTACAATTAACCACCTGTATGTTGTATTATTTTTAGCTTGAAAAGAAAAAGCAGATGCATTAGAGACTCTCATAAACATGCCTATAAAAATAAATTATCTTTAAGACTTAACATGCAGTTTTCAGCACATTTCTTCAGACTTCAATTGTACAGTCTTACTTCTAAGTTTATGACAAAGTCTTGCTTATGAATGTAAACTTCTAACTTGTTGATCTAATGATCAACTATAATCAGTTTCTGAATTATTCTGTCTCCTATACTCACTAACAACACCTCAAATTACTCAAATCTCAGGTACGCAATTTTATGTTTCACCACAGAAAGACGGTGCATGGTGTAAGTCAGTCATAATGATGGATATAGCCCCAGCCATGATGAGTCACATGAAAGAGGGAAGACCACCTCTACCTCCCCACCATCTAGAAGACATTCCCTCACTTCCACACAGCTGCAGAACCCTACACACCAGCCATAGTGGCTGGTGAATCATGGAACTGCTGCCACTTAGCATGAAGGTCTCAGAGGAGGACAGAAACAGATGGCTTTCAGGCAGATGAACGAAATGCAGGTGTCGCAACAGAGCAGAGACAACAAAGTAATTTTCCTGCTCAGAGCTAAGATCTGCCAGGTGCAGGCTTTTTGGAACAACCAGAGTGCCAGATTCAAAACATATCATCTCGATTCCCCCTGACTTCATTGTGGTTCACATCAGGCCTCGTGTTATATAAAAGAAAGAAGCTAAGTAGACCAATCATTTGGTTTATTCAGGCTTGTACTTACTGCACAGGATAGGGTTATTGGGAAAAGCCAACAAATTAATAAAGAACAGCCCAATAGCAAGCAACCTTTTAGAGCAAAGCCTTCATCGTCACTAAAAAGAGGGAAGTAGAATCATATATAACTTAGGACAAAACTGATCTTTTAAAAATTACCCCACTAGATCTTTTCACTGCATGTCCTCAGTGGAGCTCTCTTAATCATGTTCCATCAGACACAGATATTTTTGAATAATTACTGAGATAATAAAAAAGTATCAACTTGATTCAGTGCAGGCACAAACAATGTAATAGTGATTTGTGAAGGACTTCCAACATACTTTGCTTATGCCTGTGGTATATAGCCTAATCATAGCAACTCTTATTTTTAATGGACAGTCAATCTGTGGCAGCCCAAATCTTCCTCAGCTTGCTATACCCTGACTTTGTACACCAAATTTTACAGGAATAGATAGGTAATAACATATCAGATATATTATTTTGTAAAATCAACATCTGTTAACTTGGAAGCTGAACCTAATAATGCATGTAAAAAAACAACCTTCTTTTAGAAGGCCAGCTCATGCAGCTGTACTTTTCTCTATGGGACAGATATTTAGACCATAGATTTTGCTTGTTAACAGTCACCAACAACTCCTAAAATGAAATAAACTCTAGAGTAAGAAACTTCAACAATAAGTCATATAGTAATACAGTGGATATATCAAAGACAAAAGCAACACCTCTGCAGATGCCACATAAACATTTTTAAACTGTAGCCCAGCAGATTTTAAGTAACAGCAAATAAAGTATTTAGAATGTTTGCACAAAATTGTCTAAGCCATAAAGCACAAAACTTTATGGGCTTATAAGTAACACACACAACAACAACCCCCCCCCCCCCCCCCCCNCAGCCTCAGTGGGAGAAGAACATTGGCAGAGTAGTTGTTCCCTTGTGGATCAGGAGTACACATTGCATACTGACCCCAAAGGGTTATTTACAAGAGTAAATTTGTCAGAGGACCAGCCAATGTACTGCATTCCTCATTATGTAGATTCAGGGATGGAAAGCAGTCTGGTTCTGTTACAGCTGAAGTCACGAAGGAGCTTTACAAAGCACAGGTTCTCATCTGACAAATACATCTGTACTATGTCTGGCTGAGATAGAGCTAATTTTCTTCATAGCAGCCTGTACAGTGCTGTGTTTTAGATTTGTGAGTAAAACACACCAGTGTTTTAGCTATTGCAGCGCAGTGCTTGCTCAGCATCAGGGCCTTCTCTGCTTCTCACTCTGCCTGCCAGCGAGTAGGCTGGGGATGGGAAAAAGTCTGGGAGGAGACACAGCCAGGACAGCTGACCCCAGCTGAGCAACGGGGTATTCTGTGCCATACAACATGATGTTCAGCAATAAAACTCAGAGTTAGTCTTTCCAAAGTAGTTGTTTCTCAGAGACTGGCTGGGCATCAGTCTGCTGGTGGCAGGTGGTGAGTGACCACCTCTGCATCACTTGTTGGTTTGTTGTTTTTTTTTTCTTTTCTCTCTTTCCTTCGCTAATTAAACTGTCTTTATCTTGACCCACAAGTTTTTCTCGCTTTTGCTCTTCCAATTCTCTTCCCCATCCCACTGGGCTGGAGTAGTGAGTGAAAAATTGGTGGGCGCTTAGTTGCTGGCCAGAGTTAAACCCACCACATCTCACGCATGGATTGTCTTAATAACCACTCTAAATTAGGTAAATAATAGCAATGTTAAACATGAAGCTGCTCAAGTATCTCAGATGTATTCACTGACTGGTGAAGAACTTTATGGCACAATTCACCCAGCATCAATGTCCTCAAAGGACTAAGGATTGGGCTGTTCCAACTGAAGCTTAAAAAAGTGATGTAACATGTCAAGGCAATTTTTAAAGAATTTGATATGATATTTTCTCCACCGATCGATTTTCTGGGTCAATCCATTTTTGAATATTAAGACAGTTCATTCTCAGATACTCTGAGACACTGTTTCCAACATCTGTGCAATAAACAGCTGGATTTCTTTCTGAATTGTCCTAATCGGTGATTTAAAGCAATCTTTGTTAGTTTACAAATTAGATGTTGAAGCAAGCTATTCTAATCTCTAAACATTAGGAAAACCAATCCATGAAGCAACAGGGAAGCAGTGTAATTTTTCTGTTTAGAAAAGGCTGTGTTAATGTGGTCTCTACTATCCATAAAAATTCTGTAATGCACCCAGAGGCAGCATTAGAGAAACAGCATCTACAGTTCTTCCAATCTATTTGGTAATGTCAAGTGGATTATTAGAAGGAATCCAGGAGCTCTTACAATACTACACTTCTTATTCTAGGCTTAAAGCTTGCAGATTTTGGCTTTCACAAACTCAGAATATGAGAATAATTCAGTTAAAGCACCAGCATGAACGTATTTTTAATTATTCCCAGAGCTCAAACAGCAGTGAAGTGGAGAAACAGCCTGATACCAACATGCAAATGAAGAAACCAAGAGCCTTGCTTTGCTACAGAATTACAGGCTCATACTGTGCACACTATTATTGTCAGTATTATGGAAAACATAGTAGCACCCTTCCTCTTCCCACAATTATCACGTATTCTTTATCCTTCTTTTTTCACTGAAACAGGGTTTAACTGGAATAGATTGCCAACGTAACCATAAATGATATTCAGACAAGAAATTATTTTTGCCTCGTGAAAACAAAGGGCTAAAGTTAGCGTAAACAGCACATATTCCCAAACCCCAGAGCTTTTACTCAGGGAAATAAACCAACGCTTTTTCTCTGTTGTACACAAAAGTAATTTTCCCCTCCAATAGATTTTGAAATTCAGGGATGTATCATTGGAAAGACATTTCTAATATACATTTTTTTCTTCCTGTTAAGAGGAAATGGCTTCCCCAGTCATGGCTAACAAACCTGGCACCCACGTGAGGTAAAATCTGCTTCAGAGTAGTGACATTTTTGTTTTGCACGCCAATGGTAGGGCAGGTTCTGAGATTTGGGAACAAACATGCGTTCTCCTCAGCCTCGGGGGATCTGCTCCTCCAAAACCCCCAGGACGAGTGAAGGAACCAGATGCACAGAGGGATATGGCATAAGGATAATTTAAGGGGCAGTTAAACTAGGACTACTTTATTCCTGAAAGGGAAGGTCTTCAAACAGAGAACTGACAAGTTTCAGGTGAGGGCAGGAGGCAGCACAAGGTGGAGGCACTGAACTGGGGCGTAACACAGCGCCATTACCCAGCACTTACTTCTTGGTAGACCCACTACCATCTCTTCTCGGTTATTCTCCTTTGGCGTGTTGCCAACCGGTTTCAAAGGTCACTCTTTTTTTTTTTAGGGTGGTGAGAGACAATTCCCCCACGAGGTCTCTACCACACAAAAGCCTGTGGCACTCTACCTCAGCGGGAGGCTTCCCCCGGCGCTCGCTGAGACGGTGCCAGTGGGAATGGGAGGGTTTGCCGTGCCCTCGGGTTAGCTCCTGTTTTTAAAAGAAAAAAAAAAACAACTAAAAACCAAACCAAACCAAACCAAAACAAAAAACCCAAACAAACCCACTTTTCCTCAGAGGAGCGGATTCCCGGTCATCATCGTTGCGGCCCCGCCTTTCCCCGGCCTTCAGGGTCCGTCGTGCTCCCCCTCCCGGGCCGCTCCAGCAGCGCTCCCCGGGACGGGGCGGGAGGGAGAGAGGGCGGGAGGGCTGGAGGAAGCCGCCCCGCGGGCCACCGCCTTCCCTTCCTTGTCCGGCCGGCGCAAGGATCGGACCATGGCCCGCCGGCTCGGAGGGCCCTGTGGCTCGGCCGGGCCGGGGGAGCGGTGAGGGGCGCTGGCCGGGGCGAGGCGGGGGAGCAGCCGCCTCCGGGAACGCTCCGCCTCAGGCATGTCCCCGCCGTCAGGGCCCGCCGGAGGCACCGGCTCCTCCGCTCCGTGTTAAAGCCTCACCCGGGGCAGTGGGACGCCCCGTCATGGGAACGGCGTCGTCCCTGGTGAGCCCGGCCGGCGGGGTCGGGGAGGTGATCGAGGACACGTACGGCGGCGGTGGCGGCGAGGCCTGCGAGATCCCGGTGGAGGTGAAGCCCAAGGCCCGGCTGCTGCGCGGCTCCCTGCGGCGCGTCGGGGCCTCGCGGCCCGGCGGCCTCATCGGCGCCAGCTTCAAGTCGACGGCCTCGGTGCAGGAGCTGGAGTGCGTGGCCGAGTACGAGCGCCTGAAGAAGGAGTACGAGATCTTCCGCGTCAGCAAGAACAACGAGGTGGCCTCCATGGTGAAGAAGGAGGCCAAACTGGACAGGGAGAACAAGCGGCTGCGCGCCGAGCTGCAGGTAGCTCCCACCTGAGGGGGTGCTGAGCGGCGAAGCCTCATGCCATGAGGCTGAGAGGGGCTCGCCTCCCGCTTCCCAGGAAGGCTGTGGCAGGGGGGTGATGGGGACATGGCGTGTGCCCCGGTGCCATCCCGGTGAGCCGTCGGGGTGCGGTCAAGGTGCGGCTCTGGGGATGGGGACCACACAGTGTACGGCCATCATCCTTAGAGTAAGGAGAGGGATGCAGGGTGCTTGGGATAACCTTGTATTCAGACCTGGTTTTCCACTAGCTGAAAATCTGAAACTTTTTATCAGCAGTTGCTTTCACTCAGAAAAATGGTGTATTGAATCTTTTCAGGCACTTCAGAAAACTTACCAGAAAATACTTAGAGAGAAAGAAAGTGCGTTAGAAGCTAAATACCAAGCCATGGAGAGAGCTGCTACTTTTGAACATGATCGAGACAAGGTCAAAAGGCAATTCAAGGTATGGCTTGACTTTTCTTTTCCTGGGAAAATGACCAAAAAGAAGACAGTTGTCACTGAGTCACATTCCCCCAGTGAACTCTTCTCTAGTAGCTTTCATGAGGACCTCTCCTTCTTAAAAAAAATTGGAATATCATAGCTGTAGCTGCCTATTTCCTTTAAGGTAATCCTACCAAAACTTCTCTGTAAATGAGGAATAATATGAGGAAATATGAGGAAAAAAATAGAAAATAACTTTTTAAATATTAAAAGGAGAATGTGCAGTGATGCATCTTAAACTAAATTCCTGCATTAATGTAACACAGAAATATATTCATATTTGAGAGTGACAAGAAAACATGGGCTGCTGACGCATGCTGAAGGAATGTATAAACCCAGAGTTCCATTATTTCTGAATAAATTTTGTATATAGCATTGTAATGTTTAACACTTCTAGCTTACATTAAAGAAAAGTGTGTATCGGTGCATCTTTTTTGGCTGCTGAAATATGATAGCCAGTTAAAGACAAAAGCATTTGCACTTTCTGGAGGGATGATTTGAAAAGCCAAGCTGATGCTTCTGCTTTTCCCTTGCTGCAGATGATGATACTTCTACCACCCATAGCAGGGCAATTGGTCCTGGTTTTGCATTTTTTGCAAGATTCTTGCTATCTTTAATTGTAACAGGTGTTAATGGTTGGCAGATATATAAAAGGAGGATTGATTTTGACCTTATTTAAGAAAATGAGATGTGAAGAAGATTTCATCTCTTTGAATTCAAGTCTAGGTTTGTGGTTTTTTCCCCAGATGATGGTAATAGTTTACAAACAGGACAGCTGGAGATGCGTGATCGCTTTCTGTCTTAGAAAATTTAAATTTCCACAAAGATAAAAAGTAAATACAAGATTATATGTAAATGTAAAAAATACTTGGAAGAATAAAAGGGAACCTTTGAAAAAAAATTATTACATGTAGTGATTTTAGAAGACAATAAACTTTAAAAGGTGAAGAAAGTTACTTGCTGTTTTTAATGAACTTCCCATACTAATGTAGACTTCTAACTTCCAGAACAGTATGCTAAGTTTTAAAATGGTAAAATTTTAAAAATAGATCATTTTAAACTGTTTTCCTGCTCATTTATAGGTTCGTGATGGCTTCTTGTTCACATTTTCATGCATTTGCCTGCTAAGTGAATGCTGGAAACTTTTTTTTTCCCACTTGAAAGCAGATAACATGAATTCAGGAACTGATACTGAATTTTAAAAGATGTATGGCTTGTATTTCTTTCTTTGTCTTTCTTGCTCATAGATTTTTAGAGAAACTAAAGAAAATGAGATTCAGGACTTACTGAGGGCCAAGCGAGAGCTAGAAGCAAAACTTCAGAGACTCCAGGCTCAAGGAATCCAAGTGTTTGATCCCGAAGAGTCTGATTCTGATGATAATTGTACAGATGTTACAGGTGAGAATTTCATCCCCAGCATTTTGTGTTGGAAGGTGACTGAAATCTCTGAATAGTAAAGCACAAGACAAATATTTGTGTTCTGTTGAAAAAAGTTTTACTAATCCAGGTGAAAAGCAACATAAAGTAGCTCAAAGAGTAAAAGCAGCTGACTCTACAAACTCGGTTTAGATTGTGGGAACCCCACGTTTCTGGTCTCATGAATGAATAGATAAAGAAAATAGAGCATTTCTAGACACAGTGACTTGGAACATATACTTTTTTAATTGTTCCATGAACAATTCTGAGTTTTCTAGTCTCTTCTGAGGTGTTTGGTTCTATATCTGAGAGGTCATATTCCAAAGGATCCAGAAAGCACACCTGAAACTAGAGGGAATCTTAGATGGACTTCCTGTCTATGGATGATGAAGTATGCCAGTCTCAGCTGCTTTTTTTTTTCAGAATAGCAGAGTTAGATATTTAACAAACAGTGATCAGTCCACTGACTTTGATTCAAAATAGAGGGGTAATTATAGCAGACAGTTAGCACCTTGACACTCTTACGGATGGCTGCCATTACTTCTTGCACATTGAAGGGTTACTGAGGAAAAACTTCATGCAAGTGCTGTTGCTTAATCTTTGTTTTGCTTTTTGAGATATAGCAACAGTCACATCTTGGCAGGAGCATAAATATACAATCTTTATAAGTAGAAATGTTTCAAAATGTAGTGATAGGCTTTTTGCATAGTAATTCTTCATTTGATGAACTTTAGTGGTATAGATAGTCTTAGATATTTCAATCCTGACCTACAGCCCCTTTATGCTTTTTCAGTGCTGGAACATTCCTGAACAAAAGTTGTCAATTTTGTGATGTGCACAAATGACTGCAGCAGTACTGTGAACTGTTTTCCTGACTTGTGATGCAAGTCAGCATTTGAACCCAACTGATGTGAATAATCTATATAATAACAAATACTAGTAAATAACCTCATCCTTTAGCAGCGTGGCTTCTCATTAACTTTGGACAAGCACCCATTTAGAATTACAGCACACAAAGGTGTGAGCAAATCTGCTAAGGGAGAAAAAAAATTATGATCAATGGCGTCTGGCAGTAGGTTTCAGCTGGAGTATTTAATACTGATAATTTACCTTGTTTAGTGACAATTAAAAGTTGGTTGGTTTTTTTTTCCCAATATTAGCTACTGGAGCACAATCTGAATACTGGAATGGAGGAGCTTTGGGAAGTGAACCATCCATGGGTAGTATGATGCAACTTCAGCAGTCTTTCAGAGGGCCTGAATTTGCTCATAGCTCCATAGATGTTGAGGGACCATTTGCAAATATAAACAGGGGTAAGTAATGGTGGTTTGTTTTGCTGGGATTATAGGTGTCTATGTCATTTTTTCTATCCATTCTTAAGTAATTCTGTTCTTTCTTAGGTCTTTTTCTGTCCGTGGGTTATTTGGAATGCTTTGTTTAAAAAAAAAAAGAAAAAGGAACTGTAGCTGTACATGCTAAGTCACGTTTAATATATTTGGTGACTATGGTATGTGCAGCAGTGATTTTAGCAAACAGCAGTGAATAGTGCTTTGTTGTGAATAAACCAAATGCCATTTTGTTGCTTATGTTGACTGAGGAACATAGTGATCTTTCTTTCAATATCTGCTGGCGTTCTGTTTTCCATTTTTATTCAAATTCTGTACTTCCTGAGTATGAATATTATATTCATGTTAGAATAAACTGTTTTTCATTGGATTTGCATGGGTTTTGAGTCTGCTTAGGGGGCCATTTATGGAAATCTGATTGCAAGACCAGGATGTATGCATTGTTACGTGAATTGGTGTTAGATAATTTGTTACCAGTAGTTGTTTCTTTTGAACTTTGTTTCCCAAATGGCCTCTTGTAAATTGTCTTCTAGTGCTCTGGTTTCCTTACTGTTGTCCTGGCCCTGGAACCCCTTCTGCATGTAGTTGACTGCTGGCAGTTTCTCCCTGTTTTCTTCAGTCCTTCAGGCTCTGATTCAGAAGTCTGTGCCTGCAGAGTGGGAGGGGAGGGTCTGTTCTGTGATGGCTCCAGCTTCACACCCTAAGCTTTTCATCATGCCGTGTGGTACTGACAGGGGAACCTACCTTGAAAAAATCACCGGCCACAAAATGAAGAACTTAATTAAAATTCATTGCTTCTATAGGGAATTGACATACAATACTGTACTACAGAAAGCAATGGACTTCAAGAAGAGGAAGTTCCCATAATGTTTTGCTGTCACTTATTCTCATGGTCTAATTGAAATACATGTAGATCTGGAGGAAGAAAAGAAAGTTTGATTATGAGTGATTTTATCATTCCTGCATATTTTTACTTATTTTACGACTATCAGCTTGATTTTGTGGATACATTTCATCAATCCTATTCAAAGGAAATACCATTGTAATGATAATATGAATATATTTAACACTGTTGTTTTGCCACATTATCGAATTATATGATGTTATCAGGTGATATGGGTTCTCAAAATTCAAATTTTGAAAATTAAAATAGTTGAGTAAAAATGTTACTACTATTTTAAATAAAATGTAGTATTCATAATGTTAAGAGGTGATGGCTTATCTGTTATGCAGTTTAAGCAGATGTGAAGATCTCTAGACTTCATTTTGCTTTTTTTTCATCGGCAGATGATTGGGATGCTGCTGTCGCCAGTTTATTACAGGTTACTCCTATATTTTCCCACTCTCTCTGGAGTAACACAGTCCGATGTTTTATTATTAGTACTGATGAGACTCAACCAGAAGTGGACATATTCATTAGAGTGAGTACTGCACAAACGTATGTGAACTTATATGCTGTTTTATTTCCACTGTGATACTTATTCAGAAATTTGTCTAATGTTTCTTGAAAGCTTATAGTAGATGTAGCCTGATTTCAGTGAAGTCAGTGGAAGTATTGCCAGGGACTTCAGGGGAAGAAACTGCATAGAGAAAAGGAACTGAGATTTATTTGGTAGGTCCTTAGTGCTATGCAGATTTAGTAATAAAGCACTGTTATTCAAATTTGCTTTCAGAACTACTCACCAAAACTTCAAAGAATCTGTGAAACAATGGGGTACTTCTTTCAAGTTGTTAATTTTTCAGCAGAAAATGAAAGGCCCCTTAAGGATGTAAGAAAATGGGAAATTGAAAAAAGTTCATTAGTCGTTTTGCTCCTGCATTTAACTTTGCCAAGGTAAGTATTTTACAGACTGGTAAAGCAAATGGAAACTGCTAATTTATGCAGAATGCATAGCTTACTAAAATGTATGATTGCTTTGCTCGGTACATTTTCTAAGCTAGTATCTTCTAAGTGATGCTCCTTCAAACTTCACGTTTCCTAGTGCACACAGTTAAAAGGATATATCAGCTGTGTATAATTTCCTTTTTGTTGCAGCTACATATTCTCTTAAAATACAGCATGAAAGATGTCTTTATAATACAGAAATGTTTTGCTTTCCAAGGGCAGCTCTCTGTCATGCGTATTGCTGGAGTCTTAAGAATTCAAGGTGGTTGGTGTGAATGTCCTCAGTGGTTTTCATGTGCTTATCTAGCCTTACACCTTCTGTCTGTAGTACTTTTATTTTTTTCTGTCACATATTGTTTTCTGTCTTTGGCTATTTTTTGGACTGACTTCATCTCTCTCCTGTGTGGTACCTTATGCTAGCTTTCTACATCTTAATTTACTCAAGTCATGATGTTTTACGAGAAATGGTGATGCAATGTGTTCTGTTTGTTCAGGGAGTAATTTCCCAACCTTCTAGAAGAAGAAACGTGATATTAAATGAAAAACACTGAACTAGGTATACTTTTAGAATTGTGTTAGGACTGTTTCTGTTACCCATTTGGGAATTTTGGCAGAGTTTGGTTTTGATGTTTAGGGGAGGGAGGGATGTCCTCTTGCTGAAGAAGAGAGAAAAAGGGATTAGAAAAGGTAATATTAAGGATCACAGAGTGGTCATTCCAAAACATCTGTATAAATGGAAAAATCTGAAAATGCTAGTATGCATTATGTTTCATATCAGGGGTAGATTTTGAACTCTAGGGATTTTGGATGTTTTTGTATTACTAGAGTTCTTGTATTAACTAGACCTCCTGTTTCAGTAAATAAAACACCTGTCTGTGGAGAATTGAAGGCTGGTTTAAGACACTAGTAGCTAAGATTTACAACCGTGGAGCACTTCAGGGAACAGCCAGGCACCACAGAAGATGTTGATTTGTTTTCTTAGAGGAGTTGGATTACAGCTGCCATACATTTATGCTCTTAGAAAGATGTCAGCTGCTGAGGGTATATTGACACTCTGAGGAGATGCTGTTTCCAAATAACCCAGTTTTATGTATGTGAGTCACAAGTGTGTAAGAATGAAATATGCAAGAAAAAAAAACAGGAAGGAGTATTCCTGCCAACAGTATTCATTTAGAGAGTTTCTAAGAACTAGAAACTCTAAACATAGTTTCTAAAAACTTGTAAACATAGTTTAGAAAAACTATGATGAAAATCATATAAAGATATTTCAGAGATCCTGTCTGCTATTGTCAGCATCCCCAAGTTGTACAGTACTTTCTGTGGAACAGCAATAGATTGCTGGGAATTATATCCATGGATATCATTCACATATATAAATACAAAGTGCTTTTGAGTTTGGAGGTGTGTAACTCTCCTTTTCAGCTACTAAAAATTTAGAGACTATCCTATGTCTGACAAAAACTAAAGGAGTTTTCCTAAAAAGGTCAAGGAGTAGAATGGAGACTTCCAATAAGTGATGGCAGAGCATGTATATGATGCTTATTAATTATGTGTGAATCCATGTTCTTTCCGTGCAAGGCAATTACCTTTCACTCTGCATATTGGTATGACAGGAAGGTCGATTTTTAATTTACAAAGTGATAATCATAAAAATTAATAGTTTTAATGTTTTTGGTACAAGTAGCATAAATTTCTTTCTTAGCTGTTCCTTTCTTCTGAGTTTATCTTAAGTTCTCTGCTGAAATATTTGCTTGCCCTTTGTTGTAAATAGATATGACTTTTGAATTAGATTTTGCAGTGAAACCCATCTTCGGAGCTTGTGTTGATTGAAGTGTTTACTACAGCAGTGTAATATAGCACAAGAATGCTGATTTCCAATCTAGTTGTTTGTTGGAGGACTGTGAAGAAGCCTTCTTGAGAAATCCAGAAGAAAAACCCCGGCTAATTTACCACAGAAAGGAGGATGGCAGAAGCAGTTCAGTCTCAGTGCAACAGTTAATTGAGCAAATTTCTTACATGAACAAAGCAAAGGTAAGGCATTTTAAAGATGTGAATTTTAAAAGGCTTACTTTCCTGCTATAAACAACATTGCGCACTAGCAGTCCCAGATTTTAGGAGAAATTGCATTACGCTCATTGCTCTGGATGCTCATTATGCGAGCAGATTGATGAAGCTAAAATTTATGAACGTTATGAAATTTTCATTAGGAGGGGAGAAAAAAAGCCACTGCGTTTTCACTGAAAAAAAATCCCTATGCCATGAGGATAGAATTTCTCACCTGTGTTTAGCCATTTGAACAGCAAAGTTATTTATCTAAGGTCCCTCTGTAGCCACTGAAGAGAAAGACATGTACCTCCAGAGACATTCCTCCCATCTGGAAATAGATCAGTTGGCATTTATTTCCCTCTACAGAGAGAACTGTTGAGAACAGCTGAAACTAGATGCCCAACTTTTAAAAGCTTAGGCAAAATGAATCCTACCTAAGTAATGCAACAGAAGGGAATTCAGGTGTGTTCCAGAATGTTGTTGTTGGAAGTCCTAAATACGGTTCCCAGTTGGGTTCAGAGTTGCATCATGCTTTGCCATTTACTTTTTCAGATGATTGATCATACTGGAAGTGTGGAGGAAGGAGCATATGAAATCTATAATTGTGTGGAAAAGATAATTAAACAGGTGGAGTACATGATTCATTTCAGGTTTTTCTGTACCTACTCTGATTTCTGATCTTTAGTGATGTCCGTGTGATTACTGTATGCTACTTAGATGTAATTCAAAGGATCTTTTTGTGTTTTATCATTAATATCTGGCAAGCAAAGAAATCTGCAAGTGGAAAATAAAGCCCAAAACTGAGCAGTGCTTTTATGGGCAGAAGCAGAAATAACAGAGGAAAGGGATCCATCAGTGGTCTAAATTATCTTTTAATTTCTCTTTATCCTTATCATAGGTTAAGGAAAGATTGCGTCATCCATTCTCTCCTTATCCTTCCTTGTGGTGGGTTGCCTCCACTATGCAAAGACTAAAACCAAAGTCTTGAAATCTGAAACTTGGTTTCATCTAATTCCTCATTTATTTATGTTCTCGGCTAGCCTAAAAAGAAATGAGCATGTCGATGTTAGTAGAGCTGCACTCATATACAGTGGACAAATGTGCCTGCACTATTAAGAATTATAGTTGCAGTTTTCTCCATGTAATTTTCTTTTTACTTAGGATATATTGGGATGTGAAACAATAGAACTAGAAGGCAAGGATTTGGGTAATAAGGAAGAGTCCACTGCTCCTGAGGAAGTTGTTTTTGGTGATGTGTTGTGGGATGCACATGATGAACAAGAACAGATGGAAGCTTTTCAGCAGGCCTCTAATTCAACATGTGAGCTGGGATTTGAGAAAGTAAGTACATTGGAAATGTATATGGATGTATATGGATGAAGAGAAAGTCATCACTCATTTCCATCTCTTGTTAGACAAGATGTACTTCTACAGAAGAAGCTTTGAGAGCATTCTTGAGGCTATTGCTCCTTAGGCTAGAAGAAGCCATATGTCTTATATAGATGGCATATTTATTTTCTGGGAGAGATGCCAGTTTGTGTGTTGTTGTTGTGTGTTGTTCATCTGTTTGATGAAGAAGCAGTTGTTGTTCCTGCACTGGAGAAAAGCACTATAACAGTATGCCAGAAGTAGGGTGTCCGCCTAGATTTTGGTCGTCAATAGAAAAGTATTTTTGTCTTTTTTTTTTTCCTTTTTTGGTGGCTTTAAGGAAATCTGAGCTCTGTCTTGGATGTCTTGACACCTGGGGTTAGGTGTTTTGGAAATTACTAAGGAAAAGATTCCATCTGCTTATGCAGCCATACATATGTGAGAAGAACATAAGTTAAACATATTGCTTTGTAATTTAAACATAGAACTAATCATAAAAATTAATAAATGTTTTTAATGTTTTTGGTACAAACAGCATAAATTTGTCCCTTAGCTTTTCCTTGCTTCAGAGTTCTTAAAAGAGCTGAGTTCTTAAGAGAGCTGCTGAATAGCTCAGTACTTACTCATTCCTTGAAATAAAATTTTTGAAACATTTCAAATTGGGGGTATCGGGAACAGTTATATGTAGGGAAGGTATTATGAATGTAAGAAGAAAAAACATTCAAGTAGTCATGGAAGGTGATGCAACAGTTTATTTGGGCAACGTTCCTTGTTGTAATGTAACATAAGCATGCAGTTTCTGTGTTACGGTATTTAAGTCGTTAGTACCGTATTTTATTAGCACAATTTATTCTTTTGCTTCCTTACTTATATATTGGCACAATCCTCCAAACCATTGCCATCTTTACTACATTCTAGAACAGTAAAATAATACAACATTAATAGAAAAAATGCCTACGTGTATCTTAATGCACCTCCACTTCTTTTTTGCAGACAAAATATTTCTCCCAGGTGGATGAAGGGTGGTTTTTGGTTTTGGTTTTGTCATCCTGAACTCTGCTAACAACATTCTTGGGCATTCATGTGGTGAAAGATAGCCTTTCTTTTGCGTGCTTAGTGTCTCAAAATATCGTTCATAGCAGATGCCAATTTTGAAGGCAACCATATCCAATGCGGTGGAGTAGTTGGGGGAAAGGAGGGGGAATGAGGAAGCCTGAACAAGTGTAGTACCCAATTGTTTTACTGTACTAACACTGATTCAGTTTATTAGCAATGAAAGTTCAATTTTAAATAGAATTTTGAAAACAACGTTTATTTATTTTACACTTTCTTTAAAAGAGAGAATAAATTCTGTAGTTTAAGTGCTTCATTGCAAAATTTATTTCCATTTGTATTATATGGCATTTCAGTAGTTACTCCCTTACCTTAATAAATCTCTAAATGCATTTTTTATCTAGATGGTTTACGATACCAAACACTATATTTCTCCCTTAAACAGTGAAACATTTGTAATGATTGTTTCTTTTTTTATAGTATTTTGAACGTCTAAATGATCTAGTAGCAGCACCAGCACCAATTCCACCTCTGCTTGTATCAGGAGGACCAGGCTCTGGGAAGTCTCTCCTTCTGTCAAAATGGTAGTTTAAACTACTTGGTTTTTTTTTAATGAATGAAATTCAAGAAAAAGGTTGCCATTACATTTCGAACACTGTAGTAGTTTAATTAGAGGTAAAATGGGAGCATTTACAAAAGCACTGAAGTTATTGAAGCATCCTGGAAAGATTTGTAATAATCGAGTAGCTAATTCCATCTGGATGGCCTTTAACATCTCCCTGACTCCAGTTGCAACACTCTACAGATCTGTCTTTGCACAGCATTAATAAGCAGTTTCTGTAGCTCACTAGTGTTGCCCTTCTCTGATACACAAGAGGGGTCCTTTGGAGTCTTTTTAACTGAAATAAAGGAAAGATCAGACCTAATAATTTATCATAGAAATGCATTTTATGGTCACTTGTAAGCTATAGCAAAACTTGTTGATGCGAAAATAAATTGATAGTGTCATTACTTCTTAAAAGCTTAGTGACATGAGGCTATCCAGTGCCAGTAAGGGCACTTGTTAATGGCTGTCGGTACTGGGAAGAGCAAAAATGGAATCTGACATAAAAAGTTCAATCATAGCTCAGGAAACGGCTGTCCTATTTTGTATTTTGTCCTTTGGCAAAACTGATAGTTTTTAATTGAGATACATTTGCAAAATTATAGCCCATTAAGTGCCTTTTTTTTATTTTTGACTTCTCTCATTAGGATTCAATTGCAACAGAAGCATTCACCGAACACCCTAATTCTTTATCACTTTGTTGGGAGGCCCATGTCTACTAGTTCAGAATCTGCATTGATAATTAAACGCCTTACTTTAAAGGTATGCTGTGTTATTACATATCCTGCATTGCAAGATGCTTTGGAAAGTGCCAGTGTGTGTGTGCATGTTAAAAGATAAAAATTTCTACAGGTTTTTCAACATCAGTTAAGAGTAATACAAAGGTAAGGCATTATAGAATGGGGGGAATCTGATCTTATACGTTGAATACAGATCAATTAAATAGTATCTCTGGGATATTCATAACAGATAGGCATTAGCAGTTATGCTTCCAGTGACCTATATTGATGGCTTATAAAACCATACAAGCTTCTTCCAAAATTTCCTGCCATCTGGCCAATGAGAGAGGCAGGTGGTACATCTTCTGTCGATGTGCTCAGAAACCTGAGGCTGTATTCACCAGTTGGCACCATATTGTTCCTAGACTAGTCTCTCTCCTATGTTAATTTATTTTTTAACTGTGTGTTAGTTATGTGGGGAATAAGTGAGGAGTATTTTTGTGCCGAGGTCTGAGTTTGCTTTTTCCTTCACAGGGTGGCACTAAGGACCTCGCAGGACTAAAACCTTTAGAAAAATGAAACAGTTGTGCTGTCCTTGCAAATTTCTCATGTATCTTAGAAGTCTGCCTGTTTAACCTGTGCAACTTTTAAGTCTCCAAATTCCTTGTCCATTGTGTAAACTCGGGTTATGTCTCTAGAATTTACACAATGAGTTCAGTAATTATTCTTTGTTCTGCATATGCCACCTTTCTGCATATACTAGAAGGAAAGAATCCTGTGTGAAAAAATGCCCCAAAATCACATTTTGGGTTGTTTTCTTTCCTCTTGTGTCTATAGGACTTCTTTCAACTATCCTAGTTGATTTTTAAGGTAGAATTTGTTATATATATTTATAATTCTGCAGCTTATGCAACACTCGTGGTTAGTGTCACCTCTGACCTTGGATCCAGCTAAACTTCTCGAAGAATTTCCCCGCTGGCTGGAAAAGCTTTCTGCACGTCATCAAGGCAGCATTATTATAATTATTGATTCTATTGACCAAATCCAGGTATGTTTTCAAAATATTTGCCATTTGTCAGTCTAAAGGAAACCTTGACTATTGTAATAGACTCAGCTAAATCTATGTAACAGAAATATTAATGTTTGCTGTGCTAAAGAGCACATACAGAAACTAATTTTGCAAAAAGTGCAGATGAGTTGAAATAGTCTTTCATTTTTATAGATAGAATTTGTGTTGGGTGGTTTTGTTTGAGTTTTTTTGTCCTAAATTTATTTTAACACCTTAATTTTTGAACAAATCACTTACTTTATTTATCCAAAGGTTCAAGGCTGTGAGCTGACTTACTGGGCATGTAAATAGCCTAGTCTTTGATGTGAATGTTTCAACAATAGTATTCTATCTGTTTTGTTTAATGTACAGTAATGCTGATACATATCAATGGATCATTTAGTACTGTGTCAAGAACCAGAACCAGATCATGAACAATTTTTAAGGACATTGGAGAATTTAATAGTCTCTTCACTGAACTGTGCAGTTAATGAAATGTATCAACTTCTGGCATTGTTTTGAACAACCTTTGTATTAAGTAACCAATTTTATATTTTTTTTTTAAGCAAGCTGAGAAGCATATGAAGTGGCTGATAGATCCACTGCCAGTGAACGTGCGAGTCATTGTATCAGTGAATGTAGAAACATGTCCGCAGGCTTGGAGGTATGTTGCATTTCTGAGATGTTTCAAAGTAGCCTGGGTTAGAATTGTTGTCTTAAATTACAGTGACCGATTGAAGAGCAAACTGCCATATTTATCAAGAGGTGGAGATTTAATAAGGATACAGTTTTGCAATCATTGAGGACAACGAAAGCTTCTCTATTGTAATTGCAACAAGGACAGGTTTTAGCTGTTGGGAAACCAGCTTTTTGGTTTACTGGTTTGGATCTGTCCACGTGACTATATAAAAGAGGATATTAAACACGGTCAGATGTGTATAAAGAACAGCAGTACAGTGATGTAGATGCAGGATAAGGCTAGAAGTGGAAATTTGACTTGTGATGACTAGGATTTCTTAGTAGCTGGGAATAGCTTCAATTACTGCTTTGATATGAATCTTTAAAAAGCTCTGGAACTTTGATGTCTTTATTTCCTTTTGTGTGCTATTTAATAAGGTCTGAATATGACTTTTCTCTTACCAAAGGTTGTGGCCCACTCTTCATCTTGATCCGCTGAATTCCAAAGATGTTAAATCTCTCATTAGTGCAGAATGTAACTCTGCAAATGTTAAATTGACTAAAGAGCAGGTATGTCTCTTGCAGTTCTTCTAAAGTACCTTACTCCAGTATAACTTTTAGTGAAAACATGGAAAGATGAAATAAGCCCAGCTACCAAAAGAAAGTATTATATTTAGCTAACTAAATACTACTGGTCAAGATAGCATGGAGTTTGAGTACACCACGGCTTATAGCAGTGAAACACAGATGGAACAGCGTAAGTTACTAACACAAACCCAACTGCTCACATTGCTGCAAAAATGCTCTTTTATTTTAGAATAATAGAAGGTTTAGTATTGCATAATACCATAACAATGATTGGCAGAGTGGGGAAAAAAGTATTTTACCTCTTTGCCTTGGAGACTGATTCTGTAAGGTAGTCTTCGTCTTGAGAGATGGGATGGTTAGATCCTAATTCTTTCCATCTTAAGTTCTAAAGGAAACTCACTCATACGCTTCTAGAGCTAGAAAAACATGCAGTATTTTGTGTACTAGTTTTCATGTCATAGTCTTCAGATGTTAGAAGTAGAAGCATATCTAGAACTTTTCAAACAATGAAAGTTTTATTGGTATGGTTAATTTCATCTTGGCTCACAGATTTTCTTTAAAATGTTGTAGGAGAAGAAGCTTGAGAGACATTGTCGTTCTGCGACAACTTGCAATGCTTTGTATGTCACTCTCTTGGGCAAAACCATTGCTTGGTAAGTTGAGAGGATCTTGAAATTATTATGCTCATCATTAGATTAGGAGACTTCAAGTAGGTTTGTTAGCATTTTGAAATACGTTCATTTAACACAGAATGAATCTTGTTAAGAAAAAAACACTGGAGCACTATACAGTTTTCCCGCTTCACTGACTGTGAATGCAATGGGAAGAAAAATCAGAGAGTATACAATCGCCATTTTGATACTAGGTGAATCCAAGTAGTTGCATCTGTCTGTTTTCAGTTCTTCTGTTTTTATTTTATTTTTTATGATGTTCTGCTTTTTGGGTATGTCAGTTGCTTCAATGCTTTCTAAAGGTATTTGGAGAATGTTGTTATTGTTTTGTTAAACAGTTTAATTCAAATCTGTTGTATTTACTGATGTACCAGATAGTTTGCCTCATAGATTTTTAAGGCTAAAAGGAAGTTCAACAACTGCTTAGTTTAACATCTTGCATATGGTACTTTGCCCTGCAATTCCTGCTGTGGAGAAAATTAATCTTCCTCTTGTGCAAGAGAATACTTAATAAGTGCATTGGCTTATTATTAACCTAGACTTCATCTTGTTGAGAAAGATGCATTTTTAGTTTATAGACTCCTGGAAGATGATACACTGATTGATAATTTACTCTGGGTGACTGATTTTAATTATTTTTTCTTTCTGTTTTATGTCCTAGAATGCTTAATTGTTCCTGAAAACATGCTTTGTAAATGAATTAAATTAAACAGTAGCATGTGACTTTATCCAGCCTGATGTTCTTACTCTGTACTCCCTCTGGAGGAAAGGACACTGCAATGTACTTTTTTTTTTGAATAAAAATGTTGCAGTTATTTAGAAAAATTGAACAATTTGACAGAAGGTGGCTTCAGGAATTGACCTCTTCTGTGTTTAATCTCACCAGGTGCTGTGCACCTTTTAAACCCAGTAGGAATTCAGAACACTTTTGAGATGGAGCTCTTCAGTAATTTCAGTTCATCTTACTCAGCCAAATTTAATATGCTAAACCATGCCCTTTTTGTCCTTTTCTGCTCAGTGTTGGAAATACAGGAAATATTGATGAAACCCTTCAACAGTGTTTCCAATGTCAAGACACAGTGTCACTGTACAGGCTTGTTCTGAGATCAATTCAAGAATCACTGCAGAGTGATAACGAGAAAGCTCTTTTGAGAGAGGTAACCAAGAGAATGAGTCACTATTTCTACAGGCAATGTATATTCTTTCCTGTAAAGAGTTTTTCTTAAGTTAAAAGTAAATATAAATTTATTTTGGTTCACATGTATGATTCAGAGATTATTGTACTATCAGTATAGATAGGACAATCTTATTAATCTAATTATTTCCATTGCATAACTATAGAACATATAACTGCTTTGTTTTAAATTTCAGCTAAGTCATTGTCTCACAAAACAGAGCATTTCCACTATGATATTAGCAGCTTCCTTGCTAATCACTACCCTGATCCAATGATTAACTACCCTGAGCACAGTAAATGTAATCAAAACATGGTATCTTGCGAATACAGGGCACCACATATAAGATTGCCGATTCCTCTTCCTACCTTTGCAGAATTTGCCTGTTGTGTGGAACATTTTTTTGATTAGGACATGATACTCAATAACTGCTAGAAGTTCTTTGGTGCTGCCAGCAGAAGACCTTCAGCATATTTTACTTAGATGGAAGTTCCTTATGATAATGTAGTTATTTTCCCCCGGTGTTTTAGAGGAAAGTCTGAGGAGCTGTTTGTTTGTTCCAGAGTGCTTTATCTTTTAGAATATTAACCCTTTAGCACTGAGGACTGTTCTTTGAGGACAGAAGAGGGAAAGGACTTGTGTAGGCAGGTTTGTTTTTTTTTCCCTTGGTGTATAAAGTTATACACAGTGATACATAGTATTTTTCTTGGAATTCCATATAATACAAGATATGCAGCTAATACTGCTAACTGTGTAAAATAACTTTCTGCTTTGTGTAGATACTGTGTGTCATCGGTGTCAGCCATAATGGTGTGAGTGAGTCAGAGCTGATGGAACTTTATCCTGAACTGTCTTCTGCAGTGTTAGCCTCGCTCATTCACAGCTTGCACAAAATGTGTTTGCTGACATATGGCTGTGGTTTGCTGAAGTTCCAGCACCTCCAGGTAATATATATAATATATAATACATAATTCTAAACATGTGCAAGTGAAACTCCACCCCCTAAGCCCCTACTGTTTTTCAGATACATTCTGTTGTTAACTAGGTAGGCTGTGATATGTTTGTGTTTGCTCATCCATTTTCTTTAACATCTGGTCTGATGTTAGAATCACCTTGAAAACTACTAGAGCTGTGATACCAGTATTGGTCAGTAGCATTCAGCAGTTGAAAACCTGGCATTTCAAACCTTCAGAAATTTGTGATCTATTAGTTGTTGACTCTATGTGTCCTAGAAAATACTGGTTCCACAAAACCCAAGCAGAATTGAAGGAGAATGGAATATTATCTGAATAACCAGAGCTTTGGTCTAATATAAGACAATCTGTTTGTAGTGCCTTTGTCATCAAAAGATTTTCAGTTCTAAACATAAGATGTGTTTTATAAAGAAATATTGCATGGCAGTCTGAGTATCACAAGCACTTAATAAACAAATGCATTCTCTTTATCTCAATTATACTCTCTTTCAGGCTTGGGAGATGGTGAGACTAGAGTATATGGAAGAAGGTGAAAACATTATTTGTGCCTATAGACAAAAACTGGTGGAGTATTTCACCGTACAGCTAAGGTAGGTCAGAATTCCTCAAGGTGTGCTAAATGGCGGGCTTTGTGCCTCATGGATATTTTTGTTTTCTTCATATAGCTTCTTTGACTCAGTTTAGTAAATTATTATGGCAAAATAGCTCTGCAAAATACTAGTTGTCAGTTTAGAAGTTTGTTATTGATAAGTTGCTTTTTAAACTTGGAAAAGGTTGAGGACTATGGAGGGGAATGGGCTTATAATAAAGTTATAATGTGAAAAGGTAGGACATGAGTTTATACCGCATCAGTTATTTTGTGGTAACTGACCTCATGTGGATTTTTAACTCCCAGTAAACGCTGGGAAATTTGAGGTTGCTTGGAACTTGAAGAAGCAGCAGCAGACTACTTGCGTTCAGCAAGCAATTAGCACATATGCAAGAGGAAGTCCAGTAGGACAGCTGAAAAGCTACAAGTTCACATCCAGATTGAAAACTGATTTGTGTTTACAGTCCTGAGTTAGTGTGTCCCAGCTGTGGGCTACCGATTACTGCTCCTCAGAGCGTGCACTGTTGGGTAGCAGAAAGCCAAGAGGGCCACAGTGTGCCAGGCAAAGGAGGCGCAGAGGGACAGTGGGCTGCTGCAGGGCTGCAGTCCTGGTGGCAGGCACAGATCAGCCCTTATGGGAGGGAGGAGCAGCTTTCTGTGGGGTACCTGGGGGTTCCAGCGCTTTCTGAAGTGAAGTTAAAATGAGTATGTGTGAGAATGGAGTACATAGGTCTTACAGTAGTCTGTCTGTTTAAACATTCAGGTATGGCAATTGTATGCTTGCCTAGTTTTCACATCAAATTGACAAGACTCTCAGAGTTTTAATTTTGATTTGCTTTTCTTTCAATAGTCGAGACCGAGTGACTTGGAGAAGCGCAGATGAACTTCCCTGGCTCTTCCAACAGCAGGGTGATAAGCAAAAGCTGCACAAGTGTCTTTTGAATCTCTTTGTATCCCAAAACCTTTACAAAAGGTACAAAGGTAGCCACTGCTTTGACAGTTATAAACGTTTCAGACTAATTTTTTATCAATGTAAATTGCAAAATGACAGATAAAGATTAAATGAACTTAAACAGTAGAGGCTGAAATGCTAAATGCTGTTGGCATATAAATCATCTATTTTTTCTATTCTGTTACACCTTGGGGTTGGTAAAGGGACAAATACTGTTGTTGAACAGCATTAGTCTCCACAGATTGTCTCTGTAGACGCTGTAGCATAAAGAAAAATTCATGCATATGGACCTTTTCTTCTAAGCTAGCATCAGTCTGAATAGAGGGGTATCAGAGATAAGATGAGCTTCTTGTTTCCTTGTTAAAACAGGGGACATTTTGCAGAATTGCTGAGTTACTGGCAGCTGGTTGGGAAAGATAAGAGCTCTATGGCAGCTGAGTATTTTGACTCTCTGAAAGAATACGAAAAAAGCTGTGAGGGAGAGGAAAGTATGATCTGCCTGGCTGATCTTTATGAGACCCTGGGACGGTTTCTTAAGGACCTAGGTCTTCTCAGTCAGGTAAGTACACTTAGAGATTGTTGTACCAGCAAGGAGGCAAATTAAGCAGAGCTCAGTGTGTGATTTCTGTTGCAGTTGTTAAACTATTGTAGCGTACAGGATGCTGCCTGCTGCCGTCATATTCTGAACTTCGTTGTTACAGGCTGTAGCTCCTCTGCAGCGGTCTCTGGAGATTCGAGAGACTGCGCTGGATCCAGACCACCCAAGGGTGGCGCAGTCGCTCCACCAGCTAGCAGGAGTTTATGTTCAGTGGAAGAAGTTTGGAAATGCTGAACAGCTGTATAAGCAGGCACTGGAAATCTCGGAAAATGCTTATGGAGCTGAACATCCTCGGGTAGCCCGTGAACTTGATGCACTTGCGACCTTATACCAAAAGCAGAACAAGTAAGATTAACTACACTGGCATTTTTCTTTCACATGGAGGTGGTACAAAAATAACAGCAGATTTTTTTCCTGAACCTAGAATGTTTCTTTGGTTCTTTTTTAGAGTTTCATAACTTCCAATGCAACCATGAGCATCCCCTCTGTATTCTTGTAGTGGGCAACCCAGTAGGGGACAACTTTTGTGCTTAGTTTAACAACAAACTTCTAACAAGTTAGAGATAAAGGAGGAGTATTATCTGGCCCTAAGGTTTTTGGATATATTTATCTTTGAAAAGTGTGATATTTATTTTTTTTCAAGATTCTTAAATTGCCTTCAAATTTGTACATTCAAGTAACTTAGAAGCTTTCCAGAATACTCAGTGATGCTACGTTTGGCATTCTTCTAACACTGTAAATACCTGTTTTCAGATATGAACAAGCTGAGCAACTGAGGAAAAAGTCCTTCAAAATACGCCAAAAAGCAGCAAGGCGGAAAGGCAGTCTGGTAAGGAAACTTTTAATATTTAAGAAAAAGGTGCAGGGCATGTTGGGACTCTGCTAAGTAGATGATAACGTGTGTCTGCAGAGCTGACAAAGCTCCATTTTTTTCCATAATTGAGGGCATAAGTAGTGAAGTAGCTTAGCAGCAGCTCTGGTTACTGCCCTTTCAACTCCGCTGGAAGTGAAGATGCATCAGTACAACTGGTATGGAGTTGAGAGAGGTAGAAAAGAAATAAGTAGATATATATGTTTCATGGGTGCAGCATTACTGCTGATACAATTGGCTGTCAAAGTGGCAATGGGAAAAAGTGTTCTCTGGAATAACTGAGGCATTTATCCTACAAATACTAGTGAACACAGTGCTTACTGCAATGGATAATCCCAATAATATTTGGTGCCATACTGAGTTTTTCCTTTTTTATTTTTTTTCCCCTTCTGTGTTTTTCAACTACAGAGTTCTTCTTGTCACTCTTGAGCTAAGGGTTTGTTTGTCATGTACTGTCTATACTGTAAGAGTTGAGCTAGTAACTCCAGAGCTCTCGTTGTAGCTCTAATGAAAGTAGTGAAAAGCCATGACAATGTGGCCATTTCCACAGTGCTTAAATACAAATGAATTTGAATCATGAAGATTTTTTTCTTTTTTGTAATGAGTTCTGCTGCACAAATTTTTTTATTAAGACTGCAAAGATAGGCAGAGCGTGTAAAAAGGCTGCACTTTTTACTTGTAATTAACTTTGCATGTAAGCATTAGCTTGGCAGCCTGTTTTACAAAGGTCCATGTAAAGCCTTGAGTAATAATATGTATTTGTATATGGCATTTAGGATAGGCAATTAACTTGATTTTAAGTTTTGAGCTTATAAACTTAAAAATTTGATCTGAATTGGTTATTTGACCTGTGGAATTTAGGCAAATTGGCGTGTATGATACAGGGAAAAGGGAGCTGTACAACAGCACAATATCTTAAATTTCCTGGAAGCATGTTTGGTGAAATTCACTGTTAGACTGTAAATAAGCAGGATGCCTATGTGCCATTTAAGTTGAAAACAGAACTTAGGTAGGATTATTGTGCTCCTTTAGCACCAAACTGAGTCTTTTTCAATTTTCTGTCTTCAGTTGTAAACTTTAAATGTAATGGTGATTGGCTTATATTGTGTGCTTTGCTGTAGTGTGGCTTTGCTCTCCTGCGTCAAAGAGCCCTGCAATTGGAAGAGCTCACATTAGGCAAGGATACACCAGATAATGCTCGAACCCTCAATGAGCTTGGAGTCCTCTATTACCTGCAGAATAATCTTGAGTAAGTTGTATTAATTGTGACACATCCACTGAGTGTTCTCATAGATCTAAATGGAAGCAGAGCATTGAGAACTACCATGTTAGCATGTGAGTATTTACCAAATCAGTGCATTTCCTGAATTCAGAGTTGGTGTTCCACAGTTAAAGTTAATTAGCCTTCGTTGCAAATAACCACTTGTCTCTGGAAATTTATGCCTCCTTTACTCAGCTTCACTATTTTGTGACCATTCTTTGTAGTGTTCCTCCTTGAACAGCAAGGATTGGTTTTTTTTCTGTGAAAAACACACAAAATGCCAGTATTACAAGAAATCATGAGTTAAATATTTACAGTGCTTGTAATCCTCAGGCTCTTACCCTGCTGGCCTTTTTAAGGGGGAAAGAGAACAGAGCAGAACAAATGTATTCTAGAAGCAGATAGAGATAAGCAGGGGTATTGAAGAAGGGGAATAAAAGGTGCAGAACAGTTCTGATTGCATGGTTAGCCACTCTTCACATCAACTTTTTCAGTCCGCAGAGTAGTCTAAAACTGTGTGTTGTCACCTTGAATCCCACTTTACTGAACTGAATCTTATCAGAGAAGAAGGAAAGTGCACAGCAAAAAAGCATGGATTAAGTTCTGGAAGTATTTTCATGTTCTTCCTATATCTGATGTTTATGTTACCAGTAGTTGTTGGATAACAACAGAAGTATATTGTAATTTAGGATCTGCGCACAGAATCTCTGTTGAATGCAGGACCTTTACCGTGAACGAATTGATTTTTAACAGTTGTTGGAAATGTGGTGTTTTTCTTCAGTTTACCCTCATGAAGTCATGTCAAAGTGACTGATTATAGAGGAGTGATATCTATCTAATCTCATACAAGATCATTTTCTATTCCACATTATTCATATGTAGTTCCTGTCCAACACAACCTACTTCTAGAGTAACTGTGTCTCCACTACTTCATAGGTGAGCAAAAGTATAAACTTTGTTCTAGTGAAGGTCTAAGTAATTTTATTTAATGGTTATTGTGGCTCTGTTCTGAATCAGCAAGTCCAAGAATGAATTTTTTGATCATTTGATGCAGTTAGGATGAAATCAGCGGTAGAAGAATATGTTGCTTTATTAGTTGTTATATCACACATCATCCTCTAGCCCTTACATAGAATGAACACTTTTTGACACTTGTCTAAGAGCTCCGGAATTGAACCTACAGTCCTGTGTATAGATGGTCTTTTTTTTCTCTAATGCAAAATGGATTTTTCCAATTTATTGGTTTCCTTTCTTGGGAATAGTGTCACACAGAATTTGTGTGTATGTCAGGATGACAAACTGCCTAGTTATAGGGGATGCTCCCAGTATTATGTGGGGATGGCCCATTGTTTGTGATAGAGGAACTGCTGTAAATCTGTAATGGAGTAGTAGCATGCTACTCTAGTGAGATAAAATACGCCCTTTTGATAGGGAAACGCTTGAATGGTGGTATTACACAGAGTCTTTTCCACTTTGTCACTTCTAGACAGATTCTACTGTGAGAATCTAGCTCATGACATAGATAAAACCTGTTCCAGTCTCTCCCCGTTTGGTGTGAAAGCTGTCTGCTGAACCCTGTAATGTTTTATATTTTTTAAAGTTACTTGGAGAATGCATGGTGTGTTTTGAACCTCTACCTTGCATTCCACACCTGCTTTATCCATGGGAGTACATGACTGCTATGAGGAGTTGCCCAGAAGTCAGAATGTTTTGAATAAGGAAGGATTACTTGCATAACTGAAGATTTAGGTTGAATTAAAGAAATTTTTTGCTGAAATCTGCTAGACGGGCATTTCAGTCCTTTACAGGGGGTCTCCAAGTTTGCACAGAAATATATTAGCTAGCTCTCTTATCTACATTCTTATGGTTAGCCTGCACAGCAGGACTGTGTCTGGGAGGTATAGTTCCTCACTGCGTACATGAATTGCTTATCTGGCATTTGCTTATTCCAAGGAAATCCCATTACCAGATGTCAGTATCTGTGCAATTTCCAAGGCTGAGTTTGTTCTGTTTCAAACAGGCACTTCAGCCTGTGCAGATGTTACCCACTTTAAAATATCGCTGAACGAATGTGTTCTGCAGGACAGCAGAGCTTTTCCTGAAGCGCTCCTTGGAAATGAGAGAGAGAGTCCTGGGACCCGACCACCCAGACTGCGCTCAGTCTTTGAACAATCTGGCAGCCCTGTACAATGAGAAGAAGCACTATGACAAAGCAGAGGAACTCTATGAAAAAGCTTTAGACATCCGGAGGAGAGCACTGGCTCCAGATCATCCCTCCTTGGCTTATACTGTGAAACACCTGGCAGTGCTGTACAAAAAGATGGTAAGCACAAGCCTGTTATCTTTTCACATCACCTAAATTAACTACAGTGCCTTGCATTGTTATAGGCTTCAGTCCAAAAGGAGTGAGGCATGGGAGTTTTGTCAGCTATTGGTGTTCTACACACATGCATAAAAGATGTAGTCAAGCAGCCTCAGTCTGTTTCCAAAAAGCCCAGTAGCTTTTTCCCAACACACTTTGCTTTAAGGAAAGCTATTTATGAATAATGTCTTCATTGTCCTGCATGCTCAGTATTCACCATGAAAAAATTCTGATTTGGTTAAAAGCTAGTGTTTTGGCTGCAGTGAGGGAGGTTCTTCCCAGCTGTGTTTGAGTTCTCCACTGTTTGCTATGTGACATCCATATACAAGAGTTTGGTCAGATGTGTCTTCGTGGAAAAATCATGTTTTAGGGTGTAGGAATAGTTCTTCTTACACAATGACCTTGAACTTCACAGTCAACTTCAGAGTAACTTGAAGGCTCATGAGGGAGATAGGGCTTTACAAATAAACTGTCTGGCTGAGCCACCTCCAGATTATGTTGATTCAGTGAAAGATGAGAGTTACTTCCTTGCAAAATGCACTACAAGGAATAACGTTAACAATAGTGTCAACTTCCGTGTTTCAACATTTCAAAATGTTTTATGAATATTTGCATTTGCAGATGTTCATTCTAACCATTGAATACCACCAGTGTAAGAGAGATGTAAGGTTTCCAGCTGTTGAAGCAAGATCAAATTCAGAGGATGACAAGAATTCTTTTTCTTTTATATTTTCAAATTTTACCTTTCTTCAAAGACAAAAGAGTCCTTGAAGATAATCTCTTGGATCAAATACTCCTATGTTTTTGCTCAATAATTGTTACCTGCTATTATGTTCATGAAATTGTTTTGCGTCACACAGAAGCTGAAGTGAGCAGAGAATAATTTTGATGCTGCTAGAAACTGCAAAAGCACTCAATATTTGGATCAAACAGCTCTTTGCAAGTTTGAAGGGGCATAACTTAAAATCCGTGGTAAACTAGTGACACAGGGAAAGAGTGGAGGAAGAGAAGGGAGAGGAATCAGATGTAGAAAATGACAGTTATTTATAGGCAGGTATTTATTCCAGATTAATTACTGATCATCTTCAGACTGTGGCATGGCAATGCTTTGAAATAGTAAAGAGAAAATTTGATTTGAATTTTGCAGTTATAGTGAACCATTATACAATGGATGTTTCCAGTATTTAATTAAAATTCACATTCTAATAATAGAAGCCCAAGCGTACTTCTGAAGTATATTCAGTTAACGTGTGAGCAGATTAAAATTCAGAGGAAAACAGATTTGCTGAAAAAATAATCTATAGTAAAACTAGTTAGAATATGAGAGGGGTATTTTAGAGAAACCAAAGTGAAGAAGCCAAAGCCTCAGTACGATGAATGGGAAGCAACAGGTGCTTGAAATGGCACTGGACACTGCTGTTCCAAAGAAGATGGTGCAAACACCACTTCAGTCAGCAGAAAACTGCTCAAAAGTTAAGGCAGCTACATTCCCATTCCTGTATCACCGGTAAAACTTAGGCCCTTTAGGACAAAAAATGAGCTCCCTGCTCTTATTTATGGCAGGATGAGGAAATGCAAAAGGAGAAAACTATTTGGATAAAAGTACAACTGAAAATTCTTTTAAACAGCCTTCTCAATGAGACACTTGTGGGGAAAAAGTTCAATTAAAAAAGAAAGAAAGAAACATAGCTGAGAAACATACTAACTGGGAGTTGGATATGCTCAGTATTCTGGAAAATTAGGTCTTAATAAATATTCATGATAAACAATCTGTGCAGAATGTAACTATGAATTAACCAAAGTTAAACCCTTATTCTGGAAACAGTTACGTCTTCTCCAAGGCTTTTTGTTTCAAACAGATTTTACTGTTACCGTTCTGACACAAGAGAACTGAATCACTTTTCCCCTGTTATTTCTAGGGAAAACTTGACAAGGCTGTTCCTCTGTATGAACTAGCGGTTGAAATCCGACAGAAGTCATTTGGCCCAAAACACCCTAGTGTAGCAACTGCTTTGGTGAATCTGGCTGTCCTTTATTGTCAGATGGTAAGTTCTTCGTGTCTTACATGTTTATTATTCCTGTCTTAGACTTTTTTATGATTTCTACCTAAATGATACCAAAGAAACTTGATCACATTTAAAGGGGAAATTCCTTATGAAACTTGCAAATTCTCAGGTTCCATCTTAAAAATTGAAAGGATATTTGGCAAGGAGAATGTGTGCAGGGAACAGATGGTTGCTGTGACTGGTATTTTACAAGGACACTTGGCCTAACACTTTTTAGGTAATTCAAAACGCCCACATGCTTTATAAGACTAGAGCTAGAGTCTAGCATTTTCAGTGATGCAGCGGTTATCACAGTATGAGGGAACACAGCTCCACCACTGACTTAGAGTGAAGCATAATCCTTTGAAATTTATGTCCATGAACGAAGAGTACCCACCCTGATCAACTGCAACTCTCTGTAACTAAAAATCTGAGAAGGCTGTAGACTTTCTAGTCTAAAATTTATATGAGATTCAAAGGAGATGCAATCAACTTGTGGAATTCCTAACTTAGCATCAATAGGAGTGAGCTGTAGACTGTTTTCTTGCTTTCTGTATTTCTGCAATCTGCATATCTGATTTTAAACAGGGATTAAAGTTGCCTCAGTTAAAATTAAAGAGCATTTGGTAACTCAAAACTTTCAGGACTCAGATTTTCAAAACTACCTAGGAAGTTCTCAATTATCATCCTCATATGTCAACAGTATCAAGAACTCAAAATGCCTTTTTGGTTAAATATGCATGACTTTGTATCTAGGATGTGTTGATAACTATGTTGGAAAAAAGAATAGCAAATGTAATATACGTCTGTAACAAACAACTTTCTACTACCCAAAGAAAAAGCAGATTGAAGCTTTACCTCTTTATGAACGTGCATTAAAGATTTATGAAGACAGCTTTGGTCACATGCATCCTCGTGTCGGGGAAACTCTGAAAAACTTGGCTGTGCTAAGGTAAGATTATATGCTTTAGCCCTATAAAAGCAAATTCCTATAAAAATTACTGCATGAAACAAACCATCTTGGACTTGTGTACTTAATAGTGAAATAGAGAGCCTTAAGTACACTTTGTTGATAGCATGGTATGCATTTCAATTTAAATGAACTGAGACCCTTTTTATATTTGCTTGTTTCAACTTTGTTTTACTCTTGTTTAAAGCTACGAAGGGGGAGACTTTGAGAAGGCAGCTGAACTTTACAAGAGAGCTATGGAAATAAAAGAAGCAGAGACTTTGTTGATAGGTGGAAAAGCAACTTCTCGACACTCATCGAGTGGAGACACATTCAGCTTAAAAAGTGCATTATCACCAAACATTTTCCTGGAACATGGACAAAGGTGATATAAACCTGCTCAAAGAAAAGGCAGTCTCTATTGCTATTTTAAAGCAGACACAAAATTATTAAGAAAATCCTATTTTTTTTTCTGGGATATCATACTATTTTGGAACCGACACCTGTCTTCATGAATGACAGGGATACAAATGTTTAAGCTTGAAAAGTTAACTTTGCAGACTGTATGGTACAAAGTGAGCTTCTTTCATTGCGTATAGATACACCTATTAGTTACTAGCTCAAATCATAGCTAATACCAAAAACATTTGGATTTGATACCTCGTAGCCTAAGTGCCAGGATTATAACAAGATAAGTTGAACCAATTGTATATACTCTATCAGGTAGTTCTTACTTCTATGTTGTAATAGCCTGGCTTAGAGGGTTTGTGTATTTTTGTTTCATCAATCCTTTCTCCCTTTTCAAAAGCTTTTAAAATTGTTTCTAAAGAGATAGTAATTTTGAAAAAGTCAAGATACTGTTCCACCCAGAGTTTCACCTGCAGGGTGATTTGAGCTTTAAGCAAACTTACATGCAAGGGACTTGTGAAAAAAAAAAAAAAAAAAATGGTTTCCTTGGGAAGCTAATATATCTGAATATGTCATCATCTACAGTTAAAGCTGTTGTCAGATTCAACTGTGTTCAGTAAAAATACTTCCCATGAGGAATCAGAATGAAGATGATTATGACCTGATTCCCTGTTGTTAACCCTTTAGCATTACTTTCAGTATTTATCTCATTGAATCCCTTAAAATACAAGAATGTTTATATTAGCTGGAAAAACCTAGTGATGCAAAAATTATTTGCCATCAGATAAAGAGATGCTAATCAAATCTACCTGCCTGTTGCATTTCTTAATACCCTAGTCATCTGGAAGAATCAGTTTGAAGTCTGTTCTCATTTAGTGCATAAATTCATGAATCGATTTAAATACATGCTACAAAAGGACTGTTTATAAAAAAAAAAAATTGAATGTAAGTGAACAATTAATTGAAACCTCACTAAAATGTTTCAGAGGCAATTGATGTAAAGATTTATTTGATCCAGTTTGAAAAATGCAAATGGACTCTACCTCAAAGACCTCTGCGGTCTTTTTTCCCCTTTTAGAGTAGAGTAACTATAACCCCTTTCAGCACTTGTTCTGGTTGGAAGGAATTTAATATTTTTGGTAAGGCTGTAACTTGGCAAAAGAAACAGATATACAACCTAAATATGATTTTTAAAATCTAATTGGAAAAAAAATCAAAAATAGCTCTTGACAGTATTACAATACAGCAAAGAGTTGACACTTCTATAGCCCTCTCTGGATATTTTCCTCTTACTTCAGAAAAAGGGGTTTTAACCAAAGCAAGTTTTCCCACTGTATTTCAGCCATCTTGAAAAACTGAAAATTAGAAAGTTTCTTTGCAGTGAGGAGAGGGGTGGAAAAGAAAAAAAAAAAACCCCAACAACAAACAAAAAACCCCACCACAAACAAAACAAACAAAAAGCCCAAACCCTCACCCTTCTCAGCTTGTATCTGTTTCTGTTGCCTGCTCTTTTCAGACCTGCTAATTCCCTCCTCTAAAGCCAGTATTATGAATTGTCAAATGCCTGGTCTTGCTTGTCACCTCTGATTTTAACATGTACAATAATACATCTTGTTCTCCTAAATAGTTTTCCTTAATGTCACTATAACTTAAATAAGAAGCTACTTTCTAGACCTTCACTGTTCTATCAAACTTTGTCCATTTAGTGATTTCCAGTCCTGAACTGTTACTATTCTTCCCTTGAGTCATTTCTCTCCAACTTACTCATAGGTTGCATGGTTGTTTTCAGAAGAAAAATTAATCCCTAAAAAGTAGCAGATCCCAACCATCCATGGTCCATTAGCAAAGAACAGTGAGGAAACAATAGCTTACCCTGTCAACCTAAAGAAACATCCTTTATCTACAGAAAGTAAAACAGGATCTTGAGTAATAGTGGGGGGTCTTTCAGGCTGCATGTTGGCTCTAAGCTTCTGCAGTGATAGTCATAGCACTCTTAAGACAGTTGTTCATGTATTTATAGTTGTACCTCATGGACATTAAAGAAAGTAATTTGTATATCTGGTGCATGCCAAGTAATACTTCTATGTAGGAAAACTCCACCTCAAAACAGAGTGTCAGCAGTTTCAACGGAGATTTAATCATACAGTCAGAATATCAACATCTCAATAACGTTCATGATTGATACACTGTAAACACTGAAAATTTCTTTTATAAGATTGCCAAATAAACAAAGCTGGATTAAACCATTGCAATATACTTTAATTTGTTAGTTCATAACAAAAGAAGCCATAAATTTCCCATTAGGTTTTACAGTCAGAGTAGATTATACATGTAAATGTCTCTTTAATTTAAAAATGATCCTTAAAGCTGCTTTTTTTGATGCTGTTTACTTTTAAGTAATTTTAACCATTGGCACATATACTCTTAAAGTATTTTCTAATTATTTAAAATTCTTCTTGTATATACAAGATGAAAGTCTGAGAGTAACAGGAGAACCATTTTGTATACGCTGAAAGTGGGCATACAAAAAAGTATGTTAATTTGCTCATAAAACTGTACATGAAGTAAAATGGTAAACAGTTGCCTCTTGTAAAGCTGTCAATCATGTGATAGCAGCCATTGCAGCCAAATAGTTAAGAGTCAAGATTAAAGGAGCTGTTGTAGAAATGAACCAACCGTTTGCCTCAGAATCTCCAGAGCCAGGTGTGTGCCTCACTTTTATTGTTCCCAAGAGAAAGGTAAAGCTACAAAAGAAATGTAAGTAACACTTAAACTGACACTTGGATCAAGCTAACGTAGACTTAGTGACACAGATTCAAGTACGTACTTTTTTAATGATCTCATTGTTCTATTTCCTTTCCCTCTTTACAGTTCATTTCTAAAATCTGTTTTCTCCAAAACTGAACTCAATAGAAAAAAAAACCCTTCCATTTTACAGTATAATACACTACAGCCAAAACCTACCCAAAAACTCTCTCACTAGCTTCAGAGATTACTTTTATGTAAATAACATAATCTGGTATCAGCTGTGGAGGAAACAGATTTTGAAGTTTATAACCATTGCTTAGAAATCAAACATTTTTTAACTAAGTATTCATTCAGCTGCCCTAAGAAACAGAAGCACCTCCACAATATTACTCTCTTTTTACATGTTGGTTGGATACTGCCACTACCGTTACTAGCTGGTTCTGTGTTGGCTGCATCATGCTGTGGAAAGGTTTTTTTGAACAGCCCAAGCTGGAAATATTTGTATTAAACTGCAAAAGCTGAAATTTACATTCATCTAAGCCAAATCTAAATAATGATCAAATTCTGGATCAGACACCCACAGCAATTAAACTATTTGAAATTTATACTTCCAGTTCTGCAGGGTACCGGCACTACAGATTATGTACATTTACAGGTCAGTTTAACACATGATAATTTAAAAGGTAATGCTGCTGTACTAGTATTATTTACAAGACAAATACAACAGTTCTACTACACCACTGATGATACTTGCAACACTAAACAGAGTTCGCAGCATGTAAGTTCAGAAGCTTTCCTATGCAAACTCAGGTAAAGTATATTCCTTAATATGGCCTGTATGATGGGGATGGATTAGAATTATAGCTAAACTTTTAATAACCAACAAAAATACAATGTTTACATTTTCAAAGACATAGACAAAATCTCCTGTTTTTTCCAATGTTGCTGGTAATTCTTAGATTTTGTCATGAAAAGCATCTGCCAGCTGAGATAGTGACATGCTAATAACCAGTCTCCTAGTATAATTATCTACTAACAAAAGACTTCGCCTTGTTGCAGCATACTCAAATCATTATCACATACAAAACATATAGGCAGGTATTTAAGAACAAGCAGTAGTAAAACATGGATAAAACCAGGGAAGTTTAAAAAAAAAAAATCCATCCCAGAGATACTTAAGGCAGATGAAAAGGCTGAAATGTTCTATTTACTCAGAAAAAGTAACCACAGCATGATCCATGCCAAGAATTTACAGAGACCAGTGAACAAGGACGAGTACAAGTGCATGGAAAATCAGGAGTAGCAATGAGTGAGGCATGATCATCTGCCCTTGACCTATTCAATCTGCTCCAGCAAATTTCATCTTTCACTTGTTCTAAACTACATAATGTTCTCATCACATGATACTGCATATAATGTGCCATGCCTGCCTTTGTTAGTTTATCCATCTCACTTTCTACTGAACATCTGGACACTGGCAATGCTGAGAAATTAGCACAACTCCATATGTTAAAGACATGAACAGACATCAGAACATAAACAAGGTAATTCTGTTTCCTTCCTGCCCCAGTAACAGTTCCGTTTCATCAGAAACGTAAAGATAAACTTCAGTGGAGGTAAAAAGGGGGAAAAAAAAAATAAATAGTCTGGTCTTCTCAAAATCCAATGTCAATCCAAACTCCCAAAAGTTATACTTAATATTTGTTTTGCTACATGTTTCTCATTTTGGCCATGAGTTCTTCTAGGCTTTCTTCAGACTCAGCCACTGTTTCCTCAGTTATCAGATTCTCTTCCTATTAAGAGCAGGAAGAAAAGGTTAGCAACAAAAATAGCAAACAAAAAAACCCCACACAAGTAAGTTTTGTTGCAGTTATACCACACCATTTTCCTAGAACCAAGCACTCAATTGCAAGATTAGGCCTAAGTGATTATAAGCTTAAATTGTAAACTATTCTGACTAGGAGTTTGAATGTTCTGGCTGTAACACAGATTCTGTGTTCCCTGGGTATACTAACTGCTCTTTGACTACATACAGCTTTTACAAGATAAATATGGTAAAAATTAATTAGTCACCAAAATTATCAACTGAGAAATTTGTATTTGTTTTCCCTCCCCTGCCCCCCCAAATACATTCAGTCCTGTCACCTCAAAACTACATTCACACTAGCATCCATACTTAAGGAAATATATTTCATAGAAACATGAAACTGGACCATAGAAGGCACCAATCGAATGTACTGAGGTACAGTTTTACTGGAATTGTTCAAGATGGAATTTTATGTTCGGTTCAAAGGGTAACCAAACTGGCTGGTATTATAAATTTAATCTACAACATGTATTTCAAAAATTCTATTACCTTGTTTGGGATAGTATATGCTACAGTAATTCCCTCGGGAAGCTCAGGTACTGGGCCAGAAGCAGCCTTCAGCTCATCTTCCGACATTTCTGATACTAATTCGATGCCTTTGCATTAAAAGGAATGAAGAACTCCATTAAACGTTGGAAAAAAAAGTTCTTTAATCACTATGTTATCACAGTAAGAGGAAAACTGCAGCTACTTTTCTGAAATAGAAGAAAATTTAAAGCAGAAAGACCTTTGTTTTCAACTACTTCATTCCACTATTAATACAAAATATTTTCTCATTAACAATATATGAAATGATTCTATACAGGTAACTAATGGACAAGAATGACACCTCTCCTATAGGACTTCCTTGTCCTTACCGTTTAAATTTGATCATGAGGACAATTCTCCCAAGGGTAAGCTAAGATTATTTTCCTTATCATGTAATAAGCAGAACGTACATATCTGTTCTTGAAATGGTTATATAAAATGCACTTACCATTTCTTAAGAAAATTCCTTCTAATTTAAAGCCCTCAGAGGAATATAAAAATCCATGGGATACCTTAGCACAGTGGTTATGGAAGTGACAAATGCTCTTTAGTTATGTATTTGAAAGGAACACATAGTGAATACACCTTCTTACATCTTTCATATCTTCAGACCATCTTCTGAGAAAGTTTTTTATTCAAACGTCATTACATTTTGAGCCTAAAATCTGCACATTACACTAAAAATACATCATTGAGTTGTGGTAATGTCACTGTCAAAACCTTTGAAAAGCCAGCAGTGATTATGCAGCAGAAGTTACAAAAAATAGGTACAGTCTACAATGTGTTGACCCAAACCAATTACTTTAATTGAGTCTCAGTGCTGGGAACATCATTTCGCCTCCAGCTGATTACTTACCCCAGTCATTGTCTTCGTGTACTATTTCTTCTTCCTGTTCAATTACTTCTTGTTTTGGTCGTGCAGCTTCTTTTTTCTGAAGGAAAACCACAAAAAATAAAAACCATAATATATGTAATAGTCCAATTTTCATCAACAGCAATGAAGACCCAATCTAATACTCAGACTTCTTTTAGTATTTAAGATACACAGTCACCATTTAGAACTCTGTTAGGCATAAAAAGGCAGAATACCTGCAAGTCAAAAAAACCCAAACCCACTGACACTCAAAAATATATGACTGCCAGAAAGGCTGAGCAATTACTGCAGAAAAAAATATTATCTAACTGAATGCAAGCCATTCTGCCTACCCTTTGCTTTAAGATAACTCAAAGTACTGTATTTTTAGAAACACATGCAACCATCTGAAGACAAGGCTCCTGAAAACTGCAGTAGCAGTGAAAGCTTTCTTTTACTACAGGTCTGTAGCTTGCTTTGTTCTTAAAGAAAGGAAAAAAAAAACTTAACCAAAACATTTTACCTTATAATTTTCTTGCTGTTTTCTGCAATTTTGGTCACTACATTGTGGGTTTGGCTTCATAGACATAGTTGGAAAGAAATCCTGCATCGCATTGTAACCAAGGTAATAACTCACAGTACCAAAATTTAACAGGTATCTAGAAGCACAAACAGAGAAGGCAGGCTCTTACATACAGGTACAAACCTAAAAATGCAGTTGCTCAAGGAATATTTTTTCCTCAAAGAACTTTTAGAATAGACTTTCACACCACTGAGTTGTAAAGAGTTACTCTAATTGTCTTAAAATCAGCTGTAGTCACCTGACAACAGCATAACTGCATTAGTAGAGAACCCGGTCCTCTTGTGGTGTAAGTGTGTGAGAACAAGTCAGCTACAGTCTGAGAAAAAATACATTTCTAAGTAAGCAGTTTTCTCTTGTGCCTTAATCTATTGCTTGAAACACTCAGGTACCCTGTAGTACAACGGGAGAATTTTCAACAGCTAATCAGAAACAGTTTAATCATCTTTACTGTAGGGTCAGATTCGCAATGAAAATAAAGATTTAAATTAAGCTGCAATGTTTGCATTCTTCATTAAAGAAAAACACGTGTTGCTATGCAATTTTATATAATACCTCTCTCTGCACAGCTGAAAACAGAGCTTTGTTGTTTGCAGCCATGCTTGCAAACAGTACTTTTATTCTTTGTAACTAGAAATTTTTGGATAACTGACAAAACCAGTTAAGGCTAAAAACAGGCTAAATAAGATCCTAATTGTCAAAGATGCTTGTAAAAGATGGTGCGTCATTTTGAAACCAAGTACAAAGTTGTTCAAAAATTTTCCCTGCTGATAAGTGCAGTTCTTTTAGCAGTTGGAGTCATATTTTAGTATTTTCTAAAAGTACTGTCACATGTCATATTGCTATATAACTATTTTTAATTCATCTCAGGTTTTTGAAATACAAACACTGCATAAGAAATTATTTATTCTTTGTCCATGTACAAAATTTCAAAGACAAGTCAGCACTGCAGCATTTTTGTGTATAATTTAATGATGTCAAATGGGAGCATGTTTAAATGCATAACTAAGTGGGCAAAAAAAAAAAGTGTGTGCCTGTATGCACTAAGAGAAATTCTTAGGAAAACTGAAGACTCTCCCTTGCCCCTGAAAAGTTCTATTAAAAACAGCGGCTCCAAGGTAAACACGCCAGTGATTCAAGCAGTGTATATTTCAGCCCTGTCCAATGATGCTAATACCTTTAGGAAAGAGGCCACAGCCACAAACATATAAAAAGAACCAGACCCATCATTATGAAATGTTCCTTCAGGTTTCTTTTTCTTACAGTGCTGTACATTGAATACCAACAACTCAGTCACTTACTTCAGAACATTTTGTACAAGAATTCCTGCCACAACACCCATAGTTGTAGGAAGACTAGCTGCACAAACTCCTTCTCGTTTTAATGTTTTCTCATCAATATTTGCAGCAACTACAAGCGGAGGAGCACACTGAGGAGAAATAAATTCAGTTTCAAAAATAGTGTTAAAAAAAACCCTAGCCAGCTAATCCTCATATTCCCCGTCCCACAAACAAGACAAATGAACAATTCCACAGAGCACTTGCATACCGCGAAACAAGCAGATTCACCAGGTATGATCAGTTGTATATGTCCTGATACTGCATTTTCACTCACTCCAGATTCCATCCAGATTTGTCCAAGTTCATTGCAAGCCTTATAAACACAGAAACACACAACATCAGCACTGCACAAGTACAATGGAATAAAAAAAAAGAGTTGTAAATTGAGAGTGATTAAAGACATTGATCTTCCTGCTTTAAGACAAAAAGGCTATGATCAGAAAAAGGAACGTGAAAAGGTAGAATAGAAATTGTTTATCAGAGTCCAAGGACAAATCAAAGAACAAGTTAAAGTTGTCCTCATGAAGCTCACCCTTTGTGCTTTCCTGACAAGCTGAGACTTTTGAAAAAATACAGGCATTAGCGATCCAGCTATTAGATGCATGCTACAGAATCTAATTGCACAAACTACTTTTAGTGGCGTGGATTCAGCGTGTCTGTGTACCTTCAGTCCATGCAATTTGCAGATCAAGTTAGCTGAAGGATAACAGAAAACATGCATTTGGAATGTATCCTACATTGGTTGCTACTATAAAGAAAACCAGTTTGATTAGGTACACAGCCTTAAGAAGACAGTTTTAGTATACAAAAAGCCATGTGAAGTATACAATTAGCTATACAGTCTTTAAAAAGTTTATAAGATTCAACATGCCAGGCTTTGATAATACCTTTATATAAACAGGATAATTTGGAAATACAGAGAGGGCTTACAACACTTAACTCTTTCACTAACCGTTAGCTGCTAGTAACTTAAAAGTCTATAGTTATATTTACACACATAAAATGTGTTTTCCAAAAACCGGGTAAAAGCTCAGATTCTGTTTCCTTAAATCAAAGAGGAACTTTCTTAGAAGATTCTCGGTAAGTTCCTGTCTTTTCTCTAGTCTGCAAAATTCCTAACAATATTTATAGGAGAAAATCAGCCTCCATAAGCTCATGCCTTAGATGGCCTTACCGTGTTAATTGCCATGCGAGCTTCAAAGTTATCCACGCAGCTTAGAACAAGATCAACAGGCTTCCCTTCCTCTAGCGCACCGTTACTGAAATAAGTATCAGAAGTTTACATGTAATTGGTGGCAGGACAAAATACCAACATGGCAATTAACATGCTTCTTTAGAGTACAGAAGCACATGGGAAGTGTATTCCTAACAAAACTTGTACAAATGCAGAACAGCATCTTGGATCTAGAGAAGAAACAAAAGCATGCTGAAGCTGGGATTTAAATGCATGCACATTTTAGATTAAGGTAAGTTTTATATAGTATACACTCACAGTACAAAGTATAGGAAAATGGTATCATCATAACTGCAAATAGGAAAAGTTATTTCAGAACTTCTCTATGAGATCCACTAATAACTATTTTCTTTCTTTATTCTAGAAAGCATACCTCAAATTACTCCAGAGCAGTCAAAATACGATCTGATCTGTTTTCTATAATGGGAAAATCCTGTAAGACCTGCAGCTTTGGTTGGAAAACTAAAGATGCACTAACATAAAATATAACTACATAACAGTGGAAATAAATGCCATCTCTAGAGAAAAGGTCTAGGCAGAAATGTCTTCACATATACATATTTCCCACTGATTTTCATTTGGAAGCCATTAAATTGGAAAAAAACCCCAAACAATAAAAATGTGAGGCTGTATAGAACCACACATGAGCAGAAGTTAGCGATATGCTTTTGTTGAGATATTTTACCTTATTCTATCCATGAAGTGTTCAAAGTTGTCCAGTGTTGTGATGTTGTAGTTATGTACTTCAAATTGAACATCAGGATTAATATTCCTTATGGAGGAAATAACATGAGTCAATATTAATAAATACCATGATAACTTGCATTCTACTCCCTAAGTTCACAAGTGTTTCTACAGTCTTAAGCTTCCAGTCTGAAGTCTAGAATACACCCATATTTGTCAAAAATTCACAGATAGATGAGAAAAAAACCTACAACATATTGAAGTGGCAGAGTTTACACCAAGCTTCTGAGCAGAATTAGCTATACTTAAAAAGCAGACTCACTGGTTTTTAGAAAACTCACTTTTTTTAGACTGTAATGGTTTTGGCCAGTACAAAAAGGTCCTTAAAGTATCAACCATTCCCAGAACTATTTTATACTCAAATTTCCAAATTAGGTCATGCCACTTCGCCAGTGATTAAGAGTGAAACATCATTTTTCTGGAGCAGCATCCTGGAATACATTTTGATACCCACTTCTCTAAGTTATACCTCAAAGTATGCTCTGCTGCTTGCACTTTACTTAATCCAGCTTGATGAGGTTGGAAGAAGAGTCTGTTCATGTTTGCCAGTTCCACTTTGTCATAGTCAAACAGAAGCAGCTACAATAAAGATTGTATTAACATATGTGAATCTCCAAAGACTCTGCAACCAGAGCACTATGACAAGCCATTTTAAACAACAAAATGCATTCTAAACCCAACAGCAAAAAAAAACCCCAACCATACAACCCCCCCCACCATCCCATTCAGTTCATACACAAAAGGTACCAACACTGTAAGTATGTGAAAGACAGAATTCTAACTGCCATTCACCAGGAACTGATTCCTTAAGTCATGAAAACCACTCTTAATAAAAAGCAATCTGATAATTTGATCTAAACTAAGAATATTCAAGAGATTATCTACATGAACACTATCACCTCTATTATCACATTCCTACTTGTTGTTATGGCATTAACTAGAAATGTGTAATTTGTTTCACTTGCCTTGGCATGTAATTCTTCAAAAACAATTCACTTAAAATACCTACATAATACATACACATGTTGATTATTATAAATACTGAATCAATTGTCCAATGCCCTTTTCTATGCCCAAGATGCTGGTCAAGAAATGCTCCTTCAGAGGAAGGGGGAATAAACTTTGCAATAAAAAATTGCATCACCTCTGTATTAAGAAACTTCTTAAAGTTCCAAGAGTAAATGGTCAGGCTTTGCCTAGAAATACAAACATCTAAGCCATTCCCCAAATTCCTTCTTTAAAGAAAAGTCCTGTTCTACTAACTCTGGAGGTTCTTGTTATCAATACACGCATCAAATTATTTTTAACTGCTGCTAAATTTTTAGCTCTAAGTCTGCCACATGAGGAACTAAGGTTTGTGATAAAAATATGTTTGATATCTACCACATTTCAATTTCATGAATATCGACTTGTTCACATAACCTAAGACAATCTTCTATGCAAGTTACCCCCTCCTTTTTATTTCCTTTGTTTTCCTTTTGCCATAATCCAGTATGAAGGTGAGATAGATGGGCTGATGTAAGGGCACAGAGAAGACAAGCATCCTAACAAGAATCATCCACATGATACAGCCCTAAGTAAATCAATTTTACTAGCATTAGAAAAATACAGACTCTTCATTTGTGATGTTTACACAACCGCTGTTCTTGAGTACCTTTTCATTTGGGAAAAATCAACTAAATGAAATTGAATCTAACTCTTTATGAAGAAGACTGGTCCATCTACTATAAAGAAGTAGAAGAAGAAAACTCTCATTACCTTACCAATGCCACACCTTGTCAACATTTCAGCAGTCACGCTGCCAACTCCACCTACACCTACTACTGCAACTGTAAAGGAACGGATTTTCTGTAGAAAGAAATAAAATACAGGTCACTATATCAAAAGTGGTCCTCACAGGCAAAAAATGCAAGGCTGTTTTTTAACACAGATAGAATCCTACCTCATAATCTTTGACAATTCCCATTCTTTTTAATGCCATCAAGCGACTACAAAGAAAAACAGCCATATTATACAAAAAATGCTCTCTATGTTTCTAATAGCAATTTTGCTTTTCAGATATTTAAAATCACTTTTGCTTTAAAAATAACCCCACCAAGCATTAAACTCAAGCCACCTGTTTTCCCTGCAGTTGTGATTGCCAGCTAGATACAGTCTAAATGAGAGAGTAGATACTTTCCTATTAGCAACAGCAATGGAGTACTAAACCTGCAGAAATTCACATACTTATTCAGTTGATATGAGTAACGTCAATGAAATCAGGAGGACCCATAGTTAGTTTTGTAAACGAATCCCTGATTTACAGAATGAAAGCCTACACTTTTTTCTTTAATGAACCATATGGCAGCAGGTCAGTGAGAACTCTTCCACTGTTTTCTGGTCAATTTGATTAAGGTCAACATAACATTCTAAAACAATAAATTAGCAAATATCAGGTTGTGAGCATAACTGGAAGAATTTTAAAGTAATATTTTATCGTGCTATTGCGTTTTTCGTTGAAAGCATCAATGAAAGTACAAATATCAGCTTGTATTAAAGCAATTAATCCTGAAAAAAAAAAAAATGCATCAGATTTCCAGAACCTCTGAGCATTAGAAGGGGCCCCAGATGCTCAAGACTTCTCTGAACCAAACTCTAAAATAGGTAAATTAGAGGAATGAGACCTCACGTAATACCAAAAACCTGTGCCACTTATCAGCAACTTAGCTGAAAAACTCACAGAGTTTCCTCTCTCTCTCATCCTGTACAGTAATGCAAGATAACGCAAAGTAATCCCAATGCACACCACTGCCAGCCCACTCAGGCGGGAAATCGGAGAGCATCTCTCCCCTCCTCCCCACAGAGCACTTGCCTTCAGCATTGCCCCGACACCCTCCTCAGCACGCCCAGCCCCATCCCTTAGCCCCCTACCCGGCCTAGCCCACGTCCACACGCCCCTTCCACCCGGACCCGCAGTCCCAACCCACGCCTGATACCCTCCTTCTTCCCCATCCCCTACACCCCGACTCAGCCCCTGGGCCTCCTCCCCACGGCTCAGTCCTGGCCCTCTCCCCATAACCCAACGCCCCTCTGCCCCCTTCGCCCCGGGCCGCACCTGTAGGGGTTGGAGTCCGTCACCTCCGGGCTCATGCTCTCGATGCGGGGCCGCGGCGCCCGCCGCCCGCCCTTCTCCCGAGCCAGCTCCTCCTCCAGCTCCCGCACACGCCGCTCCAGCTGCTCCAGCCGTCTCGGCTCCGCCATGGCAGCGCCGGGCGACACCGCAGCGACACGTCTCCCCGTCTGAGGCAGCTTCCGGGAGCGGCAGGCAGCGCCCTCCCCTGCTCGCGCCGGCGCCTCAGGGAGCGTTCCCATCCCGACGGGGACGGGCGGGCGGAGGGGGGTGTCTCCCGCCGCCCCGCAGCGGGCAACGGGCGGGCTCTGGCTGTGACTGAGGGAAGGTGCCAGCCGGGGGGGTAACTACCTCCCGGGACTCGCTTTCCTCCAGGAGAAGCCACCAGGCTGCGAGAGGCCCGCCGGCCCGGGGACGGCTTTCCCTGACGGACCAAGCCGCCTCCGGTTGCCGCGGCGACGCCGGGCGGGGCGGGACACCTCCGTCAGTAGCGTAGCGGCGCGGTGGGCGGGTGCGGGGCGTACGCTGTCGGCGCAGTGTGAGGTGGGACATGGCGGCAGAACCGGGCACTAGTGAGGTGCGGCGGCAGCACCGCTTCGATCAGGGGAGCTTGGACCGGTACCTGTGCAGCCACCTGCCCGGCTTCTCTCGGCAGCCCGCGGGGGCTCTGGCTGTCAGGCAGTACAGGTAAAGGGCGAGCCGCTCTCCTGCCCCGAGAACGTCTGTGAGGGGCGAGCGGCGTCCTCCATGGCTGACAGGGGCCCTCGCCCATGGGGCGCCCTGAGGTGCCAGAGTTTGGGCCCGAAGCTCTGTGGGGTGAGGAGAGGGGCTACAGTTCTGCTAGTTGCCTGGCTGGAGAGGTAGCCAGAGTTAGGGCCTTTTGCCCTGGTGATGACGGTCAGTGGCCATCAAGGGAACAGCTCGTCCCTTGAATGGCTGGAGAAGTCAAAGTTTGCGGTGGCGGCGAAGGTGACCTTTGGCACAGGCGGACCCTGTGGTCCTCCACAGGCAGGCGGTGTGTTGGGTGGACTTACCGCTGTCCTCAGAAAAACATGCATTTCGCCCTCCATGGTGCACTCTCTTGGAGTTCGTGCACCACTGTTTCATTGCCTACTCATAAATCTCAGTTTATCTGATTGCGGTTTAATTGCACAGCGAATAGTAATGTTCAGAAACACATACATGGCTTAAGAAATCTATTTAAAAAGCCTCAGGCTATCGCCGCGTAGGCAAGTCCATGAGAAGAGCGTAATGCTGCGCTGAGATTCCCATTAACGCCCTGAGAGCAATGCATTGCGCCATTGAGGTGCTACACCCAGGCTCCAAAGCCAGTTGCACAGAACATGTAGTTCTTCTGCATTCAACAAGTTATTGTTGGGGCTGTGTGACTTCAAATCAGGAGCTAACTATTAGAAGTTAAGTTATTCTACAAATGCGTATTAACTCCTTTGTAAACATGACCTCGACTGCTTTATCTGCAGCTATTGCTAAAAACAGTAAACAACTTTTCATTGTCTTCTGATGCAAATATAAAACATCCATTGAATCCTCAGCTGTATGCTAGTCCTCGTATGTACTTCAATTAAGGAGACTTTAGGAGGGGCCTCAGGAGAGTAGCTAATAGTAAAATCTGCTAAAACATTGCTGGTATTTATACTTTTACTACTTTGTTTGGTTTGCGGTTGAACTTCAAGGCTTCAACCTATCAAAATCTCTGTTGTGCCAGGATTTGTCTGGCAGTATACTTGTTAAACTATGTTACAGACTATGCCTTAACTGCCTTAGGGAGAATGGAAATGTCACAGGGAGCATGAGGGCAAAAGTTCACTTGATTTTGATTTTTGGATAGTTGTCTAATCTTTTATTTGACTAGGTCAGAATGTGATTTAAAAATGATCCAGAATGAGGAGAGGAGGGCATGTGATTTAGTACAGCGCCTTAAGGAAAATAAGGATCAATGAGCTTGATTGGGATATGATGGGCAAGGTGTTATGAAGAATTTAACTAGGTTGTCCTTCTCTTTTACACATGTGTGATTGGAATATCTAATTTCTGTGATTCTTTTTTACTGTAACATTCTTTAAAACTTTATTGTTTTATTATGGGCAGTCCCTTAAGCATAGCATGTGTATGTGATGATCAGGCTAGCATACAGTGGGGCTTGGTAGTAGAATTCATCAGTTATTTGGAGACCTTTCTCTACACTTACATTGCTCAAAATACAGCTCACCAGAGGACAAATACAAGCAGGGGCTAGTGTGAATTCTGCTCTGTTTAATATCCTCCAAACTGGAAAGCTTTAAAGTTAGTATCTACTGCATACCTTGAAAACATTAATGATGTCTCTTTAGGGAGGACAGGTAAATGCTATCTCCATCTCACAGGAAAACAAGTTGAGTATCTGTGACCTCTCCACAGTGAAAGGAGACATCTTATAGGTAGAAATAGAACCTCTGACTTCCAATTTTGTACTCTATATTACTTGCATTCTTGTAAGACTATATTTGAAAAAAAAACCCAAACCCAACTCTTGAGAAGAACCCTTTCCTCTGTGTTGCCATTTTGTTCAGGCCAAGTCACAGTGCACTTTGTGTCATTTCTGTTGAGAGTTTGCAAATTTGTAAGTGCTTGAATTCGTAAGTAATTACAATCTTTCTCTTTGTAGCTCAGGCCAGTCAAATCCAACCTTTTATCTGCAGAAGGGTGGGCAGGCTTATGTGCTCAGGAAGAAGCCCCATGGCCCTCTTTTACCTAGAGCTCACAAGGTAAGTAACATTTTTCATCAAGCTCCAAACACTTTGTATTGCAGGTGGCTAAGTTCTATACGTGATGGTGCAGCACATTGCTGAATGTGTCCAGAAATGCAGTGAATTGCGGGATCATTTCTGATTTTCTGTGCTATACACATAACTGAACATTTAAGAGGATACATTGTCATTCACTGTACTCATTTATGCTTGGGAGCTTTTCATTGAACCTAAGTTTCTGTGTGTTCTTCAGGTTGATAGAGAATATCGTGTGCAGAAAGCCTTACATTCAGCTGGATTTCCAGTGCCTGAGCCCCTGTTGTATTGCAGTGATGTTTCTATCATTGGAACAGAATTTTATGTAATGCAGCATGTGCAGGTTGGTCCTCCAATGTGAGAGATTCTTTCTTCTCCCTACTACAAGCTGCTTTTAAATTGTTTAAAAACTTTCTGTTAGAGCATTATTCAGCATTTAGTAAGTTTCGTGGTATAAATAATCCTCTGATATTTTTAAGAAATGCTAGTTATCAGAGATTCTCACTAATTTCAGCTTCTCCAGGACTTCTCACATTTTGTCAAAATTTTCAGCTCGGTATTTAACCTCTAGTTCTCATTAGAGCTCTCAGAAGGATGTCTTGAAATAAGTCAATATTGCTTCTGTGAAAAGCATATATGTAAGTCAGAAGGAGAAAAATCAGGCTATAAAGTTATACTGGATGCTTGGACATCCTGGGACTTGTTTAGTACTGAAGATAGTAATCTACATACAGTCACCTTTTCTTGAAAAGCAAGCAGGATTCCAGTTCAAGCACTACTTTCAGAAAACACATGGCATAGCTCTCTCTGTGGTCCGTCACTCTGGAGGTGCTGTAGCTGAGTTGATATTGTTTCCGTTAGATTTTGGTGATTCCAAGTGTAAGTCAGCTGTATCATGTCCTTTATTTCCTGTGGGAGGAGGATTTGAACTCAGGCCTCTTCCCTTTCATCACATCCTACTCTATCATCAGGTTTGCTAGGAAATTAGAAATGTAAGGCCAATTCCTGGAGATTAAGTTAACCTTCCTGCAAAAATCATGAATCAGAAGTAATAAAATGTCAAAGCTATGAAGAATTTGAAACAATTTTCTTACATTAAAGATGGAGAATTTTTCTGGTTTTGACTAGAACAAAGTGGTTCCTTAATGAGAAACCTTTGTACTGTTATATTTACATTTCTAAGGATGTAAATTTATGGTCTGTCCATTCTAAGAGGGACAGCAGTGCACTGTTTTTAACAAATACATTGTGTATTTAGAAAAAAATCATACATTGATTGGGTTGAACAAACTATTACACAACACAAAATCTAATCTCTAGATTTGTTATGCAGAATCTTTCAGCAAAAAAAGCTGTGTAAATATATTGAAGCCATCATGCGAACCAGTGAAATTTAGGAACTTCGAGAAGAGTCTGTTTTTTCTTTTCCAATCTGTTACTGACAGGGTCAAAATTAAAGGAGAAAGTGGAAAAACACACCCATCTTCTACACCTATTAAACTGCTTGTAAGGACACTGCAACTGAACTTCTTTGGATTGTTTGCCTCTTTGTATGTACCACCCACCCATTCCTCTCCTCTCCCTGACTGCCCCCCCACTTCTCACCCAGGGTCTTCATTGATAGTTTTTCTGGAAGTTAGAGACAATACAGTAACATGTTTGGGTTTGTTTTTTTTTTCCTGGTACTTTCAAGCTTGAGGATATCTGGATTGAGTACTCTAATTCAGACTTTCATCTACTGAATATATCTGTTATTTTAATTGCCTTCCAATAGATATCCTGTGTATTAATGATCTGAGATTACTGTGAATCCCTGAATCCGTCCTGTGTAAGGAAAATAAAATAAACGAGTAAGGCATTTTTGATTGCATAGGGAGTGTTGGTTCACTGCATTTGTTTTTGCTCCTGAAATGTATAGCTTTATTTCTGTTCATCTTATGCATACATACCACCAAATATCTGATTTACGATGTTTCTAGGGTCGCATCTTCCGAGACCTCTCACTGCCTGAAGTGGGCCCAGCCGAGCGTTCTGCTTTGTATGTTGCAATGATAGAAACTTTGGCCTTGTTGCATTCCTTTGATTTACAGTCATTGGGTCTCCAAGGATATGGTAGAGGACCAGGATACTGCAGAAGACAGGTACAGCTCTTCAAAAAATTCTCTAGTTTTGTCAGGTTATTGAAGATTTATTTGATTTGCAAGCTAAATTGCTAATTATTAATGACTTGTAAAAGTAACCGTCATAATTTAGCTATAAAACACATTCACAGTTCAATTATTTGTGCACAGTATAAAGTTACTGCTACATTCAGATCAATTCTGTAATGCTATATTCAGGGAATGATATTCATTCTCTTTTGGAATAATGTTAGATTTGGACTATCTAAATAGAATTGAAATAGAAAATAAAGGTAGTCTTCATTGCATCTGTTGATCTCAGAGTTCACATTTGCAAATGCAAAGATACCGGGTTTTACTGAATTTACAGGTAACATGGTAATAGTGAAAGCCCAGAAGCACGTGCCTTCAGAATTTTGTGCTCTTGAAAAACTTGTGAATCAGTTGGAAAATCTCTTGAAGCATTTTTATTTCTTTAGGTATCAACTTGGAAAAAACAGTATGATGCAGCTGCTCATACAGATATTCCTGCTGTGAACAAGCTGGCTGAGTGGTTAGCAAACAACTTGCCACCTGATGATGATGAAGAAAGCCTGATTCATGGGGACTTTAGAATAGATAACATCATCTTCCACCCAACAGAGGTATTTGAAACATATTTGTACATCTTTAGTTGTTTTTGGTCCTCCATTTGTTTGTACTCCTACCATGTAATGGGACACTTAATGTGGATGTTTTAGTGCATGATACATCTTTGAAAGGAACGGTAGAGTACTTAACTCTTCTCTGTACTCTGTGTATGCTGTTTAGGTACCTAATACAGTCCTGGTTTTCATTGCAGGAGCTAGTTACTCAATTTATTCATTAACTCTAGTCCCTACTTCAAAGTCCAGGAACAAAACATTTTATATGCATAAATCCTATTGAATTCAGTGCAACTTAAGGACATACTGGAGGCTCACTTCATTAAACTGCATAAGCATCTGATCCAAAGCCCATTGAAATCTGTGGTATGGCTTCAATTAACAACAATGGCTTTTGGAACACGATCTGAATGCATGTTGTGGGATGCTAGTGGAAGCAAAGAAAAATCTGCCAAAGCTGCTTAGTTATGGAGCGCACATAGATCACAGAGACCCTGAAAGTTCCTTGCTCATCTTTAGGGAAAAGGAAGGGGGTTTTTGTAGTTTGTGGAAATAAATGTGTGTTGCCTATCTATCGACACAATTGCATTTTCATTATTTTTTTTCCACGCTATTTGCTGTCTTGTGACCAGAGAATATGCCTGGGATTTGTGACCAAGACTCTGCGATGCCTGCTTCACAACAAAGCAACGGCTCCCAGAGATTCCCATTGCTGTACATAGATCAGTTGATAGACACTGTTTGTAGGTTTAAATGTGCTGATTGACTCCCTGAGCAGAGAATCTGGCAGTCTCAGGGACTCTCCCAGCTGTTCCTGATGTAGTTGAAAGAATTGACCAAACTGTACATAAGTATTTTTAAATAATCTCTGGAAACTGTTCCTGTGTATGCAGGAATGACCATGTAGGAAAGTCTTTTGTACATAATTCAAGTATCATGAGTAGGCTGGAGGGGTCATTCAGGATGACAGGCCAGCTGGATGATAAAAATTCATCAGAATGACAGTGTGGGGAGTCTCAGCCCATCCAGCTGAGGACACCATTGCAAGGATGCTTGCAGCAGAGGCTCATGTCACTATCAGGGCAGTGAATGACTATCCTGATTAGGAAATTCAATTCCCCATGTAAGTGTTAATCTATGCATAATATTGTGATAAATTAGGTTCTTTAGGGCATGGTGTGTCTATGAGTATTTGTGCAAAAAGGACTGTGCAACAGTATCTGGTCAACAGGACTGAAAACAAAAAAACCCCAACTGTCAATACTACTGTTCATTAGGATATTTTAATTCAATGATATTTTGACTAGAAGAGTTTAGAAGTTTCTGACAGGAAGAACACTACTTAAAAATGTAGAATTTAAAACAGATTTTTATTGAAAAAATGCCTGGCTTTTGCCACTACGTGAATGTTAATTTTTTGCAGATCCTTACATAGTGCTAAAAGGAACTGGTTTTGCTGTAGACAGGTACTGTGCCTGTTTTTAATTTTAAACACATAGTAACCAAATAAAGCTGTTGGATGTTAAGTGGATTGTGTGTGTGTGGATGGAGAGAATTTATCTTCTAGCATTCACTTGAGATTTTTATTTTTATTTTAGGCTCGTGTTTTGGCAGTGCTGGACTGGGAACTTTCAACTACTGGGCATCCTTTAGCAGATTTAGCCTATGCCACTCTATTCTACTTTTGGCCTACTTCTATTAAGGACTTAGGTCAAGGAACTGTCTTGGGTTTCAAAGACACCATAGGTATGGAACTGTAATATTTTTGTTGAATTGAATTCTAGGGTTCATTTCTATTGGATATGTTACCTTTATGAACAATAATAAAAAGTTAAATTAACAAGCACATCATTTTGTACTTGAAAAGAACTTTTCCATGGTTTTCTTCATTGTAGGAAACGTGCTGATGGTGAGGTTTAAGGTAGTCCTGTTTTAATAAGCTGTGGCTTAGCCACAGTATGCTGCTTCTGTAAAAGTTATTTTGAGTTTTTCTTAGAGATAATGGAAGAAAACTAAAATTTAAAGGTACATTTGTCATTTATTTAAAAAAAAAAAAAGGCAAAAAACCCCCATGATGCAATTAATTTCCTGACTGGGGTGGAGGCAGGGAGCGGTAGGAAGTGTTATGCTTATCTGGAATTCTGACGTCTCCTATTTCCTTTTGGCTTTTCAAATCACACTTAGGTCATGAGAAATGATAAATCATGGTTTTTTACTATGTAAATGGAATATCTCATAAAGCTGAAAAGTTGTGCAAATGTTTGAAGAATAAGGTGGAAAAAAAATCATAGAAAATGTTGACTATTCTAAAATATTCTGTTGTTTTTTTGTAGAAACTCCTTCATTTGAAGAACTGGTTTCCATTTACTGCCGCTGCCGGGGTATTAGCACTACTTTATCCAACTTTAATTTTTTTCTTGCTTTGTCATATTTCAAAATGGCAGCAATATCCCAGGTAATACACTCACATTTGCTGAAATGCCACATATCTTTATTATGAGTATTTGTAGCTTGATAATACATTTTCAAAATATGAATCATACTTAAAAAGAATTGTAACCATTGTATTTCAGTTTTTTTCCTTTAGAAGCCGTATCTTAGATGCTGATGACTGATAACTCTCTAGGATAGAATTGTTGCTACGTAAAGTACATTGTGTTAGATATAGCTAACTTTTTAGGAAAGTGGGCTAAAAAGGAGAAAATGCAGATATGTGGATTTTTTTCTTATTGATGTTCCAGTATGCATGCAATTTTGTCATTACCTTTTTGGACTCTGGCTAATTTAAATCCTGTATTACAGAGAAACAAAGGTCTTCCCAAGTTTCTGCAGCTGCCATGAAAGTAGATAAGATAGATAAGTAACATCCTGTTGGTGCCACCCACGGATCAAAAAGGATGTGTTGTTAACTCAGCTTATTATGAGCATAGGAGGCCAATACTGAGATGTGATTATAAGAGAAAATAAGTTACTTCTGTTAACAATGAATCAATGAAACTATTTAATTAGATATACAGCCATTGTAAGGCATAAGTATATTTTTATGAGCTCAGCATACCAAATGTGGGATAAGCTACGTGGTATTAATTTGGAGTAAGAGTATATATCCGGGTAGTTAAGTAGTTGTGGATGATAATCGTACATGTATACTGTTTTCAGTTGGCTTAAGGGACTTGGGCTTGCTTGCAGTGTCGTGTGCAGACATATTCCTTTTTTTCATTTTCTTTTTTTCTCTACTAATTTTTGTGATTTTTTTCATTTAGTTTAATTTAGTTGGGGTATGTTGTTTTTCTCTTGTGCGCCAAGCATCTCCATTATATCAGAAATGGACCGAACCCAATATTAACATATCCCAGTAAAATCTTTCTGGGTGCTGATTTTTTCCTATTAAGAATATGTGCATTTAAGTGTTACTTTCACAATTGAAGGAGTCACCAATCTAAAAAAGGAGACAATTTAAGTGCATAATTATACCATATATGCCTTTCTTTTGGTTTTAGGGTGTATATGCTAGATATCTCATTGGAAATGCTTCTGCAGAGAATAGTCATGAATTTGCGAAGATCGTGAAGCCTTTGGCAGAGACAGGGTTAGAGCTCTCAAAAAGGTAAGAGTGGTCTAAACTACTGGTCAAAGGCAAGACAAAGCTTTTGCAACGTCTTAACTTATTTAAATGTCTGTATAAGGCAGCTTATATTATTACTTGTTATTGCATTGAATGTTCTTCTTTAGGTCATCTTTCAGCAGCACACGTTACAGCATTTCTGGAGAGTTTTTCCATCAAAGTAGGAAAGGCCAAGAAATTTTGCTGAAGGTCAAGCAGTTCATGAAGCAGCACATATATCCAGCTGAGAAGGTAAAAGTTCTTAGTAAACCTATTTATGAGCATTTTATGACTAGAGTTTATAAAAACATAAAACTGTATATGAAGTCATGTCCTCTTTTTTTTTTTTTCTTTTTTTTTTTTTACACAACAGCCTTATTTTCACACAGTGATGTTTGTGGCATTGCAAAATATTAATAGAAATCATTATAATCTGCATTAATTTTTTCAGAATTAAAATGCTTTATGAATTGTTACTGAAAGTGGACTGACTTTTTTAACTTTTTAAGAAATACTGTTTTTAAAAAGAGTTACTTTTTAAAGCTGTTCTCCAAAATTCTTTTAACACTAACAAAACCCCAGAACTCCTACGTACTAAATGCAAAGACACTTAGTTAAAAAATGGAAACAGCTGTTTTTAACCACGCAAAGTCAAATGTTTCTGTTTCTTGCCTTAATTTTTAAGGTATGACTTTTATCACAAAAAAATGTGATTCCATAATGTAACAATTTAGCCTCATTCTGAAATGTATCTAATACCAGTGAAGGTTTGAAATCAGATAGTGAAATATCCACAGAAGTCCCTAATTAGTGGAAGGGAAAATGAGATGAAGCATTTTACTTCTTAGCCTAGGGAGATTAGAAATTTTCCACTTAGAATTTGGTTCAACTTTTAGCCTCATGGAAGCACAGATGACTTTTGTTGCAGAATTGAGTTTTTTGTCTTTTTGTGGGTTTTTTGCTTGTGGGTTTTTTTTCATTGTAATCGGGCAGAAGTGCAGGGAACATAGTAATCTAAAGGATTTATGAGTCCATCTGCTTATCACGAGGAGGGATTGAGAGCAGAAACTCTTGATATGCAAAGTTTCTTAAAAGTCTGTCTATACCTAATTTTGGATTGTCCAAGGAAGCCGGCTTTGATGAATTGCTGTGCCTCACTAAAACATGTTGTGAAAATACTAGGAGTACTGAGTACGCAGTTTTACTTAGTACTAATCACTGGTGCTCAGAAAGATTGTTTATATAATCTGTTAAGGAATTGTTTTGACAGGAAAAAATTTATTCTTTGGGATTATTTTTTCTCAGTTAAAAAAAAATATTAACTGGCTTATATATCTAAATGTTGTGATAGGAAACCTGAATCTTAAGTGTCAGTACACTAGGCTTTTATTTGTTGTTTTACTTCTGGGTTCATGCCTTTTGTGCATACTGTTGGTAACAGTTACTTGTACCAGGAGAAATCGCTAACTTTCTACTGTCATCATCACATATTTTATACCACCCCAAACCATTTCCATGTATGAAATAAGGTACTGATTTGGGTTGACTCCATGACACATTTAAAGTCTTGCAAAATTAATAGATTGCAGTTTGATTTTTAATTACATTTTTAATTTTATAATGCAACCAACTATATAATAAAAAGCTGTGTTGAATGTTTTTTTTTTTATTTCTTGGGGTGTAGGGCTGGAAAAGACCACATTATTACTTGTGTTTGTTACACGCATTCTTAATTTAAACAGCAACTTTTTAATTGTTTCTCTAAGGAAATAATAAAATACTATTCTGGACATGCAAATTCTGAGGAAAAGTGGAAGAAGCCACCAGTGCTTGAGAGACTGAAGGTATGAGATAATAAATATTCTTGAGCATTCTAGCAGTAAAAGAAACAGGCACTGACATGGAGTGTAAGAAAGTTTGGCTTATGCTGCTGGAGAAGTTACTATGAAAGGAAAGGAAGAAGGAAGCGTGCAAAAGGAGGTAAGAGATATGAATGAGAAAGGAGAAAAGCAAAAGTGAGTTCTATGAGGGGTATGTCAGAACTTTAAGTCAAATATTGTAACTCTTGAAAATAGCTATGGAAAAAAGGCATCAGATACACTGAACAGTATGTTAGGCAGGAAGGAAGAAAACAGACAGCAAGCCAGAATTTAATTTTTTTTGAGGATTTATTGTTAGTGGTTTTCCCTGTTGATTCTTTCAACAGGAAATGGCTAAAGCAGAAGGTCTGTGGAACCTTTTTCTCCCAGATGTCAGTGGTCTCAGCCAGCTTGACTATGCACTAATAGCTGAGGAGACTGGGAAATGCTTTTTTGCTCCTGAGGTTTTCAACTGTCACGCACCAGGTTAGCAACCCTGTCCTGTAACTATGGCACTGAGAGCATTGAAAAGTTGGGCATCTTACACCTTACGAGTTATGTGTCTCAAGAAGTAAACGTGACTGCTGATTTCTTACAGACACTGGAAACATGGAGGTCCTGCACATGTATGGGACTGAAGAGCAAAAGAAAAAGTGGCTGGAGCCTCTCCTAGCAGGAAAGATTAGTTCTTGCTTCTGCATGACAGGTAATTTTTTCTCTGGAAGAAAGTTAGAGGCAAGTGGCAGAAATTTCACATGGCGTATACAAAAATACAAAACTACAAGTTGTTATGTGATAATGAATTAATACAGAAATTTCCATTGTATCTGTGAACGTGTTCGAATATGAAATCATCTATGAGGTGTGAGAGCAAAGGGAAGCATCCTTGCTGCCCTTCCCCAATAGTTACCGTTTGTCATGGTTACAATAATTAGTATTTGCATTCCATATATTTTCAATGTTTTTTTAGTAAAATACATTTTATTGTACTGAACAGATTTAGAATAGAACTTACCCTTTTTGTAATGTGCTTTGGGATTCTCTAGAAACATACATGTAGGCAGAAGTATGGTCATTGTGGTTAAAATTGTGTTCTTTTGCAGTATGTCAAGTATGGTAGAGGTTTTAAGACAAAACCTGAAGATAACTTGTAAAACATATGATGCAATTCTTTTATGTCTGTAGCTCAGCATTATATTGATTTTTGCTCTTGAAAGCTTGTAGCATTCAGCATCTGTGGAAGGCCTGGCTGTTGATTTAGGAAGGTAGCTTTTGAACATGTGATGTCAAAATCTTGATCTTCCTATGTCAGCAGGAGTTGAGAGAACTCAGTCTTACAGAGCTGGACCCTTATTTTGCAAATTCTGTTTCACCCTGTTCACCAAGAGGGAAGAGATGTTTTTGCTTTAACGAAGATGGCCTATAAAAGAAGTTAAGGGCAAAAGAAGAGAGGAATAATCTTTCCTGTTACAAACAATACTTGATGACAGTTTACTGGCAATTGCTTTGTGTAACTTATTTCATAAATCATCACAAAAGTAGTTTAAATCTCTTTTATTTTCACTTGAGAAGAGCCTGGGGGGAAAAAAGGCTGAGGAGAAATATGGCTGTTATCTATAAGTACATCGGAAGGGAGAAGGATTTAAAAACATCAGGGAAGGAAGAAGGCTGTTGACTATAAAGAGTAGTCTGAGCCCAACAGCAGAACAAGGTTCTGAAAACAGCTTTTCTACTGGGAGTAAACCAGTGTTACTGTCAACAGAGTATATCTAGATCCCTATATTTGTGGTGGTAGTACTACCTGTATATTTAATCCAGTGGTTTGTGGTTGTTTTTTTTTCTCTAACACAGAACCTGATGTGGCTTCAAGTGATGCCACCAATATGCAATGCAGCATTGAGCGAGATGGAAACAGTTATGTGATCAATGGCAAGAAGTGGTGGAGCAGTGGTAAGTACAGAAACACTAAATAACAATGGCTAAGTCTAAAATTATTTCCAAGAACTTATAAAGCAAAAATATTTGTGCTCCATTTCTGAGATAGAAACTTGTCTCTTCTTGGGTAAAGGCAGTAGAATGTAAAACAATGGAAAGAGCTGAATTGAACTTTTGTTCTATGAAGCGAAGTCCAAGACTCGAATCCAATTTGGGGTTTTGGGCCCTTTTTGGAACCTCTGAATTTCGTTCACAGAATGAACGCAACTATTGCTCTTTAAACATTAACTCTTTCCATCAGGTAACTTACACATTTATGGCTGTAGCCTTTAAACTTTGTTTTTGTGAAGCTGTCTTTGGCAGCTTGTGTGTGAGACTTGAGTACACTGTGTAATTACAGTAAAATTTGGCTGCTTTTTAAACCAGCCTGTGATGCTGTTGGACTGACTTTTAGAAGTCACTTTCTTACACTGTACTTCCCAGAAAAATCAATGGATTAGACTGAAAGTGCTAAATGTCCCTGATATTGTAGTACTATTACTTTTTTACCAAAACATACATGACAGCAACTTGAAAATCATCATTCCCAGGGAGTTTGGAAGCCAACTACGTAAACTGAGTTGCTAACTGGAGTGAAACTTGAATGTTTAATTTATGTATCTCTGAGCATGGGAGCTGCCTACTGATATATGCTTGTGCAATACCTAGACTCACCGGAAGATAGGGCTCTCCCTCTTTTCTAGTACTGCAAAACTGGCGGCAAAAGGAGGCATGGTATCTTGTCTCTTGACCTGAGAGAGTCACTTAACTGTTGGCAGCTACCTTTGCTCTGGGTCAGTGTGTCTCAACTGTGCATTGCAGTTCCTAAGGAAGTAATGGGAAGGTTTGTAGGAGGTCACACACACAAAATATTATTCATAAAATCAGTTACGTGAATTATGAAAAGCAGAGTAAACATAAGAGAGTAAGCATGATTTGGTTTGTCTTATTTCTAATAAAAATAATGAGGACAGTCAGATTTGCATAAAGACAGATGCACAAAAGGCATAATTTCAAGAAGTTTGAGAAACACATATATGCAGTTCTGCCTTAGTCAGTCTCCTTTTCTGCCTGGTTGGATTTTGGGGTGGTTTGGGGTTTTTTTTTTGGTTTGGTTTCGGTTGGGTTTTGGTTTTTTGGTGTTCTGGTTTTTGGTTTTGGTTTTGGTTTTTTTTTTTCCTTTTTACTCTGAGTGTGACATTAGAACTTTGGATGTTTGGGAATTCCAGAAGCTTGACAGCCTGGTTAGAATGTCACTCAGGGTGCAACCACTCTGTATTTGAGAAGACAAATCACATGCAAGGAGTCAGTTGCTTCATGGAAGAACTGGAGTTTCTTATCATGGTCTGCATGGGTGCTTTGCATGTCTACAGTAAATCCAGTATGGCTTCAATATGTCAGATTTATGGTGTATGTGTAGACCATCTGTCAAGCACTTCTGATTTATCCATTAACGCCCTAGTATTTCTCAAAATACTGGGCAGAAATTCTGTAAGCTTTTTTCATCCGAACAGAGAAGAGAGGCCTGTGTCTTGTTTATGCTACTGTTGTTTCTTGTCTGTCATTTTAGAGCTTTTTCTTCCAGTCCATAATTGTGTAACTAGGAACAATGCCTAAAAATGACAGAGTCTTGTTGGCTTTGATAAGCCATAGGTCAGGCATTTTGTCAGAGCCCATGGGATGTTTGAAGGCAGGGACAATATGCTGTAATACCACTTCTTTCATTTTGAAAGCTAATATGTCAATATATTTGAAATGCTTCCAAAGACTCATGTAAAACTGCTGTTTTCCTGGAATCCTTACCAGCACTGTGGCGGGGGACAGCTTTGCTACCTTTCCATGGAAAAACTGTAAATCCCACTGACCATGAGCTCCATATGGAGTCAGAACCTCTCTCATTTATCAAGGCCTCTAGCCTTTGCTGGTTGATAAATACCTGTGATGAGAGATGTCAATACATACTAAAACAAAACAAACATAAAGGTATGAATAAATGACAGCCAGTGCACTTTTTGTATTCTTTGATTTTATTGTATCTCAATATATTTTAGCAGATATTTGTTGCATGTTTGATTCATTTTACAAATTCTGACTAGAAATTCCAGGCCCTGTATCTGAAGGTTAACTTAACTTTTTTTCTTACATTTCTGCTAATGCTTTGCCTGCACTACTTTGCATTTACATTTGACATGACATTTACAGAGATCTAGAATGTGCCTCCCACAGGGCACTGGGCTTGTTGAAATTTAGAGTGAGCAGAAAAGGAGAGGTGAAAGGTCATTTTTGGTAGCTACAGAGAAGGAGTTCGGGTTTTTGTGGAGCATGTTGCTGTTGCTATACATATGGGGAAACACATAGAGAATTCCTCTCCCTCAGCCCCTATTTCTCAGCTGTGAACTCATTTCAAGCTGCAAGGGTATCTATGGAATGACAGCTGAGGAAAAATAAATGGAACTGACTTATTAGGCAAATGTTCTAAAATTTTACAAAATATTTGGAGAAACACAAGATTATTAACTTCTGGTACAAAGGTTCCCGAACTGCTCTTTTATTGCTGATGTTTTCTTTTTCTGTTTTAATTGGATGTTTAGACATGTACAGATTGTTCATTACACAGCTATTTAATTGCCTAGTACTGTGAAACTTTTAAATTTGAATCTTGGGGTTTTTTAGACATTTGGATTTTGTTGTGGTGTTTTGTTGTTTGGGGTTTTTTTCTTTTTTAGTAAATATCTCTAGTTGTTTCTAGGAATTTCAGTATTTAGTTCTTGCTTGATGCTTAATTTTGATCAACATGATCCACTTTGAACTGCACTGTAGTGTCTTGGCTAGTCTGCAGGTTCAGAAATTAATCTGAAAGTTGACTTGTAGAGAAACAGCTGTTGAAACAATACCCCCAGAATTAGTAAATAATTCCCTTGGTTATATGAGATAATGAAAGTAATGGAGAGTCTATATAGTGAAACTAATTGTTTCTTCAGTATGGTCTTCATAATTCATAGAAATTTCTTCGGGTCTTCCGTTTTGTTGTTGTCTTCTCCGGTATCCATAATTTTTTGCGATTTTCATAACGCGCATTTTAAAAGAGGCACCCAGAAAGGCATAGAGAAGAGGGTTCAGGCAGGTGTGAAACAAAGCTATGCTCTTGGTGACCTGGAGTGCAACGTCTATGGTTTTACTTGCATCACAGTCAGTAATCAACATGTAGATGATATCTATGGCTCGCCAGAACTTAACAATATTGTAAGGTAGCTGGGTAATAATGAAAGTAGCCACTACTGCCAGCAGAACTACGAAAGGTCTAGATTTTTTAGTATTTGCAGATCTAAAGATTGCTCGAGCAGTAGCTGAATAGCAGATCAGCATTACTAGGAAAGGAAGCAGAAATTCCAGGATAATTTCCAGGATTTGAATGGTTGCCTTTAAGAGTGTTTCCATGTTCACTGGAAATACAGGAAGGCATTCATTCCTGTCATTGTGTTTCTTGACTTGATTAAATATCAGTTCAGGGATACTGAGGAAAACGGCAAATACCCAGACACAGATGCAGGTAACACTGCAGTGTTTACCAACTCTTCTGTGAGCCTGGGATTCAGAAGTGGCCCTGTATCTGTCCACACTGATACAGGCCAGGAGCAGCATGCTAGAGCTGAAATTCATGGTGTAGAGAGAAGAAGTGAGCTTGCACATTGAGTTTCCAAGTTCCCATCCCTGCACTGCATTTGCAGCCCAAAAAGGGAGTGTAAGGAGCAAGAGTAAATCAGCAATGGCTAGATGCATGATGTACACATCTGTCTTAGTCTTCGGTTTCTTGCAGTAGGCATAAATTGCGACCACTAATGAATTTCCAGCGACTCCAACAGTGAAAGCCAATGCATAGAACACAGGGAGGAATAATTTCCTGAAATTTCTCACATCGCTTTTTTCACAGAGAAGCTCATATGTATTGTAATCTATAACAGAGTTGAGGTCATCCTCCTCATCCTCAATCCAGTAATCAGTTGAGTTATTCATATCCCAGCCCTTGGCAAAGCTACAAGACACAAAAAAAGGGGGGGGAGAAGGGAACACCAAAGAAATAATACTGGTTTTAAGTTTTAAAATTTATGTTGAAACCTAAACCCCTTACTCAGGGTTGCTTATACCTCTCAAGTTTAAAGAATTTGGATATTGGGAATACGTTTGTAAATAATCAAAGTAGGGCTAGATGGTGATGGAGGCAGAACAGACCATCTCAAATTCTCACATGAAATGGGTAACTGACTGCATCCGTGTGTGCAATGCAAAGTAAAATGGATTCAACTGAAATGCTTTCATTAATATTTGAGATTGCAAGATGCTTGGAGTGCACCTCACTGGTTTCCACATTTCAGTTGAGGAGCCGTCATTGCTCAAACTGCTCTGACTCGGTTATGTTTGACGCTATTCCATTGCAAAATAAATTTGTCTGTACCTTTATAGGGTTGGAATTATACCTTCCTCTCTACAGCCTCTGCAAAGCAAAGGAGTACCAGTTTGAAGGCTGTAAATGCTGTTACAATAGAGTGGATAAGGAATACTAACAGGTTAAAGCTGAGAGGCAAGCAGTAGTATTCTGTGCTTACTATCATAAATTTTGGCAAATTTGGGATATGAGATATAGGGAGACTGTGCTTGCTTGTTTCTCAGGCACAATTACATATGCCCATTACATAAAGCACAGCAGTGGAGTCAGATGCTGAAGAGCAGTCGAACAAGCTTAAGTTAGTCTCTGTCCCACACAGCGAGCCATGCCCACGTGGAATTTCTTACAGAATGAAATTGCTGTGGGTACACTGCGTCGTACAGCTGGAGACTTCTCAGGATGTTATGACAGGAAGGAATCTTACCACATACAAAACTGCCCACAAGTACCCAAACAGCTCAGAAGTTCTGCTGTTTTTCCAAGTACTATCTCATGACAGATTTATTCCATAAACACTAAGACTGTGTTCTAACTGCCAGCTTAGGGTTGAAGTTTGAGTGTTTGTATCTTCAGACTGTGTCTTAAGCAAGTCATGCCCTACAGTATTTTCTTCTTTTCCTGTAACTGTGTTTATTGACTAATTTGCTGAAATTCTTTCTATTGTGAACTACGGTCCTGCAGTGCCCTGTTTTCTTGAAATAAACGGGATTAAGATTTCTTAGCAGTAGGAAAAAATAGCTGAGAATGAAAAACACATCCCCATTTCTCATCTGCAGTGTTTCAGAATTTGAGACCAGTGTTACCAAAAGCAGATTCTTATCTGATATTCTGCCCCAGAGTTTTTTCAAGCTTGGCTTTTTCAAGATTGAAAAAAATCCAAATACCATTTCTGGGTTTTAGACAAGGGTTTAAATGAAGGGTTGCCAAACCTTTATTATAAGCAGTATCTCTTAAAAAAAAACTTTAATGTATTCTGTCCACCAGGAAAAGTAAGTTACTGATTGACCTCATATTCAAAGATGCAAACCAATTAAATAGAAAGAAATTAATAACTTCTATTTTTACTTGATTATTTTTTTTTTTCAGTGAATCTGCTATCTAAATTGTTTAAAAAATGTGTTAGTTAGAAATTAACTATTTGTTTTGGCTTTATCCTTAATGACTTTGTTGGATTATTTTGTTAACATTTCAAAACAGTTCCTGTTAAACTTTAAGCAATGATTACTCTTATTTTTATTCTTGTAATCTGTCATTTACTCTTCTCTAAATGAAGTGTGCAGAATGGAAAGATACAGTAATTCTATTTATTAGTTCCACAAGGGATGTCTATTCTATGCCTAACAAGTTGTGTTAGCAGGATTTTTCGGCAAGGGTAATCTTTTGCAGCTTTACAGTACTTTGAGGAGAGATTCAGACATCAGCAGCAAATGTGTCTTTTTTTAGTAGACGAGAAACTGCTGTAGGGAGAGTTTAATCCGCTTAGCCAAGATTAGGAGAAAATTAAAAGTTAAACTGAAAAGATTTGGATGTGGTCTAAAATGCTTATTACAGAACCCATCTGGGAATGCTTAATCAAATTGGATCACTGGCAAATTTGTTTGAAAGCAAAACAATAAACATTTCAGTGCAAACTTCAGGAAGTCTGTGTATCACAAAGCAGCTTGGCTGTGACAAGGAACATGCTCCGCTGCCTGATACACTTTTGGCTGACCTGAGTTCTTGATGGAAACTAAGTTATCTAAAATGCAACAGTTGATATTCCTCCCTTAAAAACAGTTATGTTTTGGCTAACATACCTATTCATATTTGTCATTCCTGTTAATGTTGTTTCTCAGGTGCACACGTGTGTGTGCCCATTACATAAAGCAGAGCAGTCCCATGGGACTCTGTTGCTGTACAGAATCAAATTGCTGTGGGGACACTGCATCTTACCAGCTGGAGACTTCTTAGGATGTTATGCACAGAAAGGGATCTTATCGCATACAGAGCTGCCCACAAGTACTCAAACAGTTCAGAACGTCGGCTTTGTTTTTCAAGTACTGTTTTCTAGTAGGTATATTAGTAGATATATTAATAGACAGCTTTGCATGTTTTCTTGCAGGATTATTCCAGCCTTCCATTTAGATACAAATTCAGTCTTTCTGTGTGTTTAAACTTGACACAGGATTGTATGAATGCATGTTGAATGAAGTTAATATCCCCAGTTTAAACAGACAGATTTTTTTTTCTTTAATGAATTAAGCAGTATTCTGTTCTTCTACTGAACAAATAAAATTTTAAGACTGGAAATGAGCATTTGCCTTAGTGAAATGATGTCTCCCTGTAAAGCCATCTTAAGAGTAAATCCTAGCTCTTCTCTATATAAATAATATAAATATATCACTTAATATACAGAGCAGTAAATATTAAAACAAAACTAACCTTTTGTCAGCAGACTAGTGGCAGGTACTGCAACTGAGATGTGCTTCAGTGAAATGATCTGAATTGGTCTGACACATTGCATTTTGTCTTAAAGCACCACACCCTCATCTGGAAGTTAGTTGTACTTTCATTTTGACTTGCCAGTTTAAAAAAAAAAATAAAAAATCTTGCTTTCCTGGAAATTTCTTATGTTGAACATATACGTTTCCTACATTCCTCCCTGTTCCAACCAGGATGCCAGTGTTCTTTGGAAGGTCAAGACTCTCTTACTATTTCACAGTTGTTGTTGGTTGTTTTATTCCTGGAAGTCCAAATGTGGGTTGGTTTTTTTTTACGTAGTTAAAAAGCTTTTATGAAATCACACATTTAAAATTTGAAAAGGTGAGAAAGAGGGCGAGGTTTGCCTGGGGCAGAGTTACCTGTAGGGCATCACTATATTCTTTCCTCAGGACACTACTGTGCTTTTGGTGGCTGCCTATATAAGGTTTTAAGGGATCCTTTTAAGTAACTTTTTAGGGGATACAATAGAAAGATGAGTTTGTGGTTTGTAAGAGGTTGCTCTTTCAGTGTGTGATATTGAACAAAACCAGGAAAATGATAGGGAAAAGATGCGAAAGCAAGTGGTAAATTGTCAACCAAAATATAGCAGATAGTACTGCACCCTGGGGGAGAGTTCTCGGAGACTTGAATGTTACCAGTCAGACTCATAATCAAGTTAAGTATTTGACAATATTTCTACAGAAACTGCAAGCCAGGCAGATACTGTAGAAGAAAAATAAAAAGATGCTATTCCATCCATGAGGTTTCTTCCACTTGCAGTGTGCTGTCTGCATTATAGAGAGTCATAACTTTTACAGGAAAGGGAAGATGGAGAAGTTCTGCAGTTCACACACAGACATTAATATTTCTGCACTGAGGCATGGACCTACCTCTGCTAGGAATTCCTAAAATGACTGGGTCTTGCTTAAATTTCCACAATCTCTAGAGCTTGAAGTTGGTCTCGTGTGCAAGAGTACCTTGTGGAGAGTGTCAGGAGCCTTCCATGATCTTCCAGAGCCTTTATTTTGTTTGAATGATCCTGTATCCTGTAGCAGTCTAATGAGTTTCAGTAAATGCAATATTGATGCCAAGCAACACAGAGATTTTGAGCAGACCAGAGGTCAGGTTTTGCTTTTTGGCACACTGACTAAATTAATGCACCTGCCACGGCTGGATGAGCCATCTGTCTTCTGTGCTTCAACTATTTTGGAATGTGTGAAAGGAAAGGTTTTTCAAAATGGGCAGCTAAGAATATAACGGGCAGATGTTTTCCACGTGCTTCTAGCTTCATTTGCATTCACAATGAGAAAGAAAAAAGGGTTGGGAGAGGAATTGGAGTCTAGAGGAAGAGTGCTGCAATATTTGTGCATATTTCTGCAATGGTTTCATCTTAGTATTAACAGCACTTCACTGGTGTTCTTCACAGTGGGAGAGAAGACATTTGGGTTACTTCCAGCATGTCTGCTTCTCTCAAGTCGTGTCGTTGCTTAGAGGCCTGAGCTGTATCTCTTTAAAATAAGTGAATCTCTCAGTTCTGAATGGGCTTTGTCTCAATATGGTACCCAACAAGATAGACTAATCAGGGTAGAACTGAGAAAGCTCCCAGGGGAATATCTCTGTGTGTTGCCTGCAGGAAAGATGGTTGTGTTACAAGTGCCTAAGAGATCCTGTGAGCAGGCTGTAGGAAGGCGGTTCATGTAAATCCTGTGCTGTTTCTTGCAGTACCTCAGCTCCTCATAACTTTGCAGGGTGCAAGCAGGACAGAACCTTCCAGTCAGGGTACAGAAATAATACTGCCATGTAATACTAGATTTCAGTATGGCCCTATAGTCACAGAAATAACAAAAAGTATTTAATAAGTAAAAGTGAATGCAAAATGACAATGGATCTTGTTTAACTAAGAACCGCTTGTGACTGTATAAAAGTGGAATGAAGGTGAGGGAAAAAAACATTCCTACATGTTTTTTAGAGCAGCTGTTCTCACTGGTGCCATCTGAGACTGTGAGCTCTAGCAGCCACATTCAGTGGCAGGATGGTGTAGCCCTTGCTGATGAGCCGCAGAACCCCAGCGTTGTCTCTGTCTTTACTGGTTGTTGCCAGTTTGCTCACAGCTACATTATAATCTTCACCATGCATGAACCAGATGCCCAGTAGTGTTGTCTGGAGAAGATGAGATAAAACTGTGGAATACATTGTGTTAGTGGGTAGAAATCACTGCGGGCTCTTGGGGGGTGTGTGTGTCCCATTTTCTTCATTAGAAGATCCCCATGTTACAACAATCAGTACCACACTGCCATCCACCCTACTCAGTCCAGTTTCATTTGTTCTTGTAGGAGGGTCCAGAACATGTGTTTGTCAGTGCCTTTCTGGGAAGCTGCCAAGTCTGTAATGTCACCACAGACCCCTGATCTTTAGCAGGGAGAGGTAACCCACCGGGCTCACTGGTGTAGCACCCAACATGGCAACAGTCATAGGTATTCTGGGCATTCAAGCAGTAGATTATCCTGCCTTAGTCATCTTAGCTAAAAATTTAAAGACTAGACACTGAAAAATAGATAACTAGATTGCAGGAATTAAGTACTATTGGCTTCTGAAACCAGGCTTATGGCAGCTTCTTCAAGTAAAGGTTGTATTGTCCATGTCTGTGCCACGTTTAGTATTCACCACCAGAAAGAACCTGTGTAAGTTGATTGTGTGAAGGTCAGTAATCTTAAGCATGGTACACCCCCTAATAGCAAAGATCAGGCTTCTAACAGGATTGTCATCAACCTTCTAAGCACATTTTAAAATATAATTGTCCTTGCCTATATGAGTGACCTGAAGAGTTAAAAAATATAATACATTAGTTAAACTTACAGTATTTCCCAATGTAGCAGCATTGTGGTTTAAAAGTTTTGGATAGGTTGTACAGATGTATATATATGAAAAAGCTTATTAAAAAGCTTATCAATGTGTAAATATGCTTAAAACTGACTGTCTAAAATCTCTATTTCTATTTTTTCAATTGTGAGTTTCTGGCAAAACTACTTCTAAATCCTGCCAAAATGACAGGCTTCTCTGACTCTTCCCCCCATCCTCCAGCAGCTTCTTTGTATTCTGTAAGTAATGTAAAAATGCTATTTAGAAACGAGGGATTTATTCCGTCCAGACAGTCTGCATTTCTTCCAAAGCACTGGAGTCTTTCAGAATCTTGCATTAAAACAGAACTTCTTTCTGGCATTTATGGGTCAAAGTTGCGTAAAATTTGTTCTGGGTTTTCAGAACTTCAGACTCTAAGGAGTAGAAAGGCCAGGAATCTGCCTTCCTTTGCTGTGCTCAGATGGGAAAAAGTACATGTGAAATGGAGGTATTCATTTGCCTTCCAGAAACTTGTAGTGACGATTTAGAGCATCTAACCAGATGTCTAGTTCTCAGTGAACTCCTCACAAAGTTCAATATGAAAGCTTCTTCTAATTTTTTTTCATGGTGAATTTGTCTTTTTTTGAAGCAGAGATGTCATTTGAGGATTGTTTATAAAACAGTCTTTGTAGAGATTCCAAAAACTTGAAATATCTTTTGTCGTAAACCTCACTTCAAGAAAAATGTGGTTTAGAAAATACCTCTTGTGCAATTCTTTACCTTCTGTGGAAGAGTCAAACACCTCTTAAGAGTATAGTATTTCTCTTTTCAGGGTAGTACATTGCAAAGCATATGTTGTGTTATTTTGGGGTTGGTCACGCTCTTGTTTCAGTTGCCCAAATGAGCCAACTGTTTGAGAGCTACCTTTTTTGTTTCCCCAAGCTGGTTTATTCCCCCACACCTCAGGTTTTCACTCAGATATTTTAGCTCATTAGCATTGTACAGTTCATGGGCCACAAATACAACCCCACTTTGAAAACAATGGATGAATAGCATATTGCAAAAGAGCAAAGTAAACAGCCAACAGTCTGGCCCTCAAAATAGGCTGTGTTTATCAGAACAAGATAAATGTCTCTCCCACTTCCCAGCCATCACAGTGGCTGTTCTCAGGAGGAAGTTGCTCAGCTCAAAGCCAGGTGGTTGTATTGTCTAGACCAGAGGCTCCCAAAACTTGTGATAACAGCTGCCAGAGAAGTTAAAAAGTCATCTTTGTTTCTGACCTCAAAACAAACCGAGTTGATATGGATCAAATCTTGAATTAATTCTCTGTTAAGCTTGTCTTCTGTGTTGAGATAGCAATAAAAAACTTACTTATTGTTATATACATCAGGTATAATTGTCCCGCATTCTCCCTAGAGTTATTGTCTGTGTGAGACTTTGAAAGGAATGAGAGCATGCTTTGGTACTAAGAAACCTTTAGAGAAAAAGATGGTGAGGATTAAGGCTCTTAAGAAATAAGATGCCATTTTAATTAATGGTAGAATCTTCTTTAGGACTTGTACGTTAAAATGATAGCTTTATGCTACAAAGACATGCCCCAAATAGTGTTATCAATGGCTTGAAATGCTAGCAGATTATTTTCAGGTAATGATTTCCACTCAGATCTTTCTTTGAAGTGCAGACTGAAGTAATTTGCATAAAGGGGGGGGGTGGAACCTTCATTCCATAGAAGTCATGCTGAAGTTAGTAGCAAAGTCATCATGGTAACCCTTTGATAGCCTTATTTGTGTAATTTGTTTTTAATGTGGTTGGCATTTTATTCCTGCATAGATCCTCCAGTCTTTATAGTTTAAAGAAGTTTTACTTTTGAAAAGGCAGGATCTTACCTTTAGGTGTGCTTTTGTATCACACTTATTTGCTTAGCTGTGTTGGAGACAGAAGTAATTAGATTCCATTTCAAGTACCTTCTTGTTCTCTTTTCATAGGAATAGATGGTGGAGCTGGATCCGGGAGGGTTTGGATGTTTGGCTTTTCATTGTTCCCCTCTGCACAAGTCAACGCCCTTTTACATGTTAAGCAATAAGATGTATTTTGTTTCAGTCTGATTACTCAGAGTATAAACACCAAAGTAGATTGCATGCTTTTGCTCCTGTATCACGGAAGGAAGAGAGTAAGATTTATTCGTATGAAACTTCATTTGATTCTACATTGAGATTTTTGTACTGAAAACTGTTTTTGTGTTTGTGACCTTTTTAAGGTGCTGGGAACCCAAATTGCAAAGTTGCAATTGTAATGGGCAAAACCAAAAACTCCTCAGCATCCAGGTAAGGATTCCTATGAGATTCAAAGAGTTACCTAAAACTTGTTTCCTGGAGGAGTCACTGCTTGCAAAAATTTTGTTGAGTGAAATGCCATTAATTGCCTTGATCAGTTGGATGTGCTCGTGAATTACAGGGGAGTTTTAGACCTGTGCACGTGTCTACTTAGAGAAAAATGTTGCTGCCCAAGCTCCTCTTTGGCTGTCAGCTGCCGATGACTGAAGCCTCCCAACCTTTCCAGTGTCACCAGCTTGCATCCGCGTGCTTCCCCCCCCCTCCACTGCACTAGCTCTAGTGTTGGTGCAGCTGTGGGATGAATTGAGCAGGAAATTTTGGGGGGTTCACTAACTTTATCTTGGTCACATTAGTTTTAGTCTGCATCAGTTGTTGAATCAACAACTATCTCTGGCTTCCAATTTATTTCATAAGTATAGTATATACTTACTTCTTATAAGAGTAATAATCGCGTGCTTAAATGCTAATAAAAACAAAACTTTTCACAGCGTCCCTGAAGAGAATGAGTACAAGTGGCACAACAGAGACCTGAAGACATCCACTAAGTTTTTCACAAAGTTATCTGTAGGTGTAGAAAGTTAAGTTTGAAACATGAGATGTTTGTTATGTGGAGTTGTGTGAGCAGAAAGCATTGCACATCTTTAATCAGACCTACTCATTCCATTCCTATATGTGTAAATATCATATTTGCCTCTTCTTGTTTAAAATAAATATATTGTTTAACTCTTATTACCAAACTAAAATTGCCTTTTACAAAAACTTACCCAAGTGATGAATAAAATGCTTCGTGACTGATTGCGTTAAAATCACACAGCTTGTAATACAAAAGAATTGGAACATTTATATCTCTAAGTTGGATTTTAGCCCAAATTCCACTGATTATCTTAAGTTTTTAGATTTGGCTAGGTTCCATTGAGAAGTAAACAGTAACTTGCTTGCAGCGTACAGGATGGTTTGTCCAACGGCTCTGCAGACAGTGGCATCTGTTGAGCTCTTCGAAGCTGAGCAGAAGTTCATGCTAGGATTACGTGATACTGCGCTTGCTAGAACTGGAGACTGAATTCAGGGGTGTCACCTCCAGTTCTGTGTGACTGCTAGCTGACCTTAAATATTCAGAAGGAATTTAAACATGGGGATTCTTTTCCTAAACTATAGGCAAGCCAAGATTATGATGGTGATAAACATGTTTTGAGAACACAAAATGCCAGAGGGGGAGGAAATGGAATGGGTGATACAGAAATCCTTGCACACAAGTGACAGAAGTAGTAGTTTTTCAGTCATGGTGCCTTAAATGCTAGTAGTACATTTTTACTTGTTGACTAGTGCTTCAAGGAGTGTCGAAGGATGCACACCACGCTGCATGCATGCAGGATGGCTGCAATCGGTATAGGTAAATCTCAACATTGGCTTTACGCGAATGCTATATTGAGGATAGAAGATTAAAAAAAATGGAGGGAGGGGACAGAAGGGAAGCTCAAAGTTAATTGTAACTTGTGCATTATGTTTTGATCAGGTACAAGCAGCACAGTATGATTATTGTTCCCATGGACACTCCAGGGCTGAAGTTGATAAGACCTCTCTCCGTGTTTGGTTACCTGGGTAGGTGATCATATTTATCACCTATATATATATTAATTTCTTAGGAGTCTCAGAAGCTGCATTAATACTAATAAATATAATATATGAAATAAATTGGTAAAATGTATATACAGAAAAAGGATTAGAAATTGAAGGCCTGTATTTTTATCATCCTTCATGTTACCCTGCTGTTGTGTTTTCTCTATCCCTGTAGATGAGATCCATGGAGGACATTTTGAGATACACTTTAATGATGTGCGAGTACCTGTCTCCAATATAATACTGGGTGAGTTTCTGTATTAATTCCTTTTTAATACATACAGCAATGAACCAAGTTTTATGAACCAGTGGTTTATTTTATGAGTCACCATGTTATTGTAAACAGCTATGGTCAGTTGAGCCAGGGGCTCAAACACATGTAAGAGGGAGCCCACTCTTCCTTTAGCAGTCTAAGTAAGATTAGTGATGTTTAAATTACATTAGGTAAATCAAACCCTCTCAGAAACCATCTGAGAGTGTGCTTTGTGCTGTAAGCATTATTAAGAGTGTGTCAATGTAGATCTAGTTGGAATACACAAGCAACAGGTCTGCAAAATAAACTTTTAAGCAGCTTGCTTCTAGTTCTGGTACTACGAGGCCACTTCTGCTTAGAGCCATGGGTCATTTTAAGAGGGAATCAAGGAGTCTGCACGTGCCTGTTTTTCTTTCCAAACAGGTGAGGGCAGGGGCTTCGAGATAGCTCAAGGTCGGCTTGGGCCAGGCCGTATTCATCACTGCATGAGATCCCTTGGTGCCGCTGAAACCGCTTTACAGATTATGTGCCAGCGCGCAGCACAGAGAGAGACTTTTGGGAAGAAACTGTATCACCACGTAAGCATGTTCCCTCTTTGTCTCAATTCACGTGCCCCAGACATCACCCCTTGTTTTGCCCGCACAGAACCTTGTGACTCTAATAATGGATGCAGTAATAGGTGTACCCTAGCCTTGAATTCCTACTCATGATGCCTTGGGTGGCAAGGGAAAAAATCCCATTGCGAGGCTCCCATTTTTCACTATAACCTACAGGATTATTTTTTTCCTTGCAAAGAATTGGATATCCTTTGCTGTATTTGAATACAGATTTTGTCACCATGATTATTTTTTTCTCTGCTTTCACTGATGAGTTTAGAAAGGTATTTTTTCAGGCATACAGTTTATGTTTCTGTAGTTACAATCTGAGTTCACCATTTTTGTGTATCAGATTTGTCACCTAGACATTTCTGTTCATGATTACTGGAGACACTCAAAGGTCTAAATTTAACTAAAAGATTTTACTTCTCTGATCAGTTAGTACTTACTTGTGAAAGTACAGACCAAACCAAGGCCATATTGGGATTTTTGGTTTTACCTTGCTCTGGAATTGAAATACTGTTTTGTGAGAGAGAGCTTGCTAGAATAATAAAAAGATGACAGTCTACTTTTTATAGGAACCATCAGCACACATTTCAAGTGTTCCTCACTCTTATCCAAGAGATAGGATGACTTTATTGGAAAAAACAAGTAAAAGCAATGGAAAGAGGAAACTGAGTTAGTGTCTGGCACAGGGTATAGAAAATTGTTTGTACAGATCCAGAGGGAATAATCTTACATATCCATTTTCCAGTCACGTCATTGCCAAACTTCCATTCACGACCACAACCTAGAACTAGTTAAGAGTTGGATAAGGCGTACTCTATTTCTCAGAAGCTCGTTCAAGTAAAACTGACATTTGATGAAGCCACAGGCAAGACCTGGGGAACAGCTGCATAGCCAGCCTAGCTTCTTCGCAGCTCAGGGATAGCTAAGGAAGAGGTGAGGCTGTTGGCTGCCTTAGGTAACAGGCTGACCATCATCACCCCCCACATGGCAGTTAGTTACACCCCCGGGAGCTGTTGGCAGAAGCAGTGTGTCTGAACACCTCCACCCAAGTTCAGACCACCTTTGCTGGCATAAGCTGAGCCGAGCTCCCAGACTTTGCACTGAAGCGAGTGCTGCATGTTTGCTCATGCCCCCTGCGGCTGCCAAGGCTACAACATCCACTTTCCAGGCAGGAGTGTGTGCCCGAGGCCAGCTCATGCTCCAAATGGCTTTTGCACTGACAAGCATCACATGAACATTGTTTTTTTCTACTGTGGTATGTTGGCTGCAGAGGGGAGTTAGCTAAGAGGAGCAGGGAAGGGCTGCCAAGACTGTAACTTCGTTTGGATCAAGAGAGCTACTAATTTATCATCAATGTGAACAGGGAGATGCAGCAGGCACCACAGGCAAGCAGCTGCAGGGTGTGCGTAACACACCACCACCAGGAATTCAAGAAAAACAGAACCGATCCTTCTCCTCTTTCACCCCCTGCTCCAGCTTTTATATACTGGGGCATGTTACACAGAGAGAAGGTTGAGAGCCCCAGTAGCAGGTAAAGGAAAGCAGGAAGTACAACATAGGCTTTGAAGGGCTTCAGGAAAATGGCTAGCAGGCAGTGGGTCTGACCAGGAAATGAGAGTGTGCCAGAACCAGGAGTTTTTTCCCCTTTTCCTGTCAGGAAAAGAACTCCTCCATCTTTAGTATTTCTGTTAGTCAAGTGTTTGCACTTGTTTTTTCCTCATATTAGATTACATGCATCAGACTAGCTTTAATTTGCACAAGAGGGTCTCCAAATGAACATGCACATGCTGAGAAAAAGGGGCACCTTCCTTAGGGCAGGTTTACCCAGACACACTATGCAGCATTAACTCACTTTTCTCCTTGGTGGCTTTGGTTTCTGCAGGAAGTTGTTGCCCACTGGATCGCTGAATGCCGCCTTAGCATAGAACAGGCTCGACTGCTTACACTAAAAACAGCCAGCAAGATCGACATGTCAGGCAATAGAAAAGCAAGAAAAGAGGTAAATTTTTCTTTGCCGGCTTTAGGTTAAGACTTGGAGGTGCAATATCTGTGCATTCAACTGGTTGAAATATAAGCTAAAATGTATTGCTAAAAGTTATCCTTTTAATTGCTACAAGTTATCCTTTTAATCACTTTTAATCACTTCATGTTGGAAATAAATGGCCTTAAAATGTGCTTTTGGTTGTCATGAGATTGGGAAGTGTTCTTAGTAAAAGCTTTGAGATCAATCTAATAAAGTATTTAAAAATTAAAGTTGTTCAAATATTGCTCATTTGTCTCAACACAATGAGATGGTTTTAGGCGATCATCTCTCCTGGAAACAGTTTTACCTTACCCAGGGAACAGGAACAGCAGAGCACAATCCAATCCAAAGCAGAAGGAATGTACTTTGAGATACCAGCCTTCAGTGGAACTCTTAGATAAATATTTTCAGTTCCTTATGAAACTACTCCTGGTAATGCAAGTTCTCTTCTAACTACAGGTAGCCATGACCAAAGTGGTTGTCCCTCGAGCTGTGCTGAAAGTGATTGACTGCGCCATCCAAGTGTGTGGTGGAGCTGGAGTTTCCCAGGATTTCCCTTTGGCTTCTATGTGAGTAAAGAGAGACTTAGCGGTAGATTTTAAGTGTTCTTTTCAAGATAATTTTACACCAGTACATGCTGTTTCACCTCAGGTAGCCCAAAATAATGGCCTATATGCCTTTAAGCTATAAAATTTAAAACAATTGCTTTTACAATTCAATTCCAATGCAATTGCATTGCTTTACCATTACAAAATAATAATAATAAAAAAAAAGCAAGCACTGGCACTGGACCCAAAATAGTTCTTATCAGTAGCACAGAGAATGTGTTTCTAAAGCTCAATCTTATCCCTTATGGCCTTGGGGAGAAGCAACCCTTCTGAATTTCCAGCCCACACATCTCAATCCTGTCAGGATGATTTTGCTGCAGTATCTGCCCTGTGACAGCTCTTTGAAAAGAGACTGTTGTTAAAAGGACAACTATAGCAAAAATAGTGCAGAAAACTGTGGTCAGACTGGCTTGCTGCTGTGGCAGGATTGGAAATCTCCCCCTAATCCAGCTCTTCTGACATAGGTTTGCTCTTATACGGACCTTGCGCCTGGCAGACGGGCCCGATGAAGTTCATCTCTCAACAATTGCAAGGTGGGAACTGCTTGACCAGTCAAAGAAGCTAACTGCAAAAATCTAATGTCAGCATAAAGCCATCTCAAATGGATGGAAGATTTAGGAAAAATTTTGCTCAGTGCAATAATGTTTAAGGTAAAACTGGATCAATACAAAAACCTGATTCTAGCTTGAAGCAATACATATTCTCTCAACTTTTACTTGTAATTATACTTAATCAGAGGCTTGCTTTTAAAAATTTTCAGAATGCCAAGTAAATACCAGAATTTGTCTGGGTTCTTTATAACACTAAATAAAATCTATTTTCTAACAGGCCTAAAGCGCTTCATTTGTTCTGAGCCACAGCCCTCTTTATCCTTTTATTGTAGGCAAAGCAGTTTTGCCTCAGCTGTTTCACCCAATTTAGTCCACTGCAAGCTAGGATAAACTTTTAATTATTGGTTAAATGACAATTAAACACTTAAGGTAATGCCTCTCTTATCCCTTTCCAAAGCTCAGCTGCATCCAACCCTCTCTCCTCCCCAGTTCCTGCTGTCAGCTGCCTGCCTTTTCACTAACACTACCCTCAGTCCTTCCCTCACCTCCCCTCAAGTGAGGCTGAGGGCAGTGTAGCAGTTCACCTGCTACTCCTTGCTTCTGACTCCTCTACTCTGTTTCTCCAGATGAATTTCCTCAGATTTTTCCTTATAGGTTATAGGTCTTCCCTTGCATCTTTCCTTCTCTGTCTCCTTTTGTGCATCCTCACAAGCCTCCTCCTGGCCTCAGCTGCTCCCACCCTTTCTTAAATATGTCTAAGCATAGAGGTTGCACCTTCCCTTCTGAAGAGCTGTTTTGACTGGAATCAGCTGTGACTGACACAGGGCAGTTCCTGGCCCCCTCTGCTACCAAAACAAGCTCTGCTGCTTATGCCCAATACACCTTTGTGAAGTTCTCAAAGGTCAGAGCTCCTCAGCTCTACTTCTGTAACAATCCTCTTTGACATTAGTTACTTACAAGAGAAGTTGTTCATACAGTAACAGAACCAGGCAGCTCACAGCATACTGTGCCAGGGGTAGTTCTGCTTCCTATAAAGTTAGAACAATCACTGTTCACCTCATATAGGGTTGATCAACAGTTAACTTAAGGATATAAGTGTTTACTTTTTGCATGAACAAACAAACCACCTTAGCATAGCCCTGTTTGGTTCAGGCCTCAGGATGAGCCCACAGCCGAGCCTTCACCTGAAGGACATCCCAGCAAAGGCTGCTCCAATCAGTCAGGGTGGTACAGTTTCAGAGTTCCTAGAGCTGGAAGCTTTCCACAGATAAGTTTCTTACCGTGTATCAATTTATTATGCTTAAAACTGAGATTATCATCCCTCTTGAGAAAGCAATAATTATTGTTTAATATTTCCATCCATCTTAGTTTCCTCTTGCTCCCCTGCCAAGAATGTTTCCTAGGAAGTTGAGAATGTCAGCAAGTCAGCAGCCAAAGTGCATTTCAAACACAACACAACCTGCACTGTACCACTGCCTGTGGTTTAAGAGTTCTGCTCCAGGCTGTCAAAAGCTGCACAACATGTTCTTCAAGCAAGAAAGCCCAGGAACCCTATTTAGCCACACTCAAATTAAGGTCTCTGACCGCCCTCATTTCCCACACCTTCAAAGAACAGCTACATAGGAACACCACCTTTATCTCATTAACAAGGCTCTTAATTCCCTTTATTTTAAAATTTTATGTACATATGAATGATCTGTATAATGTACACTCAATATAGAAAGTTTTTATATACTGGATAATGTATAGAACATTTCACAATTACACTAATTTCTTACATAACATGTCAACTTTAAGGGTTTTTTTTTTGCTGAAGCTTTGTCAATTTGGTCAAGCCAGTTATACATACGAATGTCTAATGCAGTTTGATGTCAGGAAAAGATAATGTTAATGATTAAGGACATCAGTGAACTGGTGTAGGGACAAACCCTTTGCAAGTCATGTTCAATGGGAGTGATCACATCAGACTGGGAAAAGAAGGGATGCCCTTTCAAGGGGGGGTGGTGAGGTCCAAGTGATTTTAGCCCAATTCCTCTAGACTGTAGCTCAACTCCAGTCATGCTAATTCACAAAATATAAAAGCTAGGAAAGTTTGATTCACAGTCTTGTAAACAAATATAAAGGAACAAAATGTGCTTACGTACAACAAGAAAAAATTCTTGTGTACCCATTTCAGCTGATCCACAGAGTGCTTTCTTGTGTTACAGTGTGATAGTTAGAATCACTGACTTTTTCCTAAAAAAAAAAAAAAAACACCAAAAAAAAGTCATAGAAAAAGGAATAACACTGTCATTAAACATTGGAAAGGCAGTAAGTTCACTTCAATGTGTTGGAGGAAAGTGCTGTTCCTCGTCACTGGCCAGTCTGCCTTTCTGTCTCTTTCACAAGAGTTTCCAGTCCTTAGCTGACATCTCCCACTTCGTTGTCTACCGGGGGTGGTACGTTGGGCATTACAGATGATGTCGTCCCTGCAGTAAGGTAACCAGCAACTCCAGGGCCTTTCAGGAAGAAAAAAAATATTGGCAGTTAGTTTTGATTCTAAAGAGCGATTGAACAGCTTTATTCCCTCTGGTAACACTCAAATACATCATTCGAAATCAACCAGACACCTTAACCAAGAACACTTAAGAGTTTTCGTTTTGATTCTTTGGACTCTAGGAACACTAGGAATTAAGGCATCTTAGTCCACTAAGTGGAGTTGCTTGTGGAGACCAGTCTCAGACTTGCTCAGCATTTTTTATTCTGATGTGACAAGTTACAAAAGAACCCCAACCACCAGCATTATCCATCTCACCTTCCACCATGGAAGCAGCAGCAAGCAGAGGAAGGCCACCCCCTCTTAAGGAAAGGACCTGCTGCTGAAGTAAAGTGAGTTCAGGCATGTGTTCCACTACTGGGCTCCACGTTTATGCTTTCAGTGTCACAAAGGTTTTCCCAGCTGCATATTTAAAGGAAACTTGACAGGCTGCCATGCCACATGGACAAGGCAGAACTGCCTTACGCTTGTCTAGGCAGCTCTTTGTGCCTTCAGTTAGAAAAAGTAACAGCATTCTGGCAATACACAAGCTCTATATCAGAGATAGAGAACTCCTTACCATTAATAAATCTCTCTGTGGCTTACTATAGGGGCGGTCAGTTTTGCACTGCCTGGAGTTTAAATTTAATCATACAGAAGCTTTCAACAAATTCAATAAAACTTCATGTTGCAGCATGAGGTGATTCAACAGCAACTCTCTTCAGATTAATGACTGCAGAAAAGTGCAAACCCTCAATATCTTCCTGCATCAATACAGCGATCAACTTGGTATCAGACATTCAGCCTACACTGCTAATCTTCAGCATGGTAAGTTCTGTTGGATCCTTGACTCTCCCCCCCTTAAGACATCCTCACTAATTTCTCCTAAATTTACTGTCCCTTCATGCCCCACACTCCCCTTTCTCACACTACAGCCTGGAACCAGAACATCAGGGTACTGTTTGTCTCCTTGCAAACAGCCCTACACCACTGCCGCAAGCAGGAGAGCAAAGCAGCGCCTTTGGTAAAAAAGAGCTGCCTGGCTTCAGAAGGGGATTTCTTTTTGCCAGGCCATCAGTGGCACCTGCCAAGAACCAGACACACATTTACATGTCCTAGTGCAAAAATTCCACTAGTTCTCTTGTCCCTCAACCTTTTCCATGATGGAGGATTCCTAAGACACTTCAGAAGTTTAGTTCATCTGTAGTACCAGCAGTAGTATCAGCCAATGCAGTTAGTTTTCTGCTGCCGTGTGCTTGAAGGCAGCAAGTTTAATCTGCGTTTTTGCAGTTTGGGACCACACATTTGTTACAGTTCTATGACATGCATCTGTTACTGGGAATGCAGCAAGTGCAGCATGCATTTTGCAAGATGGTATCTACCTGCTTTAGAGAGCTACACAGAAGTTAGCAAGCTGCCTGGCAGAGCAGATCTAAAGCCCACTTCTCAGGTGAAGGGGACTGCTGCCAGTTAGGAGGGAAGGAGAAGAGACACCTGAGGGAAGAGAAATAAGCAAGGGAAGTTTCAAGGGAAGTGCAAACAGCAAAGCAATTCGAAGCAAGAGATAGATAAGGCAGAATACAAGATAAGGCAGGTTAAAAACAAAGCTTGTAGTTTGGTGTCCATCTATACTTTGCATTTGTACAGCATCTTCATTCTACATTTGCAAGCACTTAAACATCAGGCAATTTAAATGCAGCACAGGCCTTAAGGCAATTGGATAGCTGTTTTGCCCCCTTACCACATCTGCTAGAGCTTCAGTTCTTAGCCAGCAATCATCCAGCTTTTAGTTCCTATTTCTAATTTATAGTATATTATAGTACCAAGGAAGTTTGGTATCAGCTGAATCAAGTGTTCAAGTGTTCTTTGTTAAAGTGACATTAAATGGTGCAATAAACAGGAAACTGTTCAGAGCTAAAGCAGAACGCATCAAGTGTTGCAGTATACCTACTCTCAAAATATTAGACATCTGCTTCTAGAATGTCTAATTCCTGACTTGAAAGGCTCTTGCTTCACTTTCTCAAAATACATGCTAGTATCTTGCAAGAAAAACTTTCCTGTCTATATGGCCGTCTGATTTATACGTCATTAATTCAGTTATGCTCAAAAGCTTTACCAAGTTTCCTATATTGGGTTAGATGAGCAAGTTCCATGCAGCACACGGAAGTGTTCATACTGACTTGTCACAAAGAACTTTAAAATCTTACCTGGGAGGCTAAATTTTTAAGACCAAATGATTGTTTATTTGATGGCTATTGAGGGGTCAGAAGTTTGCATCATGTGTTGCTTTAGGCAAAGTTTGCTACAATGTCATTACATGAAATATTTTCAGATACAGCAAGTAATCTGTGAGAGCGAAGCTTTGGACTGTGATACAGCAGAATGCGGTCATTAAAGATGTGTCTATCAAGTGCTGCATGTGGGTGGTGGAAGAACCAGAATTTTATTTGCTATGATGTAACTCTTCTAGGATTGTGTCCACAACATGCCATTACCAGCAAGGAAGTTCACATTAGTTGCTGTCCTTTTGAGTGCACGCAGCATGCATAGCTAGAATGCTCCTCTACACAGCTAGTTGGACTGAGGTAGCACCACTGAGGTGCCATTTCAGTCTTGGTGGCACCAAGAAGAGACTCACCCAGGGCACACCACAGCTGCGTTCAAGTATATGCCACAAGCTCCAAGTACAGGCACGAAGCCATTCCCAGCAGAGAAGGGCCCTGCCAGTGCACCGAGTCTGACTGGAATGTGGCCTCACACTCCGAGCTATTAACATTCAAACTGTTCCAATATTAAGCTACATGCCTAACACTAAAGCAGCATAATTCACATGACAATTAATACAGACAGTCTACATGATTTTGAAGAAAGTTTACCCCCTCCCCCAACCTTGGAAAACAATCTGTTCTAGAACTAAAGTAGACTGATCCTGAGAAATCATGGAAAGTTACTGTCAGTCATTAATTCTGATTACCTCTCTGCTTTATCACTACAGGATACTTGCAAGACTTGCCGGCGTCCAGATTCCATTGCTGTAATATTTTAGAAGTAGGTATAGCAAAGACTATCCAGAGACATACACTCTCAGCAAAAGCCAAACTTTCATGGTTAAGTGTTTCAACAACTTACTGTACTTTTACAGCATTGAATGTTCAGACCACATGATGGCACTAGATCCTGAGGATAAACACTATCTCCAGCATCAAGTCTGACAATTAAGTAACAGTTCAGTATGATTCAGGACATAAATAGGGTTGCTAACCTGTGAGGTATCCTGCTGTTTGTGTCTCAGAAATGAACAAGTCATGTTTCTGATCCTTGAAGGCACTCCACACAGAAGAACGAGACAGAATTTCATTTACCTACAGTATTTAAAGAGATTAATACAGTGAGCAAGTAACATTTGTCATGTTCTGGGGGAACAAACTCATTTTCTAGACCCAAACCATTCTGAAGGGATTACCAAATAGCATGGCCATAGGTTAGGCTGCAATACGGAATCACACATTTCCAAGGAGACTGTAGCAACTTGCGTTTCTGTTTGAATTGTGCAGCTGAACACAACGCAGAAGGCTCATAAAGAAAAGTCATTTAGCAGCTTGACTTTCTTCCTCAGTCTCCAACAAGGAAAAGCAACCCTGCAAGAAGCCACTCGCCATGCGTCTAGAGCTTAGGTAGAACAAGACTTTTCCTGTACTATAGCAAGATAGGGCCAACTTGGAGGGAAGACCAATACCGTGTTTCCCTCCCTTTGAGAAAGTTTTCAACACAAGGGTAAGAGAAACACACCAAGAACTAGCACAGTTACTGGGACAAATTTTACCAACGTGAATATACATCCCTAACACTACTACAGTTGTCTACAACAGTATTTATTCCAGGAAACAAAAAAAGCATTTACATCTATAACAGACATTCCGAAAAATTGTCATTAGAAGCCCACTAGCTTACAGAACATTTCTGCACTAGGGATTTGTCTGTCTTTAGTGCTTTTCACATGCATTAAACCAATGACTTCTCCAGAAGAAAGAGATTGAGATGTTCCAACCCATAATGACTTTGTAGTTACAGGATGTTAACGTTTTAGGTGGAATGATGCATGTGACAGCCATAAGATCAAACAAGGGATGTTCAGAGTTTGATATTCTAAGTGTACAAAGCCCACAGTTAAGTCAGTACTTACCTGTTCTCCATACTGCAGGCTGCGAGACATGGATTTCAGAGTTTTAACAATCTGAGCTTTTGTTGCAGATGGGCTCTCCAAGTTCTCAAGACCAATACCTTCAAGCAGCTTTAGAAGGTAAGGGACCAAATCTGCTTTCAAAGCCTGCAAACACACCCAAATAAGTTGTCTTAACATGGACTCAGAAGTTCCATACAGATGTTTTACATTACTAGGATAGTGTGAACCAAAAGCACCAACGGCTATTACTAAGTATGTTTAGTCAATGTTTCCCAAGTTCTATGAATACATTCAAAAGCAAAGACACTGTCCAGCAGTTCTGCTCTAAGTGTAAACTCAGTTGAATTAGCTGGCATTCCGATGTTATGCCTTCTCGGCAGACAAAAGCCAACACTATCCTATGCATTAAGCTTCAATGCTCAGGTAACATCCTCGAACAGATCTGCATTTCGGATAAAGGACTGACTTCTGACTGCCCCAACATGAAAAGCACATTAGTTAGATGGCTTCTGGGAAGCCTCCTAGACACTTAAGTTGAACAGTGTCTGTGTTCTTATGAACAGTTTAGATACCCAAATATATCACATTTTTACAGTCTGAGAACATATTACTTACCTGGGCTACTAAGTCATTTTGTTCCTTCTGAAACATTCGATTAAGTGCTTCACAGGCTACACCAACTATATCCGATCTCTTTTTCATTCCATTCATGAGAGGGCTTATGGTCTCTAGTGATGCCATCGCTCGAACACAAAGCTATAGAGAGACAGAAACATCCAGATTACTTTAGTTTATGCTAAGTTTGACAGTTACGGCAGACGTGGTCAGCCAAGACCATAAGTTTCTCAGTGTCTTTAATCTACCGATTCCCCATTAATTAGCTATAAGTCCCTGTTCATCTGATACACACTATTTATAATTAGAATAACGCCCTTCTAGGAATACTACTAAACACCACAACTCCAGTTATGTTTTTTTCTCTCCTTGAGCACTTAAATGATTCAGTACCTCATTGTCAGACAATATGTGCATGACACGGATGGCACTTTTAGGAATGGCATTGTTCTTGTGATTCATAGCTTGGATTATCTTGTGAAGATGACCAAGCGGAGGGACTTGATCAGCTAGCTGAGGCTGGGCACTGAACAGGCACACAGTTGCTGTGGTAATGGTTTCTAAAGTTTCCCCCTGCAGAAAACCAAAAACCAACAGAAAATATAACTCAGTAAAGCCTTATGTATCACCATAATAACAACATTTCTCACTTACTCGGCATTATAGGTTTTTTTTTCCTTAATGCTTTAATCATGTCACTTTGCTTTGAAATCATTTAAACAAGAAGTTTAGAAGAATGTGATCAGCTCCAACAGCGGCTGATATTCACTAGTTTCATGAACACAGATCCCACAGAAGTTTAAGCTCTGTTTCCAGTATCTAGAGAAGCCAGTGTCTGGCTGCAGCCTCTCTGCGCACAGCACCACACGTGCTGACTTGCTCAGTGGAAGCATGATAGTGATAGCATGGATGTTCAGGCTGACCACCTGAATGCCTTAACAGGTTCTGCAGTCTGCGCAGCAGCACTCACCACACTTGCTGTGTTCTGCATGCCTCTACAAACTGCTATCACATCTTTGTTACAAAGATGTCTGGTTTATTCAATGCGCAAGTTAGATGCCTCCCTGCAAATCTAACCCAGAATCTGTCTGAACACTTTAAAATTCAGTTTTCAGTAGTATCGTTAAGTTACTGACTTGAATGTTGTTCTCATTCGAACTGTAAGACATTAGTTCTACTGCATTACACAAATCTTTATGTGCAGCCTTGTACAGGTCACATAATTTACACCAGAGTGGGAAGTTAGCGTTGCAGAAGGACACTAGAATTGTCAAGAGCTGAAAATTTTTAGGCAGTGTAGAACAAGTGCCATTTTCTTAGGCTGGTCAATCATGGAATAATTAAAGACACTTCATTTGTTAAGCCTCATCTCTACCACAAAATAAGCCTTTAAGACTTACTGAAGCTAGTTCCATGGCTTCAGGGACTTTAAAACCACTGACTCATGTTCAGAAGTTGCCTAAATATATTTACATGCTTTTACAGAGAGTCAGAAAGCAGGCAAAAAATCATTCACATTGGGAAGATAGTGCAAAAATTTATGCTAATCAGATACTAAAAGACTAGTAGCTTAAGACTGCTAAGCAAATTCAAAGAGCAGAATCAGAAAAATCATCTTACATGGGGGTTATTTTTCTCCAGTAGTTCAGTAAACTTTTCCAACAGTGCAATGAGAAATTCTCTTGGTTTCCGTAAAACCCAGGCCGGCTGGGCAATAAAAATCCTTAGGAAGACTCCCCCCACTGAAAGTTCGCCTTCTGCCTCACCATACACCACAGCAAAGTCTTCAGGCAGCTGTTGAATTGTAAAGTAGAAGGAGTTATTGGCAAGGGTATTTTTGAGAGCTGTAATTGTTTCTCTAACATCATGACTTGAAGTAATAAGGGTCACTGAACTAACTGTATTCTCCAAAACAGCTATGCTAGATCGAACACTTCATCTCAAAGAAACATAAGGTAAGAAGTGAGAGTAGAAAGAACATCGCAGGCCGTACTATTACAGTGGACTTTTCTTTCAGACAACATAAGTAACTGAGTCTACAACTATACTAGTGGTAAACACTAGTTGAGGAGAAGCACCAGCACCAAGGCTGATAAAATAACCCTTTCCTTTCTTTCTTGTGCACATCAGGGGAAGGTTTCTCACTATCAACCTAGGGAAGTTTCCAGTTCACACCTGCATCAAAATAGCCATCCTGCATGTATTTACAAGTTGTTTTAATGTTGAACTAGACACCACTGTTGGGAAGAAGTCATGCCTGGCCTTTCACAGATATTGTGAAATACTACAAAGTGAAACATCTCACTGATTGACCTGGTGCGATGGAATGGCTCAGGACAGTAATTTTTGAGACTCAGTGGCTTACTAACATTCCTCAACATTTACCAAGAACAACTTTGCTACAGCTATGTAATAAGTGACATGACTTCTTCCAGCAAACTGGTATTCTCCTTTGTTGCTGACTTTTGATAATTTTTAGAATGACCTGCACTATCAGACAATTCAGCAAAACCACTGTCAATAATTGAGTGTCTGATTTCAAGGTACAAGAAGTACCAAAAGCATCAATTCAACATTAAAACAGTTATGTTAGCACAGCAGTGAGTTCCTGTTGGTACTTAGAGAGCAAAGCCTGTCAGAGTTACATCCATGCTTATATTATCAGCTGGCTTATAGCCTCCCTGGACACACTCAAAGCAGAAACAGTATACTTTTACCTTCCAGTTAGTGTCAGGGTTGTCCCTCTGAAGTTTAAAGTGCCTTTAAAAAGAAAGTAAGTTTTAACAAGCAGCAAAAGAAGCAGTTGTCTTCCCTACTTGACACCTCAGTCTCCCTCCATCATTGTGAAGTAGCTCCAGTTTCTAAACCCTATTTTCTTCTCATTGTAACCCCCTCCCAAATCATATAGCACCTGGATTGTGCAAAAACCACACTTACGTCACCGAGCAACTGGTACAATATTCAAACATTGATCAAGTTTCTTTTCACTGAAATGTAGCTTACAAGGATTCTACCTTTTACAGGCAGAGCTGTCTGACAGTTTTTCTATAGCAACTCTGGTTTACTGCCACTAAAAGAGTGTTTCGGTTAAAGAAATACTTAGCCAGTAAGTCTCCACATACTCAAGCATCATTTCTCGAACTGTTGTTGATACTCTCTCCCTGGAGTTGTCATTCCAAATTAACTCAGGATTTTCATGAGTTCCCTCAAAGATATGAACAGCAGCTTCAGGGTTGTCTCTCATGGCATCCATGAAGACTCCAGGTAAAAATTTCATTAGTGTAATTCTAACCTAGAAAGGATGAACAGAATTGACATTTAGTACACCATAAGACAAACTGACAGGCAAAAAAGAGAACTCCACGAAGTCCAATTATTTGTAGTGCTATAATGCCAACTGCTAGAACACCACCACAAAATAAAATAGTGCTATCATTTTAAATAGCAATAGCCAATAACAGGTCTGAAAGGTCTGAAATCTAGGTATCTAATGGTAAAGGCATTACAAATGGAAACCAAACTGTTAGAATAAATACAACTGCTTCTAGAAGTCTGCTCACAGATTAAAAGTTAACTATTTTGAAAAAGCCAGATTGCTCTTCACACAAATGTTTTGGTCACAAAAGAGGGGTTTTTTTGTTCCATCTTTAGAGAGAAGCAGGTAATATCAAGATAGGAGTTCCAACAAGAGCTGTTAAGATTCTTACCTTTGGACCCACCAGCTTATCTGCAGTCATTTTGGCAAAGAGCTCTGCTGTTTGGGCTCGGACCTGTGGATGAGTTGAGTTGCAAAACATATCTAGTAAGTAGATTAAAGCACCTGTACAAAGAGATAGGAAAACATTCACGTTTTTATCTGGTCACAAGTAGTGTGGTCACAAGTAAATTCACCAATTCCACATTGATTGTTTTAAAGGGAAGAGTAAGATTTGGCCATTGTATTTACTTTAAATCCAGTGTTGCAGAAACATTTGCTTTCAATATAGTACTGTACCTTTTGCCATCGCCTCTTTAATTATTTTTGTGCTGGATGTCAAAGCATACAGAGTTTCAAGGACTAGTTGCCGACCTGCCAAAATAAAACATATTAAGAACTTTGTGCCATATAGACTATTAACTAATCAAAGATGAACTAAACTGATCTTAACAGAAAGCTGCATCAAGACTGCAATAAAACTTATGACAATTGCAAGCTTAGGGATTTTTGGCTAAATACAGTTAGCTAAGGAATGTCAAATCAATCATACATTTTTAATACAGCATAACTTCTTAATTAGATGTTTACCACCTAAATTCCCTAAAAGAATTAGTCAATGAAATGCTACACAATTCAAATACCCACAATTCATATGTTTCAGCTCACACATTTAAGGCAAACAGGTTACATAGAACATTTTTTTTTTAAATCATCCCCACTGAAATGCTCTTTTAACGTAAAACTCCATAGTAAGCTCAGCCAGCTGCAGTCCCATTAATTTCTGAGTTGGAAACCCTTTTCCTTGCAAGACTAAGAACTATATGGTACATACTTGAAGGTAAGGAATGCAGGAGTGCCAGTAAGTTAGCAAGAACCATTGCCTCAGCAATGTTGTTAACACATTCTTGGTTACTTGTCACTATGTTCACTACCTGTAAAAGATCAGAAACAACACTTGATTGTATTCCAGCTGTTAAAATGTTGTCCAGAAAATGCAGTGTATGATGAAGTCAGTCACCTCACTGGCCAATATAGCTAATATTTACAGTGTTTATTCCTGCCACCAAATTGTCTTGTCACCCCAGGGAAGAAGGGAGCCAAAGACATGGGCAAGAAGCTATCATTTGTTCCTGCGAGGAGGAACTGACACCTTGGAAGCCCAATCTTGATACTTTTTAGGTGCTACTCCAACAGTTACACAATCAGATTTGTTTATACTGATTACATAAAGCATCCAGATGGGGGAAGGGAGGGCAGCAGCTTGGTTGGGTGGTGGGGTTTTGGTTTGGGTTGTTTTTTTTTTTGGTTGGTTTGAATTTTTTTTTTACCTCCAGAGCCAACTGCTGCACCTGGCCAGCTCCATGAACACGCAGAAGGGAGAATATCAACTTAAAGTGACCTATGCATTCACACTCAGAACCTGCAAGAGACCAAGTTAGTTATTCTCTTCATGTTAGCCAAAGCATTCATGGAAGGTCGTCCCAAGCCCACATTTCACTATAGACAGGTGTTAAAGACTGTATGTCTGTATATAGTCTGCCACAGAAGTTATAACAGCTCCTACGGGACAGCAGCTGCTCCAGAATTATAAAATTATGAAGTCCTGTCTATTAATTTAGCTCCCACAAAGTTTCAGGTCAACAGTATTTCAAAAGGAGAGGATACTTTCTCCCTCTAAGGCAAGTAACTGGGCTAGTTCTTGGACTACCTAGTTACTTGCATTCTTAGAAAACAACTAAGCAAGTCCAGATATTTTATTTATCATTGGTCATCAGTACTTGTCTTCAAATACACTTGTCCTTTCTGATTCTCCCAGCTCAGAGCAGGGTTGGTATCTGCAGCAGTAACAGCTGCCTTCAGGGTTATAATTGCCAAATACAGAGAATCCAGTCTGAGAACAACCTAACCAGCTATTATTAGAAGCCATGATAGTAATGAGTTGCTTTTAGAACTAACATAATATAGTGGGAAAACATCATAATCATGTGTCTCAGGCTCTTCCAGTCTGTACATTGATAACTGCTCATAAATCTTTCCTGGTATTAGCTGCCCACTCTCAAGAACATCATCTCCTCCTGCTTTAGTAAGGCATTGACGTGTGTTTAGGTATTTACTAGTGTGCAGTACTCAGCACAAAGGGTGTTTTGGGGTTTTTTTTGTTTGGTTGGGTTTTTGGGTTTTTTTGCTTGTTTGATGCAAGAAAGTTTAAAAGTCAGCTAAAGATTCTCTGAAGGATTACAAAAAGTTTCATCCAAGAAGTTTAAGTCTTCCTGGCAACAGCAGGCTAGAATTAGAGTTAAAACCCAATGTTTCAGAGAAGAAAATAGATAAGGCTTGGATTTCACACAAAACTTTAATACATCTACTGATAGTGTTGTCCAGAAAAAAAAAAAAGAAAAAGCAAGCCTGTATTGCTTATCAACAATACTAAAGTCTGCTAGCCAGCAAAACAAACTTCCTTCTCAATGGAAGATAAAGACTACAGAGGTCTGCATTTTTTAAGGTTGTCCACAAGAAAGCCTATCAGGAAAGTTCATTTTTAAGCCTACCTGGGTTGTGTTTTATCACGTTTCTCAGAGCCTCCAGGGCCATTTCAACTCTCCGTAACCGATCTCCGTGTTGATTGGACTCTACTTTCCCAGTCTGTGTTATTGCCATTAGCGTATGAAGGTACTGTGCTTGTGAGCCTATGTAATCCAAGAGGCTTGCAGCAAATGCTTTAGGAAGCTTTAAATTAGAGATGAGAGCATTTTTAGCTGTGTGATGCAACAGTATTCACACTAGAAGGAAGTGTATCCAAATAACTTTCCCTACATTTCACATAACCCTTTCTTCCAGGCAGGGAGACAGGAAACACTTTTCTACTATGATCACTATACCATCTGGAGCATATTAACCCTCTTTACATCTAAACATACCCTCAAAAAGCTGCCATTTCAACGGTCCTCTTAAGGTGTATGTTTGTCCATATATAGAGGCAAAGCCACTAGGCAGAATCACTACCTTCTGGAATTACTGAATCAACCTGAGTGTCCGCAGTGCAAGCTTGTAGAGAAAAGGCATTAAGTCATCCAAAGCAGCACATCTTATGACAAACTCATTGTTCTTTTTAATTTATTCTGCTCCAATAGAGAGATATTCCATAACATGCAGATCATGTTGAAGGAAATTTCCATAAGATTTTGTATTTTCTCCATTCTGTTTGCACTGACAGATAGATAAAGAGGAAAAAGTAACATTCCAAATACTAGTTTCAACAGGAAGGTTTTAGCTACGTCTCACCTCTAGTTGGAAGGTAGGGACCTCATTGTAGACTCTCACAAATATCTCTCCCACAATAAGTTCCTTTGCATGGTCACCGAAGACAAAATCAGATCCATAGCTCTTGTCACAATCACCCTTTAAACAGAGATACACAGCACAAGCTCAGACAGAAAATAATCTTGTAGAAAGCGTAAAGCTATAACCCCATAATGAAATAGACAATACTTGAACAGAAAACCTAAAGCTTTAGCAAAAGTCAGCTCAAGACAGACTGAAACATTACAAGAAAAAAACCCAAGCAAACACTTAGGTTTTTGTTGTCTTTTAAGACTGCTGAATGAAGAAAGTGACTTAGGAGTAGGCAAAAATGGATACTTGCATTAACTATACCACTGCATTACAAGTGGATGTACCAAAACATGAAAGAGTTTTTAAAAAAATAGTACTGGGATTTAAAGTAAAGAGTATCTTACTCTCTTAATCATGCTTTCTTGTTGAGATTCCAAAAACTCCAGTAATTCAGCTCTTGTCCCGTTGTTCCAGATCAAGTAGGGATTCTCTGTGTTACTGTTAAGCATCTTCAGAGTCTAAGAAATATGTAATTTATACGACATAACAAGTTTACAACAGTTTTCGATCATCATGTACAGTCAGTGTGTTTCATGATATTAGTTAATCTAATCTCATTAACAACTAGAGCAATTTCATAAGCAAGTTTAAAGTGTCAAGTTTCCCACATACTGGACAAAACAGTATGCGTAAGTTATGTCGTACAGTACAATCTCTATTTTAATTTTTCTTTATTCTACTTCGAGCCACACTTACTTCAGATTCTCCTTCTATTTTTGACAGTGAGCAGCAACTACCTGCAGTATCTTTGTAGATTACTTCCTTGGCACCATTTTTAAAGGGAGAAGTTTAGCCTTTGCTCTCCATCATTATTATATCCTTAAACCTTCAACAATTAACTCAACTTCTTTGTTCCCATATTTGTTTGGCAAATATTATTCTACACTGTACTGTTCCTGTCTATAGTGTTTGAGGCTAAACCAGTTTCTTTTCCCTGCAGTTACTCCAACTGCAAAGAAAAAAACATCACACTGCTGTTGTCTTTATCAGGTTGGTCTAAGAGTTCAGTTTTTCAGAAGTGACCAGGTACTCCTTCCATAAATCACTAGAGAAAGTTTTGGCCAACAGATGCTTACCTCAGTAGGACTGACCACAGCGAGTTTCCTTGCAATATAGGGTGTCAGCATTCCAGCCAAGCTTTTCCTGACCGTTGGGTTTTCAGGTGTAGCTTGTTCTTCAGAAAGATACCCTCCAAGGCGACTCAAAGCCAGGAGACTGAGCTTAGCAAGGCTATTCGCTACCTCCTGAAAAAATACAAGGACAGTTATAAAAAAAAGCTAGAGCTTACTAAAGAAATATTAGAGTCGCTAGAAAGAGTTGTCCAACGTTTCTGCACCAGAATGAACAGAACTGGTATGCCCTATTTATCTGCATCACTAATTATGCACTGATGTCTAATAAAACAGAAGGTGCTGCAGAACAGCACAATATGATCACTGTGTTGTGGGCTTAATAAATGCAGTTAGACATGAGCACTGATAAGTAGGAAAAACCGGGCCACCAAGATGAGCTGAAAGCTACAGAAGCTATTTAGTGTAATAGCTTCTGACCAGACAATAGTTCCTGCTAACACGGTCATTATCAGCATAAATAAGCCTTTTATGACAGCAATACAAGAGTTAGTAACTACAATAGACTGTTCAAAGCTCATCTCATCCAGTAGCTGAGGAAGAAATGCCATACTTCAGAACGTCACCATTTAAGGAAACGGAAGTGTGAAGCCACTTACACAGCTGTGGGGCAAAGGGAACAATATAGCTCTAAAGTAGACATTTCAGATAAGGTCATGGTACCACTAGACAATCCTTTCAGACGAGCCTCAAGAGAAAATAACTTTATTCTGATAGCATAAGTTTACTTTTTTACTGTTCACTATAGATAAAAATCTCTTGTATTAAGTTTTGCAGCTTTAACATTTGAACTCAAAACATGAGCTGCTCTTTACAAAAAACCCCAAACTCAAAAAACAGTATTTACACTACTACACAAAAATCCCCTTCGAAAACTGCTCTGTTAACATTATTGTTCATGTAATTCAAGGACTCTATCAAGTATTTGAATACACTTATTTTGTTAATAAGAGATGGCGATCAACAACCATTGGTGTCTGAAAGCATGCACCTTGTTAACATTACCTGGTGATTTGAATCTTCGCTTTTCTGAATTCCGCTCTCTTCTAGCGTATAGTCATAGTTGAAGAGGTAACCCAGTAAGTACCAGAGAACTCCAGCTTGGAACAAGTGCGTTTGTAGCCAGTAATCTAAGGCAAAGGAGCTAACACACTCTACTCCCAAAGAAGCTACTCGTGGTATGTTCTGAGGGAGGAAAAAAGTTTGCCTTAGTACTTGTAACCAAAGAAAGCCAACTGGCTTCCTTACCAAAGACTTAAAGCCAAAACTTGCTAATTCTAGAGTACTATCTAAGCAGAACAGGGATGAAAATTGAAGTAGAGAGAACAAGATCTGCAGTTGAAGTTAAGTGTCTGGGTAACCAAAAAACATGGCTAATCAGTCCACATCCTTCAAAGGAAAAGTACTTGATAGTTATTTCATATGATTAGAAAGGAGCATTGATGAACTGATGGAAAAACAATTCAAGAAGATGGCAGAGATTCCCAGGTGAGCTTTTTATGGCGATACATGTGTTCTGCAGAGATTAAAGAACACACAAACATCTACAGTCAATTATTATAGTCTTAGTCTTCTGTTTTCACATACCCCATATGAAAAGCTCAAGACAAGATTTCCTTTCTTGATTCAGACAAAGTTCAGCATTTATATAACATGAGACAATTTCTAAAGAGCTAAATGGCAAAAAAAACTTCCTGAATACTCTTCCCAGAGTTTATGCTGATATAGGAGTCTATCTGCTTACATAACATCTAGCTCTAGTACTTTTATCTGCTGATTTAGTAAACTAAACCAATCAGCTAGATGAATCAGTTAAAAGGCAAAAGTATCTGAAACTTTATAGTGATTGCATTTTAAGTCCACTAAATGGATTCAAATACAGGCGTTGAGAACAAGGCAGTAGAGTTCTGTATCCCATAATGATTAGCTGGGATCTTACAGAAGCATTGGATCAGTCTGCAGTTGTCCTGTCTTCCTTAAAAGCAGAACATTCCCCTAAAGATTTATCAGTTAAATACTCATTTAGGAAAGGAGCTCTTACCTTGCCATAATACAGTAGTCTACAGAGGTCCTTAATGATGTTAGGCATTTCGGTAATCTTCTCTCTGCATTCCTCAAACTGAGCTGCTACACTGTAACACTTACTAATATATCCACATACCTACAAAAAACAATATTTTATTGGTTCCAAGTGGAGGGAAAACACATGTTTACACTCCTATTTTTTAATACGTATAATAAACAATATTTTACATTATACACACACTTACATTTATTATCATATATGATATGAAGACAGGCTGGGAGAGTTGGGGCTGTTCAGCCTGTAGAACAGAAGGCTCCAGGGAGACCTTATAGCAGCCTTCCAGTACTTAAAGGGGGCCTACAGGAAAGGTGGGGAGGGACTCTTTATCAGGCAGTGTTGTGATAGGACAAGGGGGTAATGGTTTTAAACTGAAAGAGGGTAGATTTAGATTAGATATTAGGAATAAATTCTTTACTCTGAGGGTGGTGAGGCCCTGAAACAGGTTGCCCAGAGAAGCTGTGGATGCCCCATCCCTGGAGGTATTTGCAGCAAGGTTGGACAGGGCTTTGAGCAACCTGGTCTAGTGGAAGGTGGCCCAGCCCATGGCAGAGGGGTTGGAACTAGATAATCTTTAAGGTCCCTTTCAATTCTAACCATTCTATGACTATATAGTATATACACACACAGTATAATATATATAGTCTTTTGAGAAACTGATTCAATTAATTAAGGTTGCTGCAACTTACCTGTACAGACATATCATCTGGTTTACTAGAACGAGTCAAGACTGCTACACAGCGATTGAACGCTTCTTGCAATACCTGTGAGGATTGGATGATGCATTAGTTCAGTCACAACAAAAACTGATAAAGGCTGGCAGAAATAAAACATTAACTGGTAAACACATTTTTAATGGCTGAACGGAAACGTTTGACAAAATCTGCTGCTTGCTCAAAAGGTTTGTAGGGACAAGATTCCTAGCAAGTGCTGGTACTAGCCTTAGGTGCTTTAGAGTTAATAGAATTCTCTCATGTGAGCCAGTAAGTGCAATGAAAAGCCTTCTGCTCAAGTGACTTGTTCACATTTATCTATTCTTTCACATACAGAAGCTCTCAAGAGTTTTGTAAAGAAGAAGAGAAACATCATATGTAGTTTGCTTATCCACAGTTCAACAGACAAGCCTATGTCCAGAAAGGGGTAATACTCTGCAGGAGGCTTCTGCTGCATCCAGAAGAGAGACACTAAGAACAGACAAGTGTCTCAACAAGACCAAAAATGATTCTCAATTGCATCTGATGTCCTGTTCATTGCGGGTCTAGGATTTTTAGCTGTGGAAAAGTTAAGACTAAAAAACACTTCTTTTCAGGAAGTTTCTTTCCATTTACCTCAATTCCGTTTTCTCTTCTCAGTTCTTCTGCATTTAATGCTGAACAATTGACAGTATGGAAAGCAAGTTCTGTAGCAGCGGGCAACAGAGGAGATTCTTTGGAAAACAAAAGATCATCTGATGTTTCAATAGTAATAGTCTTTATCAGCATAGGATAGCCCGCATACTTGTAAGGTTTCAACTCTGAAAGAGAAAAAAGTCAAAGTTTACATATATGCAGAGTCCAAGCAATTTAAACCACTGCATAACTATTAGTGGAAGACATCTAAGATATATAAGGACTAGGAGTCAAAGAAAGCTAACACCTGGGAAAATTGGAGCAAGACTGAGCAGTCCACAGAATCTTACTCCTTTTCACATAAAACTGTCACGCTAGAAGCTGACAGAGCTTCATGGAAAGAAACTCATTTAAGACTAAAAAGACTTATCTCCAGCTCAGCAAGCTCCCAAGCGCAGAGCCTTCCAAATGATGCTTGCCTCTCTCCAGAAAAATATGAGTATAGCTTTGTTTGTCTTAGGCCAGGATTGTCTAACAATAAGCCTATCAGGCCCTCTTCCAGTTTGACATGGCAATCGTGTTTTAAACAATTACATTTTTTATGCCTTCAGGGTTCAGCAGCGATAAACAATTTCATCTTGCAGTCTGGAGCCGATTGTGAGCCACTCTATGTAAGTCTACACTACCATTGTCACTGTCTCCACACAACTGACAAGAGCTATGATTACACATGAAGTTCTTAGTTTACCATTATAATGTAACACTTACATAGCAAAACATCGTTGACTCTCTAGAATTGGACATGCCAGCAGCTGCCAGCCAGGGACTGTAGCTAGAGCCAAGGGTTAGGGTACTCTAGCTATCCCTCTTTCCCAGTTGGGCTGTGAAAGAGGTAGTATTGCAGCACAATCACCAGAGGACCCTAACACTAGTCAGAATTTCTGCAAGATTACATTCATGAGGCTACTGAAAATGAGACAATCTCATTTATACTCAATCTGCCATCTGGGTGACTGAGTACTAGTGAGGACTTTTCTGCATGGACAGAATTGTAAGTCTAAGTTATATACAGAAGAAGATTCAAACTGATTAGTATTAGAGCAAAGAATTTCAAAAAGCTATTAATGCTTTTTTGGATTACGTTTTACTGCAGATGAATTTATTTTATGGAAGAAAAAGTCCTATTTTGAAGCCCTTTACCGTAGCTAGCCAGAAACCAGAACACAGACTCAAGAACAGACAGGATTAAAACTGCCCATAATGGCCACAAAAGAAATAAATATAAAACATTATTCTGAGACAGTATGCTTACCTTCCTTATGCCTGTTGAAGAGGATGCTTTGAGTTTTCAAGATCAAAATTATGTTTTCTGGATCTGGCCCATCTATCACCTTGGCAGACTTTGTGCATAGAAATTCATAGGCTTTATTAACCTTTTCAAACATATCCTGCAAATAAAGAGAAATAGTAGTCTCAAGAGCTGCTAAGAAGCCCCTAAATTACTACAAGTCTGCAACATCCGTTTATATGCCCATAAAATAAAGCATTGCAGGTTATCAGCCACATTTTGTTGCCTTGTTACATTTCAGAAAACACTCTGAATAACCTTAAGAACACTGGTTCACAGATCAGTTTTCTTCTGTCTCCTAAACTCCACCACAGGCAAGAATGAGCAGAGGATGCAGTCTGTCTTTGAAAGGGAGCAACTAGCTTATTTAGGTCCTGTGTAACTCTTAAGCCAGATGCTTTCTGCAGTGTGTCTGACCTGATTGCATCAGTTGACTGTAGAAATCCTAATATTCACTGATTGACATCAGTTAAATTACTCATCTATAGTATTAATCTGTATTCTAGTATTCACCTACTGCATAGCTTTTAAAGGGGAGAAAGAAAATTTAAATGGGCATTTCAGAGTTCTTAGTACACATAATAGCTGAATTTGTCCCCACTTTATTAACACCATAAATTTGTGTTGTACGTACCCTGCCTTCTGGATTCTTGTCTGGGTGATATTTTTGTGCCAGCCTGAAATAAGCTTTCCTGATCTTGCTTTCCTCATGCCTATGAGAAAACAAGTCTCATTAAATTAAGTAACATTAAAAAAAAAACAACAGAAAAACAAGCTGGATACTGACAACTTTACTAATAGTAATTGCAATTACGTGAAAACTACAAAGCTCTCAAATTTCAATTTGAAAATCCTGCTTCATCAGCGGACAATGAATGGGGGTAATCATCTGGCCAGAGAATAGAAGGAAATTTCAGAAGTAGCAAGTATTTTACTCTTGTATTGAATATACTAACCAGAAGGTACTCAAAGTCTTCTAAATGAAGAGTCTAAACGAGCTATAAGTGGTAAAAGTTAGTAGTTCATGATTTGTAATAAGTGCGCTGTTCTTGAAGGATACATACACAAGTGCTATCAGTTCTCTTTTACAGGCCTAAAGTCAGAAACCAGTGGCAAGATAGAAGATAAAAAATCCTGAAGATATTATCACCAAGAAAGAGGACAATATTTGGCAGGGAGAAGAATGATTAGAGGCCAAGTTGCACTTTGAACATATTCAAGTTCTGACACATTCTTTGCTCACTATGGTTGAGTCTAATGCTTGTCCTGTAAAACAGCCTAGTGAATGCTTTGAAGCAGAGCTCAAAGCATTTCTTTCCCCCCAAGTTTCAGTTTATCTGAACACTTTACAATTATTCTCTCAAACACTGGAGTTCAATTTTTCAAGCTTTGTTTCTTTTTAGATAAAGCAATCTTCCACTGTGAAAGAAGGTGCTAGACATAACTGAACTGGTACCACTGACTGGTTGCGAGTACTGAGTTAAACTTCAGTTTGTCACTGTACAGAGTTTATGTAAATGTAGTTATACAACTCTACCGAAAACAACTTACTGGCCTTGTCCTTTGGGAAGGTTAAGGACTTCATAAGCATCATCTATTGACATGGTAGGTGGCTTCTTTTCTACCTCCTTCTTCCATGCTTCTAGTGTATCTTTCAACAGTTTAACCTAAATAATTACAATTTATTAGTGTTTCATTTATACTGACACCAGTACATGTCATCTTTATTTAAAAAGTGCTGCTTTATTAATGAATCCTTATCACCCATCACCCTAAGTTCAAAGACCTAATCCTTTTATTATGGTTCCCTCTCCAGTCAGGAAGCAATTAAGACTTTGCTGCACTGCAGTGCTATATTTTATTCAAGGTAAGAACACCTTAAGATTAAAATGTCTATGCAAGAGTCACATTAGAAGAGGGCGAATCACTTAAATGATATGCAGTTCACATCTCGATACTACAAAAACTGCAACAAAGCTGCATGAATAAGCAAAGCTGCTTAGACAGATCTAGACTACAGACTTGTGCCAAAAAGATCTCACCAATTCAGGTAAAGTACTGATACCAAGTTAGCTCAGTTTCTTGTCCAGCATGGACAAAAATGAACCCAGAATTTGTGAGTTATTCCCCCCCCCACCCGAGTCATGCCCCCTCTTTCACTTGAAGTTAATTTAAACACTATCTGAAGTTTCTTGGATACTTTATTTTGCTTTTTTAGTAATCACCACAAGGAGGACATACTTAACATGTAGTTGGTATATGGCATGAAGGCTATTCTGCTTCAAGATAAAGAACTGTTTAACATATTTGCTTATGAACTGAAAGTCAGGATCAATAAGTTACTTGCAACAAACCTAGCATTTGGTTTCCTTATTTTTTTAACAAATCCCACTTTTAGGACTATGAAAGGTAAGAACTGAACAAATCCGAAAATACTTTTTACTTACCGGATCTTTAATTTGCCAGTCTGGAAATCTGAGTGTATCACAAAGATGCTTGAGGTAATAAATATTACAGAACAGCTCATTCTCCAGTTGTGGATAGTTGATAACTGGGATAGGACAGTATTGGTAGAGTGCTCTGGTATTGCTTTGAAGACGAGGGGTGAAGTCAGCAAGATGAGCAGCAATCTTCTCTATCATAAGACGCCTAAAAGTTACAAGGTTTGGTTTAACACTTGCCAAGCAATCCTCAGTGACTGTACAAGTGTGTTCAATGATTTCTTCGGAAAAGGTTTTCCTTAGTAGTTTACCACATGTCAGAAGGGATTCAAAATAGGACTCAGTCCTATTCTGTTATAAAGCTATTTCAATGCGATGAAAATTAGTTTATTAAAACCAACATAAAGTGACATTTCACCCTCCCTCAACACCTCTTCATATTTTTAGGGTCTCCCAAAAAGTATTGTAATATTAGACATATATCTCCTAGATAGGTGCTGTTAATAAGTGAGTACAGCAAGTATAAAGCAGTCCACATAAATAGTGGAGTCTCCACTCATTAAAGAAACTTAAATCAAGTGTGATAGAGGCAGATGTAAAGCACATTGTCAGATGTTAAGGGAAATACTCCACTTCCCACTGCCAATTCTACTCCTCTCCGTCCTGTTATTTTTGATAGAAGTACAGGGCAATGCAGGACATTGCCCTTGCAAAAGGCAAACAGAGGGAAGCAATGAACCCATGGCATGCAGGTATTTTTGGCATTCTTTAGAAATGTCAAAGACAAGACCTCTTCAGCATAAGATGTAGTTCAGATTTATTCATCCCTCTGACAGAAAACAGTTACCTCATTTCATTGCTCCAAATTGCTTCTGGAGTGTCAAATTCTCCAAGGAATATCTCAGAAAATTTTTCCGGTTCGTAGTTTTCTAAATAACACACCATTGCTTCAGGAAGAATATGTCCAAGTATACTTCTTTGAACTATATCTTGACCTTTTGTCTACAGAAAAGATCACATTGTCATCTCAAAGGTAATCTGAATTCAATCTTACTAAGTAACTTGAGATCTAAAATACCCTCCCCCTTTTCCCTTATAGTTCTTAAATTCTAGCTCTTAAAAACTTTGAAAAAGAACAAGCATCCAGTATTGTTAAAACAACTACAGCTGGTTTGCAAAACTATTTGGAAACAGAGGCAGTTACTTGGCAGTCTACTCACTTCTTCAGACTTGAAGGCTTGTTTTGTATGTGTGTATTTCAAAAACCTAGAAGAGAAACAGCAGTTATTTTCTCTTAAATTGATAGTTAAGGCACCCTTGAAAGATAAGCAGACCAATATAGTCCAGCTGGCAAGTCTCATACATTTACTTCGAGATAAAAGAATAACAGCAACAACTGAATGAATCTATGTACAAAGTCCCTCAAACCCTTGGGAACTCCAACAAGTTAAGCACTCCCACGTTATAAATGTTGCTTCATCATTTCAGTTTGGAAGTCTTGCTCCTGGAAGCTTGTTTTCTCCACACACACACAAAAAAAGAAGCTGGCTGACAGACAGACAACCTTTCCCTACAAACCCCTCCCTGCACCATTAGATCATCATTGCAGGGATGAAACAAGATGATCTTACACTAACTGCTGACAGTCCTGTTACACTAGAGTCACCATGTAAACTTTCCCAATGCATTTTGCTGTAGAATAAACTTAACTGGAATTGTAAGATAGCTTTTTATGAACTACTGAATTTAGAGGAAGAGTACTGGAATGAACTGCAATAGCCACCTGCATGTGCAGTGCATCTGTGTCAGGCAGTACAGTTTTAGGCTTCAATACTAAAACAGGTTATTAGATTTTTCCACCACTTTTCATAGCTGCTTACTATCAAAACTACATTAACATATCAGTAGCCTGTATTACTGCTCTTTAATACCTGCATTGATTTGTTCCTCGACAATAAGCCATACATAGTTGTACTGTTTGAAATACACAATCAGACACGCTCTCGTTCCCTCCCTGGCAGGGTCATAAGCAATTCACTTTAGTGACTGACTGGACCATGTGACAGCAATTCTTCAAGAGGGTGTCTGCACTCCCTGGAGCATTTAGAGCAACAGTATTCCTGAGCATGACTGGTCAAGAGGTATTTTTAGCTAGTCTTTTTCCTCACCTTGCAATAGGAAGTACATTGGAACCCGTGTACATCATGATAAAGAAGAACACTCCACTCAGATAAAAACGAGGTAACTGAGGGTTATCTTGCATGACATGAAACAGTAATATAGCGACTTTTTCCACAAGGATAGGATCAAAAGTCAGTAATAGCTGAAATCAAACACAAGCATTTATATTAGTGCTTGAGTAGCTCAAGTTACCTAGCCAAAATTGAAGTTTTAACTCATTCAGTATTGGGACAAGCCAGTAAATTTTCAAGAACTGCAGTTAAAGAATACTTCAGCCCAAAAATAACAAGTTCAAATCACAGAATGTTTAAAGTTGGAGAAGACCTCTGGAGGTCATCTTGTTGAACCCCCCTGCTTCAAAGCAGGGTCACCTACAGCTGGTTGCCAAGGACCATGTCCAGATGGCTTTTCAGTATCTCTAAGGATGGAAATACTTATGAGATACTGGCTGAAACAACATGAAATTTGTAACAGCACTCAGTGAAATAAACAACTGCTTGTCCAGAGATCTGCAGGATGTTACAAATGTCATTTGATGTGTTTGTCCCACTTAAAGTATTCACACAGGGAAGATGGTAGAGTAAGTCAGACTCATTTAGATACATTTTTGAAGAGTTGCTTACCTGAGTGATATGAGGAAGGCAAGTACTATCTGACAACAGCCTCTTCACTCTAGGCAGAGGTCTTATAATAGCATTGTCTTGATCCCTAAAAAAATAAAGTGTCACAGCAGTGAGCACACATGTGCTTTTTCTCTTTCAAGAATGAACAACTTCATTAAGCCGTAAGTATCAGGCTATTGAGATCATATTCAGTGTCATTATTTTTTATTTACTTCAAAGTTTGTTGTTAGACTTGATAAGTGTGGTTTAATGTCATGCATTAAAAGCAGCTTTGTTTTTAAGTTAAACAGCAGCCTGCCTGCAAGAGTAAGACTATGCTGCTGTGCATTAGAAACACACATAGCTTGTGCATTTATTCTTGCAGTCCCTTTCACAATATTAGTATTGTCTCATGTACAAACTCTCTATTTGCCCACAGAAGTAATTATTACTGTGTAAAAGGTGCTTTAATACAGTTCATTAATGTACTATTTGGTTTCTAAGAGAAGCTTTAAGACAGAATTTATGAATTTATGCATCTGCCAGAGAAAGTTAACCACTTTTGCTGAAAATTAGTGTTTACCTGCTGGGAAAATATCCACACATTGTGATGAGCATGTTGAGTACAAGCGTGGCAAGGTCAGTCTCATTCAACACAGCCTGGCCGCTGGCAAGCAAGCACCACTTCAGCTGAGGGATGACCTGTAATGGTCGCCAGCCATCCATACCTTGAGCCCAGCAACGTGTTTTTGAAGTCAGCTTTCCACTGTTCCATAGTTCCTGCATCTATTGCAAAATTAGAGATTAATGTAGTTGATACAGCATTCAGAGCTACTTTTGCTCCTAAACAAGCTTTTAACTGCTGCATGGCAGACTACTATAGTTGCATGAAATTCCAACACATTGACAACTCTGTCAGGAAACATGAAGTGAACGTTGACAGGTTAATTACAGTATGGAGGGGTAGGCAGCCTTACCAAAAAGGCTGTGGTTCTTCGCACAATATCAAGTCTCTCATCTAGCTTTAATCTTTATTTAAAGAGTTATACTTTGAGAATACAATTTAGCATTGTTTGCAGATTTCCCTCTCACTGTTTGAAACACACCCAGTCATGACAATGGAAACAATTTGTCAAGTTTAAGAGTTTGAAGCTGCCAGGTACCTCTTGAAAGCTGTAAGGACCACTCCTTTCTTTGTCAGCATTGCCAAAGTACCATTCTTTCTCGCTCTCCCTCTTCATATCAGGTGCCGCTTCAATCACATTGCTCTAGAAGTTGATGTTTATAAAGAACAGCTTTAGCTTCACTGCAAATATCACATTTCTACAGGAAATGTGAAAAGGACATTGGGTTTTTTTGGGTTTTTTTGTGTTTTTTTTTTTTTTTTTTAAAGACAAGTACTTTTAGCAAACCAATGTATGAGTAGAGTAAGAAACAAAGGCTACATACCTGCAGAGGGACTGTAGCTCTGCTTGTGTGAAGATGTGCCAGAGTAAGCAGATCCACAAGGATTCTGATGCCATTTGAATCCATAAGGTCCTTCACATTTTTCTGTTAATGGATTAATTGAGTTAACACAAGCATTTTCCAGATAAGAGTTGTTACGCGTACTGAACAGTTTTATTCTAGTAAGAAGTAACCATGAGAAAAGTCAAATCATTATCTAAAGTGACTAGAATGGTACAATCACCACAATATTTACACGTTTCCTTCACCTTTCTCACCAGTCAAGAACAACTACCACATCCCAGAAAGCTGTATCAAACATTGTTTTCAGACTTCCTCAAGACTTGAATTTTTGCTGAGGTTAACCCTGAAAGACTAGTTCAGACCATTTTATACAGCTAGAAGATTGATAAACTACTGTTAAGTGTACATGTCCACCTTACCTTATTAAGGATCAGCTTGTTGAGAAACAGTATCAATCTGTCCCGCTCAAGCCTATCAGTGCACTAGTGCAGCAGAAGAGAACAAATTAGTATTTGATAGCACATATTAGACATCACCTTCAAAAGTCAATACAGTTGCACCTGCAAAGACCCATTTACTTTTTTCATGCCCAGGATAAAACTGATGACTATGAAGTGTCTAGTTTCATGCGCAGCTAATAAATGCAGCTTCCTACCACTAAGGAGGAAAGGCCTTGGTTCCCCTCCATCCTCTTTGTTGCCCTGGGTCTGACATTCAAACCCACTGTTCTAAGTCTGCTGTTCTAAAGGGACAGTGTTTGGATTCCCCAGCGAGCCGGTTAACACAAATACAAGGGAAAAAGAATGTTTTCAGCCAGCAGACAGAACGGGTCTTTCATGTTATATCTCTGGTGAGACTATCAAGACTCAAGGTAAAATAACAAGACACTTGCATTGGTTCAGTTTCACTTACAACAGCCATATCTAAAACCCATACTGATGTTAGTAAAGAACCCCTTCTTCAGACGGCATGGAAATGCCTTTTCGCAAGCTGCATCAGTTGCTAGACATAACTTAGCAGACACTTAATAGGCAAAGTAGTTACCACTAAAAACCTAAAAATCATCACATGTGCCCATCTAAGGCTACCATTTCATTAGGTCTGGGGCTGTTGATACTACTCAAAGTTAGTATTTTGAAATAAAGTGACATGGAACAAAGTTCTCCACTTTAAAAAGCATCATGCTCCTGCATTTTTCAAAAGCAAGCACAAGATTAGTATCACACAAAGTTCCTTCACACTATTTCTGTACAGCCTGAAAACCTGTTAAGGCCAACAAAATGCAAATCTAAAGAAACTAGTATGAAATACCTTTATGATCAGCAGGTTTTTTTAGTGAAACTTCAACTGAATCAAGGGGAGATACTAGGAACACTTGGTGACAGCATGGAAAAAAAAAAAGCATTCATGCTGCAACTTCACATTCTGTAAAACCAGAACTTGGGTTTCACAGAAACTTGAAGGATCTGAACATATGTTGGACTAGCTGTATTTTAACTACTATATCAAGTAATTTTAAATAATTCTTACCCTTTCTAACATCCCAACAATGTACTTGGTATCAGAAAATGGTCCTATTTCTTCATGACATCTTCCATAAACAATGGCCAATGCTTGCAGACATAAGCATTTCATATTCACTTTTGGAGTAAGCAAGAAGCGATGGTAGAGTTCATTGAAGAATTCATATCTAATAAAGAGATGAGATTTTAGTGAAGAAAACAACAGAGACCTTGGGAATTAAATAGGATTTTAATAACGTCTCACGATTTTTTGATTGCTCCACTCTCTTCAGTTTCATCTTCTTCCAGCAGCAATCTGAGATAATAATCCCCTATTTTTATTTCTTCAGAAAGGCACTCGTATTTTACCTGTAACACAGAACAAGTTACTTAACAGTAAATAGTTTCTCTTTCATTAAGTTTTTGCTTGCATAACAACACTGTACTTGCTTGCATCCATAAGCTTAACAAGGTTAGCAAGCCCTCCTGCAGCTTGAGGAAGACTGAAATCTGCAAGTTTGCTGTTAAAGAAACACGCATCTACAAAATATATTCCAGAAACTATTGTTGCTCCCCAGAACAAATGAAGTTTCTCATCTTAATGAAATCCCAGCTTCCAGCCTTTAAGTAACTTGTTTCTAGTATCAGCTGGTTTTATTAACTAAACTTGGATAATACACTATGTATTCAGTGACTCAAGCTTTAATAAGCAGTTATTCCACTGTAAGGTATTGCATTCAATGTTACTACAAGTATGAAACACAAGCATGACTTAATTACTAGTTATACTTGCTATTATGCTAGGTAATAAAAGCCCAGAGGGATCAGTATACACACCAACAACCTAAAGTGAAATTGCACAACGAGCACCATCATTAACTTCAGAGCAACTACATTAAAATTAACCATATGCCTCAATGCTCAGTGGTTTTAAGCATTTGACAAGCACCTCATTTAGAGGTACCTCTAACATACCACAAAAGCCACCCTCTACAATGGTCGTCTTATCTATAGTTTGCAGGCCACTGTTATGAGGCCACAAAGTTATCTACAGATTTCACCACAGCACATGATACAACAAGGTCCCACTAACTAGTACACATCCAGAGCAATCTCAAGCCACCATCTCTCTTGGCAAAGTGACAGGCTGCATAGCTGACAGAGAAGCCTTTGCCACTACTGCATAGTTAGTTCAAATGCTTACAGCATACCCTGATAATGTTTTCATTTAAAAGCAAATCTCTGAGACAGCAGGAGTTCAAAGATCACGTTACAGAAGCCCCCTTCAAGCCAGTCCCAAAGTATCCTGGGCTGTAACTGCAAGAATGCTAGCGATACATTCCAGCAGCGTAAGCCACATAAGAGTGCAAAGTGCAGGTGGGAAGCCTGTATTACTACGTTTCAAATCTGTACTTTTGATTCTGCCCCAGTTAGCACCTCTAAAGTATAGAGACAGAGCTGCAAGAGCAGATGCTGTGGCACACAAGTCCTGTGCCTGAGCCATACTTAAAGGAAATTTTCAAAGCTAAATGCCAGTGCAAAAAATACCAATCCAACCCCAAACTTAGCTATTCATTGCATCGAGGTAAGAAGTAATCTGTAGCTGTGTGATAGGGATAAGTTGCGTAAATAAAATAGTTCTTTCTCCTAAAGCATTAGCCCGATGTCTTGCAATTTCTGATTTGCCAGCGTGGTCAACTAAGAATTCCTCAAAAGCAGCCGTTTACTCTTGTTTCACTAGTAGTCCTCTGCTCAAATTTCAACTAGAAAGTTGTAATGTGACAAGGATGGTGTTGGGAATATTTAAGAATATCTTACAGTTGAATTCAAGCGTGGCCTTGCTTTGCTTTAGCTTTACACAAAATAAAGCTGTGTGGAACCATAACAATACTGGAGATAAGAGTAGAGTACAGGAAATGTCTATTAAACACATTACTTGAAAACATCTTGCAAGTTGTTTTGAGAAAGCCAATTAAGACCATACCAACTGCTTTGGAGAAGCCTGAAATGCTATTTTGACTTTAGGTACTGCTGTTCCCAGAATGTGAAAGCAGTATCTTCAATCTATAATTTACAGAGCAGCATGGTTTTAGCCACATAACCTATTCATGGTTTGACAACCCAATATTTAATGGCCTTAGGATCATCTGAGACAATGGAAATAAAGACAAGGAACTTGCTATCAGGAAGAAGTGACTTATGAAACTACCCAATACAAGTTTGATGGAGCACATTCAAGACGTATGACTTATCTTGACAACAATGTAATACCAACTCTTTTCTTTTCCTCTTAACGCAAGAATACATCAAGGGTTCTGATCAACGTTTCATCTCTACAGTGCTATTTGTCAGGCTGGAGAGGTTTGTTTTGCAGAGTAGCACAGGACAATAATGCCTGTCCACAGACTCAAGCCTTAGCAGTCTATTCCAGAACCCCAGAAGAACTCTACCTTGCAGTCAGGGATTGTCAACACAAGATTTACTCACGTAGTTAGACACAGAAAACTGACATTTTAAGTAGACATATTTTATATACGCAGTTTCTCCTACAGTGGGTCATTTACCTCAAACTCCTGATGGTTCCATGAGATAACATTAGCACTACCAAGTTCTCTGTCAATATTAAATGCTCTCATCTCAGACTCAAGAGTATCTCTCAGTTCTTCCCGTGTTTTGAAGTTCCAAATCAAGTTTGATCTAGCATGATCCTGAAGAAATCTAAGAAAGAAGTTACATAGTTTAAATCCCTCAAACATTATCTGAAAAGCAGACAAGATTCAGCTGGCAAGCTAGAGGAGATTAGCATTAGTGGACCTTAATTAGAAGGCACTGAGTAGTGGTCTCTAGTTTGTTAGAGTAATTACGGTCATTCACTTGTATAGTGTTTCCATAGTGATGGAGGTCAGCATAGACTAAAGCATGCCTGTTGTCATCCCTTTTGGCTCCATTTATTATTTGCATATAGCTGATGAACAGGAGACTTGTAAGCTATTCACTGTATCTGCCAGTAAGGGCTAACAATAACCCAGGGCAGCAGACATGCACATACCAAGCGTATGTTTTCAACAAAAAAGTAGTTCATGCAGGAAAATAGAAGTCAATGTCTCAAGTGTCACAAGACAGTCAGTGGACATTCTTCAGTGATAGTTACAAAATAGCATTTGGATCCAGAGACCAGCTGAGAGCAGCACTTTAATACTCAAAGTTTGGGAGCATGCAAATCTTCCTTTCATGCAACACTTGTGCAGAGTGGACCCTACGTGACCTTTAGAAACATTCAGCGGTGAATCAAACAGTTAAGTTTACATAATTTCCCCAAGCTTGCTTTCATAGAGGCTGTTGAACAGTCAAGCTTTATTAGTCTATGCAACATAACACCCCTAGCCAAGGTAAAAGTGATAATCTTTTTTCAGATGGAGGCTCCTCTGTTGTAAACTTTGACAGTTATAAGAACTCACAGGTAATCAAGCTGCATTTAGGACCTGTGGCACTATTTGAAATCCAGTATCCATGTGTTTTCTCTTTGCCTGCCTTAAGCTCATTTTTATTCCAATTCAAGCTCATAGAACTATGGAATCATTTGGGTTGGAAAGGGCCTTAAAGATCATCTAGTTCCAACCCCCCTGCCATGGGCAGGGACACCTCCCATTAGACCAGGTTCCTCAAAGCCCCATCCAGCCTGGCCTTGAGCACCTCCAGGGATGGGGCATCCACAACTTCTCTGTGCAGCCTGTTCCAGTGTCTCACCACCCTGACAGTTAAAACATCTTGAGTAGTTTACAAGTTGATGCAAACACACTACAATGCTTTTCAGTGCTACTTTGCTTAGCCTTCAACATAATGGAGTTACATGCAGTTTGTTGCTCACACTTCTTTTTGATTCAAGGGTAAAAAGGATGTAGTTTGGTAACATTTGAGAAGCTTTCCAAATTCCCCCCCTTCCAAAACACAAGCTAAATCTTTAAATATACCTTATGAAAAATGAAATTTTAAGTTCCTGTTACAAAGCACTTGCACTGTTTCAGGCAAATAAAAATTGGAATTGAGCCACAGCAACTCAGAAAATATTAACAAAAAATATCCAGTCAGGTAATAACTTGTATCAGAGACCATCATATTAATCTTAGGTTTTTACCTGTAATAGAAGAGATCCCAATTTGCTTCTATTTTTATTCTTTGGCGTCGTTTCCTTAATATCACTGGCTTTTGAATAATGTTCTGCAAAAGAGCCAAATTTAAGAAGTTAGTAGAAATGGATACTCCCCCTTTTCCCTTTTTAAGATAAAAAGCTGGTGTTTTTTTATTCCTTCAAAAGCCACACTAAGTTAAGTCTCATTAATAAGGTCTCCTTTTCTAGCAAGTAGCAGCAACAGACTTTCACGAGTGTTATTTACACAAAGTTAAATCATGCCAGAGAAACTTTCAGCTGTTTAACAAGTCATTCATTTAGAAGCAAGTTATCCCTGAGAAAGGCTTAGTTCCCATCACCATAAGCACTTATCAGCGCCAAAGCTGATGGAGGGGAAAACCCACAACAAAAATGCTTCGCTCTTGAAAGAAAACCACCAGAGCAAGCCACAGAAATAAGTCACAAACCTGACTTGGCCACTGAAAGGTTCCCTAGTTTGGTCAAGTATGAAATCACTGTTATACGCTACATGAGGTACCACATGCAAGCAGAAGTCTGAGCAACATAATCCACACAGTTAGCAGAGATATACAGACTCACCATATTGTTTCTGTCCTGATTGTCATGGAAAGTTGGAGGAAAAAGAAAAGGTACATTTAACAAGCCACAGCCACTGAAGTAAGTCAAAGTGGTAACACCAAACTTGCTACTACCCTTTCCAAGTTACACTTGCATACATTTACTGTGAAATTAAACAGGTGAGAATTCCAGATAGAAAAATGATTGTTTAAACTTACTATCTAGACAAGATGTTTAAAGTGCAATTTGCCCTTGACCACTGTTCTCCACATTTCTCCATTAATACTTTGTTTTGAACTTAGTTCATAATTTATTCCAGAAATATTACTTTTCAAAATTCTGCACCACAGTCCACAAACTTGAGCTAGATTTTACCAAGTTAAGGTTTTCCTAAATTAAAGCTTATTGTTATGTCAAATCAACTACAAATATAAGCATTTTCAATACTCTACATTGCTCTTTTCATCCTTCCTTGCATATGTAATAGCTTGTTTCATTTTCAGAATACAAGAAAACAAGCTTAGTCAGGAGACTAAAGAAAGTTAAGGGAAATACCTTGTGATTCAAGAAGTTTGTCAAACAGAACATGACAAAAAAAATGAAAGGAAAAAAGACCAACAGTAACAATTCAAGCAGTGCTTCAGCTATCCGCTTCTAACATCACATCAAAACAATCACTTATTACTTCAATCTTAACCATGGTTTTATGTATACTCTTATGTTGCAATTTAAGCACTAAGATACCTACATTCAAGGTAATACTAAGCTTCTTCAAGCAGGTTCCATAACTAAAATACCACTAGCATAAAGTGCACTAGCATAAAGACTATCCATAGTTTCTTCCAAATGTAGTTTAAAGACTGGTTTTGCCACATTTCAAAGAATTTTCTGTTATCCTGTAGAGTTATCTTGGAAGAGATGCACGTAAACTGCAGTCCAGTTTTATAAGTTTGGCTAAAGCAAGAACACGCTAAAGCTTCATACATATGCTGAATGAATCCATTTGCCTGCTTTACATTCTCTGTGGAACCCATTTCTAACCCAAGATGAAGATTATTAAGAGGCAGAGAGTTTACTAAAAGGAAGCAGAACTATGAAGTTTCTCACATTCCTGCACGTCTATTACTGTCAAGGTTCCCTCTGATTTCATGGAGTTGTAGGTGTTCCTCTCTACTCTTAGTCAAGTTGCTGTAAAAAAGAGCTTCAAATACTTTTACCTCTTTTTGAGCTATGCCCATTCTATCTCTCCAGTGCATCAAGACGAGATCCACCTTCTCTTTGGCAAATTTTTCAACTTCCTTCGCAGCTTTTCCAGCCAGTCTCTGCCACTCCGGCACTTTATTAAACTTTCCATACTGATCCTGCAGAATAAATCCTATTAGTTATCTGCAGTTGCAGGTCTATCAATACATTTGATGCAGGTCAATGCAACAATAAAGTGTCTGTACTAGAAAAGTCACTAAGACTGTAGATCTATTTAACAGAGGAGGTAAGACTGCCACATTTACTTACAGTTGCAATTTTTAAGTTATCTCTAACATGCATCCTATCAGCATCTTTTTCAGGAACAGGATCAGCACTGTCAAGGTATGCCAGCAAACCTGGTGGCTAAAAACATTTAAAACAAGTGTAAATACACATGTGGCTACTGGAACAGAAGCCATCATATTTCATATTAGGTAACAAGATCATTTCTTTAAATTAGAGATTTCAAAACAGAATTTATATTCTACTCTAAAGCAAGTATGTAAAGCTACAGCAGCTTTTTGCTTTTATTAGTGAAATGCCACCATCCTCAACAGAGCCATTCAATAGAGGCACATAATTAGCTTCAGTACAGCAGAGGTCTTGCCTATATCCCATTTCTTAAAGGAGCACTTCATGAAACTAAGGAGTGTAGGAAGAAAAGAGTTGATCCCATAGCAACTGAGGGGAATGAATACTGTAACACTAGAATCCATCCATATCCTCTGATATGGATTGGACATTGCATGTGACATTAGAGATGAGATAGTCTCATTTGACTAAGCCTTCCGGAAGACAGTGATCAAGATCAAGACAGTTTGCTCTGCCAAAAAATTAAGGAACTGCTATTTTGAGTTTAAAAGTTAGTATTTTTCCAGATTTAGTAACTCCTTACACTATTCTTTGAACTAGTTCCACTGAAGTAACTTAAGCAAGAACCTTTCAGGGGGCTGTAACGGTGAAAGAATACGGCAAGTATCAGCTAATATATAAATTTAGCTATGTTATAAGCAAACAAAGTTGGACTGGCATGAAAGCATAGACAGAACTAGTGCCTTAATTTCTTACTAGCACTAAGCATTAGAGACTATGTTTATTATGCCTCACACATTTTTACCCTTTTAATAAAGGCCAAAAAAGGTCAGACACCTTATTTTTAAGTTTGTGTCATACACCATTTTTAAAAGTGGCAGGAAAGTAACAGAATACTTTAAGAATCCGAGGTGTTTTGTATTAGCCATCAATATCCTTCAACTAGCAGATGCCAGACTGCTGATCTCCCAGGCTAGACTTCCCCCTTGGAGGGGAAAGAAAATGTGTTTATTATATAGACTATCCCAAGTTTTCTAATACTACAGGGTTTCAGATTTTCTTTCCCTACTCTAGACCCTGTTTTTACTCACCAAAATACGTTTCAACAAGTTCATAGCAGTTTTGTTCTCAGCTGTCCAGAGGCCAACCAAATGTCTACTTAACTGCCTGAAAAAGCCATTGAAATTAACAAACCACAAGTTAGTACTTTAAACAGATTTTTAAACTGCTAAACTGACACCCCTATTGTGCTGGTGAAATGAAGATGAGCAAAAGCTTCGTGCTCTTGAGTGTGTAAGAGCACAAAGCATTATATTGTTCCAGTTCAAGTATATGCTTAGCATGCTTTAGAGTGTTGCCTTTAAGAAATTCCAGTGAAGTTAGTGGAACAGTAGCAGCACATGCTTTTTAATCTGGACCTCAAAAAGAACACTTGAGCAATAGAGCAGAAACTAAACATCTAATGACCAAGTGTAAGTTTATCCAATCAATCTTAAGTTACAGTTAAAGTCAAGAGTCTAGAAGCCATCAAGAACTGTTAACTGCTCTACTTGAAACTCTTAATACCAGTTACTGGCTAGGAAAGTCTCTTTGGGAGCCTGCCTTCTATGCCCACTGACACTTTCCACCAACATTTGTCACTAGGGTTCTACTGCATTGAACTGAAGTATTTCTTGCAAGCAAGTCATTAGTAGCTCCAAACAGAACTAGTATGACAGAAGGTTTCATACTAGCTCTCTCCTGAATGACATACAGAAGCAACAAGTTCTACTTGTCACTACATTGCTTAGCAACTTTAAGTGCTTCAGGACCATGCAGTTAAAACTTCTATAATCTTGTATTTGGCTGGAAATAACTGAATTATCACTCCTCTTCCTCAGCATGCCCTCAGGCCCAGTCTCAAGAGCTTACAAGTTCTACTGAATGCTAAATTCATGGAATGATTTCTATATGGGGAGACTTCTCTTGGAGGGAATGGGTGACCCTAACTGCAAGATGTCTGAGGTGTGTACGCCAGGATTAATACAGTTGTATACTAAAGTTAAACCTTTTTACAAGTTCCATATACCCTACTTGGCTTTTCTTTCCCTGAATATTATCAGGGGAAGAAAAAAAAAAAGTCAAAGCTTGAGCCTTTAATGAGTAACCAACCCAAGTCCCATTTTTGGGAAAAAAAAAAAACCCAAAAATCAAAAGTTTATTAAGTGGCTGCAGACTCAACTGAAGCTTGCTCTACTTAAACATACCAGCTGCTGAAGAAAGTATTCTCCTAAAGAACTGCAAGTTTTCTTCCCTGACCTCCCAGTGTTTCTAGTGTTAGCCAGGCCATTACTTCGACTTATTTAACATAATATATCAAGTGAGACTGACATACCTATTTGTAAGCATCCTCTGATCTGTGCTTATTGTAAACATAGCAGTGTGCAAGTGACGAGGTAAGGCACCTTCACTGAGGGCAAGATCTTGCATTTTGGTAGCAATCTCTTTGTCTCCTTCCTTTGGAAACAGGGCAAGATGATTACTAAAGAAAGAATCTTAGTTAAGCTGCTTTTATCTTAATCTACAGTTCCAAGGCCTTCTTGACCATCAATTATGTCAACTAATATCCAAAAGCTACAGTATGACGGGCTTTAAGTGCAAGTTCTCAACAGCAACTGATCAAAGTTGTAGTAACACCATGGACCACATAATTGGTAGTTCTACCTATGAGGGCAATAACAGGATAGGGTAAGATACGTGTCTCCCATCATAGATCAGGAGGCTGGTAGTACATTCACAAGTACCATTTCCACTGTGCAACTGCAAATTAGGGTTAAACAAAGAATGACAGCCACAAGTAATTGCTTGTCGCTTGACTCTGGTCAACAATAACCATTTAAGAATAACTAGTGCTGTTCAGTTTACACAGCCACACAGATAAGTCACGTGATATTGTCACTCAGTTGAGATATATTAGATGCAATGAATAATTAAGAAAAAGCTTTCACTATAATTCAAATGATAGGAGTTGTAATAAACAGCATAGCAACTTTTAGCTAACATTATCAAGTGTATCAATGGAAACTTGCTGATTTATAGTACCTCTATTTCAAGTGTTCATTCACTTCCATTCCAAGAAAGTACTAGATGCATTTCAGATGCATAAGCCATTGTGACACAAATGAGGCACTAACTTAAGCCCTGAATTTCAACACAGAAAGTGTCAGGAGTCAACATCACCCTGCAACAATCATGAGCAGCCCTTGAGAAGTATGGACTTGGCCCATACATCAGGTGGTATGGAAACTAACAAAGCCAAAACATCCTTCCTTGAAGCAGAAAGAGCAAGAACAGAGGCTGACATCACTAGCCTGCCCTGGGACACTATTGCCTGCTAATTCCAGTCCCATTCCATCTGGCAATGCATCCCAAGAAACATGGTCTCTTCTCCTTGAGAGACCCTCTTTAACATGCAGAAGTCTGGTGGGTCTGAGGTATGTGACTGAGCTACATAAAACATTAACAGCCAAATTTTGACTGCAGTATGAAAACATGCAAGGCACTACCTAATGGCCCAGCTCACATGCCTTCCAAATCCCCAAGTGTAAAATAAAGCAAGTTGCTATATTAAACCACCCATAATTAAGCAGATGTTGTTCCTCACCTTACCCCTTACCCCTCCCCCCCACACACACCAAAAGAAGCTAATACAACAAACTTCTATTGGTAAACAATTGCACTTCCAAAATAGGCAATACATGTTTAGTATGCTACCCCAGGTAACACTGAAAATCTCACCTCTATTATTGCCTTCATTACCAAACCTGCTCCTTTCACAATTGCCATGGAAGGGTGCTAAAATAGAACATTGACAAAATAATTACCTGAGTGTAAAATTTGAAGATTGGATTGTCTGTGATTCAGTTTCCTTAACTCATCTACATGGCTGTTCTACATTCAGTTCTGGGCAAAAGTTACTATTTCAGTTTTGTGAAAGCTAGCTACAGGAAGAGTTGCTACCTTATACCTTTAAACAAGAATATCATGTGATTATCAGATGGACTTCTTGGCTCTGAACAGCAGCATATACCAGAGAAGCTGGAATAATGCTGGGGACTGACAAGCTGACACCAATCAAGAAGCAGAAGAGTATACTGTTACAGAGGGAAAGCATTGACATTTTAGCTAAAAATCTTCCGTAGCAAACCTGTAAGAATTCTAAGAAGGTGCTACTCTTGTAACTAAACTCTCATTTACTGAGAGAGAAATCAAAAGGTGTCAGATTCTACAAAGAGAGGAAGATCTGTGTATCTGCTAAATCTAGCTTAATATTTAACTAGTGTTTCTAGAAACAAGTCTTAGACAGTCTATTCTACAATGATTTGGCGTATCATTCACTATAGAACAACCACTTCAATCTGTTATCTGAAGGGAAAGCAGTAAGTCACTATAAAACGCACCAAGGTAGAAAAAGTTTAGGCATGTTAACCAGCTGAATGGTAGACAAATTTGTCTTTCAGGAGAAGTTCATGTTCACTGACTACTCAAAGCCCCTAATAATAAAATTATGAAATCTTACCTGAAAAAGCTTAAATAGTGTTCTTCCATTAGACGCGACCATTTCCAACAACATGTCAAACTGCTGCCCCTCAGTAGTCTCACTATATGGAGCACATAGGGCAAATGTCAGGAAGTCCAGAAGTGAACTAATTACTAGGGCACCTGTCCCATGATCCTGAAATTAGGAAGACAGGTATGTAATACAGATAGTGTTTCTCCCCTGCCCGAGAGTATTCATGCAAGTTTTAATCAGTACCCATGATGCTGAAGGTGCCCTTCCCTGTCATACCATGAAATAGTCTGCAAACAAAAATTACAAGTTTAATATAAGCCACTACTCTGCGTATGGCAATACTCTGGTAAAGTATTGGCTCCTAGAGCATGCTGGAGACTCATGACCTCATATACTGGTGTGCTGCAAATTACTTTTTCTAGTTTTAATCCCATAAGTACTAGTTTCCTTTTAGTTAAAGGGAACATCAAGTTTTCATATTAAACATGCAAACATTTGTTGCATGACGCTAAAGTTCTGCACTATAGACAGCCATGTTCTAACCCGTCAAGAGCCAAACCTATTTAGAACAAGCTTGTGCCAGACATAGCTGTATTTTCTGAACGTATTCCTACCTGCAGCTGAAGTGCAACAATATACCCAAGTATGTCAGAAGTGTTTTCATAGCAATTAGGAAAGGTATTTAAAGAAGCTATTTGTTTTCGAGATTTGACTTACCACATGGGAATTGAATTTCTCTAGCAGATTTTCTAGAAACTTCTTTGAAGAAAGAAGGGAAGCTTTGTTCAACTGCTCCTGCCTCAAGTCATAGTCATCATGCATGGGCTATTAAAAACATAAAGAGATTCACTATGCAGTCACATTTCTACCATCAGTTCTTAACAGCTCTAGTCCAAAAGTCACACTCTGAACCCATAAAAAGCACATCCTACTTCAAGCTACTTATACCACAAGCTATTTCATGTTTGAGCACACTGCAAGTTGAAGAGCAGTCCCTATCTCTACATCTTTCAGTAGACTGAAGTTCACACATTCCAAAGTGAAAGAATCTGCAATTTAATACTTACACACATAAGAGCACAGAGCATGTCAATAGAGGCATGGGTTACTCCATCATTGTTCCTTTTGAGGGCTTTCACAACCTTCACTCCTAATCGTTCTCGAAATCTTTTGAAAGGAAACCAAAACCACCAAGATTAGAGAGGAAACAAATCTTAGTTTTAAGATAAAAGTCCAATTGGGGACCAAAAGTGGCCTGCTCCCATTGCATTTGGCAAGCCAGTACCTTGACGTTTATACAAATTTGAGATTCCTTGGTTGGAAAACATTAATATTGACTTCACTGTTAACAATATGCACATTCACCAAAACAAAGACGTATTTCTATAGTTACAGGATAGTGATAGTACAGGACACTATTCACAGAGAAACGGAACTTCATAAAGGTCTCAGACTAGGTGCATGTTACTCCTCACATCATTCAGTTGCACCATAGTCCAGAATCAGAAGTGTTCCAAAGAATTTTTCATTTTCAGAAGAACATCAGGCAGTTTTTCTGCTTCCTTATGTTATCCAATTAAGACACAAACTCTGAGCAGTCTGTACTTACTGTAGGAGTACAACTCAACTCCCTAACATCAAGTCTTATCTTGTGTTGAACTGAAAGTAGTGATGGCATCAACATAATTTAAGAATGAAGAACTGCCTACTTCAAGGATAGATGAAGGAGCATTTTAGAAGTTTTTCCACTAGGAAAAATATTAAACCATGTTTGACTCAAGGCAGAGAGTATTTAACAAAGGAAGAATCAGCTTTACATACTAATGAACATTTGGGATACTGAATTTACATTAAAGCCTAGTGACAGCCTCATACTATTGGAATCAATCATGTGCAGAGTCTTCCAGTCTTTTTCAGAAGGGAGGCTTAACACCAATTCTCAGTTTTAAAGACAAGACAACATCAAAAGCTCAAGAACTGCTTCCACCTACTACTTCCAAGCTTGAAGAGACTTCACACTTACTTTGGAAGCTGAGTAAAGGCAAGGAAGCCTGCTTTTGAAGCCACTAGTCGTCTTACTGCTTGGAATTGGCTTTCGAGCTCTGCATTAGATGCTGCAATATCTCCCTCTTGCGAAAGTAATGCTGTTATGGCATTATTAATGAGTTTCTCCTTGTTTTCCGAGAACAGACCCTGATTAAGAAACAACAGTTATTAATATCTTTATGCATTAACAACATCTTAAGAGGATGGGCAGAAGATTTATTCTTACATCTTGCGTAACTGCATGTAGTACCCCACTGTAGGAAATGTTAGCATTGAACCGGAACACAGCATCTGCAAAGTTACCATCTGGAAGAAGATATAACAAGAGTTAAGTGCACAGTACCTGAGACTAAATATCTGGATGCTTTAAAGAGCACTATAAAACCACAAATAAAGTATTAGCTTACTTGGAGGAGCAGCCAAAAACCTCAGATGAAGGCTCTCTACTTCTTCATCCACAGGCATACTGAGTAATCCCCAACGCTGTCCTTTGTGAGTAGAGGTCATTTTCACACAGACATCTCTATTACCAGAAGCTCTCACTCCATCCAACAAGCTAGCCAGAAGAGAATCTCTGGGTTGGGAGAAAGACATACAATTTAGATCAGAAAAGTGATGCCAAAGAACCAAGTTTAAGAAGAATAGGAAAAAACACAAAACCCAAGCACAGAATGAAAGGCAACAATAGTTGGAATCTCTTACTAACACTGCTGCCAACAGCTACACCTCTAGAGAAGGTCACTAAGTTTCAAGTGTTCCTTTATTCACTGTAAGGGCAGAGCTGTCTTATAACTAGTGCAGCCAGCTGCAGCCTTTCACTAAAGGGATCAACTCTAGATTATCTGTTAATGAGTTACACACATTGCAAGCCAATTCACCCCTGTGCTTTCTGCAAAACCTCACTTAGCAGGATTAGGCTGCATTACAACTGCAAGTATGCTCAGGGCCTATTCTGTTGGTTGTTTTAAATAGAATCAACTAAGACCATCTCAAGCAGAGAGCTCAAAGGGTTTACAGCCTTCACATTTCCTTATCACTTAAATTGTGCTTTCTTTCCTTCTCTCAGATATACTGCTTAACCAAGTACAACATACATAGAACAACATTCCTTATGAGAAACAGGCTGTATCTAACTGTCCAACACCCTTACACGTTCATCAGAAAAATTCTGGACGGATTTCCTTAAACTTGGGAGGAAGATAGAGGGGTGAGATTTAGGTCCTGTAACAAATTTTGATTTGTAAGTGGCAGACCACTAGAATAGCCAGGCTTCAAGTTAATACTTCCAAGGGTCAGAGTTCATTGAAACTGAGAAACTAGAAGCACTACAATGGCAACTTCCATTTGAATTTATAACTCACAGGAGCTCCAGTTACCTTTCTGTTGAAGAGTATTTCCGAATTTGTCCTTTGATAAATTCAATGGTAAAAAGCTGCGGGTTTTCACAGTCACATACTATTGCAAATACCTAAAAATAAGAGATAAGGATCACATTAATGAAGCAGCATTATTTATCTACTCCACAAATTGAGGCTGTCTTACGTATATTACCAAATTCCTACTATTACCTTTTAAAGCTTCTATTTGAAGAAGTGGTACTGAGAAAGACTGCCTCTTACCTCGCCTAAAGGTTTCAAAGTTGCAATGTTATAGGTAGCTGGATCCCGCTCAACTAAGCAAGCTTCTGTAAGAGCTAGTACTCTTTTCACAGGTTCCTAAAAAAAAATTAAAAAAGAAATAGAGAGGCACATTAGGGAAGAGAATTCTTAGCACTTAACAGGAACCAAGTAAATTCAGTTTGACACACTTACCAAGTGTCTAGGTGTTATTTTTTGAACAACAAACTCAGCTAAAGATGTTACAGATTCGTCATTGCTGTATTTTCCAAAGCGAAGATTCAAGTATTGCTCAAATTCTAGAGATTCTTTCCTTATCCGCAGAGAGATACCTATGAAGTTGCCAGCATGTTCTATTGCACTTTTGATAATTTCCTCCCTCTGCTCAGATGCAAACAGGTGCTACAAGTTTTGACAAGAAAAAAACAGGTAAAGAATAGGGCATATCCCAAGAAATCACAGTTCCATAAATAATCCTCCACCATATACCTAACAGTAGAGAATCTTCCCAGCAGCTAGGCTTGCCTTTACTAAGTGCATAGTATAAAGAGAAGAGGTATTTATTACACAAGAGATCCACTATTAAGTTTACATTTCCCTTTCAAAAAAAAAAATCTATACCAGCTATTCCTAAAGGATACCCTGCTACACATTAGCGTGCCATTAAAATAAAGGTCTGCATGACCTGCTTGTCCACCCTTGGCAACAGATCCTGACAGCCTGGCAGGAGTGAGGAGCCAGAGAACCAGTGGTAGCCCCAGCTGCTATCTGTAAGGGCTGCCATCCAGCCTTGCTAGACAAGGTTAGGGCAGCTCTAGAGGATCAATTATATACTGCTAGTTTTACGCCAGAGAAAAGCATGCTGCAGTACAAAAGATGTGGAAACCCTGATCTAGAGAGTAGACTCTTACTTTGTTAGTGACTGAGGTAGCTATATTTACATTATTAACCATGAATTAATTCCTGAAGATCCATTTCAGCTGCTTCCAGCATAGTACACAGAAACCCTTTTAAGATTTTGAAACCAACATTACACTGCAGTATTTCCCAAGGAAAGCTGCTGAGTATCAGATCACAGGGCTAAAAGAAGCATCACCACTGATCAATTTATTTCTGAATAGAATCCCTCCATCAGTTAGGTAGATTAGCAATACTGCCTGTCACTTCTGTAACTTTGAGAAATGTCATGAAACTTCATGTCCACATTGCATTTGTGTTCACTATCAAAATACAAATAACTGGGTATTTTATGCTCTGTAGTTTTTAAACATGCAATAATCAAAAAAACTCTACATATCGCTCTCAAACATTTTAACTAATTTCCTGTGGAAAAGAGGTTTTAAGCCTGTCCACAAGCCTTGAGGCTCCACAGCCGGGTCCTAAAGATGCACATGCTTGTATGCTCAAATTATGTTGAACCTTCATTATTAAATATGCAGCTATAAACATCCTAAGCAGCTATACCAAGATGTTTTGTATTAGTACTTACCAATCTACTAAATCCTCCATAGAGGATACAGAAGCCTCCCTGATAGCCAGCAATATCAACAAAGCCTTCAACGTTTCTGTAGTCATAGGAGCACAGGACTTTATTTGTTGCAGGATCAATTTGGTCAATACCTCCAGGAGTCACCTCCAGAATCACAGGTTTCCTCGTATCACTCCAGTGATGTTTATAGCAGTTATACCTCTGCAGAGAGCGCTACTTTTAGACATGACATATACACACACACACTCCTTTACTACACAGCAATTGTTCTTTTCCTATCTAGTAAGCAGCATGGGTGTAAAGTTCAAAAAAATTGTATTTAATGCTCTTATCTATGTTAAGAACACTGAATCAAACGAATCAAATTAAAGTGGCTGCCTCTCTGGAAGGAAGTCACAGCTTAAACAATGCATTTTGAAGACAGAACAGCAAACCCAGAACAGCCACCCAAAAAGGAAATAAGTTTATCTTGCTGCAGAAGGTGGCCTACTCGCAGACTATGTGTACTGAGGTTAGAGGAGGAAATAGCTATTGCATCAGATACTGTTATTCAGCTAATCAAGACTAAATTAAGGTAAACTTATCACTATACTGCAAGTTTTTCATCTCCTGCAGCCATATTCCATTACAAATATAGACTTACTGAAATCAGCAAAAGTTAGAGGTCTGTTCTAAACTATAGTAAGACAAAGGGGACCCCCATATTCCAGCAGTGTTACTATGCTCATCGCTGAAGATTTATTCTATGCAACACTTAAAGTTACTTTAAGTGCTATTTTCTGTGACCAGAAGACATAAAACCAATTACGAAGTCCAGCTCTGTACATTGCCTTGCTTATTACTGTATTACCAAGATTCATTAAATAGCAATCTTGTCTTTAATCGGACCTACAGAAATCCTCCTGGGAAACAATATTGCCACATGAAGTGTTCAGGATGTTATACAGAACACTATTTAGAATTAAGAAGTAAAATGCTGGACATAGTAAACATTGAATAATGCACCAAAGCTTATGTTTTTCTTCTTCTCTCCAAATAAGAACTCCATGTGGCAGAGCCCTTTATTTCAGCAGTAACATTCAGAGGCTTTTAAGTGTACCACCATAAGGCTAAGGCCAAGTGAAGAGAACTCAAATATTCTACTGCTGAAAAGGTTCCCATTGCTTTTGAACAAACTCTTAATTTTCCCTTCTCAAAGCAAGATCCCAGATCCAAAATTACAAAAGCTATTTTAGGTAGTGCATATAGCACAAGCATAAGATACGTGAACGCAGTAGAAGTCTTTAGATCATTTCATTAAACTGCACATGATCCAGACAAGCTAGACACTTACCCGTCCCGTGATTTTTCCTTCCGAGAAGTCTGTCCTGAATCTCTGTTTTTAAAAAAAGTTAACCACGAATGAATGCCAATATGATAGCCAATCTATCCAGAAAGCCAATGTTTAAGCTGACCCTGTTTTAAGGGACCTGAGCTAAGCCTCCTTGAAGGCTCACCAGTCCACTGCAGTTTAATGTATTTTCAGCTTTACTTGCTATTTAAGAATCATGCATTAGTTGCTGCAATTGACACTAGATCAAGTACATCAATATAAAAGCTCAAGACAACTTGCTTTCCTACTTTTTATGTAAGGAAAGAAAGCATAGTAAGCTACCATAAATGGTAATGATAACCAAGTACTTACTGCTTGCAGGGAAAAAAATAATAATAAAAAAATCTTACCAGTGCCTCTGTAAGGAGTTCTGTTCTGTGCTCTGTGGAAAACTTAAGAGTTTCAGACTTTTTTCCGCTCCCTTTGCGAAAAGTGAGACTAAATTCTGTTCCTTGTCCTTTTCCAACAGGAGAAATACTACAGATATCTCCATAAGGCCACTAGACAATTAAAAGTAATTATGTTATACTGTTAATAATTTTAAATCTACATCTCCTCCACTCAAAAACCCTTAGTAGCTATAACAACTAAGTGAGTTGCTGTAATGAGACAATAGCTAGCATTCTACGTGACAGCTTTAGCTTGAGCTTCCTATTTGATACTCACTCCATTCAGGGACGTAGCCTTACAATGATCAAACTTACCCCAGTTCATTCAAAACAGCACACCCAAAAGCAAACTACTATTTATTGGCCAATAAAGACAAATTGCCTAAAAGTACAAGAACTACTGGATATTTGTAGAGTTAGTGAAGGCAATACCAGTTTTCTGTTATGTGTGCTTTTGTAGCAGCTGCCATATCTTCCGGTTTTGCTGAGATCTTGTCAGACTACATAGTTTCTGAACACTGAATGCCACTATTCACTCTGCGCAGTGAACATGAGTCAGAAATCAACTCAAAATAGCCCTGTTCAAAAATGATAGTTACCTGATTCGTAACTTCTAGCGTGTTGGGATTGTATGTGGTGATGGCATGGGTTCCAACTGAGAAGACTCGCTTATACCTAGAATACAGAAGAATGTTAGTTTCTCCAGATGTCACAGAAAAACCCTGTTGAACAGTAAAAACTATGTTAAGAGTCACAGAATGGTCAGGGCTGGAAGGGACCTCTGGAGAGCATCTAGTCCAACCCCCAAGAAGCTATATACAAGTCAGTGTTAGGAAACAGATAATGAATTTTCTTTGTTAAGTTGTTAGTTTGCAGTTTACCCTTATAATATGTTAAGCTCCTCTGTTTTAGACATCCATAAAAGGGACATACCAGTTAAATACTACTAAATATATTTCCTTATGCATATCTTTTCCTCCATTATTGGCTAAACCAGGACCAAAGACTCTTGGAACTTGCACTGGTAGGTACTACCAGACCAGAATAAATTCTAAAAAGACTGCACAGATCAGAGGAAAAAAAGATATCCCTGCAATACTCTAAAGCATCAGTCTGAAGCTGTCTCAACCAACAGTTGTAACATGAAATATTCCAATTTACACATCTGGTCACAACACTGTAACAAGTCAAAGTGTTACTATGGCCAAGCCTAATTTTCTTCACCTTGAGAAAAACTAAGACTATTAAACTCAGAAAGACTCAGATCACTGAAGCCATAGTTCAATGCACAGCTAGTCATTGTACATTGATATCACAGATACGTTAACTGGATAGCGCTTAAAGAACAACTGTAGCAAGGTAGCTGCTTGCATTTCAGGCTTATCAGAAACAAGTGACAGTGACCTAAAGCTAAGAAACTTAGACACATCAAGAGCAAAATGGAAGCCTTGCCATGGTTTCATTTCTAGACAATCTTCACAGCATACCCTGAACCAACTCTTTATATATAGACTATTTACATATTTCTGAATCAGAAAGTTTTGCAGCATAACTAACCAGAGTTTGAAACAGTAGAGTATTACTAATCCCTTACTACTAATACAAATTTCTTGTTCTAAGGTACTTCTTTCTGGAAGCCAGAAAGTCAAGCCAAACCTGAACCAGAGCCACTTCTAGTAACTATTCTCTGACCAAAGAAACAGGATCTGAACATGGATGCCTTTCTTGAACTTGAACCAAATTAAAATACTTTGGCTAGCTGTTGATATTAAAATTGATTCAGTGTAGCAGTTTAAGTTTCAGTTCTGAGTAAACTGCGGTTTTGCTAGGAAAAAGAATAGGATAGATCAACCAGACGGCTGACTGACTAATCTGGATCTGTGCCATACTAGACCCTGCATCAGGAAGCAGGTCGCTTTCTCCCCTCTTTCTCTACATTCTTGAGTTGCAGTCCCTTCTTCTCTCTCACTTGCCAGGTCTGCAGCACAAGCCATCATTTCTAGATAAGGTCAAACTTTGCATGGGCTTCAGGTACACTGAGAGCTGCTCCCTCGTGTTATTTGACCTATCCTCCCCTCTCTGATAATAGCAAGGCCAAGACTATCTGTCTGACACAGTCAGTCTCAAAAACTTCATTGCCTACCATCTTCTATTATTATTCAAACAAACTGGTGCAAGTTCAAGTCATGACTGGCACAGAGGAGTTTATCTAGGAATTAAAGCAAGTGCCTATTTTGTTCAAAGCTTAGAAAAATCTTTAATACTGAAGTGACCTGCAACCTTAAAGATGTATGATCTATTAAAAAAAACCTATTTGTTTTTCCAGACAGTTGAATTTTCCTTATTTAAAATGCAGGCCAAAGAAGTCGTAGTAATGAAGCAGAACATTTGCAGTTACTCTGGCTGCTAACAATTCCACTGTATTCATTCTGTCAAAGAATGCTCCAGTCCCTAGATCATAAGGAAATCCTTTGAACAAACCAACTGTTCCCTCTCCTCTTGTTGCACAATTTAGGTAGGTATTCTGTTTTTATATGATTTACAATTAAGGCTTGTTTATGCTGTTCTAAAGAACACGAACTTATCACAAGTAATAAAGCATTTTATTACTTAAGGTTTTGTTTAATCACTTAACATACTAAAGAGCTTCATGGTGCTTTGTGGCAGAATAAGGATCTGCAACAATCACACATAATTCAAGGCCAGCTGCCAAACATAGCCCCTTTCTTTTCTCCCCTCATGCTCAAGCTAGTATATCAAGGTCTAGGAAGCATATTTAGTATACAGCATTCTTACTACTTGATGTGACAAGGAACATAAGACAGAACAGCAGATTTGCCCGGTTCACCATTTCCTTCATCTCTGTTCCCTAGGCAAACTCAGAAGACCCAAGTCTTGTTGCACAAACAGAGGAAACTCAGAAGTCAGTACTTACATATGGCCTAAACATACTCTTGTCCAGAACTTCTCTGTTAAAGATGGAGAAAGGTATTTATACCTCCAGGCCTCGAAGACTTTACCATTCATTACCTCTTAAACTACTCTGCAGTACCAGCTAAGACCAGGCTATTTTGAGAAGAATTTGAAGCAAATGCCCTCTTCTCAGTAAAAAGGCTATTGTGTATCCACTAGCTTCTTAGAAGCACTGTAGAAGTCACAAGTTATATATTTTTTTAATCAGGATGAACCTGTAGACAATTTTCATACCACGACACTCAAGAGAAAGACGGTGTTCATTAATTTTACAGAATTACAGATCAACACTGGAGAAATACATCATCATCTTTACTACTAGAAAATACTTTAACTGCCATGCACACAGCTCATGTTCAGCAAAATGACAAATATGAATAGTAAAAGTGATTCAGGCTCATTTAGAATCATAGAATGGTTTAGGTTAGAAAGCACCTTGAAGATTGAGTTCCAACCCCCCTGCCATAGGCAGGGACACCTCCCACTAGACCAGGCTGCCCAAGGCCATGTCCAGCCTAGCCTTGAACACCTCCAGGTATGGGGACTCAACAACCTCTCTGGGCAACCTGTTCCTGTGCCTTACCACCCTCAAAGTGAAAAAATTCTTCCTAACGTTTAATCTAAATCTCCCCTCTTCCAGTTTAAAGCCATTCCCCCTCATCCTATCACTACATGCCCCAGTAAAAAGTCCTTCCCCAGCTCTCCTGTAGGCCCCCTTTAGGTACTGGAAGACCACAATAAGATCTCCCCGGAGCCTTCTCTTCTCCAGGCTGAACAGCCCCAACTCTTTCAGCCTCTCCTCATAGGAGAGGTGCTCCAGCCCTTGGATCATTACTGCCTTTTTTTTTTTCTTTTAATGTTATCCACAGATTATACTGAGAATATGTAACTATGAACTGAGTGGACTTAAGTATTCAAATATAAACTTAATAAAAGCCATATAACCTTGTGCTGCAACACAACACAAGGCAACTACTCACTAAATACTCTCTTCCCCTTCATTGTGTGAAAAGTAAAGTGCCATTGAGTTTTTAAACTACACCTCTGTTTTAGACTTTAGACTTAGTTTGAAGTTCTGTAAGACTTCATAGTTTATCAGAATACTACCATCAAAGTTCAAGATCATACTACTCTATCTTCAACAGCTTGCATAATGTAGGAACAAGCTCTGTAACGAAAGGGATTGGGCAAGAGAAGCAATCTTTTAAATTCTATGTATTTCATTTTCTCCAAGCAGCTCAAATTGCATGCACATCAAATTTGCAGATATGCCACAGGGACTTCAGAGTAAAAGACTACATGTTTTCTGTTGGGGGACAAAAACATTGAGAGGAACAAACTGTTCTAATGTTCTACCCCAACACCATATCTTCTTATTACTAAAGGAAACTGCTTATTCACCCATGCCCACACAAATCCAAATGCCTGGATCCTAACTCAGGTAAGACTCAATTTACACAAGTATCAGCTAGAATTCTAATGAGGTAAAACTAAATATTAAGCTATGTGTTTCAAGTCAATCAAGAATCTGTCTTGGTAAAAGAAAGATTTTGCCCTCAGACAGCTGCTCAGTCCACTCTGGACTCTGAACTACCCATGGCTTTAATTTCTGCTAACAAAAAGGCAGAGAGCTCTTTGATTAGACACTACAGCAATCTCATGGTTCTTCAAAGTACAATTGAGAAAAATTTGTGGCGGACACTCCTTGCAATCCCATCCTCCTTTACTTCCCAGCATTCTTAATTTTTGATAGGAAGAATTCATGAAGTATCTATCAGCAGACAGCCAAAAAAAAACCAAAACCCATTTTTAACTTAATGGTCAAACAACAGATTCAGACATCATCTCTCTATATAATCATTAGAATAAAGCAGTACTCATGCTCCTGAGGTGCAGACAACATACCCTCTTTGTTCCGTTGATGTTTAGGTAGCAAGGAAAAATCCCAGTTCCACAGCACTACCACACATGTGAGAAGCAACAATGGGCAAGGACACCAAAGAAAGGCCTATGAAGCTTCAAAAAGTATGCACAACAGCTGACTTCAAACACAATAAAACATATATCAGCTATGATAGTTTAACGGACAGTTCCCTAGCTTTTTGCAGACAGAAGCATCACTGAAAGTTCATTTTTAGACCCAGGCCTCCCATTAGGGATGAAACATGTTTCTAGCAACAGAAGTCTTCAAATAATCTCAGTTAGTAGTTTAACAGATAATCTATTATACGATGTGTTAAGTATATGTGTGAACTAGCAACCCTCATCTATTAAGGTACATAAGACACTACTACTCCAAGAACCTGTTCCAAGAAGAAGCATTTCCACTTTAAAATTAGCAGTTTATATTGTAAGTTCAAGAGACTCAGAAACTGAGTAAGTCAGGTGGTCTGTTTCAGAACTATGCTGAAGTGTGGGAACAGGAGCAGAAGGCAGTAAGATGCAATGTTTAAAATCCAAATTGATTCTAGGGAAGATACATTCAGTTCAGAGACTGAGCAGCAGGAGCCTTTAGTTCAATTTTCATCTATCAATACAGGAACTATGCAGTTAAATCCAGTAATGAAGAGGAGAAATGTCACACAAAACAAAAAAACCCAAACAAACTTTAAACTACTTACTTTCCCCTCCATGAATGTTTTGTTGTGTAGAAACAAGCGAGATCTCTGTTTTCTCTGATTATATTCATTCTGTGCCAAGACCTGAAAACAAAAGAGACATCCTGTTAGTACTCATGATTTTCATTTAAAAACGAAGTTCACTAATCATCAATATGCTTCAAGACAAAAAGACTTTGTTTTTAAATGCTCAAGTCACTGCTTTGTCAGTTCCACACAAAAAAACTAGGAATACTTATGTTTAATCAAACAATCCATAGACTAAGTTGCACATAGAGTTGAACATGAATTAATAGTTTTCCCACTAATTTTGTTACACCAGTTACTCTTTAACAGTACCAGGGTACAGTAATTTACACCCTATTATTTCCCATATTATTGCAAATCACACTACTTTTGCTGCAACTTTGCACATTCAGATTCAAATGTATTTTATGTCATCACCAGAACGCTTAACTCCTGAAAATTTTGTAATATCAAAACGATTCAAGTATCCTGCATCCATAACTCCAGCTAAGCCAAATTCCTATTGCCACTTAAAGAAAAAACAGCAGAGAAATATGGATAGATAGAACAGCTTATTTTCCAGTCTGAAATGGAATTTGAAGCTGAGAAACTTACTTATTAGCCAAGCATTGCGATTAAAGAGCTGACTAAGTACCCTTTCTGTGCTGTAAAAGTTTAAGCAATCCCACTGCTAACATCCTGGTGTGCTTATTTCACACATGAATACCTATTCCCTAAACATGTGCAGGAATTTGATGAAACTTGCGCATAACTGCTTGACTCCATCATTGCTTTAGGAGCTGCTATGTTTAAAGGAATGCTTCTAAACATGCTTCTTGCATGACTGAAACTGATGCATGTTAAGTACTTGGAAAATTAACTTCCCTGTTACTTCACTTTGCTGTTATTACACATACAAGGCACTTAAAGTGGATGTACCCTGATTAAGTTGCAAGAGTGAAGTTGTCACTCTCAGCATTAGTTGTCACTACAGCATTAGTTTTATTTTCAAATGTGTCAAACCAGGCTTCCCTGCTCTTGATTACAGACTGGTACTACTCTCAGGTTCACACCATTAATGTGGTAACATCCCCAAAACATTACACACTTAAGAAGCTAGTCTGCAAGAATTCATATTCATAGCTTGCATGAAGCAATGCTAAAGTACTCCAATCCCAGTCAGTACCCCACTAAAAGTTAATCCCAGTCATCCTTTTTAATTCAGCTTACTCTATTTGATTTGGCAAAGGAAGATTTCTCATTTTGAGATGGATGACTTGTAACATTAGCTCATTGCTAATTTCTACCCTCTACAACTTCAGGCAATTTTCTTTCTGAGCAGACTGTAGCAGTTATGTAGTCATGAACATGAAGAATGGATAGCCTGACTGAAATGAACTTGAGAATTCCTTCCCTCAGGTGAAAAAGCAGCACAATCATCACTACCTACTGAAGAGAACTTGTGGTACCACCTCTGGAAAAAGAGAAAAGCAGTATTTACATATCTCAGTGACTCAATCTTTGAGTCAAATTTTCAGACTTAATACCCCATTGACTTGTGGCAACTTAAATTCTCTAAATCCAGTTTTTGAAAGCAAAGTTTCACGAGGGGTAAGATACTCAACAGCATTATTCCTGACATTCTCTATTTTACCCTGTTTAAGAACTACATTGTATTATTATTGCTGTGGATAAGCATCAAAACAGTACACTCTGTCCAAACTACACAGATCTTACTGTGTAGTAGTACACTTTGGGTCTCCCTGTTTAATCTGCTTTCTTGACATTGACTAACACATTACTAAAAATAAAATAAAAGGCTTATAACAAGACTAGCTCCGCTAAGTATGAGATTATAAAATCTATTTATCTGTAATTCCAGTTTTGGCAACACGACTACTCTGACCAGCTCTATTAAGTCTGCTAGACCTGAACACCACCTGTTCTAGCGTATTTAAAGCAAGATGTTCTCACACTTGCAAACATCTAGTCTTAATAATACAGAACTGAGAAATATTCATACTCATAGAAACACTTATGAGCTACCAGCGGCTGACATGAATTTTAACACCAGCATCTAACTAGATTCAGGATACTGATACATGTAGTATTGTACATGCAGTGGAAGTGACAAATTCACTAGACTGCTTTTTTGTTTAGATTAAAACTATTAAAATCATTAAACTTTGATGCTTTACTCACTGTGCTTCTGGAAGGTGATTGTAACTATCTCTCTCACTGATAAGACTAGCACAGAGGCAACATACACCAAAATTTAGTAACAATTAATTCTTGTACACATTTTCTTGCAGTTTAACAGAGAACAAGGCTAACAATAGCCTAGTGTTCCGAGCTGCTATGCTGAAATCCAGCAATAATTTTTCAGTTGTCTTTAGTTCCCCAGTAAGAGCAAAATGAAAAAAAAAAAAGGTTCATGTCAAAGATATTTTAGAAAAAAAAACCAACAAAAGTTTATGTTCCTTCACTCATTCTTGCAGAGCCTGTGGGCATCACTCTTACTATACTATCTACAACATGGTAAAACATTGCAATTTTAGTACCCGATATAGTATAAACATTGACTTTGCAGAGCACATCAGGTTTATTATTAATCAAGTTTAGCCATATTGCCAGTGTAAGGTATAATGGCCTGCATAGTCGTATCATATTAATTTCCCAAAACAAGAGAACATTCTTATTATTGTCACTTTTACCTCTTCTTTCTGTATTCAAGATACTTTTAAAAAGTTGATTGACTTGACACAAAAATGAAGTTAAATTCTTTATTTCACTCATTGAAGTATCCAGGACAAAAAGGCCCCAATTTGAATGATCATCTTAGCATACTGGGGTACCTGATAATAGAAAATTGTAACTTCAAAGCTTATTTCAAACTTATTGCAGCACAGCCAGTGGATATCCCATACTCATGGATCAAAGGTTTAATACGAGAGAAACACCCAGTTCAGTTTTATTTCTACTGCAGCAAAGGCAACAAGTACTTTGAAAGTAGCAGTTTATAAACATTTTTCATCTGGTTGAGAGAGAGAGGATGCTGAATGCAAAGCATAGTCAAATAATCTGAGGTTCCTGCAGACAAAATATCGTCCATGACTTGCAACTTCTTTTGGGAGCTTAACTAAAGCACTCCCCCAACACCTGGATATTCTAACTAGCTTTTTCAGAAGACAGAAGTTCAACTATTTGGTTCTCGTAGTACTGTAAGTAGCAATGAAACAGCTTTTGAGGGAAGAGTTGAAACCACATTTGTGTGTGCTGCACGTACCAGAAATAGCAACCCCTAAGATTAAAGGGGCAGAACTGCTGCCAGGACTCCCCCCGCCTCAGAGTTTAAGCTACATGAATAGGTATATTACACAAGCTGTGTTCAACTTGCATACACTTTCCACTTTTCCCGGAATTCACATTTCTTCAGACAAAGTTACCATCTGGGAAAACAGAATCTATTTCAGGAAACAGAGACAAGTCAGTCTCAAACTAACACTTGAAGAGTTAAAAACAAAGGTGTGACCTCGCAGGCATCACAGCAATAGGCATAGCTGTAATTACACATAAGTATCCCTCAGTTTAAATAAAGTCAGAAGTTTGGACATGGGTTCAAAGTTTAGTGCAGAATTCAGATTGACTTTCTTACTGATCATATTATTCCTCTACTATTACAAAGTTTCCGTATCTTTTTTAAGTGAAGGTTTAACCTATGCTAAGGTAGCACTTCAGAGCCCCAAACAGGATTATTATTCTATTCCACTCGGGGGAGGAAGAAGAGAAATGCTGATAAGAAACTGAGATTTCTTTTTAAAAATTTATTCCAGCAAGGCTAAAATACAAGGTAAAGTTCCTGGAAAGTCTATGCTACATAGGGACAGATACTCCCATCAAGCTCAAGTGTGACTTTTCTGAGAGAGAGAAGATGTACCAAGAGGATAAAAACAAGGACCAACTGGAAATAAATGAGAGCCAGGCACTGAAAAAAAACACCCAAGGTTCTGTTAATCTGTAGTTCTACATAGTTGTCTTTTATTTTAAAAGTCTGAAGCCTGATTTTCAGTCGTCTACTCATCCATAACTTTAAAGGCATTATTTGAATAAATGAGGTTTTCTGCACTGAAATATTTTAGCTGTCTAGGTTTCTCTCTGCCTCTTCCACTGCTGTGTGCATTAACTGGCACAGTTTTGCCTTCAGACAAAATCTTTTTAACAAACACTAAACTTTTTTTCCTCTTCTCTAAAGAGTACTCTGCTCTCAAAGTACTACAGCCTAATTAGCTGTGGAAATTGAGATTTCTTAATCTGTTGTGCAGCCCTTTTTTAAGGGGAGAAAGAGATCAGACCCACCAGATCCTTCAAAGAGGATTAGTGCAACCTGCCTCAGTGATAGCAGCATTGCCACCTTCCATAGTCCAGGATGCAAACAGGCCGAGAATTTCAACCTTACTACTACCAGTAATGATGGTGACAACATTAGTGTCCATTCTCAAGCTGACTGTTCCCATTCCCTCACTGAGGACCTGAGAATAATCAGTCTTCCGCACTTGGTTTTGTCTTTTCCATCTACATTAGCATTCTGCTATATCAATGAACTGATCTGATTCACCAGCTAGACAGGTGAGTATCAGAACAAATGGGGTTTACTCACTAATGCAGGGAAGAGAAAAAGTGCTCCTTTCAGTAATAGTTTAGCCATGTTGTCATATTTCTTCAGGAGTATTGTTCTATTTTAAGGTTTAGTAGTGAGGTAGAATAATTGTTATGGGGTTTTTTGGTATGAGAATAGTTTTTTGGAAGCAAATTGAGAGGTTAAAGAGTTGAAGGTTAACACTTCAAGATACGGTTGACTGCCAGCTGAAGAATTATTTTAAGTCAGTAAGCTTCACTTACTGAGCTTCAGACACAAGTTAAAAGTCACCTGCTCAATCTGAAACACAGATTGACCTTAAAACCAATCCCCAGCATACCACTTAAAATCTGAAAATACACGGTGATTCAGTCCCTCGGGACAAATACATGTTTGGAAACCATGAAAAATACCACATGACACCCAGAGGAGCAAGCAATAGATACGAAATAAATCTTTTAGAAATTTATTCCAGCAAGGCTAAAATACAAGGTAAAGTTCCTGGAAAGTCTATACTACATAGGGACAGATACTCAGCTCTGAGCCTCCAAACACTTAGAAAATTGTTTCAAGTGGAAAAAACTGTCAGTAATAATGGAAAAGTCATTAATTTCTGGTTAAGTATTCTGGCACTTGGCTTCCTATAGCAGGCAGGAATTAGACCAAGATGCATACCTACAAACTGAAGCAGGCTAGAGCCAAGCATAGTTTGTACTTCTATAACACTGGTCCTGTTATTCGGAACCAAGCCATGGCTGACTTTGAACAGCATCTTCCTCACTCAATTCAGAGATGAAACTTAGGTCACTGGCAGTCCCTTCGACAGCCTTCCACCTTTTTTATGTATCTCGCTACATGCGAGTAGTCTAGATAGACAGTCTTCTAATTATCAAGAAAAGGCTTTGACTTCAAAGAACTTAAGTTCTAAACCAGGGAATATTTTCTGAAATACAGTATTATTTAGTCAGTGCTGAGTAATAGGAATCAAAGCAGTCATCTACTCAACTTCACCTTCTCAAGAGTTACTGCCATAGATCTTTTTTTGTGAAAAAGCACAAGACAAAAAGGGGAAAAAACATTTCAGATTACATTAACTTCAAAAGCAGCCACAGAACAGAGATTAGGTGCATTAATAGGAAGATTCCAAATAAACTTATACACCTGTTTCCCCCCAAGCAGCATGCTCAAACGTTCCCTCGGCTTGAGAGCATTAAGCCAAAAACAAACGTTCCCCACCCTACCCCCCAAACTGGGCCACTAAGACATTTTTACGGCCCAGAGCTTGGCCCTCAGTAGAGGCACAGCTATCAAGGTGCAAGCTCCACACCACCTGGCAAGAAAATCCATCCCAAAGACTGCTGGCAGCTCCCTGCAGACAGAAAGCCATTTAGTATGCCTACTTGTTTTGACTTTCAGAAAACAAAAAGCAAGTGAAAAGCATCCATGGGAGAAACTCAAACACTCTTGGAAAAATAAGCACATTAAGGGTAGACTTTCTGAAAGATACATTTAGTTCTGTTCATGGTCTTCAGGCATACTATTACCACTCAAAAAAGAAATAAAACCTCATCTCTGTGAGAGCAAGTCTCCTCCTCATCTCTCCCACTCTTCATAAATTATTTCCCAAAGCATCTCATGATGGCTGTATTTTGATCTGAGGCCAGGAGGAAAGAAATAACATATCTTTTCTTAATGGACACATGCTAGTACTCATCTAGGAAAGAGGACAGATTCTGCCCGCGGCTACAAAAGCTGCATCAGGTGCAGACCATATTCAGTAAAGCACCAGGCGGGCTGAAGCTAGAGAAAAGCCCAGCCTCCACTCTGCCGAGAGATACGGGAAGAGAAGGGCTTGAAATAAGACAGGTACCACACCTGGGGATCAGGGCCGCACGGGCCGGCCTCTCACCCCCCCACGGCTGGGGCAAGGAGGCGGGCGGTGGAAGGGGGAGGCTTTGCCGGCGGAAGCATCTGCCCCCCGGCGGCAGAGAGCGCTGCCTCAGCCCTGCCCCCGCTCCCTCACAGCTCCCCCCACCCACACGGCCCCGAGCAGCACCTCGGTGCCTAACGGCCCCACCCGGGGCTGTGGAAGGAGGCGGCGGCCGCCCCCACCGCCACCTCCTCATCTCCCCCACCGCTGGGATTTACCTGGCCGGGGAGCCTGCGCTGCCCGGACCTGCCCCCACCAGCACTGCGCTTCCCGCCGCTGCCGGCGATAAAGGCGAAGGGCCACTGAGGGGAGCCCTCGCCCCTCACCCTCCAGCTGGCCAGGCGGCAGCCGCTACTCCTCTCCCAACTCCCTCAGAGTCTGGCGCTGGAGGCCGCCATCTTAGTTCCAGCAGCGAGACCGCCCTCTCGGCGCAGTCGCCGTCGAGCCCCGAACCGTCACGGGACGCGGTCAGCTGATATACTGACTCCCTCCCTCCCGGGGCAGCGCTGGCCTGGCCCGCGGAGCCGCCTGGCCCTCCTTCTTCCCGCCCCTTGCCCCCTGCCCTGCCGGGAACCGGAGCGGAGGGGAGGGGTGAAGTGGGCAGGGTGGCACCGTGCGCATGCGCAAAGCCGCTGGTGGGGAGGGTGTGCTGGTGTGGGCAAAGTCCCACACACACACTTCCCCGTCGCCTCGGGCGTGGCCGGCAGGGGGCGGGCTCGAGCGCGGCGGGTGGAGGCGGTGAGGGGAGAGGGTGGGGCCGTGGCGAGTGAGGTGAGCTGAGGCGAGGCCGAGCGCCCTGAGCGGCTCCGCTCGTCTTTTTGCTCTCTGTTGTATTTTAACAAGAGTTTTGTCTGTTGGTCTCGGCTGGATCAAGGAGTTTGGGGCGGGTTGGTAGTTTGCTAAGTGCCCAGCTCCTGGAGTCTTATGATTGTGTGGTTTTGGGGTATGGACAGCTGCAGCGCTGCCAGTTTTCCGTGCCTTCGGGCTTTTTTGAGACCTGGTACTGGTTTCATACTCATCCCAGAAGTATGTAGCAAATCATAGAGTCATAGAATAGTTAGAGTTGGAAAGGACCTTAAAAACCATCTAATTCCAACCCCCTTGCCATGGGCCGGGGCACTTCCCACCAGACCAGGTTGCTCAAAGCCCCATCCAGCCTGGCCTTGAACACCTCCAGGGATGGAGCATCCACAACTTCCCTGGGAAACCTGTTCCAGTGCCTCACCACCCTCAGAGTAAAGAATTTCTTCCTAATATCTAATCTAAATACCTAGTTTGAAGCCATTACCCCTCATCCTATCACTGCATGCCCTTGTAAAAAGTTCCTCTCCAGCTTTCTTGTAGGCGTCCTTCAGATACTGGAAGGGCACAATAAGGTCTCCCCAGACTCTTCTCCAGGCTGAACAAACCCAGCTCTCTCAGCCTGTCTTCACAGTGCTCAGGTGCTCCAGGTGCTCCAGCCCTCTCAACATCTTCATGGCCCTCCTCTGGACCTGCTCCAACAGGTCCACATCCTTCTTGTGCTGAGGAGTCCAAAGCAGGACACAGTACTCCAGGTGAGGTCTGATGAGGGCTGAGTAGAGGGGCAGAATCACCACCGTCAACTTGCTGGCCATGCATCTTTTGATGCAGCTCAGGATGCGATTGGCTTTCTGAGCTGCTAGCACACACTGAGAGCTCATTTTGAGCTTCTCATCAACCAACACCCGCAAGTCCTTCTCTGCCTGTTACTAACCAGTAGTCTCCTTTTTGAGAATGGACGTCATCAAGCCATGAAAGGCACATTGGACAATCAAAATATGAAGTATGCTTTATAATTATGCATATTATTTGTGTGATTGTACAAATAATGTTAAATCCCATGTTGCTGAACCGCTGATCTATGTGGTTGGCTAACGACCCTTGGAAGTTGTTAGGGGACTTGTAAGCTCTCTGTCAACTTCCCATACTCTGTACCAGACACAGGATTTCCCAAAGTTGTTGTAAGCTACAGCAGCATTATAACAGCTTGCTATGATTTCCTTAAAATGCCTAAAGATTGATGTAAATAATTTGAAATATGGCTCACATTAGAACACATGAGCTTGCCTTTCCTTTAAAATAGTGTTCTTAAAGTCTGCAAATGAAGAGAGAATTGAGGAACAAATTATAACTGGAACTAATTATCTTGGAGAAAAAATAAGATTAAAATCACAGGCGGTATATTGCTATTTTTTTAATATCCTTTTCATTGTCGTATAAACTATCCTTCATGTCTTATATTTTACATAAGATATTTAAATACTAATAAGTCATTCTTTTGATAACTCTGGTCCTCTGATTCTGGGGCACTGTGGTAAAATAGCACTAATGGGAAAATAACGTTACTTTGGGGAAGCTGATAAATTACTTTTGGTCACAGAACTTTGAGGAGGAAAGAAGATTTAATGTTTTATTAACATACTTGGAATTGCAGAAATCTAGTTTCAGAGGGAGGTGATGTGATTCAGAAGAGTTTCTTTGGCTGAGTGCATGGAAGAGTTTTTGGAGGGGCTTGGAAGGACTTTTTTGTGTTCTTGTTGATTAGTTGGCTTGGAGGATTTTTTTGTTCAGTGGGGTTATATTTTGTCTTAGGACTTTTTTTTTGTGGTGTTAATATAGGTAGGTAAAACACCTCAAGTAAAGCAACGGCTTGTTAGATGTTTATTACTTGAAACCAAAGCATTACATTCGCATAATGAAATCGGTGTAACAAACTAGGAATCAGTATTTTCATAGCCAGATTTTAATTGGACAACATAGATTATATTTCAGCATGTTTATTCAACTGAAGCTAGTATTTCAGTAATAAACTATACGTTTACCTATTTTCCTCTATATACTACCTCTATTTTTGGATGTGCTTTTGTGTAAGTAGTGATGTTAACTTTGGTTATAATGCAGAAGAATGATGAAAGGAGGGTACAGATTAAGAGTGAGTAAATATGAGAGAAAGTGGAATAATCATTTTGAAATTATTTTTCAGAGAAAAAGCAAACGAGAAAGGTGTGTTTGGCGGTTCAGACAGGAAGTTATGGAAATGATACTGTGCAGCATGGTAAAATATCTTTCAGAAATTAAAAGTAGATCAGGATTTCATAACTGTTTAATTGTAAAGCATGTGTGAAATTATAATTGTGTGCAGACAGCAGCATTCTAGTTTTCTGTGTCAGTTTTTCTTGTGAGATGATACTACTGGATATTTTTAAAGATAGGGCCTTGTTTTTCTGTTTACCTAAAGGTTTGTGGAAAGCCTGGAATACAAAAATTGGATTTTTAACACCATCTTCTAATTTTAAAGTTTACAATTTTATTTAAAAAGCTATTAAAAAGAAAGTGAACAAAATTCTCACTCCATTAATGTCAATGGCAGGTTTTTTATTAGCTGTGACACGGGTAGTGTTTCACCCTTAGTTTTCCCAGTCACTTATAGAGTCAGGAGCCATATTAGAGCCATTCTCATTATTAAAATAAGAATAACAGAGCACAGTTTTGATGCCTTCCTGAAAGATAAAATGTTAAGTTGCTTCAATCCACTTTGGAGAAGCGAAACCATCTTCATTACTTCTAGATCTTTCATCTGAAGAAGTATTGCAAATGTCAATCTGACCTTGTCAGTTTAAATACTGTCATTCGCACAAGAGTTAAGGCCACCTCCAATCTAGAGAACAAGGTCTCTCCTTACCATCCAATTATTGAAATTCGGAAGGAATGAAGAGTTCCAGTCCACTACTAAATAATTAACACTCCACTGGCTATTTCTGTGATCAGCACCTAATCTGAAAGGCTGTGGTTTAGGATGGCTGAATGCTTCAAGCACACTACAGTACAGATACAGTAGAGAGCCAATGCTAGGATTCTCTGCAGCAACAGTAAATAGGATGATTGTAAATAAAATCTATAATAGCAGAGCTATATTGTGGTTTAAATAATAAATATATTGTGGTTTATAGCAATAACAAAGAACAAATTTCTACCCAGCCTGCACGCAGCGAGCAAAGGACAAATTAACTCCCTTTCCCAGTGTTATCTCTAATGATGGGGCAGAATTTTGTGTCAGCCTTTTGGAGAAAGGAGAGATTCCTCCACCTCCATCTTGTCTTACAAGAGAATAAGTTCCTAGTAGAAGTGGGAATAGGTACTTCACTTTCTTACTCATAACATATTTACAGTGTAGGAGGATGCAGGGCCATCCACTCTGAGACCAACTACTGGTTTTCTGCCATAAAGTGATGGGGATCTATCCAGTCGTCTTAAAGATTTTATTTAAGTGGTAGACCACAGCTTAGTATAAATTTAGGATAATTAAGAGGGGAATATGCTTAATAATCGTATTTTTTAGGTCACCAGATAACAATAACAGTACTACTTTGATGCCTAATTGTAGGGCTTGACTAAAGACAGAAAGATTTTTGAAGGGACAAGGGGGAGGTAAGTGTACAAGTCCTACCTGAAATCAAGAAAGTAAGATGCCTTTGGAAACCTTTTACTCCTAATTTGTTGCTGATGCCAAAATACAGGTTGCACGGAGGGCCTTCTGGGAATCAGACCCATATTACTGGATCAGTCTTTGTTCTACTCTTTGTTATCCCAAAGGTGCGTTAAGACTATGCTGACTATTTGCCAGCAGTTCAAAGCTCACATCAAATTTTTATGTATCTTCACATTTTTTGTCTAAAAATAAATGCAGATAATATTGATAATTTATCTTCTCTGTAGGATTAATTAAAAGGATGCTCCCTATTAATAATTATGTATTTCCTGATAGACTCTCTAAATGGTAACTTGTTTGTTATCTCAGCTAATAGCTTGATAATAACTGCAGCCTAAGCTAATTAGCTTCATGATACTGTTACTGAATTTTGTTGAATTATTAATAAGAAGCATCTTCAATACAATGATTCATGCTAAACTGTGTTCATATTCAGACCATACCTTTTGGCTACAATAAGCCCTTCTCTTCTATTTGGATAATCCTTTCATTTTGGCATCATCATACATGGAGTAAATACTGCTATATTAACTTTTGATCTCTTCATCCACCCATAGCCCTGTATAACTTGGTCTTTTTGGTGTGTCTTTTGAAGATAATCTGCCGATTATCTTTTAACTCTTTTACCTTCCAATGGATAGGTTTCCATATGAGTTGCAATGCAGTCTTAGTAGTTTATGTGGGTATATCTGACTTAAGTACAGTGAATGTAATGGATTTACATAATATCTCAGATGTCATTCATAGTTTAATGAGTCTTTTCCTGGACCTTAACAGCAATGGACAACGGCGTAACAACTATTAACAGAATTACGTTGTTTAAAAATGTGTAGTTATATTTTTTCAAAGAAAAAAGTAAAGGAGAAATACATTGTTTATTGCATGTAAAAGAAAATAGCAACCCTTTCATAGAGAAAGTCTGTAACTACCTTTTCTTTTGACTGCATTTAGCCAGGTTACGTACATCTGTGTACGTACATCTAATACACTCCGTTCACACATGTTCAGTGGAAACCGTGACAAAATATGACACTGAAAATTTCCAAATACTTAGTTCACCTTGAGGACGCTTCATCCTAGTATTGCAAGCCCGCTTAAGGTAAACTGCTCTTTGGGGGCTCTTGGGGACCATTTTGTGATAATAGGTACTGAACATGTCCCAGTCTTTTTGTATTCCCACTGTTGACACAGTGGAAGTGACAGCCCATGAAGTGGAATGGCCTAAAACACAGAGAGGCATTGAAGAACTGTGAGAAAGGTAAGGGGCCTAGGGAAAGAAGAAATTGGAGCATAGGAAAAGACGACCCGAACTGGAGAGCAGGTGCTAGTTGAGGCTGATGTGGTGGGAGTGGGTTTTGCATATGGGAATCATGGGATGGATAAAGATTTTGGAACAGCTGAGAGGGTAGAAGGGGAGTGACCAGTTAGCTAGTTAGTTTCAATAGGCTATACCTGAGAACTGGGAAGACAGGAAGAGCTGGGAGGCTACGATTTTGGAAAAATTTTAAAAAATAGACTATGAACAGAAGAAGCACTTATATGGGAGGAGGGGACTTTTTATCAAGAAGACTGGTAGAGACAACTCACAGAAGAGGGAAAGTAAAAGGAGAAGAGTAAGGAGAGAAACACCTAGATCTGGCATAGGGAAACACTTAATGATACAAGTGGCTGAGAGTAAAGACTGGGAATGGCTAGGGAAGGAGACTGAGCTGAGGAATACTGTGAAGAACAGGAGCTGAGTCAACACAGAATGCTAGGAAGATTCAAGTGTAGAAGCAAGGAGAGGGAGAAAGGGCTTGGCTTAGCAGAGCAACGGGCTGAAAAAGCCAGGGCAAAAGAAGCAGTACCCGCAACAGTCTGCTAAAATAGAACCCACTGTTTCTCCAGGATGACTCCAGCTGAGAAACCTAATGCCCAGATGTATTTAACATCCTCTCTAGTGGAGATCAGACATCTTAATTCTGTTGCTAGTTACTGTTAGTTCTCTTGTCAGAAATCTGTGTTGCAGATCTGGATGTGGTATATGATATAATCCCGCATCATAATTAGGTGGATCTTTTTAATAAACCTAGAGACTTATAAATCTACACACATAAACAGCTATGCAATATTGACACTGTAAAACCGAAAGCCTTTAAGAGTTAGAAAATTCCAGAAGATTAGAATTGCCTTTGCAAATAGTTGCATGCTTATGTACCATTTTTTTTCTGTGGGAACTTTGCCTTATTCACTCCACAAGATGAAAGGACTCATTGAATCAACATGTGTGTGATACTGTGTTCTGTTGACATTGCTTGGTTTGCTGGCCCAAGATTTATTTGGTGTATGCAATATGAACTCTATTATTCAAGCTCCAGATTTATTAATTTCCATATTGACATTTCTGTGACATTCTTCAGTACACTATCTGAGTGCTCCAGGAACATGGATTAATTTATTTTCACAACAACATTCTGCTTCTAATATTTGACTGGTTGAAAGTACATTAATGTTTCTTTTTCTGTATATTCTTGTGTGTAATTTCCAGGTATCCTAGCACAAGCTTTAAAAATCATCTATCTCTTAGCAAAAACACACTCCTCCTGTAAAAAACCCAAAATTGCTATTTGATTCTCTCCCTGTCTCTTTTTGTGGACAGTAGAACTAAAACAGGTGATCGTGTACATTGCAGGCTTATTCAATGTATTGATCTATGTGACACCATGTCATGTCATGTTTTACATGCCTTACATATTTGAGAACATGCACCTACCTTATGAAATTCAAACACTTCAGACTTTGAATTGTCAATTTCTTTGTCAATTTACTTTTCAAAGGTTGATTCTTGTGGAAAGGGCTAAGTTAAACTTAAATACCAGCTCAGGGATAGGAGTGCTACTAATTTGAGAAACTGGAGGTTGACAGAGTAGCCAAGATTTATGTTCAGCAAGTAAGGTAACAAAAAAGAAAATCTGCTTTCAAAAAAGTGATTTTGAACACTGTTCAAAAATTTTCAGAAGCAGAGTGAATTAGTGAGACAGTAGGAAAATTCAGTCAGAGGGATTTTTGATAGAACTACTCAGGTAATCACAGTGAGATTCCTTGAATGTATCTATAGCTGCAGTGCCTTTCAAGTATTTAAATTTGGTCATCCAAACCAAAAAGACCTCTGAAAACCAGGCACAAGGTTCTCTGCTTAGGCACTGTAGTTTTCATCAGCGAGAGTTATGAGGGTATCACTTATATATGCTTGATTCCCCACTGCAGCCTGTACAGCGTAAAGAGGAAAAGTAATTACTAACCTCTTATTCCCTAGTGTGGGGTCAAATCCCAGAATTAGAAATAAGGGTGAGATTGTAATGCCCAATGGAAATAATTGTGAACAATGCAACAAACAGGAATTATTAACCTTGTCCACAGTGCCTCGGGTAATCAAAAAATTCATATTATTTTCAAGGAGTAATAATGTTCTTGAGAATATCCAGCCTTTCCTCCATGAAAAATTGTTCATGAAGCACAGAGAAAAACAGAGGAGACTGTGATGACATAACTTTCAGGCCAAGCCATTGAAATTATAGCCTTGTGCGAAAGAATGTGAATCAAAAGGATTCTTTCAGTTTTCCCTTTTTTAAAAAAAAACAACAACAAACCAGCCTTCCCATAGTCCAGTAGTATTTAGAATGACTGGTGGCTGAGAAATGCAGACAAACCATGCATGAATGTTACAGCTGCAAGGTGGTTTTGCGAAAACAAGAGAACATTTCATGGCCCAATAATGTTCCCCAACTCTAATCCATCTATGAACAGATCACTACCAATAACAGCAGCAGCAATGAAAAGACTTCAGGCTAAAAAATCAAAGTTGCATAATATGTGGAAATTGTATTGTTTTTATAACAGTTTAATATCAAGCATTATCTGTGTACCTGAGAGACACCCCCACCCCCAACAATAGCTTAATGCCCTATGTGCAGGATCCACAAGCAGAACACATTTTCATGGTGGATTTTACCAAAGTATGTTTTAAGTTTCATGAAAGTTTGATTAAACAATGTAGTGCAATCACCTGTTTACTGGCAGATAGGCATTCCATGTTAGTTCAGATCTGCTTTGCTGAGCTGTGTTCAGCCTCTCAAAGCATTTGACTGTTTTGTTATGAGATTTCTTGAGACATCCCTGGCTCCAGCACTATGGCACACAAAATGGGATGCACAACACCTGCTGCTCTCTACATTTTGAATGCTGCTGCTTAAAATCTAGCCTTGCTCTCTACAGAAACTGTTTACAAGTATTTAAAAAGTTAGTATAGCTTTGTGTATATATGGTTTGTAGCATACAAATCTTAATAGGCTGCTTTCTTCCCCCATCTCTTTTTTACCATGGAAAATTGAAGATTAAGAGTTGCGGCTTTGCTTTCACCTCACTTCAGTCAGAATGCCTAAAAATCATCAGTGATGGTATTTTAGACTATATTACCACGTGTAACCTTACATCCTGGTGTAAATTCCTAGCACGAAGGGTGGCACAGAAGGCCACCCTGTCCCTGCATGGCAGAGCTGGCGTGTCACACACTGATGGCACAAGGTACATCTGATTTAATTGTCATTTAAACCTGAAACTCCTGATGGAGCCAGAAAAGGCCTTGATCCTGGGAGAAGTTTCAAGCAAGCTGTGCCTCCGATGCAGACAGATCTCAGATCTGAAAGGTCATGCACAATTACCTTGGAGTCCTTGACTCCAAATCTCCAGATAACTCCCAACCTTATGTAGGCTCTCTGCTTCCCTCTGACAACTTTAAGGACTTGATTTCAGTGAAGTACAAGATTTGTCATTCAGAAGTAGTGGCTGAAATGAGAGCCATGACTTAACATGGAAAAAATCGCAACATTCATTGTTGGAAATTAAGCATCAGAACACAAACTGCTAGGAAAAAAAATACTAAGATCGCCTCACTATGCAGGCCATCTAAAGATTTCTAGACTGTATTTTTATTCAATCCATGGTTTAGGACCTCTCTAATTAGGACAAAACCTCCCTCTTTGTGATGGTGGAGCATATAGCGACTGGCACAGGGAATCAGTTTGTATTGTGATTCTACTGTATATTACAAGCATTACATGATGCTTGTGTTATGATTTCAGCATAATGCTGTATTACTCTTCTAAATCAAAATCCAGTGTAATTTCAAATATCTAAAAATAAGTAAACATGGTATTAAAACGTTAAACTCTCCTGTCATCTCAGACCTGTTGGATAGACCAGAACCTGTATTTCAGGACAGGCAGCCACCAAGTCTCCTTGGTACTACAGGGACAACAAGCTCCAGCTGTCCACAACTCACTGACCTCCTTGTCCCTGTAGCACCAAGGAGACCTGGAGCAAGCAGGATCTGGACAAACAGAGGTGAGTGGCTGCTGTCCTTTGGGTAGCGCAGTGAGGAGGCTCTTTGATGAACCATGGACCAGATAATTCAGCTTGGCAGGAAAAGGCAGCAAATTAAGAAATGGGACATCTGGGACATTGTCTTTGGCACGTGAATCATTGCTGGTGCTTATGCAAATGATGATACGGTGGAACCCATGGAGCAAAACGACGGGGTTGAACCCGCGGAGGTGGGCTCACTGGTATTCCCTATAGACATACATTCTCACCCTTGTGCACAGGCAAGAGGTCTGGTCATTCATATGATTAATGTATTAAGCTCACTGTGCAACACCAGTGATCACTAGTGCTAGTATGAACCAGGATGGGGAATATCACTGGGCAACACACCCCATCCTTGCAAAAAGGCTCAGAGGAGATAGGCACAGGTGATGTGCTTATGATGCTCATGTTATGAGCTATTTACAGTGATAATCAGATTACATACATGTTAACAACAGAAGGAGAGTGTAGCATTATACTGCCATAATGCTAAACTTCTGCATTGCAAGCTGTGGACATAGATAAGCTAATTGTTTTTCAGCTGTTACTGAATGACATCTACACTGTAAGAATGCTAGACACATTGAGTCATAAAAAGAGCTTCAGTCAGCATAATTTTCAGGCTCTTTCCCTTTTTCTGTAATAAGCAGAAGCAGGACTTTGGACATCTCTGTTTTCTTTTGGGTTGGTAGATTATTTTTTCTTAGGTCTTTACAGTTTCACCTTCATTTTCCTCATGCCGTTGCTGGTCTCGGTTTTCTCATCATGACTGAATCATTAAGTCCCTTACCAAATTCTTGGTATTGCAGAGATTTTCAGCAATTTCAACATTTCAGCTTTCAGAAGTGTTGCTTCTGATTACAAAAAGGTATTTCAGCTTTAATATCCTTAAAATTGTCTGTAATCAGCTGACTGGGCCATTTGGCTGAATTAATGGAAACAGAAGTGTATGAATCTGAGAAAGCACAACAAGCAAAGCAGGAATGCACACAGCAAATTAACACCATTTCTAGCATCCATTTCAGGCAGTATATTATTCATGTTCCCACTCCTTTTGGTTTGCTTTGACACAGATCGTGATCATCAAATTGTATATAAGGCATATGCTGTTGTTTTTAAGCATAAGCATATGGATACTTATGTAATCTTATTTAGTGCTAGTTTGTAATGATACTATTAATGCTTTGGGTTTTGGCCAAATTTCCCTGAACTTCTGCTGTCCCATTTTCAATGTAAGGCAAAAAGGCATTTTAGAAACTCAAATATATTCCTATTTACACCTCTTTATTTCTGGAAAATATTTAATTATTATTGGATTATACTAATAAAACAGGGTTGGATTATATAAATGAATTAGTTATTTGATAACTAGTGAGCTAGCTTAACAGTGGGCTGAAATAAGCTAGTATGCTTGTTTAATTAGTTGGCCAACAAGTAAATGCTATCCACTTGAGAGAAGGGTAGACTAAGATGATTAAAAACATTTAAGCTGTCCCCCAATTGAGGTGATGTTCTAGCACCCATGAAAAAGAATATGTTCTCTATCATACAAGCATGGAATTCTTTTGTTTCTGCTCTTGGTCCAAATTCCATTTCAACAATTCATTGTTCGTTATTTCTCTTCCATTATTGGAGTGTCAAGAATAAAATTTGTGAATGTGTAAACCAATTTTATAATTGCTCAAGCTTTTTACTGATACTTTTCCCCCACAATCTGCAAAATAAGTGGTTTGTTACCAAAAAAGGCACTGAGTATGTTTAAACTGAATCCTTTATGAAGAGGTAATTATTTGCATAACACCAGATATGCTGATTTAATTATTTCTGATGTGAATCTCATGATCTGAAGTGACATAGAAAACTTTAGTATGCAAGTAAGATTGAAGGCAAGAAAAGTATAGAACATACTCTATACAGAAATAGACTAAAACTGAATTGTTAGTTTATTGCATTTGAATAAACTAAGCATTTTGGTAGTCATTAAGAGAAACTGAAGTATTTTATTTATCTATTTTCTGCTCTTTGCTTATTCAAAGACATAATTGCTAGTCACTTTTGCATATAACTTGTTTTTCTCTCTGACCAGTGCTTAGAGATCTGGTGCATTCAGTTTTTTAGGAACACTAAAAGGGCTTTTGACAGAAGCAGAGTGATGACTTGGCACCTGGCATATAAAAGACAAACCGTTCAGTTGTGGCCCTAAATTTATTTCAGTTCAACCATTGAACAGTGGTGCAGCTTGGACTTTGCTGATTAAAAACAGAACTAAAAAACTGAAGCTGGGTTTGGCAATGTTCCAACTTGTAACAAGCTCATCACATGTGATTGTGTTTCCTTTAACATGCAGCTCCTGATAGCTATTGGCTTCAGGCATCCCAGTGCAGAAAATTACTGTTTTGTTGTGGGTGTTTTTTCTTCCCTCGAAGGAATTTCCTTCTCTCAACTTCCTAGCGACACTTAATACCCCTGCCCAAAATTTAAGATGTTTTCATCTTACTAGTTCTTTGTTTAACTGCTCATGACTTTATCATCTAGGAAAACCTACCTCTGCAAGCGCTCTCAGTGTGAGCGATCAGAGTCAATGGAACTATGCATGTGTGATAAGTAATCACACAGGTGAGGATTTCCAGCAGGTGGCTACAGGTATATAACATATCTTCACATTCTCTTGGCTATTTTTGTCTTATGTGTTTTTTCTTCGTATGTTGTCTTGAATGTACTGCAAGCAGCATTGCTCTGTACTACAAAAGGCAACACAAAATTAGGAATCAGTTTCTGATCATTATTTCAGCTACCTCAAGAAATACCTTTTTTACTGTGATTACTACTATTAAAAGCCATATAAATTTGTTGCAAGAGTTAATTTGCATTCAGTATATCATAATTTTCAGTAGTTAGACTAGTATAATATCTTGAAGGGAAAGTTGGAGGTGGGAATTTCCTTGCCATGAGACATTTTTCAAATTACTACAGGCTTATCCATTAATAGCTTAGTTTTTAAAGACTTTTTATGTGCTAGATTTTCCCAAAAGTAGAAAACTACAAAGTTTCAAGCTTGCTAGGCCAGAAAAGTCTGTTTATAAAACAAGTATGTCTTTCACTGACTTGTGATGGAAAGCTTGCATCTGTCTGTGACAACAGCATTTGACTTCAGATGACAAAATATTGAAAGATCCCCAGCTGAAATTCCCAGTGTCAGATTGAGTGGTCAGATATGATGGGATGGATTTATCACTGTAATCAACAAGAGATGAGAAAATACTGGTGAAAAGTCTGTGGTCAGCATGGAGGTTGAATACAAAGCTAAGCCTGTAATCAACAGGCTCTGATCAAAGACGCTTCTCCTCATTTTCTTCCATTTATGGATTCTGTTGCATTAGCTGACTACAGGAATTAAGCAGTTTGACTTAAGATACTTTTCCTACTATTATCAATAATTTTGTGCAAGATGAATTTGAAAATTTTAGTTGTTGATTAAAAAGGCTCCTAACAATAGCTTTCAGACATATGAAGTCATCGAACACATTAAACAACTAGCTAAATCTGGTGCTACTGATTTCAAACAAATGCTTTTGGGCTAGTAGTTAACATACTTGTCTTAGAATATTATATTTTTTTATTAAAAAAAAAAAAGAAAGGAAGAAAGAGCTATGCTGTGCATCTAACTTGATAGAGAAAGTAACTGAAAAAAGTCACACACGACTTCAGCAGAGTAGAAGATACCAAAAAAATAGCACATAGCACCAGAGAGATACTGATCTATCAAGCACAATGTACTTATTCCTTCCTTTTATATAACACAGATTAAGATGGACACAGACTATCAGGAGGTCAGAAAAACGTAATCGTCCTCTGAAGTTTAGCCATTGAATATGACTGAATACAAGTTTTTGTCTGTGAAAAAAATTGCTGATTAATCCCTGAACCAAGCGTATAGTGCAGTCTTATTTTCTGAGGCAGCAAGATCCATTCAATTTGACACTAGCCTACCTATCAACTTCCTGCACACATGATCTAGAAGAAAATTGTTAACCATCTCTTTTCTACTCCTTTAAAAAATGTTAGTTCTGGAAGGGCAGAACTTTCCTTTTAACATCCAAGATGAATTTGTCTCCAGATTCTGAAGTATCGAAGTGAGTTAAATCCCATTTAAAACAAGCTTTCATACAATTTAGATGGAAAGCTGCAAACACAGAGAGCTTGTATAGGCAGTAGGTGGCAGACTGCTCCCAGTAATCATTAGGAAATGATGACTCAAGCTTTTCTTATTGCCCACAGGGCTGTAGTTAAAGGTGATGTAAAGAGAGATGTACAGGTGGAGAGACTTCCTAAGGTTCAAACAGTCTTTATACTTTTATGAAACATGCTAGGGATACTCTGGTAAGGACTTGCCAGGAGAGGGGACGTTGCGTCTATGCATCCTGCATTATCAGTTCCTAAAGTAACTGGCAGCTTACCCTGCCCTGCAGCAGTTGGGTGACCTTGATCTTGTTTTGGAGGATTTGCCACTGTTGACAGTAAATTAGTGCTCTCATGGCTTTGCCGCACCTACAGAACTATATGCCTTTAGTTTACTACTCGGAAATCCTTCTTAACTCCAGATACCTCAAGGATTTTTTTAACCAAACCAGTTTGACACATGGATTATTATGTCTGAAGATGTCTATAAATAAACTGAAGCCTCCATTGCTCTGTACATACATGTGACATAAATGATGTGTCTAAAGTATTCTCCAAACAGCAGACCATCCCATTAAAGTAGCTTCTGTACAGTACCGAAAAAGCTGGGATCCAGTCTTTAGACAAGGCTTTTTTCATGCTTGCCCTTCCTTAAATGATGCTAGCCTGGAACAAATCTCTTTTTCTCTATTTAGCAGATTTTTTTCCAAGCTTAAATTCACCTTGAGGGGTTTCCACAATGCCCTGCTGCTAGTACTTAATGCATTTAGGGAAATACCTTGTCCATTAGCTTTTATCTCATATGTTCCATCTTTTAGTGCTTCCACAAACTGTCTCTCCCATCACATTTGTTTTTCATACCATTATTTTGCTAACAGCCAAAGGCTCTATCTAGTACATACTGAGATGTTTCATTACCCACCTAGGACTAGGCTGTTGTATCAAAGTAGGGAACTGCCCAATGACTGCTGAAAACTACGCAACCCAATGGTTGGTAAACACTTGGGGGAGCTGCCCATTCACTAAGCAAAAAGATTGGATCTGATTTATGGAATGATATGCTTAGCATTCACCAGATTATCTAGAACTAGTTTTGTCACCAGACAAGATTTAAAAGCAAAAGAATCTAAACACATAGTTTTTCTGTAATGGGAAAAGCATTATAAAACTAAAAAAACAATAAAACATTATGGAAATCATTATTCAGAAAATTTTTATTCAGATTAAACTATTTTTAAAATTGTACCTCCTCAGCTGCTTCTGTATTCAAGTTGTCTTCTCAGACTGATTCTTAAGCTTTGTTAATGGTTACTGGGACATCACATGGGTATGCAGAAACTTAGTTGTTTTCTTTTTGGTTTCCTTCTCAGGCTATTTAACATTTTTACTGCCTGCTTTGGTTAGACCAAGATTATGCCATTAGTCTTCAAGATGCTTTCTCCTGCTTGTATCTTCCTTAAAACATGATGGAATAACTTTACAAATTATACATCATGAAACATATAGATTGTCTAAGTTCCTTTACGTTTGCAGTGTTAGCTTATTATCAGTTTTGCATCATTTGCTTACCATATAAATGAAAGATTGATTTGAGAATCAAGTGTCCGTCTGTGCACAGTTCCCCTCCTTTCTCCCTCATACACACTTATTCAGACTTAGGGGAAATCTTGAGCGGTCCTGTCACAGTAACATTTACTAGGGCTCAATGCACATGTAAGCCCGTGGTGGAAAACAAAAACATATCCGAGAATAACAGAAAGAATAGCTTCAGGACCATCCCAAAAATTTCTTAACAGAAGAGCTAATTTTCAAAAGTGTTTTATTATTTTATTTTATTTATGTTTATGTTTTTATATATTTTATATATATGTTTTATATATTTTTATTTTATTTATATTTATGTTTTATTAAAAAAAGTTTTATTATTAGAAACCTTGCAAAATCTTACTATTCTATGGCCATTCCTATAGTATTTCCAGTTGTCTTAGGATTTGGTTTGAACAGATTTTTTTTCTCTGTAACATCCTTCTGTCTCAGCAATGCAGTTCTTTTAAAGTTTATCATTGTTATTTCAGGATATATGGTCTCCTTCTTGAACAGTCAAGATCTATCATCACCAAGAGCCTCATATAAGTCTTTGTGTTTTCTCTGATAACAAACATGCTTAGGACTACATTCTAAAACTACGTCCTAAAACAGAGAGGTACGTCATTATAAAATTACACACTCAAGAAGAGTCAGAGTGCGTTTGTGCTCTCCAAAGTGGCAGTTACTTCACTGAAATAAAGAAGAAAGTTTGTATACGGTGCTTAGTCTGCTTTTGATAATGCAAACTATAGTTATGAAAATCTCCCTGCTTTTTGTTCAGAGATAGTTATCTGCACAAAATAGGATTATTCGTAAGGCTCAAGTGAGACAGTCATTAATGATATCAGCACTTCATGGTGGAGAACGGTCTTCTTTACAGAGAATTGGTGTTCAAATCATAGTGAAACATCAACCAGACAGTGAGACTAGCAAAGACAGCTGCAACTCAGCTAATGGCTTTTTTACAATATTGATATTACTGAATGTGTGGTCAGAAAGTGAGAGATAAAAATCAATAGAGACTATGCTTTGGTACATAGACTAAGGTTGAGTGTGGTAGTTAGAATGAAGAGTTAAGGGGATTAAGGACCCATTTGGTTCACATCTATGACCAAATAGTTTTGGTGGTTAGAACATGTAAGAGTAAGCAACAGCAGGTTGTATTGCTCACTGCAGTTTAATAGATTTGTTGTCCTTTACCTCCATCCTACCAGTAGTTCAGAGGTGAGAGCAAATAGCCATATAAGAGAAGACAACTCAATAACTGTGCTAGAGATAGGCTAGCCACCACATCGTATGGCTTAATATATCCTGTCTTTGCCAACACCATCTTTCCAAAGGGTGAAGTGAAGTAAAAATTCAGCCTTCATTTGTCAGAAGATTTTCATGTGCTTATTTGAAGGGTCTTAATTTACACTTAACACTTAAGGTGTTTTTTGATCCACATCTTCCTTTACCAAGAAAAGAGGAGTCTTTGTTTCTTGTGCATAAATAGATTGATAAAGTGCTCTTCCACCAGGGTATTACAGATACACATGATTCTTATGAAGGGCTGTTTATATCAGTAGCAAATGATCTCATCTTTTTACAAGTGTAACATGCTATGTTTGAACTGTTCATTTAACACTTCTGCCCTGGGGGAGGTGGCCTGTGCTGTAAAAGTACTTCTGTATTAATTTCACAAGTGAAGAAACCATCATACAAATACAACAAACAGTAATTTACTAATCATATCCATTTTAATCTTAAGTGCATGTGGTTCAAAACTTCTGAACAAGAAGTAGGCTTCAGATCTGCTTCATCTCGTGCTGCTTCCTGAAGAGTAGCCAGGAGAAGCTCTGAAAATGCCTTAGAATGGAAAGAACAGAGGAGCTATGCTTCCAAGAAGTACTGGAAATCTCAGTCAGCTTAATAGTTGTGGGTATTACATATGTGTGTAGTCTTCCTGTACTTCTTGATCTGAATGCTGCCAAGACTAGTATTTTAGAGAATGGAGGACATGTGCTTACCTATTTGGGCCTGAAGTTGCAGGCCCAAATTTAATTCTTATCTTCCTAAAGAAAAGGCTTTGTGATCATCCTGCATCTTACTACCTTTCTTTCCATAGTTTATAGGGTATATGAGCTAGCAGAATTGCTATTTCCTTTGAAGTCAAGGGCTCACTATAGGCAGAGGGCACGATCTTTAGCTGCCATAACCAGAGCACAGAGAAATTACCTTTTTTTTTGACATGGATATGTCTGCAGCTAAATAAAGAGAAAGAGAGATGGAGCCAGGACCATTTTCTTTTGCCACTATCTATTTTTAATTGATAAATGGTATCTTTCTTCTCCCTGCAGATTTTTTAAAAGATCACTGGAACCTCAGTCTGCAGGATGGATAAATTTGACAATGTATTATCAGTCTCAGGAAAGGAAGCAGTGTCATTATTATACTTCAAGAGAAATTAGAGCAATTAGCACAATTTGACTTTGGATATGTATTTTTAACTGTCTTTCCAACTGTACCTGATCTCCTAGATGTGGCCTTGAAGGCCTTACCAGTGCTAAAATCCCTTTGGAAGTGAAGTTGCCTAGTCATAGAAGAGACCACGTAATGTAATAGTTCAAGTGGTTTGCTATTATTTCAGTAGCAACTCATGTTTATTTATTTGAGTGTTACTACTTGGCAACTTCTGATGAAGAAGCATTATTGGCTAAATCAATAAAGCTAGCCCTTTATAGGTAAATGTCCACCTTTCATCTCCATCTTTCTTTATAAGAAATGCTTTAAGGAGTACAGTAGTTCCAGCTATTTGACGCCAAGAATACAATCCTATGCAATATTGCTGACATCACCTCAACATGGATTCTTAAAGGCCAAGGTTATATGCCTAAGAATAAGCCAGCCTCTACCCTCATTATCACTCTCAAATTCCATCCCTAAAAATCTTTATTCTTCTTTTTACAATAGAATTATTTGCATTTTTTGTTTGTGGAGAAAAATTTAGAAACATAACCTTTGTCTTTTGTTTGGTTTAATCCAAACTCAAGATTTTTTGGACTGAACAGATTTTTATTTTTTTTTACTATAGTGTATTTGTTATTCTCTTTTCTGTACCTTACCACACCTAAGAAAGTGTATTTAAGTGAGAAGAAATAATATAATTTGGATCAAATGTCCTTATGTTACAGGAACAGATGAACATGAGTACTTCAGACTGAGATGGTGTTGCCCTGGAAGTCCGATAGCTATGCTGTGCTGACCCAGTGTGTGCAATATTCAGGACTGTGAATAAACAAGTTCCAGAATGAAATCAATTCAGTAAGAGGAGGTTGTTGCTGACTGAGCTGGAAAGTGCTGTGTATGCACTGCTGTCTACCATGTGCACCAGAAAACCCTGCTGCAGAGGCAGATGATGTCAGTGCCAGAGGGCAAATGGAAGAGCTTGATGTCATCAATGGTAGCATTATTCATGTCAAAGCATCAGTGCTTTAAAAATCTGTTCTTACAGAAGGAGCAAACCTGAACATTCACTTTTGTTTGGAAACAGTAGGCACACTGAAAGCTCCATTATTTTTCACTCAAATACAACTGCAAACATTGAATTCTTTAATGTACTTTATTTCAGTGCTACAAGTTGCTTGGAGACAAGATATTTTCTAATCACAAACAGTCTGCAGATTATGTTAAGCAAATTGTAAATATGGCTGAAAAATTTAAAAAGCCACAAGCTTCTCTGACACTTAAAACATTTTACTCCACTGGAGAAATTAAACTTGATTTAATCACAGCAAGACAAAGCGTCTTTACTATAAGTGAGATTCAGGGCCTACATTACTAATGTATTACATCTTTTTTGTACCTTCATTAATTCTGAAGTTACGTCATCTGAACGTATTGATTACATTCTGTGTAACTTGTGTTCACTGGATCCTTTCTAAAAGTGCATGGACATTTTCAGGTATGACTATCTGTTAACAAAAGGTGTCCCTACAATAAAATTACTTCATGACAGCTCCTGCCACAACTAGAATTGCCTCATCTCCTGAAATTCTCCGTAACAGCTTAGGCTTCAGTAGCATAAACCACAAAAATGTCTCAGACACATTTTACTTTCTGTCTGGATGTACTTCTTTTTCCAAGAAGCAATCTTGGAAAAAACATGCCCCATTCTACTTCTTGTGGAGTGCAACCAACTGACTTTCTAATATCTCAAAAACAGTTCTTACAGCACATTATCAGTCAATGATACATCTTCACTTGTCGAGCATCTGACTGCCTCTAATAAAAGACATACTCAATCTTAAGTGAGTACCAGCAGCACTGTGGCCATGGTAATACAGAGGTCAGCATCAGGTAATTGCTGAGTGTGTATATATATATTCAGGAGCCAGGATCAGTTTTGCAGTTTGTCCTGAGCTTTTCCCCACTGTGAGTACACTGCTAATAGTAACCAAGCCAGCTCAGACTTGTTTCCTAGAGCTGCTGTAACACTTTTGGCTGCAATATAGACATTCCTTTATGTTTTTGCACCAAGCATCAGAACTGCTAGCTACGATCTGAAGCCTGTATGTCCGAAACAGTATTTTAGTATAGCCTTTCATCTTTTTGACAGCTTTGCCCCAAATTGTTATACGATAAAACACCCTTACCACGAAAGAACCAAATCCATCACTTGATCATGATATTTCCTAAAATAGATAAAATGGAAATGTCAGGGATACTACTAAAAGCTTTTTACTGAGTGGGAAATACTGCTTCAAAAGGTTGACACCTCAGGAGCTGAAGTTACTGCATGAAAATGCAGCGATGTTTGGAAAGTGCTATATTCCCACAAGCCTTTGCTATTCTGTTTGATTTATGCTATGTAATAGCCATACATCTAACTACATCGCCTTTTAAATGTGTCCATAGCTGTAATACTGAGGGCTGATCTCCAGTTCCATGGCAGCTGACCCAAGCTTTTGGGCTCTAGGTTGCAACCCACAGATGTGAGTCAAAGTCAGTCCAGAAGCAGTGTATTCACACAGATTTGATGCTATGCCTGAGCTAAGCAGCTTCATCTCTTGGCTTTCTCTAGACTTTTGCACCTCAACAGGACTCATTAGCTTGAGCACATGATTGCTCATTATATCTGTTGGGCTGAACCTGCTGTTGGCACCTGTCTGTATAGTTGTCTTGATTTTTAAAAAAGGCTTCTCCATGATAATGCAATTCACAGTATCCTCTGCAGGACTACAGGATAAAAAAAGTCTTGATTCAGCCCTTGAAACATATGACGATAAGCAGTATTTTATGCAACAATATTAGTGCTTATGATACTAGTTTATGACACTAGAGAGCAATTATGAAAAGACATTCCCTGACTTTAGGAACTTATAATCTAAACAAAACATATCGCACAGAAGAGATCAACATAAAAAAAGCAGAATCATTGTTTTCTTACTTTCAGTGCATGTCTTGCTAACATAAGGGATTTTGAACAGAGCAAGGAGTTAAAGGAGTTATTGTAAATTAAAATGAAAGGTGATGAACAGAGTGATAGCTTGAGGAATTAAGAGTGGCTCAAAGAACTAAGATTATAGAAGGGACCTGAAGCAGGACAGAGAACACTTGCATCATAGAAAAGACGCAGGGCAAAGGATCATTCATGACTGGGAGCTCAGAAAAACAGGAAAGCAGTGTAGCAACAGAAAATAGAGTTTAATGTATTTATGTATCCACATTACTGAAGTTGTGGACCCTGACCAAGATCCTGTTGCACTAAGCTTCTTGCTTATGCCTGGATATGCGACAGAGCTCCCTCCAGTTTCTACTAGCTTAAGTGACAGCTATAGTAGTGTAACTCCTTTGAAAAGTAGACTGCAGACTTTTATTAGCTGAAGGCCAAGGTCAAAACTCATGCATAGATTTGCATGAATAAATGCAGAAACAGTGTGCCCAAGTGCTGGTATGAATCTTTTTCACACAGTAATTGCAGCTCCTGCTCACTGAAAACATTTTTGTGTGCATCAACAAAATAGCCATTTATAAGAAGTAAGGAAAATATTACAGACTGTGATTTTCAAGAAAGAGTCATTGAGCAGGTAAGAGAGAAGTAGAGGGCTAAATGGTAATAGGCAATAGAAAAAAGACATAGGCAATAGCATCCCTTCACCCCACTGGTTGACTTAAGAGAGATTAATAGTAGTGGAAAACCTAAAGATAGAAACTGAAGTAATTCCATCTTCCTACAAAAGTAAATTCTTAACGGTAACGTATTTCTACAGTATTTCTCACTGCAGATGTTTCGTCTTTTAGGAGCTAGGTCGCAGATACCTCAGCCCTTCAAGTTTATTGAATGTGCTTTGGAGATTAATTTGGCCAGAGCAAACTGATGGATATAAGCAACTTAAAGAATTGCTTGATGTCTAGCTGCTCTCTATTTAATTTCTTTGCCTCCCTATTAAATGTCTTGGTAATTGTTTCTGCGCCTGCAGCGTCCATAATGAAAAAGGAGGTAAAGCAATACAAGGTCAAAAATGAACAACAAGCCAACAGCAACGTCAAATCCGATAAAAATATCTGTGAAAGAAAAAGAATAAAGGAAAAGGGAGTTAATGAAAGACATACAGGTATACAATTTTGGATACAGAGATAACAGTCTAATTACAAATATGTACAATGGAAATATAGTTACATTTTGTTCATATTTCTGGCAAGATCACATGGCCTGCATTTACTGACATATGCAAGTAAGCATAAAAAATATACTTTGTTCCTGGAAATGCAAAGATATCTTCCTGTGCATGGGTAAATCTTACTCCTAGGTTTTCACAGGGCAAGAGGGACTGTGTGCAGTTAACGCAAACTAGGAGTTTCATCAAGGATCAGCAAAACACTGAATATATGCAGGAAGGTGGAAATACCAGGACTATTGGAAAATAGCACGTGTTGCCTTGGCCTTGACTTTCCTCCTGGAAATAATATTCAGGCAGGAAGAGGTTATCAGCTGTCAGCTGTTGGTAGTCCGAGGCAAACAGCTGCTGTATCTGAGTGGATCAGCTGCACTCTGTGTGTACAGTGGAGGTTAAGGTATCCTCAACACATAGTACACATGCCAGAAATACGGGTGCATCAATCTTACCGTGCAGATGCATCAATCTCACTGTGCATGTGCAAGCCATTTTTGCTTCACATCTACAGAAGGACTGATGCGTCCAGCATACACACGACTCCTTGCGTAGCACCCACACCCATATTTCTGTTGGACATTTTCAGCAAGCGGAGCTCTAGTTTTGGCCATAGCCTTTAGGTAGGCCCTTATGTGAGTATGCTAATAATAGCACTGCCTTCACACTGGTAGGCAAGTCTACTCTTCACGTTTTCAGAGAAATTTAATTTCTGGTGGCTTTCCCTGTCTGTAGTAAAGCTGGTCCACACTTACTAAAGGGACATCTACCTATTGGGTGAAAGGTACAAAGTTTGGAGCCATTGATACAATTTCTGCCTTGATGTCTTATGTAGAAAATACAGAGCTGTTACACTACCTTTCATTTTGTCTTTCTTCCCACATTCTTTTGACCAGTTTTTTGCAATCACAGGAGAAACTAGTTCAGCAAACTTCTCAAGTGGACAAGAAGAGGTGCATCCTGGCAGAGTGAGTAGGTAAGGATCCTTTGAAGAATCATTCCGATAATGCATTTCAATGCTATATCGCCTAATTAACAGCATTGAAAAGATTTTTTTTAAAACAGGTTTTTAAACACAAGGTTTCCTATTTAGAGACAGCATGTTGGTAATAGGCTCTAACATCCTACTCTAGAACCTGTTCTTCAAGAATGGGGGCTTTGTGAAAGACATCTGCAAAGCCCACTTTGCCAAAGCTGGTTACGTTACTGCACAGATCACCAGTCAGCTCAAAAGGTCCTTCTGTAGGCTCCTTGAATGGCAACAGCACCAGGCTCTTCTAAGCCAACTGGTTTACCTTGGGATTTATGACATGTCTTGGAAATGTTGTTGCTATCAATCATTTGAAGAAGCAGGAAAATTTATTTTACCATTTACTTCCAGCCAGTAAGGCCTGTTTTCCTCTTCCTGTTTTTCGAAGCACACGGATACATGCACATCCAGCAAATGTAATTTTTCCTAGTTTTAATATAGCTTTGTGCTTGTGGACTGCTCAGTGATGTATCAGTTTAAAATGAATTTGTATCTCCTCACAATATTTGAGAGGAAAATGATTTTGGGGAAGAGGGAACCAAATTCCAAACACTCCTTGTTCTTGCATAGATAAGTAGATACTTGCCCACTGCTTTCTTGGTAGAGTTCAAAAAACTGGCAAGCAGCATATGGTGGCAGTTTTCCATTGAAAATGTTGAGAGCAATCTGAAGGGCCCCAACTGTGGTGTCATGCTATTGGGGGGAAAAAAAAATCCATCTTTGAAAGTCAGTTAAGTCAACTACTATTTATCCAGAGTAATAAGACAAGAGTAGAGAGGAAGTGGAAATCATGATAAAACAAAACCTGTGTAAATTTGACCGTAAAAATATATTCTGTACATTAACTACTGGGGAAAACATGTTCACAGATTACTAGAGACAGCAGGGGGCATTTCCAAAGAGTTACTGCAGTATGTGTCCTACACCATCTGGCAGTATTTTGGAGACAGAGATACTGGGGGAAATCAAGATGTGGTCTGAGAAATAAATCTAGTTTTTCAGTGCATTTTGCAACTCTTTCCTTCAGGAGTGTTTTTGGTTCCAAAGCCGGATTGAAGCAGTATAGGGTAATATATCCTGTGGCATTTTGAGATACAAGTACTTTTTTTTAGATAGACAGATACCCGACAAATAGTGGCATACAAAGACTTCTCTCGTCGCCTCTACACACACTCCAGAAATTTTTAAATTGCTGGTCCTTCTGTTTGGACTTAGACAACAAAATATCAGTTTGGCTTCTATTTTGATGGAATCGGTTACCCACCCACCTGCAGTCCCTTCATCTCCCCATTATCCCTCCTCTTGTAAGGTATCGCAAGAGGAAGAGTTGAAGGAAGAAAGTACAGACATCTTGATGCCTAAATTTTGCAAGCATCTTTATATACATATTTGCTAGGCTTATTTATATTATAATCTAACAGCTATGCTTTAATTATTATTCAGGATCTGGAACTTTTTAGACTGATGACTTTCAAAAATAAGAGTATACTTGGCCTCAAGGCATTAAAACAGCAGTGAAAATGCTGGATGCACTTCTTCCTTTTCAAAAAGAATACAGTAGGGCTAGAAAACACATAGAAAAGGCAGCAAGAAAGATTTAATGTATTGAGCAGTTGCTATATGAGGAAAGATTAAAAAGGGTAGGACTCTGTCTTAGAAAAGGAAAGATAAAAGAGATGTGACAGAAAATAGTAAATCCGTGAGTGACCCAGGAAAAGTGAATAAAGAATGACTGTTCCCTATTTCTCACAATAGAAATGCTAGGAAGGAGCTAAATCACTATTAAGTTTAAAAAAAAAAAAAAGAAGTACTTTTTTATTTTAACACACAAGTCATTGCCACAGGATGTTGCAGAGGCCAAAGTCTAAATGCATTAAAAGAGTGATTAGATAAATTGATGGAAGAAAGTCTGTCAAGAGCTATTAAACACATAGATGCAGATTCTATCTCAGGAAGTCCCTAAGCCACAGATTGCTGGAAGGTTGTATCAGAGGAAGCATCACTCTGTGCTGGCATTATTCTCACATTCTTCCCTGCTGTTGGCCATTGTTAGAAGCAGGATAATGAATGAGCTAAGTGGATTTTGGCCTGACCCAAATGGGTCTCTTCATCCTCTAAAATAAAATATATATGAAAAAAAAGAATCCACAGCTGTATCACCCCTTTCTAAGGAGAAGAAGGGTTTGGAGGTGCAGCTGAAATTCTGTGATGTGCCAGCATCTCTGGGTTGGGAGCACTTAAGGAAAGATGCAATTTATAGAAATGGCACCATCAAGTTGCAGAAAAAATTGATGACAAAATACATAGTTTTCTTTACCAAGTACAGTTTTTACTGAAACTGAGGTGAGATCCATGCTCCTGCTGTGTTTTTGTATGGACTGGTGTTCAGCTTGTTAGCTGAATTGAACTGTGTTATATTATTCTTTCATTTAACTTACAGGGAAACTCTGATTATTCTCTATAAGGATCTTTTACTAGTAAAATCATAGCAAGATTTATGAAAGATGAAAATACTCACTGCAGAGTAGACCTCCATTTTTCTTTGTTTTGAAGAATTGGCAGCTTGTTTAATACTATTTAAAATAATATCCACAAGGACACCTTAAAAAGATGGGAACAATGAAGAAGAAAATGAAGATATAACATTTACATAGAAACCAAGAGGGCAAAAGATTTTGAGTATCAAATAGAAGACTCAGGCCTCATACTCATTTTTTTAGCTTACTGCAAGTTCATAACTAAAGAGAAGATATTACAGAGGGGAAATATATCATTCATCATCCAGGTCAAGTGAAGTGGCAGGATTTACAGGAAATCATCTAGAACTATCCTTAGAACTGGGGCTAATGACACTTTCAGTTTTGTTATGCTGAGATCTCCTCTCCATCGTCTTTTGTCTGTTTGCAGTGTTGCAATAATGACAGCTGTGCCAGCCTCTTCCTCTCTAGATGCAGAAGAAATATTTTTAACTATTTACTTCCAATAAGTCACACTATCAATTCTTCATTTTTCCAAAGCTCTTTTGTACTCCTTCTCCAGACCAGAGATATTCCAAAGGCAATGGGTTAAGGGCAGCAGAAATTCCCTGTAGCACAATTTATACTATTCTAGGGAAAGAGGGCCTAGCTGGTATGCCCATGAACACTAGAAAAAAAGTCCTGACCGCATGATATGGCCGGCTACCAGCTAGCGGGCTTCAATGCAGGTCTGAGACTGTAATTACTATATGGCTTGATCCAGTGATGTATGTGCCTAGACGATGAGGCTGCTAATAATTCTTTACCTAGGTCTAGACTGCAGGGTAGGTGCATTACAAAGCCTAGCCCCGAATGGTCCAGCCTGCAGATATTCAAGCTCACTTGTTTGCGTTTCCTGCTCATGGACACCTGGGGAGCACATGGTAAATGCCTGGGTTGTGTCCTGAAGTAGTGTCATACGTGCATAGGCTGTGAGCCTCAATTTTGGAGCTAGGCAGTAGTCCCTTTTCTTGCAGTATAGGCATAACTTGAATCTGTCATCTTCTATTCTGATCAGACTGTTTCAGAGCAGCTTTAGATCAGTCTTTCAGAAATCTACCAATATGTTGCCAGGGTTTTGGCACAGCATATAACCAGTATATCAAAGGGAAAAACAAAGACCAGGAAACAATTAGAATAAATATTGGAGAAACAGAACTTAAACTTAATCTGACCTAATGTCAGGCAAGTAATGATCATGCCCATGAAGGCTTGATTTTTTCCCTTGGATTTCTATAATCTTTCTTAAAATCCTAAAGGCATTCATGTTGAGACCTTGTTTCAATATCTCACCCATGCAATTGCCAGTGTCCAGCACATATTTTCATGCTTAATATGTCATCCCATATCCATAGTTACAAATCAAGGTTCTGTATCAATATTTTTGCATAAGTAAGGTGATAGGATGTTGCATGTTATCATAAGCATTGTCTCCTACTTTCTGAGATCTATGCATTTTTTTATTTACCTCCTTGTAGTCGTGATTTCTCTTCTGTTTTATAAAGCCCAAATAGCGATAATAAGGACAATTCTGCCAGTTTTTCCATCTTGTTGATTACATCTTTGGTGGCCCATACAGGGAGAGTATAATTGTGAATATCCTAGTAACAAAGGAAAAGAAAATAATGGGTTTTTCTTCTGTTGATTTTCATCATACTGTTGCCCAGCCTCACGCTACTACATTCAGACTCTCTGAGGCTGCCCTGCAATTCTTTGCTCAGTGTGATTTCACTCATCAGCGTGCCCTGAAATACCCTTTGTTGGAATGGGTATCAACCTGAAGTGGATGAATGGGAATAGGGGAAACACCTGTGTGAAGGGGATCCCTTGCAGTTATAATGTGTTCTTGTTGTAGAGGTATATGGTTTTGATTTTCCTAGTGTGAAAGATTGCAGACGTGTCTTATCCTTTTCTCTTCAGGGTCTTCAGGGTATGACCTAGCTCCAACTTCTGCTTTTTCCATACAGTTGTCCAGATACCAGTTCCATCACTGTCCATTTACAGACAAGTGTCACTCTCCAGTCATGTTAAGAGTGAGTGTCTTAGAGTGTCCAAGTGCCTCAGTGTTTGGAGGATATGTTCAACAGCCTTCATGTGCTGCTGATAATGACTGGGGCCAAATGGGATCATCCCATGTTTGGGGCCAGCCTGATTTTATTCACTGGTAGAAATTATCATATTCTAATTTTCTAACTGATCGATCATAATCTTACCTCTCATTTTCAACATCTAAGTATTTTGATGTTTACCTGTTGATAGGTTAAAGCAAATAATTTCATTTTCCTGTTAAAAATCATAAGTATGTCCTAGGCAGCATGCTCAAATGATTCTATAGCAGCATATTGGGAAGGAAAATGAGGGAATAAAAGGAATGGATTTCGGTACCTGTGCTTCGGAATAAACCTTCAAATGGAAACAACAGTTTCCCAAGTTGTAAACCATGTTTTTGGGTTATCTTTTACCAATGCATTAAATTAGAATTTAGATTCAAATAATAATAATAATAATAAAAAAAAAGGCAAATCCAGGAGAGAAGGCAACTCATTCCTATGTAACCACATTGCTATGGTTTAATCGAAACCCAGCTTAGGAGTTATATTCTTTCCCGACTTCTATTGCCTTATTATTACCTCACAGAGTAGAGTATCATATGTATTCCAGAGTTGGAAATTGTCCAGTATTTTAAGATGATTTAATTCAAGTCCTGTGTTAACTGCCATTGTTTGTAAAAAATCCTGGGGGAAAAAAATTGAAGAGTATACCACAAATATTCAATACATATGAAACATATATGCATACAGATTCATTAGCACCCAACCTGGCAACACAGTAGTGTTTAATTTTACACAAGTGAAACCCTTGTAGTGGAAGATTTTAGTTGCAGATTTCATTTTATAACCATTTCAAAGTACTGATCTCTGTTTCAGACACTGCTTTTTCTCAGCCCTGCTATGGATCAGTCTGGTGCTCTCTCTGCTGCACTCTTCTCTCACTCTTCTGACTGCTCCAGAAGGCTACCTCAGTCACCTCAAGCCTTCAGATATAAGGAAGAGGAAGGCACTAAGGGAAAAGGAACATGAGAACAAAGATGAGGAAAAAATAGAAAATTAAAGAGAGCCGAGGCAAATATTCAGGATGAGGCAAAAAGAAATTGAAAAGGAAAATAGATTTTCCTTCTGCCATTGAAGGAGAGCTGAATATCTAAGTAATAGTTCCACAATGATTCCCATAGGGGATTCTTGCTATGTGCTACTGCAGAAGAATAAAGGGACTCCTTAATATCCCTTAGTCCTATGTTACCTATTTCATACTAGTAGCTGAGAGAGAGGATAGCTATGAAGTAGTAATCCACCTCCCATTGCAGATGAGTGAGGCTGACCAGAGTAGCTGAGATAGCAGAAAGTTAGAAATAGACAAAAAAAGAAAAATGTTGGGTTTAGCCCAAGCAGTAAGCCTGAAGTGACTTTCAGAGAATGTGTACAGGTGCGTTCAGGGTACAAAGGAACACAAGACCCCTGCTTTATTTGTGCAGTAGTGCTATTACAAAGGGCATGCTACGCAAAAAAAGAGAGCAGCAGTAACCACTATCTAGAGCAATTATTATCCACAAGAACACTGTTGCTTGAGGCAGGTATACCATCCATGTACCTACATCCCGCTGCAGCACTGGAATGGGAAATTTTGAATCTCTGACTGTGAAGATCTATGTCAGGGCCAAAACAGAAACATGTCTTGTGGTGGATCCAAAATGCATCTCAGAGGAATTTTCTTAAGTCAGAGTGTTTGCCTGGTTGGACTTGCTTTAGTTCTCTGTTGTAGTGTCAACTTCAGAAAGTCACAGCAGGAAGGCATAAACCTTCCCAAGTTTCAGATTTATCAGATTTTTTAGAATTGGTTTTGTGCTACCCTGTAAAACTGGAAATTGCTGCATCCAGAAATTTCTTCTCCCCTCAGATCATGGATCTTCTCCCCTCAGATCATGGAACTTTAACTATATGCAGATCTAAATAGTATCAGAAGATTAATTTTAAATTCACATTTTAAAAGGTTAATATAGAAAAGTATGAGAAATTCATAAGCAGAACAGACATACTTTTTGATTGTATTGGCCTAAATTTCTGATTTTAAGAGAGTCCTCAGGATTTGGGTTTGGGGTTTTTTTTTGCATTTATTTATTTTTCCATTTTAGCAAAAGGAAAAAAATGTAGTTCCATAACTTCTGCATCTTAGTTACTTTCCTTCTTCTTAGATTTTGTTTCCTTTTTTATTTTTTCTTACCATGTATGGTTGTATTCTATTTTGAAATTCACTAGATGTTTGTGTTTCATTCTGAAGTTCATCAAAACGTGGACAGCCAGTCAGAGGAAAATGCAGCTTCTGAAACAAGAGACATAAAACTTAGAATGGTTCTAGAGTTAATCAACACACCTCTAGTTTTTCTGTTGCTGAGATTGCTGATGTATTATTTGTTAGACAGATTCATGGCTGTGCTGCAGCTACATCAGGGTCCATGATCAGGATTTTTAAAAAGCTACCATTTCCCTCTTAATTCCAGAATCCCCCCAGATGCAGCTTGACTCCAGCTGGTACTGGAATCTGAATTGCTTCTGCATCTACACATCCTGCTCTCATCTCTTTGGAGGTAAGCAGCATATTATGGTAAGCTTTTTAAGTACCACTTAACAGACAGAACTCAAAAAAAAAGTGACAAATAAATTGTGCTCCTGAAATATCAAAAATCTATGAGCCTAGTGGCTCTGATCTTGTTTAGGGGTATGGTTCACTTTTAATAACTCCAAGTGTATGCATTATGAGGTCACCTGATAGTACATATTTGATCTGAACCATGTGTAAATACATATGCATCCATCAAACTCTGTGTTCTGGCAGGTATGCTTTATTCCAATTGCAGAAGGACGGATGATACCTGATCCAGCATAAAGTGTCAGTAAAAAGTTATGATGAGCAAATAAGCATGTGCTGGTTCAGTGCTTTATGTCACATCACTAGAGCATTTTCGACCCAGCACTAATATTATCCTATAACAATACAAATCATGTCAAGGAGAAATTAACTTTAAATCTATGGCTTATGTATGTGCAGAAAGGCCTACTCTGTCTTGGGGTGAACATTTGCAGACTGCTCTTCCAGTGCTTCTCTCTTCTCTTTGATTTATCAACGCGAAGCTTGCAGCAGCCACCAACTGACACTAGCACACTTTCACTTGGACAGATTTCCAAGCATGCATTTTTTCTGTAGCAGCAGCACACTGGAGGGTGAAGGCTCAAAGCTGCAATACGAAACTGGGGAATGTTGTTTAATTACTCAATAACAAATGTTTCTCTTGCTGTATGGCTTAATTATCCCCCTCTAGGTGTTATTAATCAAGCCACTCCCTTTGGCCTCATTAAGCAGTACTGTTGTCTGTCAGGTCTTGATAGATCTCAGTGGCTGAAAAATAAACTGTGATTAGTTTTTTTTACAAGACTGTACTTGGCCTCAACTTCTCACTTTGTGTTGCTTAGGGCTTGAAAATGCCCTCAAACATCTGCTTAGTTTAAGGGAGCAATTTTTTTTCCAGGTGGGTTGCATATTTAAAAGCAATTTTGAGTTGTCGCTGAGTTGTGTTTCAGTCAGTCATCAATACCCACTCCTGAAGCAGCTGCAGAAGTGATGTGGTACTAGACATTCCTACAAATGAGCTTTCCTTCTCTAAACAGGCCATTGCATCGCACTGTGATTCCCCTAAAGGCTTTGAGATTTTATTTGGCCAAAGCTCTGACCACTTTGGGGTTTTTTCATGTCTTCTGGTGAAAGAACTTCCCCTAGTGTTCCACATTTAAATGACAGTGACGTTCTTTTGTTTAGGGACAGTCAAGTTTCAAGCTGAATCACATTATGCGTAATCCAGTTTGTGGAAACTCTTTCTCTGTACCTGCTTTCAAGCATGGCCTCCAAGAATGGAGGAATGCCAATGGGAGGCAGGTGTGGCCAGCCCCTAATGATATGGTCCATCCTCTGATGTTGGTGACTGGACAGTCATTTATTTAATAAAGTTTTTGTATACATTTCCTTAAAGTCAACTTCTGTCCTCAAAGGCAGAAGAAAATTAGCCTTTCTGTCATTTCACTGTATAACTTTTTGTCCTTGTTCAATACACTGTTCCTTACACAGTCCTTGTCACAGGAGCCAGTGAAATTAATATCTAAACCCAAGACAGTCAGGGAATGCTGCCTATAGTAAAGCTTCTACAAGACCTAACATTCAGGTAGGTCTGCTCTTATTATGAACCGCAAGGCAAGTGCTAGGGTTTAATTAAACATTTGTATAGCACTAAGCACAAAAGGCCCTTGTCTGTAATTAGGGTGCCTAAGTGCTACCAGAATAGGAAAGTAATAATTGACACGTCATTACAGTGACTGGTGAAAATTCCATTCCTTGAATAAACTATGGAACAAACTTGCTAAGGAGAGGAGTTCTGGTTAGCTGGTTGGTGCTTAGAAAAGCACTTGTCCTCTCTAAAGGTTTCGGGCAGCTTCCCTACAATACTGTCCAAAAGTGTCCTTGCCAAGAGAAATGTTAGAGCTGTACCTTGAAGAAAATGGTAGTGTGGATCACAATTCAGGTATTCTGCAACTATAGAAGGAGGATTTTCATGCAACTATTACAGTTGACCTATGACACACTTGTCAGCCAGTAGCTGCAGTTGATGTTTTCTATTAGATTGAACTTAAAGAGAATAGAAAATATTTTGTAGCTTTCTTCCCCCTTTTTTCTTTTCTTTGCTTCTGAGAGAGTTTAAGGCATTATAGGAATTGTCCAGCCAGTACTCACCTGGTCTGTTGATTTTTGCAAAACATGAACTGGGATGGGTTGCCAGAGAAGGTCAGGGTTCCAAATTTGGCTGCTAGTTGGTGGAAAGAGGCCAGAAAGGTATGACTGGGCACTCATAATGGTGCGATCATAATCTGTACTTTGGATATAAAACTGAAGATATGATGGCAAAGAGTTAAAAAATAAAATGGAAACAATAAAATAATAAGGAAATTTTACCCAAAACATCAATCCTGGCTTCTTGTTTTCAGTTTTATCTTTTTGCATAAAGTCAAAACGGAGAAACCATAACTCAGCTTTCTAGGGCCCTACTTCATTTGCATAAATGGAATTGCCAAAGCATCCTTCAATTTGGAATCTAACCTTCAGACTGAACTAAAAAGAATAAGAAAGCATTATTTAAAAGAAGGAAGCTCTTCATCTTCTGAGATTCAGAGGAACACTGGTATGATTCATTTGCTATACCTCAGCACTTAAAACTGTAAACCACTCTTGGAACCATAGCAAAGCTATAGTCTTTTATGCCTTCCCATCAATGCATCCCCAATGTATTGACCAAAACAGTAGAGATATCTTCCCCACAATGGATCTGTACCATATGACAAGGACATCCAAACAACAGTTAGACCTCTCCTTTACAAGATGAAGTATGTGAGCATGGCCCATCACATGGCAGGATATGCATTCACCTTTCAACAGGGTAGAACAATATTGGGTCACTATGTATAAATTCCCAATTCATTCGGTGGTTTGGAGCTCTTCACTCCTGGAAAACTGGGCAGTGGAAGACCCAAACTGAATGTAGGAGCTGAAAGTTAGACTTTAGTCTATGTTTTTACCTTGACATAAAAGCCTGACTTTCAAAAATGTTTTTCTATTACCTTATTTTTTCCAATAATGAAATTATTATGATGATGTGCTTTTATCTAGCACAAGTCCATAGTTCTGCTATGCCAGAGAAATGTCCTCCAGACAGTTCTGCTATATACCTCTCGCCGGTTGTATGTGCTGTTCAAAAAGTTTGAGTATCTTTCCCTCGTGTACTGTCCAAGTTCGAATAGCTGCTGCATTCCAGTCTGTGAGGCAAGCATACAGATGACTATTAGATTAAGGTGACTGGAGAATCTTAATGTAGAAGTTTCTTTTCTATTTTTTTTTGTCTTCAGCAATCAGTTTTTAAGTACTCATTAACCATTTGTATAATGTACTGTATATGTTATAGGTGATCTAGAATTTTTAATAGAAATACTCATTTACATCATGAAAAAATTACACGTTCTGACACGTTCTGTCTGCTAAGACTCCAACATCTGCTACAGGAAAGGCAATGCACCTGATTCTATACAAATACTGTTTTCACAGTGTTGTAGCTCTGCAGACCCTCCTGGAGTTATTAATGATCAAGATTGTAAAGAGTATGTCAGTTCGTGTGACAGCTGAGAAAGGATGATTGATAACCCAGTATTTATTATTGTCATTGCTCTGCTATTTGAATGACCTGATAAATTTGTGGCTTGCATTTTATGCCTTAAGTAATATTCTTCCATCTTTGCCTTGGTGCACCTGCAGTTGTCTTAGACTGCACACTTTCTTTTCTGTTATTCATTTCCAAAGCTGTGAGCTGAACTTTTTAACTTTTAGCTCTTAGAGAAGTACATTCTTACTACTATTGCTAAGAAGATAATAAAATAGCAAAAAGCTCTCAAAAAAATCTGTGCCAAAGCAGAAATTATTTTCTTCTTACAACATAAGCTATGTATCTGTGGATAGTAATGTGTTGTCTGTGTGACTGAATTTTACAGATCTTTCAAGCCTCACTTCAAACACTAAATGCTGAATTGTCTCTGATTCATACTTCTACATCATGGTGAAGTATTATTAGGAAATGCATTGGCCTGTCTTTGCTCCAGAATTTCATATGTCAAATACAGTTAAAGAGCTAAGGCTTGATGTTGAAATGCAAGAAGTAGGTTCAGTGCACCCTAGTGAAACTCTGGGCTGAAAGCAGCCTTATTAGAAGACACATTGTCCCCAGAGAAAGTCTTCTCCTGCAAGACTTCCCTTGTTTTGTGGGTAGGTGTCTGCCAGCCAAATGATGCGATGTGGACTCACCCCTTGAGCTGATGGGCAGGTATCATTCTTTCACCCTGTTACAGGGCCCAGTGCTTAGTGGTCATTAGAACTTCATCAATGTTAAGAGTATAGACATTGTTTAAACTTGCCATTTATTTGAATGCAGACACACTATCAGGAAGCTGTTACTTTTAGGAAGGTAGTTGTAAAGCTATGATGAACAAGATTTAAATTTAACAGTAGTTGGATGAATAATGTTGCAAAAATGTTTATGAATTATGGGGTATTGCTAATACCAACTATTGGTACTTGGGATTTGCTAGTGTTTCTGAGACACACATAAAAAAATCTGTCCACTTCCTTTTTTAGTAACATACATAAGTGCTTCTAAGAAAGTCAACATACCTTAGTAAGTTGTCCAAATCCCTGGGGCCATTCACTTTCTTTGTGTAAATCAGTTGGAAAGTTTACAATTGGTGTTCGGTCACCATGTCGAAAAACCTAACAATATTACCAATAAAAAAATTGAGTTAATTACTGTTGACATTCCTTCTTACCTCACTAGAAGTCAAGCATACATTATGCTTCCAGTGCCATTTTTCAAATTAAAATATTGGAGAGTCTGCAGAAACCTAGTCCAGTAGGATTGGAGTACATTCTTTACCCACAAGAATAGGTATAGTTATATAGGAATTTAGTGGGCATGAGCCTGATGATTCTTCCTCCTAGAACATAAAGTTAATCAGCCAAGATGTTAATACTGAGATTACATCCGTAGCTAGGCACCTACGCAAGAAATCTGACAGAATTTTGGTCACTCAGCACCTCTGAATATTAAACCAGTTACTGATGTGCTCATATGAATATTTAATTACTTTGGCATAGACATTTGAAACTTTTGGTGACTGCTTTTTTTATAGCAGTATCTTTAAAAGTAATTTCATGTACACATGGATCTTATGTTTGATTTCTCAATCATCCTAAAATATAAAGATGAAAAAGTATAAACATTTACACTTACTTAATATTTATTAATACTTTTCCATACATGTATGAAAATATTTTTGAAAGCCTGTATGATTAAATTCATTGAGAGCAAAGGGTTTGGTTGCTTTTCTGTCCTGGACACTCCAGAATGGTGACTATTAGTGTGATAGTCAATCATATGATTTTTACATCAGAAACCTTAAATGAGCCTTTTTGTATTTTTATTCCAGCACACAAAGAAATTTCCAACTCTCAATTAAATAAAATTCTGAAAAACTCTGAATTATCCTCCCTAAGTATGTCATGTGTGGGCTTATTAAAAATGAAGTCCACCAAAGTTTCCCATGAAAGGAAATGCTGGAATACAAATTCATAGGGCTCCAGACAATCTTCCAGGATACTGATCCAAAGTGTTGCAAAAGTTACCTTTGCTTGTATCAATGTTCACATAACCAACCTCATTCCCAACTTTGCAGAGTAAAATGACAATGTGGAAGTATGGTATATTTGTTCCTAAAATGACATTTATTCCATAACACCTCACCAGTATACAGCTTGATAATAATGAATACTCTCCATTGCCTGATTCAGCCACATGATTCTTGCCAGAACATCAGAGAGGTTTGTACACACTAGTTAGTTTGCCACTCCCACTGGGAGGTGTTTTATGTTTATATTTTTCAAAGTAAACACAAGCAGTGTGGCTTAATGTTTTAATTACAACACACACCCTTTTCATCAGCCTTCAGTACTAATGTGCACAAACCTGTGCTAGAGCAGGTACTTCAGAGATGAAAAATACTATCCTTTAAAGGCAAATATAATTGGTTTTCTCCCTCTGTTCGTTTCCTACAATAGACGGCAAGGTTTGCTAGAGTAGATGTTACCATTAGACCCATGTAGAGAACTGCTTATTATTTTTTTGCTTTGCTAGACAAATTTCACTGAAGATGTGGCCAACCTGAAATTAATGTTTCTCGGGAAATCAAGGAGGTTCTTTCACCATCATCAACATGTTCATCAACATGAAATTGCACAGTTTCAAGAAAAAACCCACCTTTTTTGCCTGAGTTCAAGTTCAACAAAATAGTTCGTAAAATCTTTCTTAAATATTTTATTTTTGTTTCTCTATGCAATTTTTAATTCTGTACATGTCTATTCATACCAGTCTGGAATCTCTGTTGGTTCTTTATAATAATTTCTCAGTGCACCTCTAGTGAACAGGAGAATGGGTAAAAGGCTACATTGTCTGGTGATTGATTCAGTTGCATGGAAGAAAAATGAGTGAGGAGGACTTTTGTGTCACTGTATATTTCTTGGTGTTTTGACATGATGACATAAATAGGTGTCAGGTGGGAGTCATCAGCTTTTCTGGACAAGCTGATGCCTCTGTAAAGAATGAAGGTTAAATTCCCAATTACAATGTAGCTGCATACTTTCCTGTTAAATTATGCAGATTCACAGCAAAACATTTTTATGAGTAACTGACAGTTGCTCAAACTGACTGACATAACTATGTTTTTAGGCAATATGTAGCAATGGATCAATACTTGGCCAATAAATAATGCCCTTTTTATTATTGAAAAATTACTGAAAATGTGTTCGATTTTTAATACTGGTTTATGATGATTTATACTTAATGTGCAACATAAACCTCCATTTATATTTCACTGTCACAACAGTCAACCACTAAAATCTTTCAATAAGCCAGGACAGAGTAGCATTTTACCTGAACAGAGGGGAGAGGGCAAAGAGATAAAGATCAAAAGATATTCAAATATACGTGGGAGCAGGAGATGTAAAGAAAAATATTTTCTCGCTTTGTAACCTTAAGAAATGGAAGCACTGGAAGGTGTTCTCTTCTAAAAAGCAGCACAGCTTCTTTAAGTCCACACAAAATAGAAAAAAGTTCAGTTCCTTGTTTGTATTTCTGCATCTTTGTTGCACTGAGACATATAAATATGATATTAACACTAATTTGGAAGTAGCAAGGAAGAAACAAATACTTCTAAGAGCAGAACCCTGTTTTTAGGAATTGAAGGACTAAGCTTCTTGGCCAACTGATTTTTATTTGTGCTTAAATGTCCTTCTTGCTTTCTACTTCTGAAAATGACCTTGCTTCAGTTGCAGTTGGAAATGAAATTATGACCTTATGAACAACACTTAACCTAAAAGGCTAACTCATTCCATCATAGTCAGCTACATTTTAGGAGACTTTTTTTTTAATGTAAAATTTAATGTAATGTGTATTTGAAAGTTTGTCTTTTTCATTAGAACACCTGACACTGTAATGTATCCCTGGAAAGCTTGCCTTGCTCATCAATGTTTATTTCTCAACAGTCACCATTTCGATTTTGTTAAAAAGGAGTTAATCCTTCAAATTGATTTAAAAATATGTGTGCTGCAGCATTTATTACTCCTGGCCTACAGATTGTCTTCCTGACCTGTCAGAAGACATAGAATATGGCAGGATGAGAGAAAAGGAAGAAGGAGGCATCGTAAAAGGCGAAAAAACACAAGAAATCAAGAAGGAAGGGAGGGCAAGGAGGATGCACCCAAAAAGAGCAGAGCACACCTTTTTGGTAGATTCATTTCAGCCCTTCTATCTGAAGTGCTGCACCTCAGTCAGTTCTCAAAAGGAATAGATGGATAGTTACAAAATACCCTCTCCTTCAACTCTAATACAGCTTGAATCTGATTTGGTGTCTGGGTTCTCCCATTCACTCTTTGTAACTTTCTGACGGCGATCACTTCAGATCAAAACAGCCACATAACTCAGACTTTGGCCAGCATTTGCTTCCATTGTTGCCAGGGGAAAAATCATATTGGTGTGGAGGAGAGGGTGAACCGTGAATATGGCATGTGTAGTATATATAGCATCTTCATTCAGAAATTCTATGAATCTCAGTGAATTATCTGTCTCTGAGTAATAGCGAGCCTCTTACAGACATTTTTATTGACAGACTCAACTTCAAACAAAAATATTTCATATTTTGAAGCCAGCAAGAGGAATGAAGAAATGAGAGAAATGGAACCAGTCACACAGCCAGTTCAGGGAAATTGTAGGTGCAGAAATACTGAGCATGTTTCGTCAAGGTTTCAAGTGGCTTGGCTTGATTAGACAAATAGATAACATGCTCAGACAACACTTCCTATCCTGAGTTATGAGAAGAAAGACATGATGAAATCACAGTACCTCAAAAACCACACCTCTTTGTATATGTGACAGGTGAAATGAGTGCCTGTGTGGAGGCAGAAGTTACAGGTCAGAACTTCTTTATACAGAGGCAATAAATCAGTATTTCATTTCTACCTGGGTACCCGATGGTCCTACGTATTCCCTATTTTCTTCTCTTATGTCTAGTTTAAATCCAGTGCACAAGAATTATGGTGAAGGCTAATGTTTACATGTGAGAAAGAAAATTAAAATAGTATTTTGACAAATTGGCTTGAATTAGAGCATTTCAGCCAAAAGAACTTTTGGCCAATGATCAGAATGCACAGAATCAGCACAAAGATGGAAATCATGAGGAGAGAGCAAGATACCTTCACACAGCATAGCACAATTCTAGAAGTGAACAAAAGGGAACATTTGTCGGGGTTTTTTTTTTTATCCATTGCAGATGTATTTTATATTGTGCAATTCTGGTAGGAAAGTTTTAAATAGTCATTATGACACATTTTCACAATACAATAATATGCTCAGGTGAAAACGGCAACTTACAGAGTACAGCTGGAAAATGCCTGTTGAATTATCTCAGAAAGATGCCTTTTAGACTTACCCTGACTCTAGCCATACCCTCCTTATATCCCATTATAGCAGTGAAATATTCTGAGGCCAATTCCTACCCTATTTATTTATGCTAGCAATTCTGTTTCCATGAAAATTCACTTAGTGAGTTCAGAAGGCAAAATTCAATCAAACACACAGAAACCGTGCCTTAAGAAAAGAGATGTATGTTTATAATAAGATTAAACGCATTGTAACTTTTTAGGCAGATTGGTCAGTCTAAGGAAAAGTATCAGAGATAACAGGAAGACAGTTTAAATGAAATTTACTATTATTTTAATATTAGTTGTGATAAGTTACCCTATAAATAAATCAAGTACTATCTTTTTTTTTTTTTTTTTTGGTAGGTGGGGAAGGTGGCTGCATAGGTGCGGAAAGCAAGCTCATTTTGGATAGGAAGCCTCTATCTTCATAATGATGAGTATTTCCTGTAATTCTTTCAGCAAAACCATTGCTTGTTAGAATGCAATGACAGCTGCAATTCAATAAAAGTCTCCTTCCCTTCAAAGAGTTAATTCTCCAAGGCTTGCTGACTGCCTGATTTCATCTGTGTGTCCAGTTCTCCTTCTTATCATTGAAACAACATTTAAGTCTATTGCTATACACAGAATGTTACTGGAATTAGCGCTGAGTCCCTGCTGTGTGTAGTGTCTGATAGAGCAATAAGCCTCAGCAGGAGTAGGAACTGGTTTTTCCTGTGTGCTCTGGCCTCTCTCCAAGTGGTGCATCTACAGTGCAGCCAATAGTCAACTAAATATGGAAGACTATCTAGAGCTAGGTGATATGTTTTGGACACAGTACTTCTGTCTGTTATCTGTATGTGCACATAATGTCTCAGATAGCGAAAGGTGGAAGAAGATGATCTTAAAATTCCTATTTATAAATGTGATTTCTAATCCCCACAACTTTATATTGAAAATATCCCTTTAGACTACATATTCTTTATCAGTATACCTCTTATTAAAAAAAGGAATTAGAATGAAAAGGACTATGATGCAACCTTCACGATCCAAACTATTTCATTGAATTAATCTCTCTTTTACCTGAGCTCTTGGGGAAAGTGACATTGAAGTAGTGTCTAGTTACTTTAAAATAAGAAATGGCCCAGCAAAAAAACAATTACAGTCTGCTTTCAACCTAACTGCAATTAATGCAACATGTATCTCAAATCTCTACATAAAAATGCCCTTTTCTGTTTCTCAGTATATTGCTGTGCCAATTCAGTTATTCTGAAATGGAACATACCTTTTTGTGTGTGTGTGCATGCATGTGTGGTAACTTCTGTAACATCATAAGCTTCAGCTTCCAGGCACAGAGGAGGTAGGCCATAATCGCCAGCTCTCAGACTGTGCATTACAGTGTCAGCAAAATTAAGCAAGAACAGGTAAACTGGACCTCAGATCTCTTAACTCCTGTGCACTCGGTATCTACCACAAAGCTAAGTTGTTCAGTTATCTTGAAACAATAACTAGGGGTTAGGAGATGAAAATTCTTATAACTAGAAGCACTTTTATCTTAAGTAAAGTCTTTAAACTCAGTAAGCAAAAGGGCAGCGGTAGTTATCTCTATGTCTAAAAAGACGCAAAGCAACTGCACAGCTTGTTTGATTCAACAGCCATATCAAATTCCCTGTATTCCCCACAACAAAAGAGAAGACAAATCTACTTACTACAACCACAAACTTCAGTTCTCTTTCTGCAGTTGTCTGTTGAAGCAGAATGAGGATAATATGAAAAAAAAAACCCAGGATCCTAGATGGGTTAGGAAGCTGTATCACTCCCATCGTGGCAGACAATGAAAAAAGACTTCGTAGCTCCAGCAGCTGCTCAGGCGGAACAGCCCAGATGCAAGGCTGTACTTTCAAAAGGGGTGGAACTGCTGCCAGTGAATTTAAAATCCAAGAGGAATGTTGTGTGACTACGCAACAAATTGCATTGCCCTTTGTTTTCAAATTACTGTTTACATTCTCTTTAATCAAATCATAATTCAGTTCCTTTTTCTCTGTGATATTTTTCTCTTTTGGAGTGTAAGGACGAGGTTAAAATATGAAGGAGTTGCTAAGCATTCCTAATGTTTCAACCTACCTGTTCTGTTTCCACTTCTCAAGGCTTGGATTTTTTCCAGACTATAGCACGGCCACGAGGATGAACTTGGAACCGGGATCCAGGCAATAGTGTTTCTCTTTTCTTGTTGCTGCTCAGTTAGTCCTCTTTTCAGCTTCCCTCCCCTGCTTTTTTCTTTCCTCTTCTACACTGTCACTGTGAAATGAGAATAATTATTTCAAACAACACTTCATGTAGGTTAAAATTGCCCATCTTTCAAATAAAATAGTTTAATAACCTTGCAACAAGTAAGTTCTTTAAGCTCCTTGCTGGGCATTTATTTTGTCTTCAATTTGTGTGTGTTGCTTTTGTTTTCCCTTGGAGTGTATCTATACTTCCCCTTTTGTAACTGCTTATGTCAAGTTCTTTTTTGGCCTCAGTTCTCTAAGAAATTTCTTGTGAACAAGCCCCAGAGCTTACATTTTTATTGTTACTGATTAAAAACATTGTTTCTTACAGTAGCTCATTGGCTTTGAGAAGATTGCTCAGCTTGCCTCTGCCGACTTCCTCTCTATAAAATAACAATACTTCTAGACTTGATTTCATAAGGATTTTCTGCATAAATGAATTACACTTTGCAGAGACCTATAAATAGAGTTCTCTCAATGTTAGAACTTAGGATCCTCTGTGTATTGTCTGAGTCATCCCATTCCTGTCAAACCCAAACCTGTCTCAGGGTCTTCTGTTGAGCTCTCTGCAACAGTATTCTCTACAACAACTATTTTAACAGAAATCCTGTCTCTAGGGCTCTAAACCCCACTAAGCCCCAAGTGTTCTCTTCTCTGAGTTGTATGAATGACCACTGTGTATTCATTTCCTCTGAAGGATGGGAGTGGAAGGGAGGAGGACCACAGCTCCCAGACTTCCCCCTCTCTCTTGTCAATACATGCCCAGTTTTCAGCACTTACTTGAACTTCTTTCTTCCTCCCCTGTTATGTCCCTACCCTTCTTTTTGGTGTCTCCTGATATGATTGTGCCTATGCAGAAGGTGTAAGAGAGTAATTCATGCTTCATAAATATATAATACTTAGTCTTTCTGAAAACAAATATAAGCTAATCATCTTCCTCTATTGTTTAAGAACACAGGTCATAAAATACACTTTCTTTATAATGTTTTAATATTCCTCAAAAATCAAGAAGGGATGTCCTACTTTTTTAATCTTTTTGGATTGGTGGTTCCCAACCTTTTTGGATCAAGGAATCCTTGTTGGCTCTCAGAATTTTTTCTTGTCCTTCCTAAGCCCTTACCATGAAATTCACAACTGATTAGTTTTTATAAGATTTGCCATTTTATTGTGTTTCTTTGATGAGTGACTCTGACTAATGGGGTCTCATTGTTATGGAACCCTTATAGTAACTTCACTTGAGATGTGAACTCAATTTTTTTGTGATGCTGGATGGCATCATTCAGGAATGTTTGAAAATATAGAGCAACCACATTTTATAGAAAATCTTTGCTAACACCACTTAAAAAATGAGATTTCAACCTAAGACCAAGCATATGATAAGTTCTGCTTTCTGTGACTTCAGTCTTCCCTTTGGCATGTATACTTCATTAGTGAGATTTTTTCATGCCCAGAAGAATGCGCACCACAACATCTTAAATAAATCTTTACACATTCCAAAATAGAAAACCCTCATTCATGTGACATAGTGGTTAAGATAGGGTCCTGTAGGAATTCTGCAGGTAATCTGTAAGTATGTTGGTAGCATATATTTAATTTGGAAATTTCCTTGCTTGTCTTGTATTGCCTCCATTTGTATTGTACATTTGGCAGCTATAAACTTGTAATATTCTGCAACAATTAAATCATTACCCTTTTTGGGAAAAGTTGCTTCAAAATAAAAAGAATCATTCTGAAGTCCATCTAGTTACAGTTGTCCAAGCATCATAATGCAAGTGGACCTAAACAATTTGAATCATCTTTATGTTAATTTGGCTCATTGACATATATTTTAATTATGAAATGATGGCATTAAGTAGAATTAGCTTAAATGCAATTGTCCATTTTAAGTTCACGTATCTGTCTTGAAGGCTTGCTGAAGCATAGCTAGATTGGCTTTGAAGTGGACTGGTTGCAAAAGAATCCATGCTTTAATGTACGCAAGGGTTACCTTAGGTAACTGCTTGTGGTGGAGCACAACCTTCACACTGAAAGGGTGTAAGTTATTGCTGTCAAGACAGCTGGCTATGAAACTGTTGCCTGCTCTCATGGACCAGGCTGCTCACATGGGGAAACAGCTCAGGTTATGTCACTAACTGGATTTGCAGATCAGCGCTTAACCTAGTTTGGATTTATCTGCAATCATTTTTTTTTTTTTTTTTGAGCTGAAAAAGGGGAAGAAAAGAAAAATTTTGATTGCAGTAAACAAGGACACATTTTCCAAGCACAATTTTGAAGCACTTATAACAAAAGGCTCTCTTGCAGTCCCGTGTTGGGGTGATTTCACCCAATTGTGGGGAGTGGGAAGGGACAAAGGAGTTCATTTATGACACAAGAAGAACTAACTTAGGCTGGTGACAGGACATGAACCTATATCTTGCACTACAGGAAAAAATGCCCTAATGACGAAGTTACTATTCTAAGGCAGGCAGGGGGAAGAAAGTCTCTACTCAGTGTCTTCTAATAATTTCTTAGTTTATCCCAAATTTGTAATATTCACCTGGTTACAGGGCACTCGGAGAATTTCTTTCCGGCCTTATGATTAAGACATTTGCCTGAGACATCGGAAGCCTAATTTTGCACACCAGGAGGGTGAACAAAGTGAACAGCAGTGAGAAAGGGGCAGAAAGCACTGTTCATCTTTACTTTCCCCTCTGAAACTCTGCAGCCAGGTGGTGACTTTCTGGAAGATGTAGCATCAGATCCTTTTAGTAGAGGAGGGATTTGAACTTGTGTATGCCACACCTCAGATGAGTATCCTAAGCACTAAGTAAAAAGAAGCAACACCTACTTGTAACACTCCTGTGAAACGAATCAAAATTAGTCAATGAATTTGATCCATGCTTGTGAACTTGCAGAGTTTGGGTTTTATTCTTTCTTTTTTGGTAGTCACTCAGATCCGTAAATAACACAAAGAGAAAGGAGGAGGTGAAAAGAACGAAAATTATAGTCCAGGCAGTCCAGTGCCACATTTCCCAGGCAACACAAAGTTACTGTTGCTTTTCTGTTGTTGTTCATTCCCCATCTTGCTGACATAATTTCACTGTATGATAGGAAAATAGTGAACATCCCGAGCTACATCTCATCTATATTACAGCATCTGTGACTGTTCAGGTTATTGTATTGTAGCAAGTCTTCTTTAAAATATGACTGGACTGTCTATGCATTGTTTGTGAAAGAAGGGAGGGAGTTGCATTTTATGTGATCCTGCTTTTACAACATGATATAAAAAAAACCCCATCTTTTTCTTTAGATTCTAAATAATTCCAAAGCTGAACTGTAATTTTTTGCTCATTTCTTCTTCAAGAGGAACTGAAATGAAACTGTTTATGATTTCATACCTGCAAAAAACTGAGACAGATTTTTCAAATGGAGTCAGCTGGTGCAGTTGTAGAAAAACATCATTTAGAGTGTTTTATTATTCGTTCACTGACATCCCCAATTTATATTCGTACAACAACATCTTGGCTCAATGTTTCAGCATTAACGAACACTGATGTTTATTTTTTCTTGGAGTAAGCAAGGTATAAAGGCTTCCTTTCTGTGTTTCTACAGTGATAGCCCTAAGAACAAAAAATCTTGTAAAGAATGTATGTGATGGTGTTTCTGTTGAACGGGGATAAGGAGAATAAAATAATTTACAAATATCTTAATTTGGAAATTAAATTTGAGGTTTAATTTTGCTCAACAGAAATCAGAATGTTCAAGGTACATTTGCTGTGGCATGTAGCAGGGAAGAAAACATGGTCTGATGACGTGATGGAAAAGGAGGACCATCTATTGGTGTTCTGTGAGGAATAGCCTCAGCTAGGATGCGCTTCCATGGCTGAACTGACATGCTGGGGACAGGGTCCAGTTTCATGAGCCTCCATACCAGACAAATCTGTGGAACAGAAGAAGGGTCTTCATGCAGTTTTAAGAATTTTTGAGATATGGATTTGGATGAGGAAGAAGGGGAAGAAGCTGGCACAAGTTCAGAAAAAGGAGAAATAGGAACAGGTTCAGAATAGAAGAGACAATGCCTAGAAATTGTTTTTGGCAGCCAAGGCTTGTTAGTAGTGTAATACTGATAAAGGTGAAGTCTTACATTTTCCTCTCTATTTGTTTTCTTTTAGCAATTTCTTTTTTAATTACTTCTTGTTAAGGGAGTTGTGGTGATCAGCTGCGTGATTTTGGGATGAATCATTTAAATAGCTTGCACTAACTCTCCTATGAGAGCTGCCAGACCTAGGAAGGCTTTCTGCTGGTGTCCCTTATGGACATTAAGGTAATATAGAAAAAATAAGCTTGTTCTTCTTTTCATTCAGAAGCAGCTAGAACTGGTTGTCTCATGCTGTTGGAAAACATTTTTACTGTTGGTTGGATGCTATGGTAAAAAGGGTTGCATTTTTTCACTAGAGGAAATAATTTATTTTTATCTATGTGTTTGAATTTCTTTGCTGTGAAATCTAACTACCACTCTTGTTGAACTGTGTTTCCTGTGCTGGCTTAAGGAAGCACAGGTATTGCTGCTTGGGCCCTGCTGAGAAGAGAACGGGCTTTTCCAGTGAGAATTCTGAAACTTATATTCTTGCTAGGGGGGAAAGGGATTTTTTTATTTTTTTTGATTCTTTTGTAGCTTATGGAGTAGTAGTTATCTGCTCATGCTGTAGTTTTAAAAGAAATATACTTTTCATAGGCTTAGCATCCAATTTAAAAACCTGCCCCAAAGGAAGGAAGCTAGAATGTAAAAATTTACTGCATCTCATCTATTACTCTGGTTCTCTTTGAAATGACCTGCAGACAACAAGGCTGTTGACAAAGGTCCTATCTGCTGTGATAAAATAAAAAATAAAAAAGCCTAGTTCTTCAAGCAAAGAAGCGTCCACTATTTTCAGAAGTTAGTTGTGTCTGATAGTTCTGATGCAGCTTTTGTAGGAGGAACATGAACTGTTTTCGCAATAGCAGTATTAGAAAATGTAACTAGTGAAGGGTTGCCCAGCATGTTCTGCATGTCTTAATGAGCATGTTGCTCTGGATTTTTTTATTTTATGTTGCCGGTAGGATCTTTTTGTTGTTAATGTTAAGAACAGCATGGACTTACAGACTTCCCTGAAGCACAGACTTTATATGATCAGATCAGAGTATATAATCAAGGTAACATAACAAAAGGAAGGTGTTTGAAAAGCTATTTGAAACCACAAATGATTTTTCTTTCAAAATTGACATTTGGCCTTACTGTCTTTTTGGAAAGAGATAGAATGGCTCAATATCTGAAAGCCTTGTTGGGTCAGCAAATTATTGCCTGCCAGGTACTCATGGTAGCCGGCCTGGCTGTTTGTAGGGTTCTCTTCAGTCTAAATTCACAGTCTAGTCTATTCAGAAGTCTCACCTTCCTTTTGTATAGAGGTGGGATATTTGCGTGTGTATAAGACAGAGAAATGAAAAAGAAAGACATCTCTTAGGCAAGTAAACAGCCATTATCCTAATTTTTGTAGCTTCTGGGGTGTTTCTGTAAAATGCTTCATTATTTCTTGAATAAAATAAAGTATAATGAATTCTCCTTTTGGAGGCTTCTTTTGAAGCACTGCTTCCTTCACCAATTCTGGAAGTTCTTGTCTCATTCTTCAAAAGAGGGCAACACTCCTTCAGAGGTGTTTTCCAGTTTTCCTGTAAATTAAGGCTGTAGCCCTTCAAAACACTGTAACTACAATTACATTCTTGAATTCATTCTGGCAAAGTCCTTTGGAATGAATAGATCTTGAAAAATTACTCTGGTTTCGTATTGCACATGGGTTTTGCCACTTGATAAAATAAAGTAAATATATGAAGAATAAATCACCACTTTCTATAATTTGTTTTGTTGTACTGAGGAATATTTTCTTTTGATAGAGATCAAAAGACTGTTGGTCATGCTGATGGAAGTTAATGAGAAATGTTAGACTGTAGTCACATCACAGTGTGGGAGGAGTTGTTTCATAAAGGTAATCACACTGAATATCATGGAAGGAACATCTAAAGGTAAGACAAACGAGAGAATCATTCTTAGCATATGGCCTCATTCTCCACAAACACAGCAAATCTGTTAATAGTACCTCAACAAGCAGGTAGTTTAGACCAAGTAGAGAAGAGTAACAAATTTTGACGGAATTAGGAAAAGCCTGTTGAAACGGTGAGCCAATCTACGCTGAAACCTTCCTGAGCAGAGAAGAGAGCACAGAGAAATATTTTATCTCCTTCCCAAATATGCTGAGCTGTCTTCACTTCCTGTGTTCCATCCTGTGGTCATTGTCAAGTGGAGGAACCTGAATCTGATTTATACCACCCTCAGATACTGCTACTCTCTTGTGTGACCTGTAATAGCAGTACTTGCCTAAGCCCTGTATTTCCCTGTACTGGAGACATAAGTCATCTCCATGAAACTTCAATTAAAAATTTTCTGGAAACATCTCTATGTTTGGGGAATGGTGTCTCCATGTAGAATAGCTATGTAAGGTAAATTTTTTGAGCTCAGTCACACTCCTGGATTTCATTCAAAAAAATCACATTTATGGGCTTTTATTCATCAGATACTCTGATGCATGTATAATCAAAGTATTAGCATATGTGTTAGCAAAGGGCAGTATCTGAGATGATTTTTGACAAAGCTGAAAACAGCTGAAATCAGTGATGTTGTAGCTGTGTATGTTAGGTGTAAATGTGACCTGCAAACTCTTTGCATCACACTGCAGCTTGGTTTAGCTTCCTGGTGTTGTTCAGTTCATCAGTTGTTCCAGCCTATCTGCATTCACTAAGAACTGGTAATACACAGCAGTTTAGCACAGTGCAGCCCCTCTGCCAGCATGCCGCACTGTGCGGGCTGTCGGGCAGAGTGCCTTGGCTTTTTCCCAAGTGCTACTTATGTACAGCAGAGAGTTTAAAACTTCTGCCTGCAGGAAAACAGTTATGAGCCCCAAAATTAGGATCTGGCCCCAACAGTTACTGAGATGGAACCATTCTGAAACAGGGTAAAATATTGGAAAGTGTCAAATTTTGATATGAAAATATGGCAAATACTTTGATTGGAGTGTCAGTTTTGGTTGTAATATCTTTTGAGATCCATACGTGTTTTCAGCACTCAGGATTACTAATGAAGGCAGTCGTGGGCAGTGATGCTGGACTTGCTGTAAAATGCCTGAACGCCATCTAACTTCTGCTTAAGCAGAATTTGAGAATTGAAAAAATGTGCAGCATTTGTGTTGAACTTAAACACTAAATATTTGTGTCTTTATTAATGCCAAATTTTGGTTATATGATAGATATTTTTTTGTTTATTTACTGAGTCAGTTACACAGTTTGCTTTGTAAAGGAGGGGAACTAATTTCCACAAAACTTAGCTTACTAAGCACCACAATATAAACATGAAGTACTTATCACTATCTTCCATGACTGCATTCATTGCTTGGCCAAAAAAAAAATCATCAGAACCAACCTCCCCCTCTCCTTGACGGAGTATCTTTTGCAATTAAATGTGGTAATTTCCTAATATGTTTCCTGAAAATTTGTGAGCAATTAATATAGTGAAGAAATGTATTCAGTGAAATAGTAAAGAAATGTATTTAGTGAATCATTAGTTGCTAATTATTCATTCATTCTGGCTAAAGAATTCCCAGTCTGTTCACAGATTCAAAATACTTAACAGGAAATAATTTGCAACCAGGTGAGTTGGCTTGCCTGCATTCTTCTTATCTCTTCTTGTGATCAGTGATTCAGAAAGCCATATGGGATTTTTAAGTGTTAGGTACAACATTTGATCATCAAAAAAGTGGGGACGCTTTTAAATCCTGGGGCCTATTTTCTTTTCATCTCCCTTAAGAAATATAGAGCTAGACACAAAAGAGACAATGTAGTTCTTTGCCTTCATGTTTCCTCTTTCTGCAAATAAAAATATCATCGGTGGTCCAAATGGCACGTTAGACATCCTAATATGGAGATTCCCTACTAAGGAATGTGTATGCCAATGTGTGTCTGTATGTGTTTGACGTTCTGGTAAGTACCAGTCTAGTATACTATTCAATATTCATCTGTTTTGATCTCTGAATGTCCCCTAAAATCAAAGGAATGCATAATGTTGTTAATCAGCTTGGACAAATACTCTACAGTTAGAGAAGGTCAGGTGAATTGTTATAATTCAGTGCACTTGTATCTGTTTCCTCAGTAACTGAAGGTCTTTTTGACTGTACTAAAACCAGAAAACCCATGAAAAATATTACCCTAAAGTCTGATCAGCCTTGATTCCATTTCGCCAGAAAGTTGGGCTGGGATAGGTAAATGTGTCAATAGAGCAGAAATTATGGCCATGGGTTCAACCTGTCGTACTGGATCTGAGTATTCTTCATTTCAGACCAGACCCTTACGAAAATTACTGTTACTTCAAATGAGCTCTTGGCAGAAGCTGCAATCCTGACTTTACTTTTGGGTACATGTGCCCAAAGCACTTAACTTACCTCTTTTTTTGTCCTACATCCTACATTCTTTTGTCCAATGATGTACTAGGACTGGGGAGACCAACCGAGTAAATCTCTCCAGTGGACAGCGAAATTTGCAGCCAGGGAGAGTGAGGGGGTGAGGATCTCTCAAAGAATTGTTGCGATAGTACATTTCTATGGTGTGTTGCCTGTTTCAAAATACAGAAGGGTCAAAATAAAGTTAGGTATGTAGAGTCACACAGCCTGTCCACATTGTAGTGATTGTACTTCGGGACAAACTTTTAGCCAGCTTATTTGTCTGGCTATTAATAGGTATCGTCGAGATCTTTTTAAACAATAGATAGTCAGCACCGATTTGCATGTAGTTTGTCTTCTTGGTCAAGGAGTTAGATAGATAAAAAAGGTAGAGTAAAACCTCTCATAACTGTAATGAAGCAATATATAGAGGGTTTTCAGGCTGCACTGCTGTGATTCTGCTACTGTCAATAACTGCTAAATTGAGTCCAATTATGATAATTAAAATCAATCTATAATCTTTTCCTTTGTAGTGAACCTTGTGTATCCAATTTAAATAGTCTGGGGCATCAGTAAATTGCTTTTTAGAAAAAGAATATGTTAACAGTACAACTTGCAATACTTGCCCATTTTTTTCCTGGTAAAGTTCAAAAAAATGACAGGCACTGTAAGGAGGCAATTTCCCATTGAAGACATTGAGTGCCATCTGTAAAGCAACAATGGTGGCTGCATGCTGTAAATACAAGAAACCTTTAATTAAAGGCCTATTGGAAATGACTGCATGTACCTATTATTTAACAATCTGTCCAGCACATTATCTGCCCACTTAATATTACTTGTGTGGCCTCATTAATACTTGTCCTCCGCCCTCTGCAACATTGAGCCAATACTGTCCTTTTATGGCTGTACAAACTGAAATGCTGCATTTATAAAGTAGACATATATGTAAACATTTAAGAAGTCTTAGTCACTTGCAGTTCTTATCAAAGTTGGTAGGAGCTGTTAAAACTTCTTTTATAACGACCTGGTGATTTTGTATGTAAACAGTATTCACAATCAGATCAGTAGGCTCTTTGGCTGATATATACCTGATTGATAGGTCATAACCTAAATGGAGTTAGAGCAATCAAAAAATTCCTTCTCCAATGACAGTGTTTTCACATTCTAAACAAAAGTATAAAGTCACAACTGAGTAACTGCCGTCACAAGAACTTCTAAAATAAATAACTTTAACTTCCTTTTTCTTTTTTTTTGCCTTTTGCATCTGAAAAAGATGCAGGAAGCAGGATGTTTGTTTCTAAATTATCTTTGTGATAGAGGTTCAATAAAACATGAGGCATGGTTTTTCCAGTTCTCTGCTCAATCAAAACAGTGAAACAAGCCATGACATCAGGTGGAAAATGGAATCCTGCAGGTTTTAAAGTAGTGTCTGTTCATTAAAGAATGAAAATAATCCAATGGTATTTAAGGTTAACCAAATAAAAAACGCTTGTATCTGTATTTCATGAAGGAAATAACATTTCATGGCTTTCACTGCATTTAATAACTGCAGAAAGGGAGCATAAAAGAAACAGAAAGGACTCACCGCAGAATACATAACCATTTTTTGCTGGTGTGAAGGATTTCTAGCATCTAAGATATGCTTTAGAATTCTTTTTAAAAGAATACCTGAAAGAAAATGGGGAAGCAATGACAATGAAAGAGGTGCTTGTGTTAACATCTGTATCACTTGTTAATGTTTTAACACAATCTGTCTTTAAATGCACCAGATTTATTCAATTGACTTTATAGGTAGTTTGTGCAGAGTGCCCTGGTTAATTCTGATGCTATCTTTTATATGATCAGTGAGTCTATTTTGCTCCTGTGTAAAATGTTTTGGGGATACCTAATAACCTCAACAGCTTCAAACAGTGCATTCACAGCTGCTTTGTGCCAGCAGAATGGTGCAACAAGAGCACAGTAATGAATACTACCCTCTTGTGTGTGTAACTCCATTGACTTCCTAATTTCTAGAGAAAAAGAAAAAGCACATCCTTTGGACTCTGGCCCTTCTTAAATTATGTGGTTGTCTGTATTTTGTTAATGTTAACTGCTGAGAAGTTGTAATACAAACTATATGAATTAAATCAATGGCTGTGCTTATATGTGATTTGTTCTTGTAGCTCACAGACCCTGACTATACAGTGTCTATATAAAACAAAAATGAGGCACAAAGGGTGATAGTGGATGAATGGAGGAGAATGAGTGATTAAAAAGGTATAAACTGTTTTTAAATTTCAGCTGTTATCTGTTGAGATTAGAAGCAGTTTAATAATCTCATTTTAGTACTCTCAGTAATGGAATATGAAGACCGTTAGGCAACAAAGTTGCCATCCTAGAGATTATTACAAATAATATTTTGTTAAGTAAGTTAAGTATGGTGGCTTACATTAAATTCAGACTTGATTCAGTTCAGCAAGAATCTGTATATTACTTTGGATTTCTTAAACAGTGTAATCAGAATGGTACCACCTTTATAATGTTGGATTAGGATATTTTTGATTCGTATCCTCACCATCTCTCTTCCCATTAATCAAAATCTTTCAGTGCTGATTACCAATATCCACATCATGGCATCTTTCATAGCTCTCCTATAGAATCAGTAGCAATGTTTATCGTATACCCTTTCTTCTTTCCCATTCTACTCTTGGTTTTAAATGGGGTAAGAATTTGGCTTACCTCCCTGCAAACGTGATTTTTGTATTTGTTTGTGGAACCCGAATTCCGCCTGCAATAACAATTCTGAGAGCTTTATCAGCTTGGTCCTGACACCATGAGTAGCCCAAACAGGTAAAGTGTAATTGTTAATATCCTACAGTGAAGAAAAAAAACATGGTGATTTTCTTACTGATTCCTACTGCTAAATGTTGTTTGTTCTGGCACAAAATGCTTGACAGAACAAATTCTGAAAGTTTCACTCAAGTAACATTTTCTCTTTATAATAAAATAATGATTGTATTTCGCATTTAGACAGCTGTAGAATTCTTATTTATAGCATCACACTACTTAAAACAAATTTGAAGGGCAGCGTTCAACAAGAAGAGAAAATATAATACTAAAAATTATTATGCAAAAAGCAAGTGGCATTGTTTTTGCCAATTGCTAATGCAGTTGTATGGTGCAAAAAAAAATCACTTTTTGACTCTTTTTCAGCTGTCTACTGAGATATATCTGAGATCTTTACTGAAACAAATCCTTATAGATGTCAGGATTTTAAGGCCTGGCAGCTCTGAGATATAAGTGATATCCAGAGACCAAGTAAGAATATGTATAGCTGTCATTTGGATGTACCAGAGTATGAGGTATATGTGTAGGGATTACACATATAGATGGAATTCATACCTACGTATACCTACATATACCAGGTCTATTGGATACTGACACAGTCCTGAAGCTAAAGTGGAATGGATTACAATCTTGGGACGCAGCCCAAGATATATTAATGGTCAAAACTCCAAGAAGGAAACATATGCCCAACACTCCTGGTTTGCACTACCCTGAATTCCTGTTTAAACAAGGTTGGTATTTTCCCTTTAGTTTAATGTAACCTCTGAACTTGAGCCATTGGACTGAGCTCACCAGTAACGAGTCCTAAGGAAAATGCCAACTACTTAAAGGATTTGTCTAAACAAGTGAAAGAATAGAACACGTTAGGTTAAACCAACTCAGGTCACAATGTATCACTTTCTCTTTTAACAGATGTGATTTGTGTCTTGAGGAAAGAATTGGCTACTTGCTTGCTATTTAAGAGTGCTGTAGGCAAGCAAACACCTGAGTCTCCAGGTTACCTGAAAGTCAGATAACACTTAGCCAATAATAACAAATACAGAGAGATGCACGCTACTGTAGTTTCATTAATTATGACTAAAAAGCTATTCAAGAAAGCTCTCTTCGTATGCTTGAAAGGGTGAGAGTGGCTCTTGTGGAAGATGTCTTAATTGATACCCCCAGAGTCTTCACTGAGTCGTATGAAAGACCAAAGCTCATCAAATCTAACATACTAGAAGGAAAACACCAACTAATTGGTTTGGTCTTCCAGCATTTAGCTAGATCCCTGATGGGAGCTGTCAATTTTGCACATTTCTTTGGTGACACAGGTTTCTCAGTATGATATCACAGTTGAAATAAGAAGTTGTGGTACTGAGCTGTCCTGCATTTGCAAAATATGGAAAGGTGACCTCACTGAAATTACAGTGATGTGTCCCAACATGTTAACATTTCATTTAACTTAAGGCCCTGGCTAACATTTCATTCAAGATTGCTTTGACCAAAGTTGGACCTTTGCAGAAACTGCAGGACAGAGGTAAACTCATTAGCATCACACCCAAGTGTTACATGTTGCTTATGAAATCCACCTTAAAACTGCCTCAGTTTTCTAAGGGATATCTCAGTACTGGTGACCAACTTACCATTAATATTTGAGTTTAAAAATAGTTATGCATTAAAGCAATAGTAGTGTATGCTGCCTGCAACAATGAATTTTTAACACAAGACTTCAATTTTCACTTGCTTCAGCTGAGATAAGTCTAGACTTTGAAGTGACATGAAGTGGGGCTTGTTGCTAAATTAAGGGCACTCAGGAATTTTTCAAATCCCAGTCAGAGGTACCAGGCTGTGGGACCCAGATACCCATGAGAGTTGGGGACTACAATATCCCTTTTGTTATAAAATCCATGCTGCTTTGTGATGTGCCTGGGTCCCTTGCTAAGAACAGGTTCCCAAATTTGCACAAATACCCATTTGTGTCATTCCAAGGGCTGCTTAATTCCTGAAAATACTCTGACCACTACTGTCCATAGGCAAATTATGACTTCTCTTCCTTGTACAATTTACATAAAATCTTTGTGGAAGAATGCTTATGTTTCTTCGCCAGCAACAGATTTTATTCCTGTGTATCCCTGTGATGGGCTATGGAGATGTAAGAAGACAATTTTATTCAAAGGTATGCTTTTGTCTAATTCTCCATATGCAGTCCCTTACAGCTTATTGGATTTAGTAGGTGATTGCTTTGTGTTCCTTACAGTGGCGGACGACCCACAGCAGCCTCACACAGTTATAATGTCTTTACAGGATTTTCAGTTGCAAGTTTGATGTTAGGCGAGGGTTTCTAAGGAAGAAGCTGAAAAAAGTGTGTGGTTCAAAAATGTTTGGAAGCACAGACCTACCCTCTTTTGATGTCTTACAAACAAGAGCTAAAACCATTTTTGAGGAAGTGTAAGTATTTCTATTGGACCTTGGGAATTTTTTTTTTTAAATATTATTTACCTCATATTGTAATGTGTCTGAGAGCTTCCAAATTCTTTCAGTGTTCAGCTTCTTCAGTGGGTATCCTGTATGAGTAGCTAAAAACTTCAGAAATGGCTGGAATACAAAAAAGCAAACTTGTAGTACACAGGGCCTTTTTACATCATTTCTACACAGTGCCGTACTAGTACATGATAATTTTTAGAAACAAGATAGGCAGTGCACTTTGGACTTAAGCAATGAACCATTGCTTTGTAGTAAGAGAATTTGGCCTATTCGTCTAGACAAGGTTGGTGATCTGAGTTCAGATTTGAAGTATGGTGTTGGTTTGTGCTTGGTGGGAATGTTCAGAAGGGGTTAGAGTAGAGGGGGGACAGCTATATAAGGAAGTCTGACAGAAATCCAAAAAGTGTTTAAAGGAAGTGTGGCAAACAATTATTCCGATGTTGGTACTGGGCAGAAGGGAGGTATGATGTAAATTTGGTAAAACTGGGAATTACGATTCACTTGCATATAATACCCAGCCGCAGAGCCAGAAATAGATGGCTGAGGTCAGTGATTAAAGATTATAGAAAAACAGGTGAGTTTGATAGTGTCATTTTGAATAAACCTGTGAAGAAGAAGGTTGGAGCAGAATAGACAAGTGATTACATACTCATGGCAAAGATTTTGATGGTGGACAAAGAAAGGAAAGGAGGCAAGAATGAAACATAAGTGAGCACTAGAATGAAGACTTTGGGTGTGAAACATGAACAGGTACTTGATGAAAGCATTGAGGCTGTTGAAAATCTGGGGAATTGAGCTGTGGGCATTTTGTGGTGGAAGAGGAATCTGAACTAACAGAGTTGTATAGGTAGAGACGTCAGAGGAGTTGCTTTACATGGGAGTGAACAGAGAGAGGTATTGGAGTGATTTGAGAGGTATTGGCACTGATTTGATCTGAGTTTTTGTTTTGTCTGCTCTCCTAGAAGGTGGGTGGACTGTTTTTTTGCATGGTAGTCAATGATTTATCCTTTCTATGACTCGCAATTTTCAATTGATGGGAATAGCCCAGCCCAGCTGGATCTATAATGTTGTAATTGTTTTTTGAGTATGTTGTCTACACCCACTGCGAAGATTAGAGATCTGGAAGAAGCATATTGACTGCATTTTTTTAAACCTACCCGTTAGATAATGTTGACAGAAATGGTTCATTTTAATAAGATTTCCAGAACTGAAAATACTTTACCCTGTACTGCTTGAGTTGCCTTTGGAAATCCCTTGTGGCAAAGGTTTCTCTCAGAAGCTTGTTGTATTTTGGGCAGTGTGAGAAAGGTAAGTATAGCAACTGAAAAGAAAATTGCAAAACATTAGTTAGGCAAGGTGCTTCTTGTTCTCTAATTCAATATACCCTTGCATGATTGTTGTTCTGATTGGCTGCACTAGTTAGGACAAGCTGGAAAATAAATTGGGAACGTAGTTTTCAAGGATATTCATCGTCAGGACTGTAAGAGTCATACTGATGACTACTTACAAAATAATCTTTAAATGTTTAGAGGAGTAATAGCTGGAGTAGTTCAAAGTTAAAGGACTCATTTACACAAGATGAAATTTGTCCCTTGACGGAAGACTAACACAAGCCCTCACAAACTGCTTTGTGCTTGGCTTCCCCAGGGATGATTTCACTCATTGTGTTCAGTCTTTCTTTAAACACACCGTCACCTTTTTGCAACAAATTACCAAGCAGCAGCTGAACTGCAATAGGAGTCTTTGTGCATACTCAGCTGTATTAAGTGGACTTACCACAGCTTCATTTAGTTCAGCTAAATCATAAAAACTTGTGGAGTTTCTATAACCCATTTTTGTCTTTCATTGTTTCAAGACATAGGAAGAGTAAAGGTTACATGTGACTGGGATAACTTAAGAATTTGTTAATTAATTTATCTAAGCTAAACTGAGTTTATTCTTGTTTGAAGTTTTTTGTGTTAAATTTTAAACAAAAGTTAAACCAAAATTTGACACTGAGATATTCTTAGTGTTTTTCTCTAATGTGCTTTTTGTTCTTTTTCCAGTAATAAAGCTCTGTCTATATAGCCCCACAGTTAAAAGAACTTTTAAAAGAACTTGAGAGTCCTGAAGGCATAATTAGCTTGGAAAGCTTCACAGCAGTTCCTTGATCTTTTTAGAAATATAATCTGCATATTCCAGAAGGTAGTAAAGTATTTCTGAATTATAACCATAGGTTCATGAACAGGCATGACTTTACCAGTAAACGATGGACACTTGTTTTGGGTAGTAGGATACATGTGGTCTCTAAGCTTAGCCTGTAGTGTAGTAAAGGTGAATAAAGGTAAAATGCAAATAGTTGAAAAAAGTATGAAAAATGTGTACACGTTGATGACTTTATGATTTGTTTGTATAAACTTACTTGCTTCCCTAGGTGTGAATGAGGTGTAGTACCTCCTTGCTGAGTTTGCTAGTGCTGTTGACACTGGCCAGGTATTCTCGACTGTTTGCTGGGGGTACCACTATCTGTGACTGTGTCAGAAGCAGCCCCTGACTCTACGCCAGGCTGTGTGAATGAACAGGAAGACACATGTCTCCATATCCTCTGTCTTCATACTCTCATCACCCTAAGGTGAGAACCATTGCTCCAAGTCTCTATTTAACCTAATTCCCCTATCATCACAGACTGTGTTAACTAGACTTGTAAGCCCACACAATTTGTCTTGCATCACATGTGCAAACCTCCTGTCCCAAACTGGGACTCATGCTGTACACTCCTGATCCTTCGTAGCTTTTTACCATAGGTTTTCCACAAATGGGAAACTCCAGCTCCACTTTGCTGCCCAGCTTTTCCTCTAGGACAACTATACGCAGGCTGCAGAGCTGCTATCCACACAGTTTCTTACAGCTTAAAGGTGAGGAGTTGAGGAAGGGAGATGAAGAAATACATCGCCCTATGAACTCATACTCTTAAAGCTCCGAATCCTCCTTCTTTTTCCCTTTTACTTTGTCCACCAACCCTCAAAGTGCATGCACCGACCTTCAAAATGCATGAAAAAAAATTGTGTGACTTAATTCTCACTGTAATGAAAGTCCCAGAGTAGTTCTTTTGCCTTTTCTGTTGTCTGTGGGCTGAGAAATGTTGAAGCAGTAGAGAGGATGGGTGTGCTTCCTCTTCTCACACAAGGTCACGTTTGTGGTAAGTTTAGGATTAATCTACTTCTGTAGTGGTTTACTCACATTACAGGTTAATTCTTTTTCTCTGTACCTAGGATTTCTGGTTTTCTTCCTCTTTTGTTAACTCCAGGTCTCCGACATGTAAACCCATTCCTGTGGAAACTCTTCTCAATGTTTCTAGTCAGTTTATTAGGCCTTTCTGCATGATGCTTGTAACATAATGTACTTTTCATTGCCTTTACCATGCCCTTTATCCAGCCCCTTCATCTCATATCCTAGGTATTTTACTAATGACTAAGGGCATGCAAATGCCCATAGTTTATACTCACATTATCATGTGACAGTGGTACCGTGTGAACTGGAATTGGTTGCCAAAGGATGCTGGGGTTCCAAATCTGGCCTTGTGTCAGTGGGTACAGCCCGGCAAGACTTGCCTGAGCGCTCATAAGCGTGTGATCACAGTCAGTACTTTGAACATAAATCTGAAGCAAGAAAAAAAAAGAAAAAAGTTTTGCAAAGTAATTTCTCCTGTTAGTTTTTTTGGTTTTTTTTTTTTCTCTTGGTAGGAAAGAAGGGGACTGATACTGTGCTGGGGAAGATGTCATTAAAGCACAGTGGGATGAAGAAGGACCATGAGAAAGAAGGGGGAGGGAGAAATTGTGAAGCTGGAATAGAGCCTTGGAATAAAATTTTGGTGGACAAAGGAGCTGCAACGTGGTAGCAGTTCCCTTAGGAGTCCCAGTGAAAAGCATAAGACCAACTCCATTTGACCATCTGGGTTCTGGGACATTGTGTATGCACTGAACAGCCGGACCCTAAATGAAAACTAAACTGTATCTGCACCCCATATGGAAGTGTAGAATTGGAGATATCCAACATAGATACTCTGTCATACAGCACTGAGGCATCTGAACCCGATATACAGCCTAAAAAACCTTTCACATGGCTTTCACTTAACCATCAGCCTGAATAAAAATTGAGACACAGTTTCAGGTATACTTTGAAATTACATTGAATTCAATGGGTATTAAGCTACCTCCAACAGTACCAGGTTCAGACTTTCTTACATTCAGAAAGTCCCATTAACATCCATGAAAAATGTCCTCCCTCCCAGATGCAGTACTTGCCTCACGCTGCTTGTATGCAACACTCAGGAAATAAGAGTATCTCCTCCGCATGTACTGGCCAAGCTCATACTGTTGCTGTATGCCAAGCTGTAGAAGTAACAGAATAGTGTGAGAGGCTCAAAAAGTGTGCTATGCATCTATTTCTACAACCAAAAAATGAGCTAATATTTCACATTATTTTGATAAAGACCTTTTTCCTTTCTAAAGTGAATGAGGAAAGAAGACAGGAGAAAAAAAGCAGTAAAGTTGCTGAGTTTACAGTATTGGATAATATTAGATATGTCTTCCTGACAGACGCAGTTTTGCATTTTGCTTTACGGAAAGCTATGTGTATGTTTATCCAAGCTAGTAAGACTGGCTGAGGGGCAGGGTGACTTAAAGCAGGCATAGGGGTGTCCCAACACCATCTGTTTAGTTTCTGCTCTATTGCTGGCTCACAGCTGATTAACTGGAAGTGCAGACCTGTCCATGAAGACACATACAGGTTGTGAATCCCATAGAATATCACCAGTGATTCCTAGTTTTAGTCTGAGCAAGACCTTATTTTTTGTGAAGACAGAAAATCTTGAATAGAAGACTTCAAGTGAAAGTACTCCAAGCCTTCAGGTATTTTGCTGCAATGTTTAATTGTTATCAACAGTCTGAAACATTTGATTCTTGGTTTTTGCCTCGTTATGGCCCCAGCTTTCAGCCAGGGGATCTTGTTACACATTTGAATGACACATGCTTTACCATCACAGATCTTATTCCCAATAAGATAATAATCAATAAGATGGAATCAAGTCACTTAATCTCCGTGTAAGACTAAATAGGTGACAATTCTCTGCTCTAACAACAAAATGAATTTTCCAACCTCATGTGTAAACATGTGACATGAGAATCACAGACAATGTTCCTGTAATGGTCTCAATATTGTACTTTTTACTTGTACCTGGTGTTTCCTGGCCTAAAGTGAAATATATTCAACTTTGCTCATGCGATCATTACTCTGCACTGGGGTCTCAAGTATGGTGATTACTTATTTCTTCCTAAAGTCCTTTTCTAAGTTATAGGATCATAGGATAATTCAGGTTGAAATGGACCTCGGGAAGTCTCTAGTCCAACCTCCTGTTCAAAGCAGAGTCAGCTATGAGGTCAGACCAAGTTACTGAGGGCTTTATCCAGAGTGCCAGACATGGCGCATTGTGTGTGTATGTGATCACCTTTTCGGTTGCTGGACTGGTGCATCCAGTTTCCTAGGGTATATGCTTGATCCCAGCTTGCTTAATATGTGTGTTGTTAAATCCTGACACCTGGGTCTTGAAGCCTTCCATGCCCTGGAGCAAGCTGGCATGTAGTGCTGAACTTGCATGGTGCGTACGTGGAATGATTGAGCCACAGCTGAGTTAAGGCATAGGAAACTGGTCTGTTACTCCTGTTTCTTCAAGGAAGGTAGTGTGAGAGGAAACAGGCCTGACCTTGCATTGGAGATCAGTTTGGCCTCCTAAGAATGGCGAGGAAGAGGAACCCCTCAGGCAGCTTGTTCTATTCTGATTTTGGTGGAGACATGGCAAGTGACTAGTTCCCCCAGGAGAGAGAAACATGTGCATTGTGCTGGGCTCACTGGACATAAGGTGTGTGAGCGAACTTATTCTAAAGCAGCCTAACAGAGATACACACCTCACAGTATGCCTACACATGCGCAATAGCCATTTATCTGGGACATTCAGAATTTTGGCACATCTAAACTCCTTCAGTAAGGTTCCCTGGTTCCCAGAATCCTGGGCAAATAACTAGTGGATTTTTCCATCCAAATAACATATCTTGGGGAAAAAGGAATGAAGCACAGACACAGCGGGTTGTGCTGGTGGGACTGGAGCAGAAGTAGGGTTAAAACCACCTAGTGCCCACGTATTCTCTTAAAACCTGATAGCACAGCAGTTCACCCTTGGCTCCGTTCACAGGAGGAGGCAGCTAATACAAATTACAGTTAATGCAGACGCAGTTTCTGCAATTGGACCCTCCAATTGTCTTATCTGCTGCTAGTTACTACAATCAGCTGATACTTGTGTGTGAGCTCAGCTCTGCTGTATTCCACCAATGCCTGCTCTAAAATAGCTCAGCTTTAAATCAACTTTCCCTGGCATGGCATTACAGAAGTTTCTGCTAGCACTGATCTTAGTAGTTCATGAGCTAGGAAGCACCCCTACTCAGCAGAGATTGAGGGTGGTCTGTGAGCACTTACACCACCTTCTGCTACTGATGGTTAAAGCTCCACATTTCATCTCAGGTGAAATGCGGTGGTCCGAACTCTCAGGTGCCTGGCTCCTCCCAGAAGACCTCAGTCTGCAATCAAACACCTCAACACATGCTGCTGTTGGACCAGAACAGGCTGACTGTTTTCACCGTTTGTGAAAAGAAAGTTCCAAAAAACCCAAATATCAACAGACCACATCCCAATATTTCAGTACATTGACCCAGGTAAGCAAACCCACCTTGGTAAGCTGTCCATATCCCTGCTGCCTTGCAACTTCTTTGTGCGTGTCGGTTGGAAAAAACTCCTGTGGGGTATGATCACCATGGCGAAATACCTGATAAAATAAATGGAATTCCCTTCATGTTGCTCAGATTTTCGTGATGGCTATAGTTAATGTAGTCAGAAGGAATATGCAATGATAGTGAGTACTGTATCTGACAGATGCTAAATATATTCATGGTGCTTTTTTGGGGTCTAGATAGCTACAATACCTGTTTGATTTATTTAGACAAATGTAACTCTTCTTTTTTTTTCCTGGCATTTGAAAAGTAATTAGCTCAAATAAATTTTTGCAAGTTATAAAAACTTTAAAATATCTAATCTATTTTAAAGAGGTTCTGTATATTTTAGGAGGTATAGACCACAACATTAAATAAACAGAAAACAAACAGAAACATGCAAGTAATTTTCCAGAAATATTAAAACATTAATATTTTGGTAGGACTAACTGGGAATCCAGAAGGAAAAAACCCAAACTACTGCTCGAGATACAGTTTCTGTGGCTGACTGCTGTGAAGCGCTGTTTCTTGGAAGAAATTAGCCTTAAAAAGCCATGTGTTGACTTTTTCATCACAAGGGGTGATTAAAGTGTCATCTAATATCTAAATACAGACTAAACTGTTACTCTGAATACATTGAACCTGTTCTGGAATTTCACTTCAGATAAAAGATACGTCTATAAAGATACATCAAGATTTTTCATTCCTGTAATGAATTCTTTCCTTGTCCAGCATAATTCTTGTACATATGTGCCATATAACTTTTAAATTTTACTACCAATCCAAGTAGGGAAAAATAAAATCAAAAACTGCAGCACAAAAAGTATAGAAGTGATTTAAAAGCATGTGCGATGTTCAGAACAAGATTCAGGCTTCCTGCAAACAAATGGTATGTCATAATCATTGCAAACAGCATTAGTCTCACAGCACTGTTCTATGTTGCTTATTCAGTGCCATTGTACACTTGTCTGGGTTTCACATAATTAAATTTGTTTTGCATGTTAATCCACTGAAACCACTGGAAAAGGAACTCTTCTATGGTAAACAGATTTTTTGCACAGTTGATAATTTAGTTATGAAATCCTCTTTAACAATTTGAAAAAGAATCCTATGTGATTCTTCCCTTAGTACTATAAAAAAAGCATTCCTTGTCAATCCAGAAAGTTAAGTTTATCTAGGACTGCACAAAGGAGACGAAATTATAAAATCTTATTTAAAATTGAGGATTTTTTTTTTTCTATAATGCAATAGTGAATTTTGAATATGCAGGAAACACTCAAATATTCAAAAAGTGTCCCCTGCCCCCTACCCTAGAGCACAAGAAGAGCAGAACTTGACAGGTTTTGAATAAATTCCATTTGCCCGTGAACTCTCTACTTACTATGGACACAAACTTCAGTTTTCTTTTAGCTGTCGTTTGGTGAAGAAAGATGCAGAAAAGGCAGAACATGAAAAACAGACTCCAAATTCCACACACCAGCTGCCTTGCTCTCATCCTGAGGGTCGCTTTCAGCTATTTTACACACCAAGGTCCCTGGCTGTGTGTGGGGATACAGTAGATATGTGGCTAAAAGGGGAGGAGTCAGTTGTGCCCCGTGAAGTCCAAAAGTGGGCTGTGAGCTTGCCTCCTCCTCCCTTTTTTTTCCTTCTTGTGTTAGTGCTTTTCAAGGGATTAATGAAATGAAGAGTGTATTTTGTACTTGTACACAATTTCTGTGTCCCATGTATAACGTGAGGTGGAATCTCTGAGCCCTCTAATTCCTGCCCTTGGCACTTGCAAGGCAGCTGAATGTAAAGAACTAGAAATTGTCTTCTATTATTTAAGCTAGGATTTAGTATGGGTCAGTCAGCCTTCTGAAAAGTGAAAATACTGCAGATATGCTTTCTCTTGCTGTATGCAAAAGAGCTCGTAAACCATCCTCATTCCAGTGCTCACACCATCTTCTCTCAACACTTTGCACTACAATGCTGGAAGGAGCAGTGCTGACAATTGTTCTTTTAAAAAGGATCTTTGGATTTTTCCCTGAACTTGGCTGTGTGGTCTGTAGGAGGAATAAACAGCAGAAGGTTTTGTTGCATGGGAACAGGGATAAACCTAAATTCACTGCAAAAGAATACAGATACATAAATGATACATAAATGAACTTTTCATCTCTACAGCGGATTGACCATGTCTCTAGTGGTGAAGTGTGTTCTAGAACTATCCCCCAGAATTTCATACAGTTAGGTAAAGTTTTTATTTTCAAATTTCTCTTGCTGCAAACACTCTCATTGTTACAGCATGCATAAATCAAGAATTGTTTCTCTCATTTCCCTGGTATATTTTAAATAAAGAAAAAATCTGGCTTAGTGACAGTGTTTCAAGAGACAGGACTGATCTTACAAGTTTATTGACCTATGTTCAGTCACATTCATGTGTTAAAGAAAGCCCTGCTAAAAAGCCCTGTAAAAACTGAAGGTGATTTCTTAGTGATCAGAAGCTTTCTGTCGGTAAGAATTTAAAAGAAATTATTGAGAAAAAAAAAATCATGTTTCTACCCAAAAAGGTTATATAATCTCAAGCTCGTTTAAGGCACAAATAACAGAACTTTTCTTTGTAATTATTAGATATAGGCTTTTCTAGAGGAATCAGTTCTCTTTCCTGAGGTAACAATGCCATATCTTTCACATCTGTCAGAACTAAAGAGATTCCTCTATGAAACATTCAGAGGTCAGACTTTCTTGGTGCAAGATGGTTCACCTGTTATTTCTGCTTTTGTGCCTGTCAAGTCCAATATATTCGTGCAGAAATAGAAAAATATGGGGAGCTGCCCACATTTATTGAGAAAGAATTTTTTTTTTTTTTTAAATGAGGGACCTGCAGGAGACGTAGGTCAACTTTAGTAAAGCTATTCATGCCCTGTACATTTCCCCGCCTCCACTGGCTGTCATATTTCAAAAATCTCTTTGAAGAGACTGTGTGTTTTGCTGTTTGTAGAGGACATGACATCAGGCGCCACTCCTAAAATACACTGCCCTGCAAGGCAAGGTTTTTAATTAGACCAACTGATATGGCTGAGAAAAATTAGGCAAGTTCTTAGAATCTCAAAGCTCCGTTCAGGTTCCTCAGATACTGTAGATACATCTAGCAGGGACCCCAGATATTCAACAGGAGCAGAAAGGTTTAACGTTATTCTTTTCAAGCACCCATTGCCTCACACTTTATGGGGGATTTCTTTAACAAGGAAGGTGAAATTACTCTTACTTTGGAGATGACAATAGTGTAAAACCCGATACTTGCTTCCTTTGATCTGATCTTGGTGCTGCTAATTCTGTGGGAAGAGACAGATAAAGGGCTAGAGTTATTTTGAAGTACACCACGTTGGTTAACTCTGTTCCCGCTGAAGGTCACAGAGGGAGAATAAAAGAGTGTGCTGTGCCATGTGCCATCATTCCTGAGACTGACACTCTAGAGAGCAGGAGATGGAGCTTTCTTGGCAGCTAACTCATACCTGCAGAAATCCCTTGTTGCGGGTGGTAAGAGGTGTGAAAACTATAGCTGCTTTCAAAGTCAAGGTAACTGATTCTTTAATATCCTGCAGTCGGTGTTAAAACAACAGTTTAAGGTGGAAGAGGAGGAGATAATGTTGGAGACAATAAACGAACCTCCCTCACTGCCTTGGAAGTACAAAGAAAAATATATCAGGTGTAGATCATATGCCTTTATCTTACCAATAAACTTGATGAAATGTTTATGGGATCGTGATAAACGTAATATTATTAAGCAAGTAAAAGTACAGTGTCCTGTATTGTGATATCTGAAAAGTCAGTGTGTTAAGAAATGCTGCTGGATCTTCAACATTGTTTAGGGAATGTAAGCTTTCATTAACGGTCCTTCAATGCTTTAAAGTGGGTTCACAGTTTAAGTGCTATTATTGTATTTAAAAGCTTATTAACCCAAAGGACAAAATTTGTCCCTCTACAACTAAAACACAACTTAAAGAAATCTGCAAGCTGTGATGATTGCCCCCTTCCCCAGCTTTTATTAAGTGTAGGGTTAAGTTTGCTTGGTATTTAAACGCAATGTAGGATTGGAGTTGCAGCTTGAGATGCAACTTTTTCATTGGCAGTGGAGGAGGATCAGAATCAGTTGACGATACACTGATAAACATGTTAGGAGAAGACTCCAGTGTGGAATTAGTGGGGAGAGAAGAAGGCAGGTGCAGCAGGACTTCAACCTTCCCACCCTGTCTCCCCTCCTTCACCCTTGTACTTGTTCCAGCCTCTGGTGTTGAAGTCATGGCTCCACTGTTTTTGCAGTGCTGATGTCCATGTCCACTTCCATGTCTTTTCCATGTCTTCTCTCCTCAACCCCAGTCAGATCAGGACTGTATCTGTCCCTAAATACAGTTCAATGTTTCCTTTGGTTTACAGTGCACCAGTTTGTCTCTTGCTTGCACACTGTGATTAAAGGAAAGTGAAGATATCATTCACTCAGCTGCAATAAGCAAACAACCAGAACAAAAAAATTCCAACTCCAAGTCACTTGCTTAATATCTAAATAGATAGGTATCAGCTGCCTCTGTTTGGCTAATGCTTAACATAGGCCTCTTTCGTCCTTTACGTTAGGAAAACAAAGGCATGTCATGTCACCATGCCTGTGTCACAGGGACACATTACACCCACCTCAAAAAGAATTCTACCCCAATCAGATACATACTTTCTGTTAATGATTTCAGTGCTGGCATGCAATATTCTTTCAGCCCATTCTAAGACTGATTTAGAGGCATGTTCACCTGTCCTGAGGAGCTGGGTCAAGGCTTGTCAGAGTAATCTGCAATGGTAGCAGCAGCCCTAAAGAGCTGTGCATGATGTTCTTGCTGCTACTGGCAAGAGACATCACCTTTTGCCCCATATTCTCTGATCCTTCCTTAAATGGCAGAGGAAAAAAGGAGACAGCAGTTGGTGTTAGGACTTGTAAGGAGTGGGCCTGTGGTCGTCCTTAGGCCATTCAGCATTCTAGGCAATTGCCTTCTGTTTGTGTCCAAAGCTGCACTCTTGATGTCAGTCTGAGATAAAGTACTTTTTTTTTGCACAGTGGCCAGCTTCTTCTCCATTACACTCATGTGAATATAGAGCAATTGCACAGAAGTTGATGAACTTATTCCAAATATATTTCCCTTAAGGCTTACACAGCCGTTCTTCCACTGATGTTCTTCTTGGCACTTTCTGATCTTCTGCATTTTGTGGCTGTGTTTGGGATATGTGCACCTGCTGCTCCAGATCCTCATTTGGTATGAGCTGGATTAGGTCTTTATCTTTTATAGAGTTACACTGGCTTACAGGGTCTTCAAAATACAGGAAAAGGAAGACGTTTACATCCATTTCCTCCACCTGTTCTGATGAAAAAGAATTATCAAAAAAATGGATCCCAGTGTTGATGCAAAAAGAAATAAAATTCCAGAGCTTTGCTGGACTGTAAATCTCCCTCGTCTCAAATGTGAGCACAGTTCCATGCAATTCACCTTTGTTGCCATAAAACGCACGACTCAAGAGGAGCAAGACTGACATGGAGGGGTTGCAGATTAAGATGCGTCTTGGTAGTTATGTCTGAACAGATGATGACTACAATATCAGAACAAAGAGATTTAGCTGGCATTATTACATGCAGTGGTGGTGCTTATTTTGGTCTTAGGCCACCAGTGAGTCGCAAACCTGAATTTTGTGCAGCATAGAAGTCCTTAATACAGGAGTCGCAAACCTGAATTTTGTGCAGCATAGAAGTCCTTAATTGTTTTTTTCCCAAATTCTGTGAATGAATTCAGGCAACCTTGCTTGGGTGTGATGGATGGCTGTATCATGTAACCAGACTGCCACTGCAGGAAAGAGGTAAGGTTTGTAGCAAATTGCTAGGAGACAAAGATTTTTAGACCACTAACACTATCTAGTCATTTAGACTTACTAATGAGTTGTACGGGACTGATAGGATCATGTTGTTTTGACAGTGGGAGGTAAGATATTTCTTGTACTGGAGGAAAAGAACATTTTCTTCCAGCCAGCCATCATCACAGCTGTCTAGCTTGGGCATAAACCAGAAGTGTTTCATCCAGGTGCTGACATAAGTCCAAACAACCGCCTCCCTTTGTGTAATCAAGCATCAAGCTATTGTCCTTGTGCACCTTAGAATACCTGAGGGGTTTGGGTTGCTGCTTTCTTTAAATTTTAATAATTATATTTAACTTTGAGGTAGGCTACAATAACTGTGATTAAAGCAATTGTTCTGCTCAGCTGGAATGATTTCTGATCATGCTCCAGCACAATGCTGCAAGATTTGAAATGCAAATATGTGGGAGGGAAGAAATGTTCTTTCAATAACTTTTTTTTTTCTGTTGGAATAAAACAAAAAGTCCTTTATAAAAACCCAAGCTGAGGTCAAATATAAGCCAGCAGTTTCTCATAAATATTGGATCTTGCTGGTAATGAACACCATCTACTTGTGTGGATAGTTTAGTTTTTGGGACTTAAATCCTGAATTAGGAACGAAGAATTAGTAAATTAGCTATTTGCTTCAGAACTATTATCCCCCCCTTCCCCTTTCTGTTCTGTTCCCATGCTGTTATCATTCTTCAGTCACTTTGGATTCTTGGATTTTTTGCTTATTTTTGCTCTTGTTCATTTTAACCAGTGAAGCATCTGATACTAGGAAGTAGGCATACTTTCATTGCACATTTCAAATCTTTTTTGATCAAATGTTTTCTTGAGAGGCTGGTGATTGATTCAAATATTGCCACAAACATTTTCTGAATGAAACTGTCAGAACTGTTACAATGGAAGACTATTTTTATGTCACTGTACCGTGTCTATTAATACTAACTAAGCTGCATGTTGGTATCACTTCAAAGCTCTCCTTGGCATTTCCGGTGTGACTTCTGTCAGTGAAATTTTCATTGACTGTCAATATGGTTGTTAGAAGCAAACTGCATATTTTTGCTTTAGATAACATATTCAGTTTCTCTGATGTTAAATCAAACTAAAATAAATATTGCCTATCAATCAGGCTGATAAAAATTGAGATGTTTTGCAGACTTCCACTTAATTTAGAAGTGACATTGAATTCCTTCTATAAGGTATTTTGATCTGCCTCTACAAAGTACCTTGAAAAGATGTTCCATTTTCTTATCTACTATAATCCTATGTTGTCCCTGTTTGTCTTCACAGACACATCCATATAAAGCACAAAAGGTGTAAAAGTGCCTTTTGCAGAAATACGGGACAAACTATCCAGAGGGCGATAGCTAAAATGATGAACAGACAAAATGGTACTGGCAGTTAACCGGTTGTTTGGTTTTGGGATCTGTTACTTCCTGAGTTGGCGGGAGGGAGAATAAGTTGTATGTGGGAGTGGTAACAGCTTCAAGGACGCATTTTGACAGAAAAAGAAGGGCCAGTAAAAGGAAGATATGCCTGAAGTCATGCAGGGAATTGGCCAAGGCCTTTCCGAGCTGCTGCTACTGCTGAGACAGATTAATGCTGCCTTCAAATACTGATCATTCCTGGAAACAGCCAAGCAACCCGTTAATTAGCAGCTTAGTTGATAATTATAATGTGGGTTTAGTTTTACAAAGTGTGGGTTTATAGGTTTGATTTACAACATGTTGGGCTTTCCAAGGAACTTGGGAAAGTGTTACACTAAGTACAGGTAAGTCAGCCAAAGTATCTTGGATAACTGTAGTACAATGCGGGCTGTTCTACCTGCATAATTGAGTTGGGCTTTAGTAGAGTCTACGTGCTTAGGCATGAGCACAAAATGGATAACCAAGATTAATGCTTCATGTAGCGGAGAAAACTGCTACCCAAAGGAATCCCGAGTTTAATAGATATATGATTAGGTTCATGTTCTGATTGATGCCAGTGGATGCAAAGCAATAGACCACAAAATAATTTTGATTTACATTTCACCAAGCGTGATAGTATTGGTCAATGTTCATCATGTGATTCTTCATATTTTCCAGACACAGTGAATAGTGAATAATTCAGAACATACGTTCAGTTAAACTGAATCTCTTCTGTTTAGTCAGCTCTAGATCATAGTATTGTCTAAACTTAATTTAGAGCAAACAATGAGAAAAATGCAATAGCATGAAAGGAAAGTTTATTTTAGTGCAAATCAAATAAAAACTCTATGTCTAAACTTACACAAGAACTAAGAAATAATATGATAGTTGGAAAACTATTTTCCTATATCTACAGGCATTTCAGAGAAATATTTCGCAAAGGCATATTGCCATCTAGTGTTAAAGTCTCTTCTATTTGTTGTACTTTGGGCTAGTGTAGTTTCATTAGATTCCTGACAGACACTTTTGTGAGAATCATTGGAAATCCAGAACATATTGAGAAATGCAGAACAGCATCACTGCAACCAGATATCAAGAACACTTGACCACATTTCCAATTTTAAATATAGATTAAGTTCAATGATTTTCACTCCTATATTCAGGGTTGTTGGCAATATAAATTTACCATCCAGAAGGAAAGGGTTTGTTAAAGTCACTGTCCAGTTCTTCTTTGAGCATTATGAGAAGTTGTGAAAAAACAATGTACTGGGTTTTTTTTACTTGTAGGATTAACTCTTAAATAATTTTCTCTTTGTATGTTTTCATTTGTGTGTGTTGTCATAGGAATTCTGCATCTTTCACAAGAATTCAGCATCTTTGTAGAGAGAGAGGCGTCTGGATTAATTTTATGAAGTGAGAGACTTTGAGTCGCCACAAAGGTCAACTTGGGGTAATGTAGCTTTTTCTCTTCCTCTTTTCAAATAATTTGTTGGGGTGTTTTTTCTCCTTTTCTATGCACCTGAGTTCTGAATTTTACTTAATGTGAAACAGAGAAATTCTGTATAGTTTATTTTTGATGGTATTCAACGATGACATAGCTTTCACATCTCTCTTCCTTGTTTTCTCTTAACTTTGGACTCACCTGACTCATAGCAATGACTCCCAGATAATGAACTGGAGATTAGAATTTCATCAGCTGGCTTGCAACACTTCCTCTTAGAAAGGGCTTTTGCCTCTATGACATTCTGCTTTATAGTTGTATAAAACTTTGCTGTACTTTAGTGATTGAAGCTGTAACTTTCTATCAGTATGACTTAGGTTTAAAAAAAAAAAAAAGTAGTTTTACCTAGAGGCAATATAACCAAAGTTCCAGTACATCCAGCAATGCTATCTTCTCTGTTAAGACCTTTCTTTCATATGATGGGAGGCAACAGTTTTCAACCATTTAGACCAACATGTTTGCATGGAACTTTTATTGGAAGTTGTTGCGTGGGGGAAGGAAAAGGAAAAGGGAGAAGTTTATTGTATATTTCATTATCTGTTAACCTTAGAAAGGTAAAAGTAAATACGGAGTTTTATCTATTTCCTAACTATGTATGTATAATTTAACTATCAGACTGCTTATATAACTGGTTTCTTTTCATCCTGAGGATAAGCAATTGAAGAAGAATAAGAAGCTTTCTTAACTCTATGAACATATTTAAGAATAGCAAGTATAGCTTCTGTACTTGCACCGAGACAGAATTGTCCAAGTCAAGTTAGCAGCACCTCTTGAGCTTGCTATCTGTTACTAAACCAGTTTAAAGAGCTGGTTTGTTTTCAGATAAAACTTTGCTGTTGTAAAATCATGGCTGCAATGGATATTTTTTCTCATAAACTGCCATCTTATATTTGCTTGTCTTTATCTTTTGATACATAGCTCTGTTCCTTACTTACTTTTTTTTCAAACAACTAACATTTGTTGATTGCTAGGCCGGTCATTTACTGAGAGATTTCATAGCACTTTCTTCACCTCCTGTCAGTAATGGTCTAACATAATTACTTTCAAGACGTTTATTTTTTTTCCCTTCATTATCGCCTTGTGAAGCGGAGTATCTAAATCTACACCCTGCTGTTTAAATTTTAGTTTCCTGGAAACAACATTTCTTGATGTATTGGAAGGCTTAGTATGGCTTGATGTGTCTCTAAACTCTTAATAATATTCTATTGGAAATCTATATTTCACTGAAGTCACTGTCTTATAGACACCAAGTTTTGATAATGACATAGGCAGTCTTGAATATTTGGGGAAAACTGCAAGTAAATGAAGTTTTGGAAATAATATGAATTATTTCCCTTTAAGAAAAAAGGAAAGGGAGAGATCCCGTTGGCAGATATCATTATGCATTTCTAATTGAGTTACCATCTATCTCCAAAACCATGAGACAGACACCATGTTCTGGGACTGACCTGTGTTTTATAATGGCTCCAGATTTATCTTGTAAGTGACACCACTATGGAGTAACATCAGTGGAACATTGCATAAGGATGATACAAGTATTGCAATGCAGTACCAATGCATTTTGGCTTGGCTGTTTTGTCCATTGGATAACTGAATTTCCCTTCTCTTTTCTTTAAACTGTGGGCAGATATTATTGCTTCTTCCCTAAAGAGCCATCATTTCTGCTCCCATAGTCCCTGAAAAAAATTTTTTTGTTTGTTTGTTTGTTTTCTCCGGTCTAACCTCTTGGCTATCGGTGAATCTCTCTAGAGAACAGTAAGCTCTGAATTGAGGCACATGGATCCTGGAGGATTGTGTTACCATGAGGTGTTACACACAGAATAGTTAGAGACCACAATATCCTTGGAATAGTAACTCAAAATTCTCCCCAGGGATGACTTGAAAAGAAATTAAAATGTCAGCCCATCCGTATTACATACGTTTACACAGAGCATACCTTTTCTGGGATCAGTCTCCTGGAGACATACAATAGAAGGAACTGCGTGACACTTATTTCATGGTGTCCCCCATTCACTCAGTAGTTTTAAGTGTGGCTCCCCAAAATGTTAAGTAAAATCTCCTGGTTTATGTATTGTGTATACAATGCAAGCCCATTCATGTAGTCTGGTTACACATATTGAATATTCATTAAAACAAAACCACCATGAGCTGGTGACCTTAGATCCTGTGGCCTCTTATGATACCTTAAACAAGGTTAAGACTACCCCTAATGTGAGAGCTCTTTGTTTATGTGTAGAAGGATAAAAATCACCTACCAGGAGGGATTTATAAGTGTATCACTAAGAATGTGTATTTTCCCCCTGCTTAAATACATAACAGAACAGAGAGAAGCAAAAGAAGTGAAGAAAATACACGATATATCAGGCACTCCTTATGAACTTTGAAAACTTTTACCTTTGAATAAGCAAAACAAAAAGCATGCTGCTGGTACACAATATTCTGGTACTTCTGCCTCTTCATAAGACTTAGTAATTCCTAACCAGTCAGCTCTAATGAGACTCATTAGTGTGTCTTGACGTACAAAAGAATGTGGGAGACCTTTGGCTTCCCATGGCTCTAGTTTTTGGTTTTGGTTTTTTTTTTTTTTACTGTGTTTGTACTCCTTGAAACAAAAAGACTCTACAAGGGAAATCTCTCGGAGGAATGTAAAGTCTAGCTTGCAGTTCTGACTAGGCAATGGTTTATTTTACCATTACCAACTTCCTCTCAAAAATCAAGGGCAGCATTATAAACTCTTAATGCAAATACATTTTTCCCCTCTGTTTTTCAAGAAAGAGGAATCCCCTTCACTATATCCTATTGTACTGAATAATTTAAAAAAAAAAAAAAAGTGAAAACCAAAATGGAATTCTGTATGTGAGATGCAGTGAAAAGGTCTTTCTGAATTTTTCAGAGCACATGAAATTTGAATGTTTGTGTTCACTGCTATTTGAGGACTGAAAGATGTGGGGCTGTTCAGACTAGAGAAGATATCACAATAGTCTTCACATATTTAAAGGCCGCTGGTAAAAGGAAAGTAATAATTGTCCCCATGCTGGGCAAGTAAAAAAACATACACTGGAATTTCAGAGAGGCAGACCGAGCTTATACATTAGCACAAACTAAAAATAAGGAAAGTGAAGCACTGCCTATGGAGACTGTGAAATTTCCACCACTGAAGATGTTTAAAAGTGAGTTACGTGTGTCTCCGCTATTGTTATATACCTGCTGTATGGAATTGGGAATAGATTAGATGGCCTCTTGGTGTCCCTTTCACTCCCATTTTTCACCAATTTTATGATTCCACAACACAAATGTCTGGGGATGCACTATTTACTAATAATTAGTTTGAGGGACGTGATAATCTTTTGGGACTTAAAATTCTAGCAATTAAAAACTTGATATTAGGTCTGGATAACAGAAAATATTTATATTCTCCTGTCCTTAGAGACAACTTTAAAGCACCATCTTCTAAATGCTTTTAATTTCTATGCATTGCGCAGTAATGGCTTCTAATTAATGAAGTTCAGTTTAAAAATTGAGTTCATTTTCACCTGTTTGATACTTATCTCCAGTCTGCCACAGTACTGTTGAATAATTGAACCTAATGAGTTGGTTGAAGGCACTGAGACCAAATTCAAATTATCAAGCCCAGTTACTAGTGCCACCCCACAACACCTCCCCTTTGCCCCCGCACACAGATAAGAGATTACGTTCCCTGGCAACATGGTTTTTGAGTTATAGTAATGAAACATATCCTGGATGTTTCTGTAGAAATTAACTTTGATCTCAAACCTTGTGTCAGTTCTCCTTATTGGGATCTTGCCACACACTCCAAATCCTTTCTGTAACCAAGGCTTCTACGGTCAAGGTGTAAAAGATGGTAGCATGACAGGAAAACATCTAAATAGTTGAAGATCAGCTGTCACATGCAACTGATGGGCCTTAACTGCACACTATGCACAAAGGCATGACTATCCCTGTTCCCTACTAGCTGCTGATTTTGGTACTGTCAGGCTTGTACAAGAACAGATACTTAGCCTCCTCGGTCAGAAAATGGCAGGAGACTGAATGAACTGTCTGTGAAGTGATCTGTAGTATTCTGGAGAAATTATTTTTGTGGGTGAAGCCCTGGACTGAGTTGCAAGACACTTGGCTTCTGTTTAAGACCATGCTTGATTTTCTGTGTGACTTCCTACATGAACTTTCAAGTATATCTAAAAATGGCAGTGTGATGCAGAGATAATGAATTAGCACTGATGTAGCTATTTCATATACCAGAAACAGTACAGCTATACAACCACTGTGCTCGTATAAACTGTCCCCAGCAGTGTCAGTTGTAGCACCCTGTGATTGCAGTGCAGAGCCTGCTCTGGTAGCATGGAGTTAAGCATAGCTGCTCAATAAGCCAAATGAATGAGCTGGGTTGGGGTTTTGTGATATTGTGACTGAAATCCCTCCAGGACCCATCCTCACTGGCTTGTTACTGCTAAAGTTTCAGCTTGAGTATACCTTTTTTCTGTCTGTGAAGGTTTGTTACTACTGGTGAGATAACTCATTTAGTAGAAGAGCAGTAGGAATCGTGCCCGCTCCATTTTCTAGTTCTTTGCCCTGATCATTATTCCTCGCATTTTAACCCAATATTAAACTTTCCTATAAAAAAACTTCTTTGGGTTTTTTTTTTTTACACTCAAAATTGAGACTTTTCTGAATAGGATTTCTACAGTACTGTTTAGGAAGCATTCTCTTCTTTAGATGTCCAGACCATAAGTTGATCACCAGTTCAGAACATAAAGAAATGTGTGTCCATAATATACTATTGTATGATATTCTTTGTATGATACTATTGTATGCTTTGTATGTATGTTCCCTGGCCATGACAGGGGGGTTGGAACTAGATGATCTTTAAGGTCCCTTCCAACCCTAACCATTCAATGATTAGAGGCTCTTACTTGAATTTTGCATTAACTTTTTTTTCATTTTCAATCATTTTATGTTAGGTTAATGGTTGGACTCGATGATCTCAAAGGTCCCTTCCAACCTAGACGATTCTACGATTCTATGATTTTAGTTTTCGTGGCTGACTACTACTGGACAATGCTGAGTTTTAAGTTGTCTGATCCTGCTCTTCACTGCCAAGGTCCTTCTACTGGGAGAATGATTTCTGCTTCTGCTTACGTGGGTAACACTTGTATTAGCACTACATGTAAGACAGCACTGTTACAACAGCCATTGAGTTGATTTGAACGAAATATCATATTTAGAGTCCCTATGATACTTATTCAGCAAATTAAAACTGGAGTTGGTATAAAGATATTAAGCATTAAAATAACCTTATTAAGAAAGGTAAGATGCTTCAACTGTATTTAAAAAAAAAAACAAAAACAAACCAAACTTAATCTCAGTAAATGCTAACCTAACTTTCTCCCTAGTGCAGGAGTCATGTGAATCCACAGATATGTGGATACATGGTCCTGAAAGTGTTCTTTGTCTCTACTGCCTTTATGTGTAAACATTTCTCCCCCTCCCCTAGTGACACATATTTCAAGGACAGACACTAGTGTGTAGGTAGTGGAGTTCATATCTGCAATGCTTTCTACCACTTACACACAGATAATCAAAATCTGCTGCCTGCGACTTCCTTATCCTTGCATTCTCAGAAAAGGGGAAAACCCTTTGGATTTCAAGTGCACAGACTTCAGGCTGAAAAGCAGCTCAGCCTTCGGCTTCTTTCCAATAGTACTGCCTGGAAAGCAACACTTAGAGGCTTGTGTTCCATAAGAGTGGAGGTGGCCAAACTTTCAGTCCCTATGAGCCACAGACTGAGATTTTCCTGTGGCAAAGAGTCACAAGATGCATATCTCAGAGACTTGTGAGCTCTGGGAGTGTTTCAGAGGGAAGGAACAACAACTCTTCATTTAAGATCGCACACTTTGCTTGGGAAGAAGTAGATCAAACGTAGAATCATAGAATCGCTGAGGTTGGAAGGGACCTTTAAGATCACCGAGTCCAACCATCAACCTAACACTGCCAAAAACCACCACTAAACCATGTCCCTAAGCACCACGTCTGCAGCACGCTCTCTGAGCACTCTTTGTGCCAGAAGCTCATGCTGACTTGTTTCTTCACATAGTCAGGGATTTGGATAAACTTTCACCCTTTGTGTTCATTGCTGCTGATTAAAGGATGAAGTTTTGGCCTGGAACCCCTTTTTGCTAATAAATATATTGATTCCTGAAAAGAAAAAGGAAGTTCTCTGATCCTGAAGACCAAAAAATTTTCCTTTGTGTGAACACAGTCCTGCTGCATGAAGAAATGTCAGTCACATCGACTGTGTGAAAATACCCAGGAAACTGTGACATATCAAACTGTGAAGCTGTGGGGGAAACTGTATCATCTCTTACTCAAGGGAGAAAGGCAGTTAAAGAAATAGCTATTATAATAGCCAAAGATTTAAGCAAAGGAAAGGTCCTTTCAAACACTTGGTCTTCATAACACTCTGGCCAGATGAATGGCTGAGAATGCGTATTGCATAGACTGGCTCAATAAAATGGAAATTGTAACAGCTGTTTAACAAAGTACCGGGTTCCTGTAACTCCTTTTTCATAAGAAGAACTCCAGTTAAATGGTAAAAAATCAGAACCCTTGAAGTATGGAGATCTATAAATTACCCATTTATCTGTGCGGACAGCTCTAAAGTAGGGTTGGAGGGCCAAATTGAGCATGTGAGATTTGTATTCTATAAAATTGCTGCATAGAGGTAGTTTGTGCAGTGCTTAAGATGTTCCTCATTATATTAGTCAAGGAATCATTAAAAAAAACTAGATGAGAGTGAAAATCATAAATCAACTGTGCCCTTTTACAGTTTGTCTAATCTCTGCTACTAATTTTTTCTCTAATTTTAAAGTAATGTTAGATGCATTTGGCAAAACTAGTCTGACAGTGTTTTCTATTTACAGCTGGTAGTAAAGGTATTTCTTTTCTGAGGCATATCTGTACTGGTTTTGGCTGTTATGTTGCCTACGACAGCAATCTTGCCTGGAAAAACTGAGGACATTTTTGAAAAACTAATGCAGGATGGCATCGACGAAGAAAAATATTTGCTGTAGGCAAACCTTTGCATTTGTTGTACTGTGCCTCTGTCTCAGTGTTTGTTTCTAATCACATCTGTGACTCAGCTGTAATGTCTATATACACATGCTTGTGCATGCCCACACACATGCATCCAAACTGCCCGTCTCCAAAAGTCCTAGTGACCTGACTTGCAAGAAATTATAAATTGTTTTGCTGTGATATGTAGGAACATCTGATGTTCCTACACATTGCTTGCTTGCTTGCTTCAGACTGACATCTCTGATCCGTAAAACATGTTTCTTTCTGCTGCGTTTGTCACTGCGGGAACACAGGACTGCCTTTAATGTTCTTTTGCTGCGTAAACAGGGCCAGCTCAGATGTATGCTGTTCTTGAACTCCAGTGAAAGTAAGGCTGTGGAATATCAAACATGCGTCTTCTCTCTTTTTGATGATTACCTTGTGCAATACAAAAATTAATATTCACCTTGTGTCTTTTTAAGTTAATTAGCCAATGCATAATTCAGTGAGTTAATTTTCAAGTTCTGAAAAAACATGTGTTTTCTGCTGTAGTGCCTTAAAGGTACATTTAGGCCTAGAATGTCTTCACTGGGCACATACAAATATGAAAGTAGGTGTATTTCCTGCCCTAAAGTGCAAGCAACAGCAACCTATTAACAAAAAGATCTAGTCTGATTCATCTAACTTTCCTGTTTCAGTCTTTTATGCTCTACAGCATTAAACTACATGTACTTGTCACCTCTTTGCAATATTACAAGAAGAATATTGTACAGACGACAAACTCTTCATGTTTTTAGAATTTTTCTCAGGGTGAACATTTAAATAATGAGAAGAAAAGCAAGCAAACATAGATTTTCTGTCAGTTTTCAATTATATGAAATATTCTGTACTAGATTATAAAAGATTACATATTGACCTCAGTGATTTAAGTAATTTGGCTAAATTATATAGTATACTAGTATTTGATCCAAGCAGTCTTCTTCTTTTCATAATTTTTCAAGAGACATACATTGGGTTTTCGGTTTTGGCCATAATTTATGCTGCATATAAATTCTGAGGGTTACCATAAGAGGCATTCTTCCTTTGAGCCTGCCAGCATTAAAAAGAAGTATGTCTAGCTTAAACTTGAAAAGGACAGCAGAAGTGCATACTTGCAGCATTATACATAACAGTGATGATTTGATTGAATAGTTTCATTCTTGCATGGAGCTGCAGCATAACAATTGTGTTACAGTGAGGGAAACGGAAATGACTGGTATGAGACAATGAGGGAGGAGACAGTGAAGAAGCACATTTTCTAGTAGCTAGTGCAGTAGTTGGATGAAAGACAATTACTAGGATGACCTGTTTTGATCTTCTGCATGCCGGATTGAAAAGTCCATGCATCAATAATATTTTTAAAACTGCTTTATGTTGGTCGTGTAATTGAACAAGTCTTTCTTCACTCACTTACTTCTTTTCTTTTCAAGGATAGTGTCCTTCCTGACCATGGCAGAGTGTCTGTGACAGGTCCTAGTGTCACAGAAATTGCTGTTGTAGGTGGTTCTGCAATAAGAGCAGCATTCCACATAGCCAGCTACTCAACCCTCCTCCTTTTCACAAAAGAAAAAAAAAGCAAGAATGAGAAGGAACAAATATCTCTGAAGTGCTGCCCCTTTCTGAAGTCCTCACAATTGAAACCTTTGTGATTCCATGCAGTGTGTGACCCCTTTTCCCCATGTCGAACGGGACCCATCCAACAATCTGATCTTGTTCACAGGGTCTCTGTAGTAATTTTCAGCTTCTTGTAGCCTATTTTGTGTTAGTACAATGCACATCTCAAAGCACCAGCTCGACCTGTGATTGCTTTTCAGACAAGATGTATGTTCTATCAAAAAGAAAGGTGCGGTTTCCAGAAGGTAAACAAAATAACATCAGTGGCTGTCTGCTAGACACTTACATGGGCCTTTTATCCACACCAAGATGCACTTTTCCCATCAGCTCTGATTTGTGACTTGAAGTAACAAACCTATGTTTGTGTAACTAAGGTAATACAACACTAAGTAAAGCATCCAAGCCATTGTTCCTTGAACCATCCCTCTTTTGAAATCCACTTAATACAAAATGGCCCACCTCCACAGCTATTGTGTTGCTAACTTTCCCTTACATACTCCGAAAGATGTAGCTGCCTGTAAAATAACTCTGCAAGCCAGCGTGCTCGGAGGAGAATGTGAGGATCAGGAGGTTACTTTAGTACAACTCAGTGGCATTGCCTGGCCAGTCTCTGATTTTCTGGTGAAAAAAAAAACTATAATAAATTTAAGAGCAGATCCTTTCTTCTTCCATCCTCCTCTTCTTGGCATGCTCTGTGTTTTGCAGTCTACTGCAATGACATTTCTGGTTCTTGTCTTCAGTTTCACAGCTGATAGACTCAACAGGCCAGGTTTTTGCATGAGGTGAAGCTAGCCAGTATTCAGCCACTGCACTGAACTTTGTTGTTTCTCAGCCATGGAATATAAACTCTCCTATCGTGTCATCTGTGTGGATATATCTGGTCAGCAGTATTGGTTGATAACTTGAAGGCAGAGAGAATGGATGCATAGCATTTTGGTATTTTCAGGCAATGCCTGAGGAGAACCCAGAGAAAGCTGAGGGAGTTTTTATTGCTAATCTCCAAGTAGGGACAGAATTATTCAGGAAATCTCAGCCAAAATGCTGGTTTTTGCAGATCTTAGTAAAAGGTATGAAATAAAGTTATCCAGACAAATAGCGAAGTACAACAGCCAGAAAAGATAGACCTCCATCACAGACCACAGTATTTTTAAAAAAATATAGCAGGACAGTCAACACTTTTGGCCAAAGTGTCAAAAAAAAAAGTATTTAGTGACTGTAAATGAGATGAGATGGTACGGATTTGTCTGCTTCAACTTCACGATCCTTGCCCCTAACTAATATTGGGTTTCTCCCCCTGTGTCAGTACAGTTTTAAGGTCTGTTGCTGGGTGCTTGCTTATTTCTGTTTTCAGAAAAGACACTGCAATGCTTCCTAGCTCATGTTTGGCTGCCATTTGGAAATATCTCTGCTTCACTGAGCTATTTTATCTGTATTCATCATGTTTCAAAGTCTTTTTTCTCTTTGTTTATTGATCCTATTAGCATATTTTTACAGCTGAAAACCATCAAACAATTACTGTGTGGAGTTCAGGGTATGATTACTATGCTTTAGAAATGGTTTCTTTCCTTACTGAATTGTAATATGCTATTTGTCCTTGGTTTTGAAGCATTAGCCAACTGGTAATTTGGCAGTCCCTGTACTACATTTCTAATTGGGTGACGGTATAATGGACACGTACGTGGTTTGTATGGCCACTGATATGATTTTCAAGCTTCCCAACAGCTACTGACTCAAATTTTCTCTCTTGAGAGGGGAAAGAATTAATCCAAGTTGTAAGTAGATACAGCTTTCATTAAACAAATAACAGGTTGGCCTCCCCCCTCATACACCTGAGAATAGAAACCTGGGAAGGGCTATAACTGCAGCACTTCTGTTACATTCCCATAGGAGATTTTGAAACACTTTTCAACTGGTAATTACATCAGAATTGTCACATTCCCATCACACATGCTTCTCAGTTTACTCACAAGGAAATTGAGGCAGGAGAGGAGGTGACTTGCTCATGGATTCCCAGGAGATGACTGAAAAAGGTAGGATTTCAAAGTCAGATATGTTGGCTCTCAGTCCTCTCCAATTGCAAAACCTATGTTGTGGAAGTTCCTTTTAAACCTACCCATACTTTCACTTGCTGGGAATATGACTTCTGTTTAGTCCTTTGATGACTGATCCTGCACCAAACAGAGGCCAAGAAGTTTAACGATATTTTAATAATATGTCTACTGCTTTATTGTTATAGTGTAATACTCTGGATGGGTTACTCGTGATTACCTCTTGCCCAGCCTATATTTTTAGATTGGTTACATTGACTGTCACACTAGGTGATTGGATTAGTTTGGACCAATTAAACACTGTTACAATGTTAGTTTCATCCTACTGAGCAGTTCCTCTGAAATTGTTAGAAGCTACTGCTAAATTATTAAAGTGGAAACTGAGTCAGGAATTCACAATCATTCATTATAAATCTGCACAAATGCAGGATAACAGCCTGAGGCAGGCCTTGCCTTGCTTACTGAGTCCATATTTACAGTTTTACTTATCTTTTGTCAGAACAAGGTGACCTACAGTCAATAAGTAATTTCAAAATTACATCTTAACAGAAACCAACCATGATCATGCCTGGCTTGGGTGAACAAATGCATCTATCATCATAGCCACAATTCATTTTTTACCTCATGGAGAACAGTTCCGAATTTAACGAGCCTCTCAGAGATCTGATTTTCACCGCTCTGTCTTACTAAAAACTCTGATCTGACCAACAGTTGTTTATAAAGCAGCAGAGGATGTTTCTGTTTTATCTGATCTTGTGGGGTTTCTGTTTGTTGTTTTTTCTTTTACATATGTATCTCCACACTGCTCAAGGCATAGCTCTTTTGTTCTCTTTTCATCTGAAGTACACCTAGACTGGCTGTCTGTGCACAGTGATATTTCTACTGCATAGGAGGTCCACTGATCATACTTCTGCAGAAGTTGTATGTGGAGCTTCCCTTATCTCCTCTCACTCTTTTCAAAGACTTTGTAGTTTTTAACTCTATATGGAGTATATTTCCTATCTGCATTTTTAAAATATTCCTTCTTACTTCTACATTCTGTCTTTCTTTTATTTGCTTTATTATGTTTTGTTCAGTAGGGGGTAATTCATAAATATTACAGAGAGTGAAAAACAGCTGGATTAACATCTAGTAGTGATATGCATTACTGTGAAATGATGTGTGTCAAAAATCAGGAAGCAAATTCCACAGTCAGAGCTATATTAACAAAAGTTTCTTCAAGCCTAGTAACAAGTTTCGCTGGTCTAGTCTTGAGTCATCACTATATGACTGTACAACACGTTGTTTGCTGTTATAATTGCTTTTTGCCTTATTGCAATGAGTTTCATGTTGGAAGGGATGATGTTATGGAAGCGATTATTGCTGTTTGTGGATGAATCATGGAGTTTAAAATCAAGGTGTAATGAAAAACCGGACATGGGGAAATACTGGGATTGTGTAAGAGAGAAAGGCACCAAGGAGAGATAATGACAAAAGTATAAATACTGTTGGGAGTTTGTTTATTTCTACTAAGCATGGGAAACCTGTGGAAAACACTGCTGCCAAAATGTATCCCCAAAACCTCAAAAAAGGATATAGAATTAATACTGATTATTGGAAAATCCTCATTTATATGAAATAGAATAAAATTACCTATAAATGAAAACTCTTAAGCATTGGCTTACAACTAAATTGAAAAGAAAGAGGAAGAACCTTTATCAGTGGCCAGGCTGTTTCTAAATTATCCTTTTCTTTCATATTTTCCCCAAAGGACCTACTTCCCTTCAAGGATTCTTGACTAGATAGACAGCTAGTTTTTTGTGGAGTTGTTTTACAATAACTGATCCTATGTCTTGGCCAGTTTACTGTTCACCAAAATGCCAGTGCCAACATGTGTTGGTGTCTCCATCTTGCAATGCTGAACTAGTATGAGTTTTTAAAAAAATGCCTGTTTCTGCAAGCAGCTTTATTTTGGATGTTTGAAAGATTTCATTTTTTCTTTTTATACTTATGGTTTTTATTATTCTCAACTGAAATATAGTTAGTAACAGCAAGACCTAAAGAGGGCATTGACTGTTTGGGTTCAATAACATTCAGCAGTTTGCAAGCCTCCACTCATAATTTTTAGCAAAAAACCCCACCAAAACCCATCAAGATGAAAATGCGTAATGGAGGAAAAGGGAGAAAAAGATTAGTGGCATTAACAACTGAGAATGTATTAAGTATTTATGGATGACATTTATGCTCTCCTAATTAAGTAAGAGTTTTGCTTGCTCTGTCAGCACTCATTCAGAAATACACTGATTTACCACACTGAATCATCCTAGGACACACAAGCTGGAAAAATGGATCATCTTGGTGCTGAGAAGGCCTATTTCACACGGCTACAGTGTCCTAACTGGCAATACTCACAGAAATTGAAGTGGCTCTTTTTTACCATAAATTAACTCTTCCTCATTTTACATAGAGGTACAGTTTGTCCCATCATCTATTGTGAATACATCTAAGGATATGTTTCTCATAGTTTATGTTATAAAATATTCTATTGTCAGCAAGGTTTGAAATGCTCTACCTAACTTCTGCCAACAGGAAGAATTCCTTCTTCTCCCCTCCTGCTTGACTGCTAAGGCGAGAGCTTTCCAGGCAATGGAAACCAAGAAACATTGTGTGGAATTCTGGACTAAGAAATTTTAGTATCTTTAAGTCAGCTGGCCCAGACCTCTGACATGTACTGGTGGAAGTCTTGAGGAAGTTCTTTTGCAGGGCAGGACTCTGGAACACCAGGTTTTGAGATAGATTTTTATCCAAGTTCAGAAATTCTGCAGTTCTCACCAAGGCTCCCAAACTCACTGCAGCAAAGATGAGGTGCTGCCCCAGTTGAAATGGAAGCTTCTGGGGCTTTCAGACACAGTACTCTGGCAGGACTGCAAGAATTTCCAAGGCTAGGTCATTCTGTCTTACGTTGTGTCTCAGGTTAGTGACCATGAAGCCTATTGCATAGTCATGAAGCCAGGGAATCCCACTTTTGATTTGCTTAAAGTCCACTGAATCCAAGATACCCTGGCAAAACACTGCAGTATCACCCAAGCAGCATTTTTTATAAGTGAAGTTCTATTTCACACACAAAAATGTAACAATAATAACAACAGCAACTACAACCAACTAGTTCTATTGTGGAGAGTACTGCTGGTAACAAATAATACGGGTCCCAATAACTGTGACCTTACTAAGGATGGTAGAGTGAGGAGAAAGATAAGGAAGGTGTGGGATGGCCAGTTCTGCTTTTTTTTGCAAGGAACTAGGATGCAACATATATTTCCAATAGTTGATCTGTATCTTCCCTTTTGGGAAAACCTACAATGTTTTCCATACACATCTTTTCCGGTTTAATTCTAGCATTCTCTGTCATCCCAGAGTCTTTGTACATAGGATATGCATGTATAATTTTACAACCATTTTTAATGCCAAAATCTGGCCAGATGAGTTCAGTGAAGGAACATGTGTTTTTACTGTGTCTGAATTTGGCTCATAACACATTACAGTAATGCCCCTTCAAGAAATAGCTGGTGGAAGACTCCAATTCTTTGTTCTGCTTTGCCGCTGTTCTACTTTCTGACATTAAATTACTCAGGCAAGATGTTTCATTTGAATATCTATGGTATAAATTACCAGTGTTGTTCTTCACTAGCATTTGCTTGACAAATTAATTACCAATACAGTTTCGTGCAGCCTGTGCATTTGCAAGGCTGTGTAAGGTGGCAGCTGAGGGTTCGGCTTGTGTAAATTAATTATAGGTGCAATTGACCTTGTGTGAAAGCGGCTGTGGCACATATAAGATTAAGAGCCATTGTGTTAGGCTGTCACTATGAAGCACCTGCTCTTGGTATTTCTGATGCAGTCAGTGTAATAAGTAGGATTGTATCTAATAAGAGAGTGTGATATCTTACTCTGGGAAGCAGGAGAGCAAGAGAAGGGAGGTAATGTGGGAAGAGACTGTACCTCAGGTGCCTCCATTACCTGATGCAGCTGTGAAGTGGGGGCTATGATCCAACCTTATTCCCATAGGATGTGGGGAAAACGGCATTCTGGAGGTGTTAGGAACTGGCCTAACTCAGCTGCTGTGGGGGATGGCAGTGCTACCTGGAGTTATGCTTACTTTCCAGTTGTGGGTGACATGCACCACTTGGTGGTACCCATGCAGCCTACTTTGCTCTCCTGATATATCTACCACATAAGAAGGAGTCTTGGTCAACAAAAATCAGGCAAGGAGAGGACACAGTGTAGCTCAACTTTGGCCTCAATTCAGAGAGACATCTGCTTAGCAACATTCACAATCCTCAGATTGTCGAGATACATCATTACTTTTCTGAATTTGGACTATCATTTGTCTACTTGTTTCTCAAAAAAGTTTGGAAATTGTTACATATATAGTTTGCGTGCTGTTTTGGGTTTTTAGCTTGGGATGGGGGAAAAGTTTTCAAGGATGCTTTTTTTTTTTCCTGCAGGTTTCATGTATAGCATGTATACGCTTTTACAGTGAGGCCTGAAGTGCTGACTGCTGCTGAGGCAAAGTGCCAGTGGCATGCTGTGGAGGTGATGCTTTATGGAAAAGTTTGGAAAATTCTCTAGACTGGATGCAATTTCTAGCTACATCAGCATAAATCGGAGTAAGTTTCCTGGAGGCTGTGGCAAAGGTAGTTCATTGGTGGTGAGATGTGAAGTGAGAAGCTCATCTTTCATGTATAAAGAACTCTGCACAGTTTTTCTTATTCTTCCTTCTTGGTCTGAGGAAACGGTCTTCTCACTTCAGGCATTTTTCTTCTCTCTACATCTTCCTTTTTCTGGTCAAAAGAGCATGACCTCAATTTGGCAACTCTGAAAGTGTTTCTAGATCTGTAGTGGGAGGCTCATGTTGGTGAAGCTGCAGAGAATCACTGGGGCTGGAAGTAACTTCAAGAGGTTTCTATTCCAAACCCCTGCTCAAAACGGGTTCAATCCCACAGCCTCTCTAGGCCAGTGTTTGACCACTCTGACAGTAAAATTTATTTTCTAATGGAAGTTTCCTGAGTTCCAGCTTGTGGTTATTGCCTCTCCTCCACCCACTTTGTAACTGAAGAGTCTGACTGTCTTCTCTACACCCTTCCGTCAGGCAGTTGTAGACAGCGACAAGGTCTCCCTGAGCCTTCTCTTCTTAAAGCTGGAAAAATCAGGCTCATGTCAAATGTCCATCTCACCTACCCCAGTCCTGCCCAGGACTCCCCCCTGTTATAGATTGTAATTAACTGATGCTAAAGTGCTGTGTGAATACTAGCAGTCTTTGTTTCAAAGTGTGAGCCTAAAGGTGAGAAACTTCATATTATATGAATAATGTCTGTTGGCTATTGTATGAGAATCCTGCCTTGTTGGAGTAAAGAGTAGTTTTCCATTGACTTCAGACTATTTCCATTCAATACTATAGAAATCAGCTAGAATTTTGCTACTGAATTTGATGAGTCTAGGATTAAACATCCATACTGCAGAAAGCTGATCTGAATGTGTTTGTTTCAGAGATTTCTGAAGGGCTACCAAAGGGCGGCTTGAACTGCTATGGGGCTGTACAGAGAATTGAGTAATATGTAATAACAACAAATGAAGTCATGATGGTAGTGGCGGGGGAAAAAAAAAAAAAAAGAGGAAAAATGTACTGGCTTTCAGAAACTCACCAGAAAACTAAAGAAGAATCATGGAGTTACTCCAGGCACCTCAGACATACATAAGCAACGCACTGTGCCTAGCATTTCCTACTAGAGCTTTTTCATTTAGTATGTCCTTCAAACCAGTGCTTTAGAATTAATTTATATTCCACGGGGTCAGACATCAACATTTCAAATTCAGAGACAACAATTTAACTCTGCAACACATTTATTGTCCTTCGGATCCACAACTGTTAGATGCAAATGACATACAGGGAAAAGGATGGCTTTTATTTTTATTGTACAATACATGATCAAGTGCAGTTTACACTAAGTCTTTAGATGTCTGTATGCATTTAGTCAGTGTAATGCTGCTCATGTGTACAGATATAAAAGAGTGTTCTCCACCAGGGACAGATCTGTACTTGTGACTGGCTTTCTTGGTCACCTGGTGGCAGCTACTAGATTGCTGATGCGTGTTAGCTCACTTGTAGCTAATGCTCTTAAAAATTAAAGCACTCCGAAAAAAAGCCTCATAGAGATGCACTGTTGTTTTACCTGCCTTTGCGTTACCCTGGATGACATCTGGGGATGTTTGCAATGTATGGTGAGCGACAGTCCTTCCAGCATCCAGAGTGTCCTGTGAAAATGGAAATAGAGAAAATGTGTCCACCTGGAAATAAAGGGATCCAACATTAAAGCTTTAAGCCAAAGTCATTATATGTGAGTATTTGGTTCTCTGAGATCTATACCATGACAGAAGATGAATGTATGTAGCCCCTAACATGTAGGTTTTGATGATAGCACACAAAAGTTGCTTTTAATCATAAGCTTCTGTGGCGGGTTGACCCTGGCTGGACGACAGGTGCCCACCAAGCTGCTCTATCACTCCCCCTCCTCAGTTGAACAGGAGGAGAGGAAATGTAACTAAAGGCCCATGGGTTGAGACAAGAACAGGGAGATCACTCAGCAATTACCATCACAGGCAAAGCAGACTCAACTTGGGGAATTTAATTTGATTTATTGCCAATCTAATCAGAATAGGGTATGAGAAATAAAACCAAATCTTAAAACACCTTCCCCCCCCCCCTCCCTTCTTCCCAGGCTCCACTTCATTCCTGATTTTCTCTACCTCCTCCTCCTGAGCAGTGCAGGGGGACGGGGAATGATGGTTGCGGCTACTTTATCACATGTTTTCTCTGCCACTCTTTCCTCCTCACGTTCTTCCCGTGCTCCAGCATGGGGTCCCTTCCATGGGAGATAGTCCCCCATGAACTTCTCCAACATGAGTCCTTCTCACGGGCTGCAGTTCTTCTCGAGCTGCTCCAGCGTAGGTCCCTTTCATGGGGTGCAGTCCTTCAGGAACAGACTGCTTTAGCATGGGTCCCCCATGGGGTCACAAGTCTTGCCAGCAAACCTGCTCCAGTGTGGGATCCTCTCTCTCCATGGGTCCACAGGTCCTGCCAGGAGCCTGCTCCAGCGTGGGTTTCTCATGGGGTCACAATCTCCTTCAGGCATTCACCTGCTCCGGCATGGGGTCCTCCATGGGCTGCAGATGGATATCTGTTCCACTATTAACCTCCGTGAGCTGCAGGGGGACAGCCTGCCTCACCATGGTCTTCACCACGAGCTGCAGGGGAATCTCTGCTCCAGTGTCTGGAGCACCTCCCTCCCCTCCTTCTTCTCTGACCTGGGTGTCTGCAGAGTTGTTTCTCTTACATATTCTCAGTCCTCTCTCTGCTGCTTTTCTGCAGGTTTGTTTTTCTTCCCCTTCTTAAATGTGTTAGCACAGAGGTGCTACCACCATTGCTGATGGGCTCAGTCTTGGCCAGTGGTGAGTCCATCTTGGAGCAGGCTGGCATTGACTCTATCAGACATGGGGGAGGCTTCTAGCAGCTTCTCGCAGAAGCCACCCCTGTAGCTCCCACGCCACCAAAACCTTGAGTGCAAACCCAATACAGCTTCATATTGGTAGAACTGCTGGGTTTGACTTACATGCAGCTCTGCAAAATCAAAAGCTTGTGCAAGTCCTCATTTTTGAAGCTCTGATCTGGCTCATGTCTCCAAACAGTGCACTGACTACATATTAAGTGAAATCCTGACTTCACTGAGGCGAACGTCAAAAGATCACAATTGGGTCTTGATGTTATTGTCTGTGTGTAACATAAGCAACTACAAGATCTATAAAGGTATTCCTAAAATAAGACAAAACTCGTCTGCTGCCGTGTGGATGATTGGTAGAGAGGAAGGTCCCTAAACAAAAGGACATCATCCAGTTCTTATCAGGGCCCTTAGGGTACTAACAGACTTTATTGGCTCTGAGCAACCTCACCTGGGCTCTCCACCCACACCCATTAATGCCTTATTTAAGCTCAGCCTGGGGCAGTTGGTCCCTTCCTGAGCTTTGTTGTAGGTTTGTCTGCCTGTTGCTCTGCCTCCTGTCTGGACCTTTACCATATGCTGCAGGTAGCTGGTCTCTTGGATGAACCCCGTGTTTGCATACCTTATCTCTGGCCCTGTCTTCTTTTGCTCTTGAATGCAGCCCCTGGTTGGACCCTGAACCTCATTCATTGCTTTCTGTGTCTGGGGCTATTGCAGGACCATTTTACCAGTCCTCAGGTTTGTCTGATGTGTTCAGACCCTGTGGGACTGTGCCCGGGTGGTGAGGGCATGCCCTGTGCTGGGGTGACCATCAACTCCGGGCTCCATTTCCCTGGCCCTTGCTGCTTCTTGACGCTAATGGTGGAACTGAAAGTCAACATCTTAATTAAAGCTAGGCTGATGACTCCTTAAATTGTTTTCTATGCCTTGCTCTAAGAGCCATGGAACTGGTTCCCCAGGCCACTTATTACTATTCTGTTTACAGAGGACATTAATTGGCAGAAGTGGGTCCATAGTTGTTCCCATGTGAATATTTCTGAACTGGTCTTTCTCCCAAATGTGTTCATACATTGGTTCCAGACTCTAGACTTTTGCAAATAATCAAATGCCAGAAAATCTCTGATATGACTGTTCATAGGAAAAGAAAAAAAAATAATACTTGGACTGAATATTATGTTGGGGTTTACAAGCATTGTAACAATGAGACAAAAGGATTATTTTAAAATGTGCATTGAATTACTCAACTGAAGCATTAACATGAATTTTTAGAAACAGCGTCCTCAGCTCACAATTGTTTAATGCTCATCTGGATCAGGATGTTAGGGTAGGTATTTGTTACATTTTAGATGCTGAGCAAATGTGAATTCTGTGAAGTTTGGCATGGACAGTGCTCCTTTGTTATGATGTGTTGCTGATTATTCATTCTTCTCACACAAGTGAATAGCTTGGGCAATTCTGGGCTCTTTCCAGTTAGCTGGGCTGTTAAATCAGTATTTTATCTTCCCAATATGTGGAAAGCCAAAAACTTTGGGAATTCCAGATTTTGTTTACCAAACACAAAACCCACCAGCTGTGCATTGCTGATTTGTAGCAACCATTTTGAGTGAACATCTGTCTAAACAACATGCAGAAATCCTGGAAGAGCAGGTGACGAAGGTTTGCCAAAACTGGGTCTATTTGCATAGATGGTAGGTGGCAGCAGGTTAATCGCCAGAGTTTGGGTTATACTTCAAAATAAGTTTGGAAATGAATGGGGGGCTACATTTTTTAGGGGTGTGCATTTGCATTTTCATATAAGATTTTCATATAAGCTGAACATGGGGTTTGTTCAAGGGAAGAAATACTGTGTGATTTCCATATAAAAGGCCACACCAGAGATAAGTAAGCCCTTCAAAATCAAGACACATTTTGTGTCTTATTCTTGAAATCCATATTTATAAAAAAGAAATGAAAGGTTCAAGTAAATGACTTTCAGTGTTTGGAAGAAAGTTTTTCTTCCTTCTTTGAAGGGTTGACATTTCTATGTCTGGAACTGCAAATTGTAAATATATGTGCATGTATCTACAATAATACACACAATGTAGTAGTGTGGTAATGTGTCGAGGTATTGTAAAGATGTAGTATGGACTTATGACCCTTATTCTCTGTATTCTGATGATGGTCATTGGTTAGCATGAGATGATTTACAGTTATCTGGCCTCTGTTATCTGCCCTGTCATCTCTGGGGATTTTTCATTCCAGAAACACATGTCGATAACTACTGATTAACCTAACCTGAGGTGTTCACTGTTTGTTATATTCATGGTGGTTCGTTTCTATCTTCTCTTTCTCGGGTTTGCTTGATGTACTGTGAGAAGTGAAGTTGCTTTATATGAGTGGCCTTTTTTCAGCTGTGTGCTCCTAAGATGGTGCAGCAGTGTACTTCTATTTAGCATAAATTCTAGTCCCTTCCCATTTTAGGAAGAGAGATACTCAGGAAGTTGGAGAGGTGGGAAGAGGGGTATTTTACATCTTCTGTGTCTTGCAGTTGTTTCACTAAACAACAGTATTGGTTGAAAACCCTCAAAAGCAGTAGTAAAAATTGCAGACATTCGAGTTGGTGGGTTTTTTTACAAAATTTCTAAGTATACAACATAAAAGTTTAAGTATGATAACAACTTGAATGATATTTTTGACAATTATCATGAAAAGCAAGTGAAACTTCTTTTCTTAAATTGGGATGGAGAGTGTATTTTTCAGGAAAAAAAAAAAGTTTGGGTAGAGAAAAAATTCCTTTGAATAACAGGGTGATGTCTTTCTTTAAGTACCCAGGTGAAAGGCTTGCCTCAGGAAATTCTTGCCATTGCCTCCAGGTCATAGATGTACTCTGGCCCTGTGCCTGGGGTAGGTGACTTTCCACCTTGGACCATCTCTGCTGTTTTCATGACCTTATATGCCCATGGAGTAGCTCTGATTACAACTGCACTTTAAAAAAGTTAGTTGTTCTATACAGCCCTGTTCACAAAGTGGTTTTAACTCTTTGAATATTCTGTGGTTGACTCTGTTGTGAGGTCGGTTTCTTCATTCTTTTTCCAGTGAAAGCTATTTAGTGCTGAATATTTGGGAAGGTAGTGCTTTGTTAGTAATTTCTTACTTAGCAGAAAATAAGTTCCTTCTTATATTCTCCATTGCTCCTCTCCATGCGTGTCCAGTGTATTGGTCAGGGAATGAAGTGTTCTTTCTTGACTATTTTAATCATGATCTTTTTAGAAAGGTGAACTTCATTCTTGCGGGAGAAGTATACGAGATCATATGGTATTTTCCTGATAGGATCTATGCTTCACCAAGAGCTATGTGTAAAGTACCTAACCAAAATCTCTTTGGGTTATCTTAATGATAGTACATCACCAGCCTCTTCATTTAATTCTGTGAATGAATTAATGAATAGACTTCCATTCTTAGGAGTTATGCTGCTATCAGGTAGGTTCTGCATACAGTACTTAACTGCCCAGCATTAAAGAGTGGATATAGAAGAGGCTTGTTAGTGCAAAAGTGAAACTTCCACATGCAAATCAAAATTCCCAAATATCTCAATGGTGAACTACAGAGATTTGCAGTGATTTAGATGAACTGTTAATTACTTTTAATAAATCAAGGAAGATGGCATTATTGGGATTTAGACAGGAATGGGAGGGATCAATGAACTCCTAATGTCTTTATAGTAAAAATAATTTAATTGGTGTAATAATTTATGATTTTTAGATGTTTTTGTGAAGTATTTCTATGGATGTCTGTGATAGTTCCTGTGCCATCTAAGTATGACTCCAACCCTGAAGTGTCACTGGGCTTCATGTCAAACACACAAAGGAAGGAATTTTACAGTGTTTCACTATATTATTTTTTTAAGGAGTTTTTTTCTGAAAGCAGTGGAGTACTGCCACTGGATATTTTTAACCTTGTGGCCAGTTGCCAGTAATGATAAGTTATCAGCAAAGAAAAGGCTGGGAGGTTTTAGCATTTGATAAGAGTGAGTAATGAGAGGACAGATAATAGCGTTGGTGTGTCAGGACACAGATAGGGTATTGTAGCCAGGACCAAATCTTTGTATTCTCAACTGCTCTTTATTTGAGACATCGTAATTACCCTCTTGTTTCCTGTGTGATGAATTAACTATATAGACCATGGTTTCCTGGAGAAGTCTGTGCGCTGACTAGAACAACTCTCTGCCCTCAGTAGCTCCCATCGAGTTGATGACAATTCTCCCTGAAGCAATTCTGTAACACTAAGATTTCAGGTTTAATACTTGAAATTGTTGAATTTGGATGGCCAGGAGTAGGCAGTGAGAGTTGGTGGCTGCAACAGCAGGCCTGGCACTGCACTGAAGCTACAGAGCTCCTCAGCAGTGATGCCCTGGGCTTTTCTGTGTGAAACCTGAATTTGGGTAACAGCCCCTAGAGAGGCCGGTTCTGAGGGAAGCACCTTGGGAGAAACCCTCCAGCAAGTTTTTTTCCAAGGAAGCCAATTGATATAAGCAGCCTGAAATAAATCTGTCATCTCCTTCACAGGAGTTTCTCTTGCCTGACCTAAGTGGAAGCCAATGCTGCTGTTAGCACACTGCATGGGAGGCCACCTGTTTCTTCGGACCATTTCTATCTTGGAGCTTGGCCAGTGAGGTACTCCTAGGGATCTAGGGGCAATAGTCTACTGTGCACAGTATCTCACTTAGCCTAATGTTGCTCACTCTTATAGATGCAGTTTATTATAAAAAAGAATAGTGATAATGGCCAAAATGATTAATAAGTAAAGTCTTTTTCCTCTTAAATCACAATTTGCTGCTGTGCTGTATCTTGTCACCTGCAGCTTCTCAGAAGAATTGTGCATTTAACACTAAGCTTGTCCTCAGAATGTTTTACCCCTTGACTTATTTAATTAAGTCTGGCTGTATCTGCAGTCCTGCCTTTACCTGTGTGGTGTTTTTCACAAAGATTTTTTTGCTTCCTGCAAACTCTTATAACTAGCTTTCCTAAATGATATGATTTGTGTAACTTTATTTTATTTCTGAGGGTTTATGACTTAGTATTTTTAAAAGGCAGTTAGAGAGTTGCTCATGTCTGAATTGGCTGAATCTAGTTTTGTTCCTCTTACTGAATTCTATTTAGCAATTTTGAAATTGCAGTTTCTGGCACTGGTGAATGTAATGAATGTAAATACTTTGATACTTTCCCTTCAGGATTTTTCATATTTTTGTTGGAGCATATAGATATTAACATACAAATGTGGGAGAAGCACTATGGTTTTGGTGATGCGTGCTTAGCATTTAACAGGGAGGTATATAAAGTTATGAAGGTGTGTATTTTAGTGTAGAGAAGAGCTATTGAAGACTTATTTTGAACTCAGCTATTTAGAGAAAAGCTTTCCTCCCCACCCACGCTTCTTTAAGAATGCCACCATTTCCATTTTTACCTTCAAGTTAGCTTTTGTTAGGTTAGCTAACCAGTCAAGCTAGTTTTGTGTGAGTATGAAGAAATGCATTAAAGGAATTGTCATCTCATTCTCCTAACATAGGAAAACAATAAAATTCAAACAATGAAGGGTTCAAAAAGACAGCCAGAACAGAAAAAAAATCTTATATATTCTCATATTCGTGGGCTTCTATTACTGTGCTCTTTGGCTAGTTCCCATGAATGTTAACGTCAGAAGCTGCAGTTGTGGTATGGATCGATAACACAGGCTATATTGCAGCCTTATGGCAATCTCTTTCCGAAAGTGGTACTTGAGAGGATGAGGCTGTTAAGGATATTCCTGTAAGGAAGATATGTGATGTTTATGATGAGGGAGGAAAAGACTGTAAGGTTTTTCTATAAGTATCAATATCAAATAATTCATTTTATTTTTGAGCTAGAATGGCTAAGAATTAATGTTCTGGAGAAATATCTGCTGTATCTGTTATATCCCTGGAATGCTATTAAGCTGTCATAGATAACTACAGGATGTCACATAGCCTTTAAATTTTACCCGCCGGNTTATATTCTTGAATGCTTTTACCTGTCATGGTTCAGAGCTTTGATTCAAATAAATATTTAGGAACCTAGGTGCTTTGTTTTAAACTTCTTCAAACTCGATTGGCTGGAAATATATCTTGATAAACTTCTTGGGTTTTGTTCAGCAAGGACTATCTTGAGGAGAGCTTTTTAATATTTCAATACTTTCATCCTGTGAAAAACAGCCATAACTAAGTATGCCACACTTTCTATGTGGGAGCAATCACTGGATGTTTAATTTTGTAGCTGGGCTCTGGATAGAATGAGAGAATGATTGGACTATTAGGTGTATAAACCCCAGAGCAGAGCCCCAGTGTTGGCGGGGCTGTGAAAAGGCTGCCAGGGAAAGTGGGACTAGCAACAGCTTTCAGTCCTGGCACCTTCTGTGTGGGAGCAGTCACTGGATGTTTTAAATTTTGGAGCTGGGCTCTGGCGAGAGTGAGGGGACCATTAGTGTTAGTTCAGTGTTAAGTTTGGAGCGAAACTTTTGGTTTCACTGGTAAACACTGATTTATGCAATCTATATTCTTCATGGGAAATTTTAAAAGACATTATAAATGTTATGTTTTCTAGATAAAAATCTTGGAGATTGTCACTGTTTCATTTCACTGCTTAAGATGTGAAAAGTATACTTTTTTTTTTTTTTCAAAAGGCTGGCTTTTTATCCCAATCTAAAATCTGTACCTTAACACCTTATGGAGTTCATACCTGTCCATTGCAAAAGTGACAGGGAGAAGCTATTCCGATGTGAGGGCCTCAGGTGTGAATTCTTGCCTCCCACCCTGGGGGTCTGGCTGTAGAGGCTCAGGGCACGGCTGTGCCACACTGAATTACACTCCTGTGAAAAGGTGTGTAAGAAAGGGCCAAGGGCTCCTCCATGTGCTCTGGAGCTGCAAGGCAAATCAGGCATAGGCTAAGGGGAAGGCTTCAGCTATGCCCCAGCCATGCACGTACCTGTCCATGTACCTTACTGATGAACCTTGACCTGTGACTTTACTTTCCAGCTTGACCTCAACATGCTTTATTGCTATGGATTTGTCTGACAATCACTGGCTCAATGGCTTAACCAGGTTAACCTCATCAGCCTTGAGCTCCTGCTCTTGTTTAGGTGCCATGGGACTGCACACCTCTGTGTGAGGCCACTGCCCCATGACTGCTTTGGTGCCACCTTGGGCTTCCGACTCTCCTTTGCTGGGGAGCAGCTCTCTCCTGTGCCTGCCTGGCAACAGGCACAAACCTTTTTTTCTGGTCAGGCCAACAACTTGACTTTACATGTAGAATAACCAAACCAAAATGAGGGTCACTGGCACTAAACCATCTTTGAATGATGTGTTTGTAAAAATGTGTTTTAAAGTTGACCACTGTTCCATAGCTTGAATTTGTCTGCTTGCTTATTTTGAGGCCAACAGCGAGGGAAAAGCCTGGAAGTCAATTTTATATCTGGTGTAATAAAATATAATTGACTTCTGTAGAGCTATATTGATTACAAGGCAGCAGAGTTTAAACTAGTGTCTTGCCTCAACAGAAAAGTTAGTTTAATTCTGATACTGTTTATCTCAGTGAAAATAAAATGCGCTCAAACTTGTATTTGTTCTTAAAAAAACTAAGCTTTGGGGGTATGAAATGTCCAATACAATTTATTTGTCTTCTCTAGAATATATCTCCTGACAACATACATAGTTAACAGCACAACCGCAAATTCCGCACATAAAAACTAATAATAAGCCTACAGACTACTTTGTGTTTGTTCTTTCAATGTTTCAGCTTATTTCTGCAGGTGAGAAACGGCTGGGAGAAGACTTAGAGTGGAAGGTCTATTGGGATCACATGCAAACACTTGGACAAGGACCCAGAGTTCTCATGGCCTTTTACCAAAGGCAGATTTGGGACTTATATTCTGCCCATCACCGAGCACTAGACAAAATTGGGGAACATCTGTGTTTGTTTTTTCTTGCCAATCTTCAGTATAACTGAAGTAGTTAAGGAGGAAAATCTTCTCAAATTGTGAGTCTAACTTACTCCGAATCTCTAGAGAATTTTACCTTCCATTCCCCATAAATCAATTTATAGTGACATGTCTTGCAGATGGTCTACCAGCAACCAAACATTTAGTGCAGCTGTCCATAAATCAGGCACTCAGGTTCCAGGATATAACGTCCAGTTTTGTTTGCTGGTTTGATTTATGGTTGCATAATTTTATGGGAAGAGAGAGATCAGTGCCATTGCACTCAGACAAAATAGCTCTGCCCTTTCAGGTTCAGGGCTATAGGCAGGTACGCAGCGGTGTTTCATTTGCCTGTCTTTTAGGGATTAGCACTGTGTATTTACTTTCTAAAATGATTAGCATAACACTGAGGAGAGACTCCCTTGCAAACTGAGATGTCAACTAAGATAATATGAACTGAGACACACACGGAAAAGAAATAGTATTTGCCACATGAAAGGGGAAAAGGCAAAAAACGTTCTTAACTGGTATTGATTGTTATGGCACAGGCAGATGTTAAACGTACACAGCGAACAATTACAGCACAATTAGAATTATAAAGCCGGCCTCTCACCTCAATTAAAGGGAAACCTGGTGTGGGCAATGTGACAAGGAGGGGAACTGTTCTCCTTTCCTTTCATCTTGTGAAGCGCTTCTTTCTCAGTTTCCACGGACTGTTTAGTCAGGTCTTTCATTTGCCTTTAGCTGAGATGTTCATTCTTTCTGTCATTACTGCCAGAAAATCCATGTGGAAGGAGAAGAAAAAAGGTAGACTCCGAAAACTGGGAAGAAATCTCAATGGGGGTGGGGAAAGGAACAAATAGTAGTATCTCAGTTGCTATTAACCGTTGCAGATCTTCTGACTTCAGTGCGCTTCCTCAGGCACCCTGCACAAGTCAATCTTTCCTCATCCTTCAGAGCAAAAGTGTCTTCCCAGCATCACTGAGTGACTCACTGGAAGAATGAGGACCTGGATGTTGACATCTGTGCTAGTTCCTCAAATCACTGTTCAGCTCCTTCCCAAATGAGCTTTGAAGATGAGATCCACCCTTCTAATGAAGGTACAGAACAGCTGTTTCTCACCACTACCCACAGGCATATTTATCATCATATTCTGCTACATGTAGAAATGTCTTTCATTATTCTTAATGCTGAAATATGACCTAGTAGATCATCTTGTCACTTCTTGGCCCCCTGTCTGTATCACCAGGCAGCATCTCGGTTGCTGACCTTGTGGGTGATTGGAGGATGAATTTTTTTAATACAGAGATAATGCTGAACCTAGTGTTAAAAATTGAATGAAGATGAAAGGGTCTTCAGAGTGCCTTGTCTGCTAAGTTAAATTGTCCAGTTGACTCCACACTTATGAACTGGCTGGTGATTGACAGTAAAAGAGTAGTTTCAAATAGTGGTTGAACTTATCTACCTCTTCATATGACACTTTGCTGATTGTTGGTTACTGGAACTCTCTCCCATCTGTAAGGATAATGGCTGATATCTGTAGAGGAGTTAACGTGTACCAGAGTGTAAAAATATGCATGTGTATATATATACGCAAGTCCACTTCTAGGTTCCATGCATAACACTTTAAAAAAAATAAAATATCAAAATTCACCTGCTTAACCTTGGCGTGATCATACTTGCATAAGAAACTAATGTAAATGTGTAACTGTAGGGTAGATGGGAGTACTTCTGAAAGATATACCAAGATGATCTCTGAACTGAATGTTTAAATTAAAGGCACGAAGTCCAGATATTATGACTGAGGCAGCAATCTTCTCAGCTTTCTATGTATCTTCAGTCTGATGTGATGAAATTTTGCGAGACCAGCTGATATCATGCATCTTGGATGTTTTCTTCCACCTCTTGAAAGGTTCTCACAGAGAAACTCTCTTTTCTTCCAGTTTTAGGGATATACATTATTTAGACCTTGTTGCAGGGGCTGGTTTTCTGTCTATATGGAGTTTCAGTGGTTTTGATTTTTCTTGACTGCTTTGTATCTAACCTGTTTGACAGGATGTGTTCCTTTGGTGTACAACAGGAGTGAATAACTGGAAATCAAAGTCAATGAATGCCATACTCTGTAGTAAGCACAAACCAAAAGCACCTGTCGTTTACATCTTAACATGTTCAAACTTGTTCCTATGGGATACTGCTGGAAACTAATACATAGCTTTGGTTTAAACTGATTAGCTGAGTGTGTTTATTAAAATGAACATTATTCCATCTTCCCATGTTTTGCATGAAGACATCTATGTTAATTTGGGGATTTTTAAGAAAATAAATTATTTTTACTGAAATCTTAATTTCCTTTTGCACTGGATTATAGTGACGTACCTTAATGTTGCATATGGCTAGGATATAGATCAACTGATCCTACTTCTTTTACTAATTAATTAAGGGGGTTTTGCAGATATTTGTTCCAACATAGGAAATTGGAAACATGGGCACAAATTTCATCCACGTAAATTGGAAAGAGACATTCTTACAGGCTACGAATTTTCTTCTGACATTAAGACTTTTCATTAGATTGGTACTGAGCTGCACAGATTATTCCAAATCCTGTAGGCAGATAAGAGGTGGTGTAAGGTGTACTTTTACTTTAGTAAATGTTTAGGACCCTTGTTCGGGCACCTGAGGATTTAGAGATTTATTTTTCTTTTTACTATTTCGGGGACAACTGTGCATTCCTGGCACATGACTGAGTTTGAAATAAAGAGGACCAGAGAACTCTGTTTATAGCCTCAGAGCAGTAAATGTTACTGTTCATCTAAGAATCTGCATTATGACACACAGTGGTGCAGTGGATGCTCCATCCACATTGAGCTTTCTTTAAAAGTTTATGAGCTTTTTCGCTGGAATACTGTGTCCTTAGGGGAAGAAGCACAAATAAATATGTTTGCATAGTTAGCAGGTTTTGATTTTGCAAAAATTCTCTCCCAGTCTTAAGTGAACAGAGGTGGAAAAACGGACTCTATATCCACAAGACGTTCCATGTGAGGGTTTGTAAAGGTCATGAAAGATTTTATGCCCACAGAACAAGTTGTTCTTGCTGAAATATTACTTTGTGTCTGGACTTGACTGACTGGTGAATAATTAAAAAAGAGAGGGAGTTTGTCTGCTGTGTTTATATGAGGGAAAAATCCTACTCAGACTTTGGTTTGTACGATGATGACTCTTATGCAAGTATTCTACTTATTAACAAGATCCTGCAAGATGTCCCCCCCCCAAAGCTTGAGAGTGATCATGTAGTTCAAATTGAGCGTCTTGATTCAAAACAACAGGAGGATGGTTCCAATACTTAATTTTTAACAAGAGGCTTGTATTGCATTCAGGTGGTGATAAACCCCCTTCACAAGCTGACGGACAGCTATGGCTGAACTATTTGAGCCGTTTTAAGGCAGGAGTGCAAGTCTAGATCCTGATATGAAAATACCAACGTAAACTTTTGAGCATTTCCTGGAAAAAAACCAACCCTAATGTCTGAAGGGATTGTGGGGGCTGAAATACTTTACCCTTGAGATTTTGCACTGCAGTTAATCAACAGCATGGATATATCTTCTCTGCTTTTGTGATGATGAGCATCGACAGGTAAGCCATCTCTAGATAGAAGTAGTTCACTTCTGTACTATCAGTCTGTCACGTTTTGAAGAGCACTAACTTAATTTTTAAAACAAACATCTGGAAATAGAAATGTAGGTTAGAAGAAAAACAAATACAGGGTTGGAGGCAACTGCCTTTCCCTAGCAGTCAATCCTGACAACATTTTTTTAATATTTAGTTCACCTCGACAAGGAAAGCACCAGATTAGTTTTCTGATAAGGTTGTGGGAGGTAGAGACCGCACTGAAATGATTCATTGATCAATCCAGAATGGCCCACAAACTTAGGGTGAAAGTTCATGCTTCTGCAGCTCAGTGTGGAATATGTGGTTTGTAAGATGACTGGGGCACTCTGCCAGGGAAAGGGTAAGGGTTAAGATCAGTGTTAGAGAGCTAAATAAAATAATTCCTTCCTGAATCCTGTAAATGCCTAGCAGTAAAGCTGCCATTCCTGTGAGTCAGTGTTACATATGGAATTGGAGTAGCATCATAGTTCCTCTGCCAGAGGAAAGCAGAGTTGCAGGTAGGTGTCAATTACTGAAAATAAGAGTAAAATAAGTGATTTGTTTGTAAACTCTCAAAGCCTATGAAGAGAAGATGAGGTTTAGTGTTTGCACAGAGCTGTGTTAAATGTTTCATTTGCTGATGGTCAGGCAAAGATTAGATTTGCACAAGACAAGTGTGAGGGACTGTTGTTTATTGTTGCACTATGGGATTCAGCGGAGTTAAGGCAGGACTGGTATTTCCAGGGGACAGTGATGTATCTCTGTTATGGTGGTTGCTGCTCAAATTAATTCTGTCATGGAAAGAGTTTGGGTTAGAAAGAAGGTGCTGGCAAAACAACCAGCTGACATGGCGCCTGTGTGGGTGGTATGGATGGAAATGCTACCTCTGACCCTAACTTTGCGCAATGTTCTAGGATGCGGCAATGAGCTTGTAGGCTCTGTCTTCGTCTAAGCTTTTCCATGGGACTGATAAAGCTCTGTGCATAGGGAAAAGGGAGCCTCATCTTTGATATGATTCCAATGAAGCAACTGGGAATATCAGATATAAATTTGGTTGTTTCAGTGTCCTGGAAACAATATGCTTTCAGCGTACAAAGACAGTAATTTGACTTGCTCTGTTTATGATCTGCTAATACTCAGTTATGGTGTTTGGTCATCTTGCACAGAAAACGTTCAATGAACGTGGAAACACATCCAGATTGAATTTGAATGCTATTTTATTACACAACTGTCCAGATATCTAAGAACAGCTGCTAGAAATGTATTTCCAGAGCTGCAACTCCATCAGATATATTGCATAAAACAAATGCTTCTGTCACAGAAATTTTACTTTAGTACACTAAAAAGAAATGTTCTATATGTGAATAGGTACTTATGGAGGGATATAGAAAGGTCGCAGGTGGCTGTGGGAATTTGATGCTAGATTATGGAGACAAATTAAGTTTTCACTCACTTTAAAATGCTGAGGGATTTGGGAATGTCAAGCAAAAGTACTTTGGCCCTTAAAATGATGTGATGCAGCTTATCCCCTGGCAGAAAAAGAACCAGTAAAGCACTTCTGAGTAGATGTTGACTGCTGGTGGGGACTTTGGGAAAAATGTGTTTCATCACTACTCAGCACTTGTCTTCTTGACTTTAGTGAGTAATTAAGTTGCAGTGGCCCTTTTAGTGATCTGAGCTATGCCCAGGAGATTCAAAGCCCAAAATCCAATAGTGTGTGCTCTCCTGTTTCCTGACTAATCCTATAAGGTGCAGTGGGTTGAATGGGTGATCTAATAAGAGAACATAACTGCAGTCAGCTCACTCTTCTACAGAAATTAATAATGAAAGCCCACTGAAATAAAGAGGAAGAAACTCATTTATGAAGGAATAATAAAATAAAATAGCTAAAGTGGAAAGTTGCCTATTGGAGAATCAGATCTTGTAAGCAATTGTGTTAAGTATAAAGTATATCCACTGTGCTGCATGCACCTGTGATTGCTGAGTTTCTTGTAGAAGGAAAGAAAAGGTAGGTGTAGCCTTGCAGAAGCTGGTTATTGGGTCGGTTATTAAATTGTTTCTCTGTAGGTCTATTAAAGTGAAATATTTTTACCCATCTGTGGGGAAAAACTACATATGGAAGATACTTTGCAAGCTATGGAACTGACTGAATACGTCTATGCCACTCTGGAAAAATTTGCTGCCAAAAATCGCACTTTTTCATAAAACATTCAACAACCCTTCCCCTTTCTCTGCAGTGAAAACATCCCTTCTCTTCCACCCCAGCACTTTCTCCTTGCTCCAGGACTTACAATCCTACATGCTTTCTCCAGCTCATCTTCTCTCATACTCCTCTGAGCCCCTCTGAACCCCTAATGCTGTTCTGAGCTGGCACAGAAACTAAAAAGGGGAAATAAATACAAACTGTAGGCCATTCTTCACTGCAGCTTCTTCACCTTCTGCTTTGGCAGCAGCATGCTGGTGCTCTGTAGCAGCTGGCAGTTTACCATACTGCAGTTCTACAAGATAAATCCAGGGGCCAAGGCTTATCAGCTGTTCTCAAGAAGTTAGGGGTTAATTTCCCTGGAAGGAAGTTCAGCTAGTGTTGTGGGACTGTTTGTACCAAACCACCCTGAGGCATTATGAACTTGGCAACTTACTAGTAGCAAATTTAACTTGTGAAATTTTGTGTTGGTGGAGAAGACTGGAAATCTGGCAGGGTGTTTTGCATCCGCAGTCACACATTTCTCTGTGGCGCATTGCAACTTGTAAGTCCCTTCCACAAACATGATGCTGTCCACTCCTGTGTCCTCTGTGCATCTGGACCAAGTGCTTTTGCTCCTCCCAAGGAAAATCAAATAGTAAGTAGCTTCCTTTTCTGAGTTGTGAGGAGACCTGGGCAAACAGCAGAGCCTTCTCTCATATAAAACATCTTGAGTGAGGAACAGTGACAGAATGAAAACATCTCACCTAACTCTCACTTAAAATCATTTGACAAGCCTGTCTCAGTCACAGTCATCTGCAACTGAGACACAGACTCTAGTGAGTGCGGAGGCCTCACTGAAATAATACTTATTTCTTATTTTAGGCTTCAAGACCCTTTGGGTGAGGTCTCTCACTGTTGTTCAACAGTGTCCAGCACACAGGAACTTTGATTTGAATATAACAGTAAGGTCACTGACTGTTCATAGGCAGACTACTGACACTGGGCAGGCACGTGATGGTTCATTTGCTGGACCAGAAGACAGTCCTATCTTTGAGGCAAGACCTCCGTCCTAGGGCTCTGCTCTCCTATCAGCTGGATGAAAACCTGTAACTGAATATCAAGAAATTGAGAGAAAAGAGAGGAGTCCTGTGTGTCTGCTGGCCATAGTTAGTTGCCTTGTCATCTGTAGGACATATTCTTATCCAAAACGGCTTCCGATGAGGTACAGTTTAGCATGACCATATTCTGCATGATAAGAGTGAGCTATAGGACGCCAATATCTTATGGTTTCATAGCTACAGTGGTATCTTGGATCAGTAATAAGTTTACAATGCTTTGACTCCTGATAGTATGCATATTCAGATTCTTGAATATCCTGATGACTTATTTTGCTGTTCCTTGCCTGAAAATCTGCTGTTCAGAAGCAGATCACTATGCCAGGAAACAGTGATGTTGGTGTTTCAGAAGGTATGTAACTATGGATGCTTCTTATGGGAGGTTTCTTCTGAGCTTTCACTTTTTACATGCCACCAATGTGGAGCAATTTCTCATCTGGCTTCTGGTTTTGCTATTGTTTTTGGATACAATGGGCTCAGCTCATTTATACTCTAGCTCCAGGGAAGTCAGTGGAGGTTCAGTTGGGATTAATTAGGAGCAGTATTTAAACTTCAGCAGTCAGTCAGGGTACTTTGCTATGGGTCATGTTGCTCCTGAGGCTTGTTCTTTGTCTGCCAGAACAGTCTTTTAGCCAGTTTTGGTCTGATCCTTAAGGATGGGATTGGAGGGAAGCAGGCTGGTTTGTGGTGCAAATCCTCAGTCCTGCAGGAGCTGATCGGGTCACAAGCACCTACTTGCTTTCTATAGGTCATCATATACCTTATCATTATCACAGTTTACGCTGGATTTGAACCAACACTATTACACTGAAGGGCTTTTATGTCATGGCCAGATTCTGCTCTTTCGTTTTACTGAAGGAACTGAGAGATCTTTGGCCTGTGCCAGCTATTGTTCCCACAGACATTAGCATCCATCTTGTAGTGATGTCCTTCTGGGATTTTGTTTCATTTTACTAGAAGTCTTTCCAATGGTATGTTTTTTTAAATTGCAGAACAATTAAATTTGCGTGTGCAAAGGGCAATGATAAGCTTAGCTATCTGTTGCATCTGGTCTTAAACAGCAAAGGCAGGGCAGCTATGAACACATTTGGCACAACATTGGTTGCTGATACCAAGACCAGCGGGTAGAGAGAGCATACTCCCCTTCTACTTTTGTGCGTCCCTGCAAGGGACGGGCACACTCTAGTTCTTAATAAATGTGTTTTCCTTCTTAGTTTATATTAAGATCTATAACATGAATCACAACACAGTCCTGGTGCCTGTATTATACTCCTACTGCATACACCTACAGCTATCTCACAACAAACCAGCTCACAAATTACAGCTTCTCTCTGCTACTTTGTGACACTGATACTGGTATTAGAATGCTAACTTATTAGCAGACTGTTCTCTCTAATCCAATAACAGCAACAACGCTAATAAGTGAACTGCCTGAGGTCTGATTGGAAGCAGTCAAAACTGCCACAGATTCAGGGAGAGCAGGAATAAGTTTAAGGTCAATAAGACATTAATTTCCTTGATAAAATCAACTGTGAAAGATTTTCTTTCAATTAAACAATGGAGCTTATGACAGGGGCTGTTAAATTATGCTATTTTCTTGTGTATGTATTGTCACTTCTCTTGATGTTTCCCCAAAGACATCCCATTTAGGGGGGAAACATGTTCAGTCCAGCATCAGTCTTCCTGTGTGGTAAGGGAAAACAGACATATTGTATCATCAAAAATAGCATTGCCTGACAGCCTCTAAAAATATACATCACACATTGCTAGCTATTTTAAATAGCTGGCTAAAGCAAGAAAACGTCTCCAACATATCTCAGTTATGAAGTATTGACACTTTAACATTTTACATAAAAGAAACAGCTCCTCATTAGCAGAAACTTATAAAGAAGTTGCTAAGCATTTTTTAGCCATTTTGAACAATAGAATGGAAAGAGACATTATACTGCTTAGATCCTCTGAGGATACAGGTTTGGGAGACGCCCACAAAGAAATTAAGTGAATCAAAACTCTAGGTACTCACTCTATCCCCTAGAGAATATTGCCCAGTATATAAGCTCAAAACTTCCATTAATCACCCATGATCAGACCATAACACTGAGCAAAAAAAATCAGTGCTGAAGGGAAAGGAAAACCATACAAATCATGGGATACAATTCTGTACCCCAGCATCGTCCTGAAGTGCTCTCCTCTACTCCAGGGGAGTTATTTAGCATTTGTACTGAAATAAATTGTGAGAACTGTGGAAGGTCCTGAGGGTAGATTTTGCTCTCCTCAAACTTTCCTGGATTTTGGAGATTGGAGGAAGTGCAGCCTCCATAGACATTCCAGCTGGCAGGATTGTGGTAGGAAATTGAGTTTTGCTGCACCTTACTCTATTCACTCTTCAGAATAGCTGACCAAGCTGTGAAGTACTAAAATGTGCTGCACCTGCCCATCATCCACACTAATATTCTTTCCATCTCAACTGTTATCTGACAGTACAGGAATGTCTGCAGTTCACTGTACTGTTATTAGGGGTAACTCAATTATTACCTTTTGCTCAACAAGAAGACCCAAAGTGCACTTTCGTCTTCGAATGGCATCAATATAAGCACTTTTGTGCAAGTCAAAATGCTTTCTTTTGAAAACTCTTCCTCTTAAATTTGTTGCATTCATTTTCTGCACATCCTTACTTTGCAAATGGTCATTGTAATTTTTGCTCTAAGAGATTGGTGACAAGAAGTTACCTGCAGTTTGATATACCTTACAGGGAAGGGGTGCATCCTTGTGGGCTCTGAATGCAGTTTGACCGTTGGTTCCATGGATGCTTAGAATATCCTCCAGTGAGGATCTGACAACAGGGGTCTTCTGAGGGTGTCCCTCTGATCTTCATTGCTCAGAAGACTGAAACACATTATTAGAATGTGTCATGGAGTAAGAAATTCAGAGCTTTCATTCCTGTGAGCTTTTAATCTCCCTTAACACAATCCTAAAACAATAGTTGATTTGGGATTAGCATTTTATCTGGATATTCCCTAGCTCTTCTTCTGTTAAAAAAATCTCTTGCTGACACCATCTTTACCAGCAGACAGACAACATATGCAGAGTGATCTCTCATCATCTTATAATTGCATAGTGTGGAACAGTAGGTTTTTTTCAGGGCTCATAACAACAAACATCTCTTTTGTAGATACTGTAGTCTCCAAAACCTAGGTAGTTCCTGGGTGTATAAATTGAGAAAGTCTTATATTATTGGCGAAGCTTTTGACTTGCTGTGAGACCTTGAATAAAAGACAGTCCCTCTACATTTTCTGTTTACCTTTCCAGCCACTTTTTCTCTATGTATGTCTGAAACCTTTGGAACACAGATTGTCCCTTAAAGTAAAAATAAATAAGCAAATCTTTGTATGTAACACCTTTGCCATTACAAGTAATTACAAGAGGTTGTTGCTTGTTTTCTCACTTCTGGAATCGCTAAGTCTATGGAACTGAAATAAATAGAATTTACTCTGTGTACATTGCAAAGTATAGAAAAGCCATAAGAGTTACTTAGGTCCATCCTGGACTGGTAATAAGCACACAGGATACACCTGTGTTGCTGTCATGCCAGTGATTATTGTCAGAGTTTCTTGATCTGGCTGACGTGAGATGAATTAGAACTAATGTACTAAATAACTTGACTAAACCTCATTGATTTTTTTTTTTTACTAGAAAATAAGTAGTCCATTCTTCTTAGAGAATGGCTAAGAAAAGCAACTCACCGTTTCAACAAATAAAGTTCTAGAGTAACTGAAACTTCACATTGTGTTACTATTAAGGAAAGCATTGTCAGTTTGAGAAATCATTTTCTCTGTGCTTCTTTGTCCCGTTCTCTGTCTCTTGAAAGAGAACCTTTCCCTGGGAGCCTCAGAATCTGCTCTTGCTTCCTGTTGTTATTATTCAGAGAGCATCCAGCAGAGTTTTACTGTCAGCTTATAAAGGTTTAATAGTGAACTGCAAAACAGCATAACCTGGTCGTGCTCTACTACTGCTTCATGTCTCTAGATGCGTTTCTCTGAACAGCCTCAAAAAGTGTTGGTTTTGTGCCAAAGAGGTGATGTGAAAGGTGTTCCACTCACTGACAGTATCCTAAGTTTACTTTCTGTTTGCAGGACTATGTGATGAATTTGAAGGCTTAAAACTTACCCAGTGGAACTGCCATAAACTCTTCCTTTATAGTTGTACTGAAATATGTCTCTATGGGAACCCTCCACTACAGAATAGAAGTTATAGTATCTCAGAATACCTATTTCCCTTTAGAAGGAGAGACATAATGGTTTGGAAAAATGTTATATTTACTCTGGAGCGTACTGTACACAAAGGTAATTATCCTGAGGTAGCTATCCCTCTGCCACTCAGTTTCACCAGTTAGGCATGTCCTGGTAGAATAATAACGTGCACTGAGATGATACCCACTTTAATCAGGACAGAATGGGGATGACACTATCAGTGTGTAAGTTCAGCCAGGAAGAACTAGCGAGTCATTCTCTGATGTCATGTGAGAAGATGGGAGGCATGTTATCTTCTTCACCAGAAATTTGTCTATGAGCTATGCATTGAGTGCTCTTATAGCACCCTGAGGGTTAAAATAAAGTCATGAGGGTTTCCTATTTTGATTTCTGTAGCACTGATAATGGCAAATGTTTTCTACACTTAGGTCTGTATTTTACGAATAGGTAAATACCTTTGGTTAGTGGTCAAACAGAAATATAAAAGTAAGGATATTTCAGTGTCACCCTGGGATCTATATTCTGCCCCCCATCTGCAGAGTGCATGTTTAAAATGTCTGTATGAGGGAGTTTATACTCAGATGTGTTTTTTCTTACATTAGCACTTGGCTGAGTCTTTGTTTCTTGAGNGGTAGACACCTGTCCATTTTGACAACTAACTATAGACCATGCAGCAGAGCCTTGGCTTTGTTCTTTATACTCAGATGTGTTTTTTCTTACACTAGCACTTGGCTGAGTCTTTGTTTCTTGAGGAGCTTTTTTCCAGATTCCTTGTTAGAACGTAATTATCTTTTTCACTTGCAGATGAGGTGACTATCTATATGGGGGAGGAAAAAGACAATAAATGCACTATTATCTGAGGAACTGGCAGACTGTGGAGACACAAGTGTGGACACATTTTGAGCTCCTGAAAGATAATTGTGGCTTGGGTGACTTCTCAATGGCAACTTGTTTCGATTTTCTTCCTTTTGTTATTCTTGTTCCAGGAGTTGTGGGGCTCTAAGTGTTAATGGATGTAAAGTGCTTTAGAAATGGAAAGAGCTGTCTAAGTGCTGCTGCTGTTATTGTTATAGTGGCAACTCCAGACTGAAGGAAGCAAACTCTTGCTGTGCTGTAGCTGGTAAATAAAATAAAATGCAGACTTGTCACCTTTCCGAGTGCTGGAGTTAAGGGTTAGTCATCCTCTGCCCTCAGGTTGCCACAGCAATTTTTTGTTGTCATGCTTCAGATGTGAAGGTCTTTATGAGGCAGAATACTTCAATAGGCTACCAAAAATAGATGTGTGCAGGTGGCAGTGTATTTGGGTTATGAACTATTTGTGGATAATGAATTAGTTTTTCCCTTAATAATCAATTTGTGCAGCATCCAGGAGAGAGAGAAAAAAAAAGACGAAAGAAAGAAAGAATGTGGATACCTTCTAATTATTTTGCCATTCTCCAAAAAATGCTTTTGGCAAGATATCAACAGGAATTAATAAACATTAATAAAACTTGAAAGCAGTAGCGAAATGTGTTTGATTCAGAGGTGGTAAGTACTTGCTTGCCGCCATCCTAATTGATGTGCGCTCTCCAAGCATGGGGAGGGGGGCGACTGTACAGAGACGAGAGCCCACTTCGATGGAAAGCTGTGGGGGGTGGCCCCTGCAAGGAGATGAAAGGCTCACCTTTCACAATATGCTGTGTAATGCTGACAGAAAATTACTTCTTTTAGCAGAGCAGCAGGCATGGTGCTGGAAAGAAGCTCAAAAAGCACGGCTGGGAATGTGACTGATGCATGGCACAGTGGAGATGAAAGACCCTGCAACTCTACTCTCTTGGGAAGAGTCACAGAAAAGAAAGCAGAAGATGGATGGCCTGGGAAGGAAAGCTCCAGCCAAGGTAGGAACTTACTGCCCTCTGGTTTCGTGCAGTCATGAGCAGAGCCTAAAATCTCCCATGTAAACAGCTCGTGTTGTTTGCTGGTCAAACTCTGCACTGCTGAAAGTCCTTGGCACCCTGGCTGGAGACGGTTGGTCAAGATGAGGACTAGATTTCAGAGATGTAGCTGGTGTGGTGGATGTGTTCTTCCCCTCTCATGGACAGAGGATGTGGTGTTCCAGCTGATGGGCAAACCCTTGGATGAATCAAGACAGACTAGTGATCCGGGCTGTGGAACAGACATAAACAAACGTTTGAATATTTGCAATTGTACAAACACTGAATTGTGGTTCATCTGATTCTGTGTGACTTGACAGGGCTCTTACGGAGACCTCCATGTGGTTAAGTCCTGTTGCCTTACAGCTAGGAAGTGTGGACTTCATGGGGCTGGAAGGAAGGCCCACTGGATGCAGTCAAGAATAAAAACTGGACCGAACTGCAGCAGAAGAAGAGATGATGGCTGCAATACCTTTGTGCTGCTGTTATCCTATTCAACTGGTCCCTTTTATTTCTTCCTGGTGATTTGTATTTGTTTCTGTCTCCGTAGCTGAGACACATACTTCACTTACTAGCTCCTCTCTGGGAGAAGAATGTCGTTTCCCACAATCAGAAATGTTTGGGTTTTTTTGTTTAGCCCATCAGTATCAGTGAGTGTTACCAACTCCTCCAATGAGTCTGGCACGTACAGATTTTATAGTGGTTACTGTCAGGGTGCTACGAGGGCCAGCTGCTCCCCAAGGGATGAGGACCCAAGGGGGTTTCCCAGGGAAGCAGAGCACAACCTCACCAGCCAGGGCCCATACCACTGTCCCAGCCAGGAGAAGGGCAGCCAGGACAGCCCCAGCCCTGGGCATCAGTCACCTTCCTAGAGACAGGGGTAGAATGGGATGTGGGTCCAGCTCAGTGGGGCCCATGGCTGGGCAGGACATGGCTGCAGGGGGTGGTGCTGGAGATCAGTCTTGCTGTGTCATTGCTGGGGCAGGGACTGATGGTCCCAGGGGTGCTGGGCAGCAAGCAGGCTGAGGAGAGCCCCGGGGGATTGGCAGGGACAGTCAGCGCTGGTGGTGCCCTCAGGGCCTGGCAGTTACTGTGGATGGTCTCCAAGGAGCTGGAAAGACTTCAGCAGCTGATTTGGATGTGGCTAGAGTATGGCATATAAGAAATAACAGGCTCTTTCTTAGCTAATGATGACCCTTGAGGGGAGTCTGTGGATAACAGATGATGTGGGCTTCCCTCCAGTAAGGAAGTGCAAATCTTTTGACAGGAGCTGCTGCCCACTGATTCATCACTCATGAATTTGCTATGGGAAATAAACACTGTGGGTAGGTAGGACTTGGTAAATAGGATCAATAGCATTCAGACTACTGTATGCCGTAAGCTACGTGTTAGTGGGAAGTCTTCCTGGGGAACACCTTTTTCTGGAGTTAAGCCAATTTGCTGCTCAGGCACAGGAAGGTAATTATTCTCCTAATCAACTTCAGCAGTACAGCAGATGCGTAATGAAAGACTGTTAATAAAATGATAAAAAATGTCATTAATGATAATGTTTATAGTCCTGAATATTGTTTGGAAAGGAAAATAACCCCAAATCTAAAGTTAGTGAGATAGAGCTGGAAAAGAAGAGTCAGTAGATGCGGGGGTGAGGAAAGAGACAGAAGAGAAAAAAATGGAAGCCCACATGAAGTGCCTGAGTAAGATTCGTGAAAAAAGGCGGAACACACACAGAGAAGATAAAGCAGGAGCCTAGAAAGGATAAACCATCGAGTTTCTGATTTTTCCATAGGCTTCCTGCATGGAACATCAGAAGTGCTCTGAGACATAGATGCGCACATGCCCTCTTTCCCTTTGGTCATGAATTAGAACTTCAGCTAACATTTTTGATTTAAGCAAGGTGCTATGTGAAAATGCTTTTAGCAGATGTTTGAATGTCTTCTTCACAGTAACAGTTCAGGTGTGCCAGGGTAGACTCTTGGAAATATTTTGTTAACTTGCAAAAAAAAAGGAAAAAAAAGTTGTTGAAAAGGGGCACACCAGGAGAGATAACCCTTTCTCATTAAAACTTAGGTATAAATCACAGTGCCCTTGAAGTTTTTCTCGTTACCTTCAGCCTCCATCTTCAGCAACTATGCAGAAAAATATCAGCTCAGCAGTGTTAGCCACAGTACAAAGGAAAGCCTTCCTGTAGGAAATCTAAGGATTCCTCAGTCCTTTTATTTATGACGCAAAATGACTGAAACATTGAAACATCACAGACACCATTTCTGAAAGCCCTGCTACAGGCTGAAAAAACACATGTACACGCACCAGCCTGAAGAAACGAGGATGACAATCTTTCATCTTTCTTTTTTTTTTTTTTTAAATACTTGTGTATGAACTAAAGTCCTGTAGGATAAAAGTCAGCACTTTGGGGAAAACCTTAAGCAGCAGCATGTAAGAACTTTCATGCTGAATCAGACCGATGCTTCATCTTGTTCTAACATCTCCTCTTCGTGAATGGTGACATTGCCTCAGTGGGCAGGTGATTAATGTAGAATAACCCATGCATAGGCAAAATTTCTTCCTAATCTTGTCAGATAGGAGTTGGCATTTGCTGTGCTGCATGAAAAGCTGCACTCCTTCAAAACAATTAGATTTTCAAATAGTCACAGATTCTGAAAAGTGTGGTTACAAATATAGTGGGTGGAGGTTTTTTTCAAGCCTTTTTCTTGTGGAATTTGTTGTAACTGATCCCCGTTAAATTCTGAAGAACACTCTTGTAATCTGACAGGGCAAGAATCCCCCTGTAAGGGTCACCTTATTCTGCTTTCACTCAGCATAATTTTATTTTCTGCTTGAATTTCCATCACTCACCTGTTTAAAACACGTCTGTTGCTAGGAGAGCAGAAACAACAGGAGAGAAACTGGTCAGTATACTGCTTCCCATGGTACTATTAAAATAATTGCAAAGAACACATTTCATGCATCCTTTGGGGTAAAATGCTTTTAGTGTATATTTTCATCATGGCTGAAGGCCTCTTCCACCCTTGCCATTGTGGTAGATCTGCAAGTCATTCTCTTTGCACTAGCCACAACATCTGGCAGAGTGGCTCAGGCATCTCTGTTTACACAGAATCATAGAAGAGTTGGAAGGGATCGTGTAGTTCCGACCCCCCTACCATGGCCAGGGACACATGCCAGTGCACGTTGCTGGCTCATGTTGAGCTTCTCATCCACCAACACACGCCAGTCCTTCTCCTCAGGGCTGCTCTCAATCCATTCTCCACCCAGCCTGTATTTGTGCTGGGGATTGCCCCGACCCAGGTGCAGGACCTTGCACTTGTCCTTGTTGAATTTTTTGAGGTTTGCATGGGCCTACCTCTCAAGCCTGTCCAGGTCCCTCTGGATGGCATCCCTTCCCTCCAGCATGTTGACTGCACAACATCCGGCTCCTCCTCACCCTGTCCTTGCTGTACCTCTCTCCAACCAAATGTGAAAAATACGTTGTGTATGCACACATTTTGGGGGCAATTCTGCGCCTCTCTTCTGAAAAGCCGGTACTCATCCTAAACAAGATTGCTCACAATGTCTGAAATGTTCACTGGGATAGCTATACACTTCCAACTATAAAACTTACTCTTTTATTGAATAAGAAGCAGCTGCTTTAAGTTAAGTACTTCCCTATGCTCAAAACCTGTAGGTGGGTTGTGACCGTTTGGTTGTTCATGGGAGTTTAGCACACCAGGTGCTGAACTGGGAAGGGGTGATTGGAAGCTATGGATTTTCTGTTGGCTCTGACACTGGTTTGTTAACAAATCCTTTCAATAAATCACTTATTTCATCTGTGCCACTGTTTGCCTTCTCATGTCCGCCTTCTCTATTCATCTGCTTTGGGACAGGGACTGACTGCTTATTTTATTCTTGGAAAGCCCCACACAGGGGGCTTCAGTTTTAGCTGTGATTCCTGGCTGCTACTTGTAGTACTAGTATTCAACAGTTAATCTCACCAATTTATGCTTTGTAGAAGTGGAGCTGGTGTCCAGGCCAGCTTCTGCAACAATAAAAATTGAACTTCAAGTTTAGCAGAACTAAATCTAATGTTTTAAAAGAGAGGAGAAAATCCCTTTTTCATCAGTCTTGAATTTCTCCTGTTAATGCATTTATCTATGAGCTCCTGAAGCTGTCCACTCAGATACTCCTTCACTGGAAATCTGCCTTCTCTTACCTGTTCCAGGTCACCTGCAGTCTCTTTAAAGCATGAGGGGTGAAAAGTAGAAGTAGCCATGTGTAATAATAACATTGCAGGTGAACATGCTGATACCGTTGCACAATACAGAAATGAAAACCAGGCTGTGGCTGCTTCTGTGTCAACTATTGAAAGAAGCAGGAAGACAGATGTCATTGTGACTCGTCTGTGAATGCTCACAGACAGACAATGGTGAATTTAGTTCTGATTCTTTAATTGCTTTGCAAGGGTTGTTGATAAAATTATGTTCTTCTCCATGCATCCCCAGCTGCTTTGCAGGGAATCTCAAAGGCTTTCTAGCTTTGCCCATGAAAGAGAGAAAATACACCAGGATGTTCTTCCTTCTCCTCCAGTAGTGAAGCCGACTCTTCTCCTTTTCAGAGTACCACCTTAACAGCCTCTCTTTGCTTGCCCTGGACATCACAATTTGCTTTCCACAGCAAAGGGTAAGAAGATGGAAGCAATGGTTTCCATAATCATCATCGCTAAAAAGAAGGTATTACTTAGTCTCATGACTGCAAGAGAGTTGCACTAGAGGTAATTTTGGCCTAGAAGAGCTGCTTCTGATGTTTAAAATAAAAAATACTAAGAGAAGGTAGGAACAAGTCAGACAGGTTAACATTTTTCGGCAGTGAAATACTAAAGAATCTTATCAATAAAATTGGAATTCATCAGCTACATTAAGATGTCCCCTTTCTCTATTGAACACTATGCAGAGCAATTAGGGGTCTTAGTTTTGCATCAGAAGATACTGAACTTACGCTTTTCCTCTGTTTTGTGCTTAGAGGATATGTGTAAGAGGAGTTTTCTGTTGTGACGGTGAAAAACTGATTTTACCTTCATAGAATACTACCTTGTTATAGAGAACAGGCTTAACAGTGTCTTTAAATGGTGAAGATAACAAGATGTTTAAGGGCCCTGAATGTAGTTTTATTGATAAATTCCCATTTGGTACTGTACCTCTTTATTCATATGCTCATAAAAACAATAAAAATCCCCATCTGTAGGATACAGGGAATATGGAATATTAAATATATTCTATTATATCAGGGCTGTAAGTGTTGCCAGGAACCACGGTACCTTGTAAAGAAACACCTCTGACCCTGATGGTAGGGGCTTTTTGTTATTGAAACGCTGAGATAGTCTCCTGCTGTGGGTGAAACTTCAACACAAAAGGAGCTGGGTGTTTTTAAGCAAATCATTATTTCTAACAAAAGATGCTTTTTCTCTCTCTCAGCCAATTGTGAGAGAAAGCGACAGACACTTACTGTTAAACAAGCTTTAGAGTTTTCCGTTCCAAGGAAAATAGCATGAGGCTGGCATAATCAATTGCTATTTGACAGAGTGATAGAAATGCACATTCTATGCAGTAGCTTAAAATCTGCCAAGAAGCAGCCAGAATGCCAAATGACCGAGCACGTTTCGGCAACAGCATGGCCGAAGTGTTGCATGGAGTGTAATCTTTGCCCTTTCTCAACTCATGGATGAACAAAAAGCAGTTAAACCGAGTCTTTACTTTTAGGTGAAATGTCATGTTTCATTCAGAAAAAGAGCTATGATGGACCAATTTTTCTCAGCTTGTTTTAGGCTGTGACCTTTTCTCATTCTCTGCATTGCTCTAGTGGGGTTGGAGGGGGCACAGAAGAAATATTATGGGCTGCCAAAGTACAGAAGAATTTGGTAAGAGAAACGTGAGACTTGACTGTAAGACTCTTGATTCAAAGTGTTATATTAGCATATCCTTCCCAAACCATCACCAAAGTGTATTAGATAGACCTATTGTAATTCGACTTCCACCACTGCTATAAAGAAAACTTTCTTCAACAATGCAATGCCATTTTAAAACAGTATCTCTTTGTCTAGATGCTGTGATCTGTTTTCACTTTTCACTTCTCCATGATCTTCATATGGCTAGTTTACATTTTAACTGCCTTTTAAATTCACCCACATTAAATTCAGATACAACAAAAAAGGTTGCAAACAGATTCCTTCTATGCACTGTGATCTTGCATCCTCCTTCCCTTGTCACCATATGGAAGGCAGTATAGTTATGACACTCTGACCAGTGCCCGTTTGCAGTGTTGCCAGATGCCATGACAGCATCCTACGTGTTGGGTAGGTCTTACATCATCAGTTTATTGGCCAGTGAAAGGCCATATTGGTTACTTGTACTGAGCTTGAAAATCCATATAGGGTTAAATGGAGCCAAAATAGTGATACTGTAGCAACAGACACAACCTCTCCTGACTACTTATCTGGTAACATGAAGATTCATGAAATATGTGGAGTGTGGTACCAGTGGGACTTGCAGTAGGGCACTTAACATTGCCTCATTTTGAAGTGTATTTCTGTGATATCTAATTAGAATGAAACGAAAGTAGCTGCAGCTGAATGTGTTTTGAATATGGTTACACAGCCTATAGGGGAGCTACAGGCTCCCTTCTGTAATGAACTCCCTTGTTTTAAGCAGTGCTAAGTCTGAGCAAGGTCACAAGCACCGCAAGTTGTGCCAAGTGCGTGGTTGGCTGCTCACCCTGATCTCTACTGAGCTATATGGTTCTTCATAAATAAACCAGCAAGTAAAGCCTTCAGGCCAGAACCACACAGACAGGTACTGAAATCTGTAGAACTAAAGACCAGGTGGAATCACAATTGCCATAAGCTCCCTATTTCAGTCCACTTAACACTTGCAGCTGAATTGCATTGCTACAAGACCAGAGTGTTCTCTGGCATCACTGGTGGCCCCGTCACTGTAGCCACAAGAAATTCCCCGTGACTTTTCTAGGGAGGATTCAATTTTCCTTTGTTAAGTTTTGGGCAGTGAGGAATGTTTTTGTTCAGAGGCAGAATTATTTTTATTGTCTTCTCTGTTGATTGACTTGATGTCACTAAGCAGGGCTGGCTTTGTGAGATTACACAATAGGGATGTATGCTCTGGAGAAGGGTAACAGTACCACCCCTGGCAGAATGGCCTGGGGACACCTTAGCAAGCTGGACAGGCAAAGCTGAAGCTATTTTTTTGTATCTCAGAATCTTCAATCCTTGTCACTTTCTTTGATTATCTTCCTTTTTTAATAATTTTCTTCAAGACAGGAATCTTTATTATAGAAACAAGGATATTTTTGCCTTTTTCCCATTCTTCCACTTGGTGTCGCTTCCCAGAGATGTCGGATAGCTCAGCAGGTGGCACTGAATATAATACAATCTTGCCAAGTCGTTGGCATCAATTTCTGTGTCGGTTATTGCTTGTGATTGTCTTGCTTGGGATAACTCTTGTCTCCTGGGAGCTTCTGGGCACTACTCAGGCTCCTTAGAGTCATGCTAAGGCACAAGTGTCTGTAACATAGCGGCAAGAGATGATATTGCTTAGCAGGGCCAAAGGAGCTTTGTTAGAAAGCATGGTGCCTGCCTTTAGGCTAATGTGTACCTTCTCCTCTGTCATATTACTCAGTACGCAATCCTGCTGGCAGCAATGGTGTCAACTTTATGGCTATTTGGTGTCACAAGGCTGTGCTAAGGGGCCCCAGAGTGATTAAGGACTGAAGCCAAGAGAATCCAGTGTTCAGATGCTGCCACACATCACAAGATCACCTAGTTGATAGGGATCCAAAGATCACCATCGGGATCCAAATCTATAGCCATAGCCCTAATTGTTGTTGGGTGGGGTTCTTTTAGTTTTTTGTAATTCCCATGTCATTTTATTTTTCTCTAATATGTTCAGTAGCTCTGAATCCTCTAAAGGCAACGATGTGCTGGCAGAGGCTCTTGGGAACTGCTGGTTAAAATTCTGCTGCCAAAATGATGAGAGTTTTAGGATAATTTCCTGGACTGGGAGATCAGCTCCTCTCTGAATACTATCAAAGCTGCCAATGTGTATCTATTGTGCCTATCTATGACACAGATAAGGACCACATACAAAACTAAGAATAGCACCACTGCTGACAGGAAAAAAACACCCAGTCTCTGTGCCACCTACTCACGATGACTATTGTACGCATAGATTTATAATTCTAAATTTCAGGAGAACAAATCTTACTTTTTTGTGGTAATAACTTCATTAAGAATAAATTCATGGGAGGAAAAGGAAAACTGGAGTTGATCCTATATCAGCATAGATCAGAGATGAGTTTTAGGGCAGAGTATGTGACTTCTAACCCTAGAAACGCTCTGGAAGAACCCAGTTTTCAGAAGGTGGATGACTTGAACCTCAGCCTTCTTTCACATTCCTACGCTTTAAAACAAAGGGCTCTCACCTCTCTAGTCGTTGTGGAGATCATGTCTTTGGTCTCTAATGCCAGTAATCCAGGCCTTTTGCAAGCAACAATGTCAATGAAGTTGCTAAACAAAATCTGGTACAAGTCCAGAAATGTCAGGTGTAAAAGTTAGGTGAGCAGACCAATGCTTGCAAAGCCAATAAACACCAACTTGTATCAGTTAAAATGCTTTAAAAACAGGGGAAATGAGAAAGAAAAAAAAAACAACAAACCACCCAAAAGTTTTCCTGATGTGTATTTTGAAGTTCCTGTTTTCCCCCATTTACAACCGGTGGTGGTTGCCGGGTTTAAGTCGATTGAGCTTTATTGTGGTCTCAGGCTGTGCAATTTAGTCATATGGGCAACTGAACAGTACAAGGCACTCTCTCAAATTCTGAAGAAAGTGTTCTAAAATTAGCACAAGAATGAGCTTTGTATTCTCATCTTTCATAGCCTCAAGAAATATGGGCTGTGTAATACTCTGCAGGTAAGTGAGGCAGTCATTTGCTCAGCAGTTTACACCCATATAGCTTTGGACATTAGCACTTGAGTGCTTGAGAGTGCATTTCGGCTTGGGGGTGTGCTGACTTATCATACTGACTTGTCTCAGTCTGATAAGGTCTTTGCTGATCTATACAGCTACCAGAAACAAGCATAACAGTTGTAACATGACAGTTTAAAAACACAGAACGACCCTCCTCTGGTTACAAGTGGAGACCATAAATCTGTAGCCTCTGATATCCTGGCTTGCATTTACATTTCTGTGTCCCGTTGGACGACTGTGGTGATTCACTCACGTTCATCCCTTTGTAACTGTCTCATGGAGGCCTACATGAAAAGATATGAAACTACTCCTGGTGGTGATAAAATTCTGATTTTTCTGAAGTTGTAGAAGCTGAGAGGTTCAATGATGCATTTGCAACCTCCTCTTGTGATAACCGCAACGTGAACAGGTCATGGGCACAAGGTGTGATAGAGCTTTCTTTGTCAGAATTAAAAGGGCTGATGGAGTGATGCTAATTCTTACTGCTTTAAATCATTCATCTAATTTAAAGAACTACTGGTTTATGTGAGCTTCTTAGCAAAAGCAGGACTCGTGCTGTAATGATATTGGCTGTTGGCAAGCAGGAATATCATCCCTCTCCTCAACAAGCCTTCGTCCACTGAAGATATTCTGATGCCACCCACAGGAGGACGCAGGTATTTTCAGCAGTTCTGTCCTAATTTACAGCAGCTCTCTGTCCTATTAAGGGTGCTTTAGCAATACCAGCAGGAGACTAGCAGGTAATATTAGCAAGCAGAGGAAACGTCAAGGCATGTAGCTGCGTGGGCGCGTAACAACAGGGTGACATTCAGGGCCTTTATTGTATCCACGTCTCAGAATGGGAAGTATGATTTGAGTGCTGGAACGTAAGAGAACAGAAATCTCACACTTGGTGTTCATGCGGACTCAGCTAAGCACAGATGGAGGCTGGATCCTGCTCTGTCCTCTCACAGTCCCCTACTGTAGGTTACCCAAGTGGTAGGCTCCAGTCTACAGCTAGACCACAAATACATTTTATGAAAATCTTGCCAAAGCCACAGACGTGTGAGGTCTCTCGCGTTCCTGCAGGGCATCCTGGGTTTCTTGCTGTTTTCTAGAGAGCCGAGTGGAACATCCGACGTCCCAGTGTGCAGAGAGGCTGTGTCCTGCTAGCAGGAAGCAGATCCAGCATGCTGTCACAGCTTCCAGCCATGACACAGCACACCGAGCCTGGGAACCCAAGCAGCTTTGCCCAAGAGTTATTCTGGGATGGCACAAACCTGCTTTTGTACTCTTACACGGATTTCCCCCGGGAGCTTCACCAATATATTTCAGTGCAATATGGTTCTGCTGTTATTAAGCTAAAAGATTTGTGAGATCCGAGTAAAACTAAGGGGAAACTTGGCTTTCTGGAGAACTTGATTAGTCCAGTGGTTAGGCTATTGTGCACTGGCTGCATAAGGAAAAAAATCACAGCTTTACCTTTACAAAAATAGTAACAGAGAAGAGGTAAGCAGAAAAGATAAGGGAAATCATACTGTTTGTGACAGTAAATTATATTTAGATTAGTTTTGTGTAAATCTCACTGTACTATAAAAGTAAATTGTTTATTTCTGTGGATGCATAAATAGAATGACTGATCTTTGATTTTAATGCTGTGAACAAATTACTGATCAGCAATATTTTTTGCATAATATGTAAAATGCTGCTTTTTATTTGCATTTTATCTGCACTGTGAAAAAAAATCAAGTTTACCGCGTATATTTCTAATATGTCCAGCAGTATGATGTTAAAGTCTCTAATTAGAGAGTCAGGGTTTTCTGGCAGAAGATTTCAGCTACATCCCAAGTAGCAGTTGTTACTATTTTTAATTTGGAAGACTTGTGATGAGTGTTCCTGGTTTGGGCTAGCGAATGCGTTTGATCGCCTGCTCTCTGTTTCACACCTCACCGTGCTCAGGAGCAGCAGTCCAGGATTTGCCAGCTCAGCAAACACCTGACATCAAGTTCACAGCATAAGACTGATTTGTTTCTGTTTTGTGCTCCTTTCCTTTCCTTGAAAATTTTTCATCACTGGAGAAATCTTCCTTTTAAAATGTTTTATGTATATATATTTATGCTCATTTGGGCAAGGATGGGATGCAACTGCAGCATCTCTCTCTCAGTGCATATGCTCCAGGAGCTCCATCATTGTCAAATCGGTGTGCCTCGGAGAAGTTTATGAATTTATCTTCATCAGATTCTTGTGAGGGAGGGAAGGGAAATGAGATTATACAGCTGGGAAGCTATGGCACAAAGATGCTGTATTCCACAAACATTTAGGCATGTGTTTAACTGACAAGTGCAAATCCAATTCTCTGCGTAATCTGAGGATTTCTGGGAAGCCAGCCAGACTTTTCGCAAGAACACACTTCGGCATCGCCACAGCTGATCAAGAACTGAGTGGCTGTCATAAGTGGGCAAAGTCAAACAGTGGATCCTGCTATCCCAAGTCCTTGTGCTGTGGTTTAACTGTAAGAACTCTTCTCTGCTTATTTGGTGCCATCCTTTCCCTTCTCCCTGTTAGGACTCCCAGAGAGGCGTTGCAGAATCAGCGAGAGCCCTGCTGCCAGGAGGAGCAGTGGCCCCTCAGCAACCAGCCAAGCCTGCTCCCTCTTGCTGCTTCCCCGGCCTGTGGGCCCCGATGCATTTGTGCCCCTAGCCGGCGTGTGGATGTTAATTTACCCAAATTTAACCAAATGCTTAACTTGAACCCGTAGGTTCACTGGGCGTACTGGTTGGACTCAGTTAACCCCTGCAGCGCAAGCAAAGCAAATTCCTTCACCTGGTGACCACGTTAGCCAAAACAGCCCCAGAGAAGAGCTCGGTGCTCCCGGCCGGGAGGGCGGAGATGCGCCCAAGAGAGACCCGGAGCACCTCCGGCACCACCCCTGCTCTCGCCCCACGGTGTAGCCAGCCCGGGCCGCCCCCGCTGCGGCCGCGGGAGGTGGGCGAACAGAGGCCACCGGCAGCGGGGCTGGGCGGGCACACACCCGGCCGGGCGAGGGAGGCTCCGTCCCCGCCGTAGCCCCCAGGGGGCGCTGCCGCGAGTTCGGCGGCTCCGGCACCGCCGGGGCCGGCGCTGCTCCGAGCTGGGGGGGAGCGCCCGGCGCGTCAAGGCGCTCCCGCCCGCCCGCCTCCTCCCTCCGTCCCCTCCCCTCGGCGGCGGCGGTGGAGCCGCCGGGCTCCCTCGCTCCTCTTCACATGGGGCTCGCCCTGCCGGAGGGACAGCGCTCCTGCCCTCCCGCCAGCCGCTGAGAGGGACCCGGCGCGGGCGAAGGGGGCTCTCCGTCGCCGCCGCCGGCAGGCAGGTAGGGGCGGGCGGCGCCCCGGCGGGGGAAGTTGGGGAGCGGGCGCGGCGGAGGCGGCGGGACGGGCATCGGGGGCTTTGCCGCCCTGGCCGTTGGTGTCGGTTACGGCGCGAGGGGCTTTGCCGCCCCGGCCGTTGGTGTCGGTTAGGGCGCGAGGCTGCGGCCGTTGGTGACGGGCGCGGAGCGGGGCGCACGTGGAGCGGGCGCCTCGCAGCCCGCCCTCCTCCCTCGCTCCCTCCCTCAGCGCCGGGGCTTCCCGCCGCGGTTTCGGCGGGGGTCGCGGGCACCGTCCGCTCGCTCGTGGACGCATCGCGGGTGGCTCCTCTTCCCGCCAGCCGCCGCGGTCGGTAGCTTGCCCGGCTGCCGCGGGGAGCGGCGCAACTTTGCGGGGGGAACCCGAGCGGGGACGCTGGTCTTCCCCGTTTACCCTGAGGTGATGTAGTTTGCTTAAAGAGCCGCGGATCTCCCACCGCCCGTGCCCCTCTTTTCTTTTAGCTGTCCTACAAAGGTCGCAGCCGCAGAACAGGTCCGTTATTTGTGAAACTGGTTTATGTCAGGTTTTTTTCTCTGATTTTTTGTTTTGTTTTGTTTTGTTTTTACACTACCAAAGACAGAGTTGCCAATGCGATTAATTTCTGCGGTTGGTAGATTAAACACAGGACGAATTCCCTATGCCATTAAAGCGAGAGTTACGGACTTGCCGAGTTCATACAATCTGAGGTTCTCGCAGCTCAAAATAAACCTTTTCATTAAAAGGGAGAAAACCGGATCCAGTTCTTGCAGCTTTTGATTGATTAGAGCTCCCTCGTGGAAATCAGCGGGGAGTTTTGCCTGATTAAAACCTGTAAAAGCGTCCTGAGGTTTGTTACACAACTGGCTGTAGATGTGCAGTATGGGCTGAGTTAGGTAACTTTGCATCTGGGTCTTGTTTCCACTGGTCCAGCTGAAACACTTTCGAGTCAAATTAGTTTCCGTGCTCCACTTAAAGGAGTCAGCCCTCTCCACTTGAGGAGTCTGAGGGAGTGGGGAGGACTGTTTTATCTGCCGTAAAGAAGAATAAACCTGTTGGTTAAACTGAGAAAGGGGTGACACCCATTGGAGGTAGTGATTGAAATTTAGAAACGCTCCATGTGTTTGGATGGCAGTGCCAGGTAAAGTCAACTGTCTTCATCCTGAATGCGTTTTATTCCTTATTGCTGTTGTTGTAGTTGAGCCTCAGAAGCTATTGCTAAGAACCAGGGACCCAGCTGTAATAAAAGATGTACAGGCATGTATGTAATCATAGTATCCCCCTTAAAGAGCATGCTTTCTGGTGTGATTATGCAGAAATGTTAAAGAAAACAGGGAATTGCTTGCAGGTTGCAATTTCCACGCGTGAACTGACTGTTCAGTTATTGCTGTTCTGTTTTTTCTGTATTCCTAAAATAGCTGACAGAGTATGGATTCTGGTCAGTTGTTTGTGGAACTTTTGTTGCTGCAACTGCAAACATTGCTGTCAGATTGCTTTTTTTAAGGTGTGAAATTAAGTAAAATAAAATGGAAACTTGCTTGCACTTCAAATAGCAAGATAGGACCAGACTTGGGGAGGGTGGAACAAACAAAACCCAATGCTTTTTCTTTATGCTGTAACTACTTTCAGATGAGAAAACTCCTCTCGGGTGGCATTTCTCAAGTTTGTTCCTGGGTCCTTGGAATTCCAGGTGGCAAAAGTCTGATTGATCTAGCTTTTTGAGTGAGAAAAAGGCACTGTATTGTGGTCTGTGGAGTTCAAGTGCACATTACTAGAAAGTTTCAAATAGTCTTAAAATAATCCTTAGTGGGGTGGGTTTATTTGTTATGTTTGAGGCAATTGGATTTGGATATACGAACAGGTAGTGTTTCTGAACTAGGGCATACCAGTGTTACTCTATTAGCTTTGGTACTTCAGTTTTGGCGCTCCCAAACTGAGACCACGATCCAGGATGAATAGATGCATGTAAATTCAGTGTCTGTGGATAGATGTTTTGGTATTGCTATAGCCTCATGGCCACACTGGAGGCTTGGATACCTAATATCCTTAAGGATAAGTCTATGGAACAACTCAGGCATATGGTTAACAACTTTCCCGGGCTAGGATGATAGAAAACAAATTGTGTATCACTAAAAATATTCAGGAAAGTGTTAATAACATTCAAAAAGAGATTCTTAATACATGTGTGAAGACCATTATCAGTTTATGTAGCTGGACTGCCATGCCTAACTGTCAATCTCCTAATCCTTGGGGAGAGATTTTTCTAAAGTAGGGTGCTTAAAGGTACCCCAGTTTAAAATACTGAGGTTAGGTGAATTACGGTGAACTAATTCTACTCATAAGATTAGATGTTTGTACCTTGGACAGAAAAACTATCTTCTTAGCAGCATGGAGCTCTCCATGCACAGCAAACCTACTGGAGTATGCTTTGTGGTGTTACATATTCAGTGTTGTTTTACAGGAGACATTTATATGGCAGCTATCACTGATATATCACAACTGCTGATTTGTCTTCACAGCAGTGGGATAGGAAAGTACCATGGATGTGGAGAGACTAAGTGCCTTGCCGAGTCACTCGGGAAGTCTAAAAGAGCAAGAAGTTGAAGTCAGCTGGAAAAAGCTCTAGACTGGCAATGCTACCTGGATTGTTTGCCTTGTTTGCTATAGATTATGTCTGAATGATGCTATAAAATAAAGCCATTTCTAGTTGTTGTATCTAATGGTTGGCTGACAATGTCCAAAATTTAAGAAGTGTTTTTCTATTATATGGCTTTCTATGTCTTTGCATGCACATGGTGTTTGGTAGGCATTGGTATTTTATTATGCTGTCATAGTTTCCCTTTTCCTAGGTTTGTTATTTTAATGTTTTAAAATCATCTCCATGCAAAAACAACACTCTCTTAATGGATTGCTAGAGTGGGGAATTTGAATGCCAGCGGTCAGCATTATGGTTCCCCATGCAACCATTAGTCAGCAACACTTCACATAAATATCCAAACTAAAATTTAATATCATCCGCTGTAGTATGCTTCATCAAAAAGGTGACTTTAAGCAAGCAGAAAGTTCTAACTTGAGGACGAAGAATACATGCCTAGCAAGAGCTGTGCTGAGGTTGCTGTGAAATTGGCAACTTAGACGTTTTAGTGTTTGTGACTCAAAACTTAAGTCTGTTTTTGCTCTTAAAAACTGCAGCATGCAATTTTAAAGAGTGGCTAAATAACTTTAGTTTTTTACAAGATGCCTGACAGCAAAACCTCTATGTAGCAAGGTGTGCTGCTCCGAGGAGCTCTGCTTTTGTCTGCACTTGGAACTGAAGTGTCCTTTGCTGGTCCAGTTGCATGTGCCACTGATGCTGTCTGTAGGCAGTGAGAGGCATTTATTCTGCATAGACTCAGCTTTGAGTAGCTGAAGACCCTAATGTTGTCTCCCACTAATCAGTCAATTGTAGTTTCTGTGTTTGCTGCAAATTAAAAAAAAAGAAGTTGTGTTAATTTGCTTCCGCTTGCCCTTTTATGCTGCAAATGCTATGCAGCTGTGAAGGTGCCTTCTAGCTCTGGTGTAGGAACACTTCTTCAAGGTGGTGTGCATGTCCTTAAACAGCCCTGATCCTCAAAGAAAGGTAAGTTGGAAAGTAGCATTTGTACCCTAGAAAAAGCTATGCAGAGATAAGGGGAGCTACGTGCATGCTTAAAAACCGAACACATGCCGAAGTGTTTTGGTGAATAAGCTTGAGTGCTTTGCTGAATCACAGCAGTGAGCGTGCAGAAATACTATACCTACAAAGTCTGCTACAGCTGAGTACGGTGCTGGGTAAAGTGCTTATTACGCATTTCAGTGCAGGTGTTTGGAGACCATCTGAACTACAAAAATGAATTAGGAGAGGGATCATACATGCTGTCACACAGGAATGGAAACATAGCATTGCAAGTGGCTTAATTCAGGCTTCGCTGGGAAATTTTATCAGGATTCTCTCTTTCGCCAAGATATTCAAGTACAGGGTGAAGACTGATGCAGTAAATGGCACAATTCCCGTTGATTTCATTAAGAAAATGACTGTACAAAGGGTGCGTCCAAGTAAACTGCCTTGGGACTTCCACCAGTGCCCTGCAGAAACTATGGGATTTGCCTGATACTAACATTTTTGTGGCAACCGATGATACTGATTTGCTAAGTGGGGCTAGCGCTAAACATGGCAGCCCGCGGGGACGCGCAGTCCCGGTACCGATCCGCTCCCGCCTGCACACACGTTAATCGCATCTCTTCCTGTAATTAATCTGCCCGCGATACCTCGGTGGGCAGCGGAGGCGCGGTGGGGCATCGGCGGGGCAGGACGGGCTGTCCCCTCTCCCACCGCCCCGCCGGGAGCGGGGCGCGGAGCCGCCAGGGGGCGCCCGAGGACCGGCGGAGCGCGGCGGCGGGGGATGGTGGGCGAGGACGCGCCCGGCGCCCCCCGCTCCCTCAAGGCATCCCGGCTGGCTTGCGCAGAGGGGACATCGACCCCAATTTACCCGATCCGTTCTTCGGGTAAACTACATCGCCCGCCTGGGCGCTCTCCTGTTCACAGTGACAGGTTGCATTATGTCAGTCTTACGGTCGCTGAGAATAGGGAGGTAAACTCAACCGAAACTCAAAGTGGGTGCTCTGCACAGGGGTGTCAGGCAATCGAAGTGATCCACTTTGAAGCTGCATTCAGATGAATTTTGCTGTGTGTCTCAGTGCAAAGTGGCTTGTTCCCGCAGGGCCCTGGGGAGACGCTATCTGAGCACCCAGGCTTGTTTCCGCAGGGAGCGGGCCCTCTGTGTTGGTGGGCGAGATGCTGGCAGGGGGTTGTGAGGCAAGGCAAATGCTGNTTGCTAAGTGGGGCTAGCGCTAAACATGGCAGCCCGCGGGGACGCGCAGTCCCGGTACCGATCCGCTCCCGCCTGCAAACACATTAATCGCATCTCTTCCTGTGATTAATCTGCCCGAGAGACCTCGGAGGGCAGCGGAGGCGCGGTGGGGCATCGGCGGGGCAGGACGGGCTGTCCCCCTTCCCACCGCCCCGCCGGGAGCGGGGCGCGGAGCCGCCAGGGGGCGCCCGAGGACCGGCGGAGCGCGGCGGCGGGGGATGGTGGGCGAGGACGCGCCCGGCGCCCCCCGCTCCCTCAGGGCATCCCGGCTGGCTTGCGCAGAGGGGACATCGACCCCAATTTACCCGATCCGTTCTTCGGGTAAACTACATCGCCCGCCTGGGCGCTCTCCTGTTCACAGTGACGGGCTGCGTTATGTTGGTCTTACGGTCGCTGACAATAGGGAGGTAAACTCAACTGAAACTCAAAGTAGGTGCTCTGCACAGGGGTGTCAGGCAATCGAAGTGATCCACTTTGAAGCTGCATTCAGATGAATTTTGCTGTGTGTCTCAGTGCAAAGTGGCTTGTTCCCGCAGGGCCCTGGGGAGAGGCTATCCGAGCACCCAGGCTTGTTTCCGCAGGGAGCGGGCCCTCTGTGTTGGCGGGCGAGATGCTGGCAGGGGGGTGTGAGGCAAGGCAAATGCTGCTTCGGCAGAAGTCCTTCGACAGCAAAGTCCTTTCATTGTGGGCTTGGTTATGTTATAGGAGCTTGTCTGGCAGGGAGGAGTTTTCTCTCCTAACTTAGCTTGTTGTTGTCCCCATGTCCCCCCTGACATCTTCTTACCACTAACCTTTCCTACTTTTCCAGCCCAGGCCCTCCAAAGCTGGAAGTGAAATGGCTGCCAGCTGCTTTGGTAGCCTGACTGAAGGGAGTGCAAGAAGCACCTCAGGATGGGGTGCTAATGGGATCCTTGGCCAGATCAACCTTTTGTGTTTAGAGTAGTGATTTCGGTCTTTAGCTACCCATATGACCTTGATTCCTCACTTATTTTGAACAGATGCATGATTGACATGGGGAGTACCTACAGCATTTAATTTGCTAATGAGTGTCATTCATGGATCAGCGAAGTCTGTAAAGTGGCTGTTACAGACAGTTGGGGTAGCACAGAATAAGATTCCCTTGAAGAGTGGACAAATGGAAAGCAGATGTGCCCTAAACAAGAAAAGTTTTCTTGGTGGAAAGGATGGTGAGCTGTGGAACTGCTCTGGCATGATACCTAATCCATGCCTGTTAATCTACTACCTGCTGTAATTTCCTTCAGTGAATTATTTACTGTGAATTGATCACTAAATGTTATTTGGATTGTCAGTCATCGGACAGCAAGACAGACATTCACTATTTACCTGGAGAGGGCAAGACGCCCTTTTCGCAGGTGACAAAAGCCAATCATTTGGTTGTGGGGTGCAGCTTGGACACAGGTGATACTTGGAATGAATTTCTAACTCTTTTTTTGATTGTCTGTTTACTTAAGGGAGTTTCTTCTCTTGCATTATGTTGTCCAGTGCCTTCAGGCAAGATCATTGTGTTTAGTAACGCTTGTCGCTGTGGCTTGGCAAAATGTGAAGGACCAGGATTGTTAATATGTTGCTACCTAGAAGAATTCTGTTAATAAGCAACTGGATATTCTGATATGTGCAGAATTGGCTTGTTGAATTCAAAAATATCTTGTAAAATATCTGCAGTACAAGAATATCTATACAGTTATATGAGGGCGGTAAGTGACTGGCACTTTGATGTCAATGCCAGTAATGTGTCAGTGCCTTGGAAATGTGGACAAATGAATAACCCACAGCTGACAGTGTGCTAAGTAATGTAGACAGCTGGTTCTTATTTGGTTTTATGCTAATTGCTGCTGCTGTTACCATTGCATTTGTGAGTTTATGGAGTTGCACATCATTTGTATACTCCTGGTGCAAATGTTGCCTTGGTACATCATGTGTTGGTAACAGATATAAGCAGATGCTTTTACTTGGCTCTTAATTTACAGTGAAAGCTTTATGAGATCATTAAGGTTCACTGAGAAAGATTGAAAATGACTTGGAGATCTTACCAGACATTTGGCCAAGTAGGCTCAGCTTTGCATAGTGATCAAAGAAATGAAAAAATCTATGAAAATATTTGTATGGAATTAGTGTACAGATGAAGGAGAGGAGAAGAATAAGGGAAGGGGAAATAGAAAATTGGACTAGCCTGTCTGTCAAAGTGCTTTAACTTGTGTCCAGTTCCCTGTGAAGGATTGCAGGCAGCTTGTAAACTGCCTGAGTATGTTCTTTTTTAACTTGCAGAAAGGCTTTCAGTCTTAAACTTGTGTTAATGGTCTGGACTGAGATTCAGCTTCACTTATGTGGAAGAAACAGAAGAAGGTTTGCTATGCTACAGCTTGGGTTGTGGTTATTTTGCAGATGTGTAAAAGACAACATCAGCTCCTGTGTGTTGTGGCTGATGGTACAAATGGGAGTTGGCCATAGACAAGCATAGAAAAAGCAATAACAAACTTTTAAGGCATGTGTAGTTTTCTCTGAATTTAGGAAAAAAAACTTTTGTCTTTTCATCTAGATTAAATGCTGCTTGAGTAACTTTGATTTTAATTTTCCTTCTCGTTGTTAGCCATGCTAACTCTGATGGAGATTCCAAATAAATATTTATGTCAGCTTTGATTTGATATCATAAAAGCTCGCATGCAACTTGTAGGAAAAATGACAGCATCAGTCTTTCTTCTTCATATCCATCACAATCTTGTCTTCAAGAAGAAAGAATTTGCTGTAGGACTATAGAGCAGACAGAACTGGGGAAGCTGGTGAAATACATTTGAAAGTAACTTTTTCTTCACAAGCTCAGATACCTTGTGTGTGTCTGTTGAAGGGCTAGGAGATGAAGCTTCAAAATAAATGTTTGTCATACGCATTTGTAACTTCAGTTTAAAATGTCAGATGTAGCTTATAATTAGAAACAGGAGACTAAAACCTCATCTCTCTGAACATGGATTTGTAATGAATGGGTGATTTAGAACAAAGTATAGAAAACAAAAAAGCATAGAAAAATGTTTAAACAATTTTTTTATGAGATTATCCCTTAGTATTGAATTAAATATTGTTTCACTTCTGTAATTATTATAAATGCCAAGAATGATATGAAGGTGACTGATTATACAAGAATGTCTCTTTTTTGGGTGGAATTTTATTAGTCTTGTTTATAGGTGGACTATGTTCAACTGTGGACCTAAGGAAGAGATACCACAAGAGAGACCTGAATAAGCAGAGGTAATGCTTCCCCATCAACTCAAAACAGTTTGAAAAACAAGTATAACTGCAATATTAAATAAAATTGATTGCAAGGAGAATTTAATTGGAGAAGTAGCCTTTAGATGATTAATTCTTAAATGTTTTCCATGGACTGGTAGGGGAAAGATGGTATTCCAGTTTTTGCTCACAAAGATAAAATGGCTAGTTCATAGGGACTTATTATGAACAAAAACTTTCTTATTTCATTAGTGCATTTGTAACACTAGAATTTTAAGAACTGTTCAGTGTACTTATCAGCAGCATAGATCCTGTTAGATAGATCCAGATCCTGTTCACTGCCCCCACAGGGCAAAGCCAATGCAGTTAGCTGTAATGCTCTCTCTTGGTCACTTTTGTCACCCTTTACTGTGCATGAAGAGACTGTGAAAGCAAGATATATGCAACTTTAAACTAGTCATTTATTGACAGAGATGTGTGGTAGATAACTAGGATTAGTGAGCAACAAGGCAAAGCATTGACATACTACCTCCAAGTAAGATATCTGGTTCACAGAATAGCTGAGGTTGGAAGGGACCTCTGGAGGTCATTTAGTCCAACCCCCTTGCTTAAGCGAAGCCACCTAGAGCCACTTGCCCAGGACTGTGTCTACGTGGTTTCTGAATTTCTCCAAGGAGGGAGACTCCACAACTTCCCTAGGCAACCTATGCTAGTGCTCGATCACCCTCACAGTGAAAAAAGGTTTCCTGATGTTTAGAGGGAACCTCCGGTATTTTGGTTTGTGCCCATTGGCTCTGGTCCTGTCACTGGACCCCACTGGAAAGAGCCTGTCTCCGTCCTCTTGTGCACCCTCTTGTATTGGTATACATTGATAAGATCCCCCCTGAGTCTTCTCTTCCCCAGGCTGAATAGTCCCAGCTTTCTCAGCCTTTCCTCTTATGTGAGGCGCTTTAGTCCCTTCATCATCCTCGTGGCCCTTTGCTGGTCTCTCTCCAGTATGTGCATGTTGCTGTTGTACTGAGGAGCCCAGAACTGGACACAGCACTCCAAGTGACACCTCACCCGTCCCGGCACCATTGCTGGCCTGGCAGTCATCAGTATTTGGGAAGGCTGACTTCTGTTATGTCTTGGATGGACTGCTTCTCAGTGTTGCTGAGGTGCTATATTCTGACTCTGTTGGTTTTTTTTCACTATAGGTGTTCATAGATTTTCATGGGGTTTTGTTTTTTCTTGAGTCCTTGGACCGTTAACATCCTATGTGTCAAGGATCTTATGTCTAGCTGCAAATTTACCGTTCTTTTCTATCATGGCTCTTGTCTAAGTATTGTCACACAGCTTTCTTGCAAGCTGGCAGTTTCCTGAGAAGTTTCATCCAAGGTTACACAGTTCTGCTGTGTCAAAACTAGGCCTTGGATCACAGACAGCTGAACCCCTAGGAGGAGGATTCACACAAAGCTGAGGTGTGAAATCAGTATGAGCTATGCTGTGCCAATTCCCTTAAGAGGACACACAGTGAATAGTAGCTGCAAGGTTATTTGAACTGCTCTCAAAATAACTGGATTCCTGCAGGAGAAGCCTTGTAACTTAAGCCTTCTCTGTGCTGGACATTTACCCATCAGTGTGGTTTTGTGTGTATTTCTGACATTAATGTGCTTTATAATTGGCTCTTTGCCTGGTCTTAGACAATGACAAGTGGTGCTGATATGGAATGCCTATGGTAAGGAAAACTTTTTTTTTTTTTTGAAAAGTCATTGAAAGAAATAGAGGAAGATGAAGCTCAAGATGTTGACAAGAATTGTAAAGGAGCGATTGACTGAGGGTGAGAACCAGTACACTGGCCCGCTATATTATATGCTATTTGATAGTTAGGAGAGGGTGGTACAGTAGGTAAAATTGGAGAGAAGGAAAATAACAGGTTTTATGAAGAGAGGAGAAGATACTTTTGGTATTTCCTGAGGGGTAGAAGGATCAAAAATTACAAGTGGGTTTTAATGAAAAAACAGCGGGTAAAGTTCTGACTCTTGTGAAATGCAAAGCAAAATTTACATTGCCTTCACTGGTGCTGGATTGTTCCCATCTTGAATGTCAGGAAAGAAACTTAATTTATTTTTTTGTATTTGTAAGTTTACAAACTTAGAACATTTGTTATCTGCAATGGAAAATCAGGTCAAACACTGGGAAAAACTTTCTCACTGGAACAGTAGTGTAACCTGAAAAAATTTCTGAAGGAAGTGAGATTTCAATCATCTGGAAGTTTTAAGAACAGAGAGTATCTACCATGAGATTTTGAGACACAGTTAATTTAGTTTTGGGGGCAATTGATATTTCAGTCACACCCTTTGTGATTTTATAAAATTTTCCAAAAAGTAGACTTTCAAGAATGTCTGATCCTTTCTGGACAGGAGGCAAAGCTTTCTTAAATTATAGATCTCTATGCAGACATCAAGGAAGCCAAAATGTTTCTGACGTAAAATCACAAGAATTAACAAATTGTGAAAATAGTGTGGTTTGCTTGGGGTTGGGTTTTTCTTTTTTTTCCTTTGAAGTAAGATTTCTGATAGTGTGCAGCAAGCAATGGTACTAATTTGTAAACTGGATATTTATTAATGCTCTTCAATATTTTTGCTGTTGCAACTTAGATATTCATTTACCTATTTTGACAACCAGAAGCGGCCCCTGTGACTTGCTACTGTGTGCAAGTATTAGTCTCACATCTTTGAAATGTGCCACCCGTCTTGTGCTGTTAGAGATATGTAAAGTGTGCGGTGAGTGACTTGCCGCTACTTCTTATGAATAGGGACAAAGGCTGTGGTATCTTCATCTAAGAGATGCCACTTAAAGCTTCAGACATAGTGGCATAAGCATTCATCAGGTGTTATTGAAGTGGCTGGCACATTAGTAATCTTCCAACTACTTCAGCAGTAAAATGTAAGAAATTGGATTGTTAAGGATTATTTTACGCACTGGAGTGGTGGTGTTTGTGTGTGGGTTTTTTCTTTGCTGTGTTGTGTCATTTATTTTATTTTGTTGTGGGTTTTTTGTGAAGTATTCAGTTGGAGAGCAATTAAATTGCAGTGGTCTTTACAGGACAATTTCTGCTAGTTTTTTTTTTGGAAACAATCAACTGAATGGATGGCAAGACAGTATACTTTCCGAAATCCTCATTTTTATCAGAATGTGATGCAGAGGAAGGCCTTTCTTCCATCTGTGATGTTTACTTTCTGCTGTAGCAAAACAGCAACTTGCAATGGTTCTTGCATTCAACTGAGATGTCTTACAGCAGTGTTCTTTCCAAGTGTTCACCTAATTATGGGTTGAATTTGCTGCCTTAGTAGATGGATTTGCCTTGTTTTTTGTTTGTTTGGGTTTTTTTGTTGTTGTTTTGTTTTGTTTTGTTTTTTAAAAAAGTCAAGAAATCAGAGACCAGTTGTTTCAAAGTTCAGTAAAAACTTCTTTGAGGAAGCACTCTTGAAACCTTTTGGAGTTAAATGCTCATAGAGGTGTACTTGAAGGTTAGCAGTGATTTTCAGGAGGGTTGACTGGGGGAGTTTGTAAAATTAGCTATTTTAGTTGTCAATGACAGTGGCTTTGGTTTGAACCAAAGTTTAACCAGTGTTCACAGAAAGTAGTTTCACATTGAAGGTGCTTGTTTCCTGACTTAATCCTTAATTTCTACACCTTTCCACTTGTGATGTTAATGTATTGGTTTCCTTTCCTGTCCTGTTAAGTTATATTTGGTCGTCTTTTACTGAAATGAATCTGGTCCTGACAGTTTTCGTACATAAATGATACCTACATAGGATTAAGAAAGTCTAAACCTGGTCTGTACTGAGCAAGTATAAGATGAAATGTGACTTTTACAAGTAGTGATGACAAAGCCAAATGTGTTCTGTAGACATTTAGGATCGTAATTGGCAAAAAGCAGATTTTTACATGACTTGAGTTGTATTACCTTCTTATATATAATGCATTTCACTGTGGCAAATAGTTACTGTATAATCACTCTCTTCAGTGAGTACTCAGAGTTAGTTTACTTATTTGCACTTATGTCCTGTTGGCGTTTTATTGTGGAAGTAGTTATGTTTAACAACCCATTTAGTAGGTGAATAATTCTTTCATGCTGTTGTATCCTTTTTCCACTGACCATCCATGACTGTCAGATACTAATTTTTTCAAAGAGTGCAGTTTTATATCTGTGACCAGAGGCTAAATTGGAGTTGAATGAAATAGCGAAGAGAGAATGTTGAGGGTTTGATCAATTTGAAATGGTCCATTTCTCCTGCAGTTCAAGAGAATCAGGGAAGATGGATGCAGCGAGTGACTTGCAATGTAGCTGATCTCCTTAACTTCATTGACAAAATATGAGCTGCACTCAAGCAATGTTCACAAATTACCACTGTGTAGGTTGCCAGCAGAATGCACAAGATCTGCTAAAGTGGCAGTGCCCACTGGTTTCTGATAGATATGAGAAAACAAAGGAGAGCGTAGCCCCAACATTTTTCATGCAGCTGTTGCCAAGAAAATTCAGTTGAACATAATCTCTTATTGATTGTGGTTTCCTTGGCTTAGTGATGATATAAGTTAGACCGCAAATTCAGATTCTCTAGACTGATTCTGATGTGACCTATCCCTGGCTCTGATAGCAAAGAACTTCTGTAGTGTGGATTTTGTGCCTTTTTTTTTTTTTCCAAATGGATTATGGATACTGTAAGCAAATGGAAACCACCCAGCAGAATTGCAGTTGGAAAATCAGGTAGAAGTTCAAGTCACTCATGCATTGAAGTGGAGGAAAAATTAGTATGCAGCTAAAAGCTTATGAGTAAGTGAAGGATTGGTGTTAAATGTTCTTAATAGCCATGCGTTGGGAGGAAAACACAGGAGCTGACTTCTGTAGAAAAGGTAATGCATTAGCTGTCAGTATAAAATATCTTGTAAGCCTTGTAAAGAACAAGGTAGTTAAATTTGGTTTGTTTAGTTTGTAATCTGCCATGGAGAGTGGGTTGCCAGGATGCCTGCTGCAGAGCGACCCATGACCAACAGAAGATTTGGGGCAGAGGGGCTGAAAAGTGTCAGTAGGAGTGGAGATAGGTGGAGCTGCTGAGCTCCTTGCAGGAGGTCCTACCTGAATTGGCTGTTAATACCTACTTGCTTGTACATTTGGGCTTATATAGATGGTGAGTGTCTGAAAGGGCCCCTTGTGGCAGCTCCCACAGTGAAATCCCTTGTGTTACCAAGGTGTGATTCATGAGAGCTCTTGTCATCCCTTTCCTGTTGAATGATCTCTGGGGTTTCTCTTTAAGTGTCTTGGGTAAATGTCTTGAAGCTATATGGGGATGCTGGTGTGAGGATCTTAGGACTAGGAAGGCTGGCCATACCTGTTTTAAATAGTTTGCTAGATCATATTAAATGTTTGCAAGCATCCAGATGTTTCCAAAGATGCACTCAGACCTTAAACAGAATAGATAAAATAAGCTTTAAGTACGAGTATGATTTAGCAGCATAGATTTCCCCAGCTGTCACTTGGCCCTGTCTCTGTGCTGCACTAGTCACCACCCAGGTATTAAGGGTACATGGAGAAAGGCTGTGGGGTCTAAAGGCACTGATTTGGTGGCTTTTCCTAATTGGTAGAGAGGAGGTGATCAGAACATATCCCTGTTGCGAGAAAGAAGCAAGGATGCTTAAAAATCAAACCCAATGGTCTCAAAGAAACAAGGGACTAAGACACAGTTCTTGCTCCATTGCTCACAGCATTTTTGTTGACTTGGTAGTCTGTACCCAGGAGCCCTTTCTTTTTCAGCATTAGCCCCACTCCGTGTTTTCGTGACATCTCATGAACAAGAAGTATGAGGCAAAGATGCTAAGAGGTTTTTATTCAGTAATTCTTTCTTGTAAGGTGTGAGGTTTAAGTATTTCATGCATATGGAATGCTTTGAAAACAGAAAGTGAGACAGGAAACAGTATTTTCTGGTATGTTTTTTCTCTGGGAGTTTATTATGTAACACGTAGTTTGGGGATTTGAGTTGAAAACACAGATGGTTTTTGATTTAGCTGCTTTTCCTAACTATTCTAGGATAAAATGCCTATTGGTATAATCTGTGAGCCATAAGCTTTATTGATTTCTTGTTATTTCTTTGAACAAAAGATATGTAACTCAATGCAGAATTACAGCATTTGCAGGACCCAGTTTTAGGACTTTATTGGGTTTTTTCCTTCATAAAAAATGCTCACAGAGCATCAAACAACACTGAGCTAGGTAGAAAATGGGTAAAGACACCAAACCAAACAAACTACAGTGTGACATAGTTTAACATTATGCATTGTATTGTCATCTTGATTTCTTGTTAGGGGTAGAAATAAAAATGAAAGTTATGAGCAGTGTCTTAAAATTAAATGTAAACACCTGAAAACCAAGGATTTTTTTTGTGTTCTATTTAAATAAATGATCTATGAAGATTTCAACTGAGCACTGGGGGTTTTTCTTTGTGCTATTCAGATATAAAAAAATGAGGTTTTAGCACTCATTTAATATCTAGCTCTCAGTTCTACTTAACTCTTACTTCTAGTGTATTTTAAAGTAGAATTTAAGGCGTTTATGGCTCTCTTTAACCATATTATTAAGATTGAAAGAGCTTTTTAAAAACACAAACTTACTTTTAGTTACTGTAGATTTGTATAATAACTCTTATTTTTCTGATTCTAGAATTATACTTCTAATCCATTGATCTGGATTGAAGCAGATTTGCTTTCTGGCTTTCATGTGTCAGGAAACATTTGTCTTTGCTTGCAGGGTTGGGTGAACGAAGTATTTTATTTGTTTATTTGGCCACTGAACCAAGTAACCACAAATGTTTGTTTGGTTTGTTCTGATACAAATCTTCATCCAACTTTTTCATTTTGAAAGAAAAAGGAAAGATTTTTCTTTAAGAATTGGGAGGGTCAAATGAAATATTCCTTCCCTGAAAACAAATATTGTTTTCCTCTGAAGCAGTTTTCATGGTAGCAGAACACATAGGTGTCCTTGAAAAAATCAACAGCAAGAATTGGACGGTCCTTTGGTGCACAGGCCAGTGGTTAGAGCATTTTCTGTGGGTGGATGAAAACTTTCTGTAAAATGTTTGTACTGAAGCTGGGCCAGAGGACAAGAGAACCATCTGGCTTTCCTGCTCAGCCAGCTGTGGTAGGGAGAGGAGGTGCAGTCCCTCTGGCTTCAGCCTGCTTTCAGGTAGTGTTGGAGAACGTCACTTGCAGGGGTGCACTGTCTGTGGGAGAGGCCAAGGCAGCATCAGTAAACTGGATTAATAGCACTAATGTTTGGAAAGAGGGAGGAAAACCTTTGAATCCTCTTGGTTAGAGGAAGGACTTGAATCTCTCTTTCTTGTCCAGGGCCAATATCCTTTGGACAAAAGCTGATAACAACTCTTCGCTGTAGATAGTCATTCAATTTTTAGTCAAAAGCACTTAGCAAAGTGAGTGGAAATCACGAATAACAGTGACAGAGAGACTGAAACTCTGGGATTTTGGGGTTGGTTTTCCTAATAGACAGTTTTGGTAGCTCTCCCCTGATCCAATTCAACTTGATTGGAAACTTCAAACAGTACTGCTGTTGCACAGGGTATTACTAGGTGTCAGCGAAAGTGGTGACTCTCAGCTTTTTCTGCTGTTGCTCCTGTAGGGAGGGAGCGAGGTATTCTGGGGAAAGCAGGGTTCAGGTGTGAGGGACAGCTGGGCAGCAATGCAGGGTGACAGATCTGCCTTCGCTCCCTGTCATGGTCTCTCTTACGTGACGTGTGTATTTGGGAGCAGGTTTTAACCCCCCGGGAAGGAAGAGGCAATATGAAAGGTTGTAGCAGGAAGAAAAGGAAGGGAAGATTAAAAAGAAAAACTGCCTTTGAAGCCAGTCTAACCAGCCTATGAATTCTTACAAATGTTGAATAGTGTTGCTCCTCTGTGCCTTGGTGAATGAGTCACAAATATTGCTGCTGTGTTTTTTCAAATCTTGTGTAAAGAGGGGAAGTAATGCTGCTCCAGCTCTACTGACTGGGAACTGAGGGACAGCAGGGTTATTTGATTTGTCTGTGATCATACTAGGGATCTGTGGCAGTGAGGCACCAGAAGACAGATGCTTGGACTTCCAGTCCAGCACACAATTACATGCATTTCCCCTAAAAAGCATTTTTGTGATACGTTGTTTATATTGGAGAAAAAGAGCAGAACCTTGATCCCAAAATTCTGATTAATTTCTATTCAAACAAATTGTCAGCCAGAAATAGATGCTTGTGACATTTCAGTAGTGCAGGTATGCTTTTGGCCCATGTAGAAGCACTTGTGGAAAAATTACTATTTATGAACAGATTTAGAGCTATTTCTCTTCCATGAGCTATTTACTTCAACTGAGATAACATCTATTAAACATTCATTCAAAGTAAAATACCCTCAAGAGTCAATTTAGGTAAACTGCAGTACCTCTTTCTAGACTAAAAATTGCTTTGCATAATGCATGTAGAAAAATCCATTAAATTAATTTTTCTGTTCCTCTCAGTCTTTATTATATGTTGAGATTAAAAAAATTCTTTTTGATGAGGGAGTAGGGAAGGAGGGAAGAAAGCTCCTTTGTCAGCTGCATAAAGGGACAGTCAGAGCTTTTGTGTGTAAGGGTTTTTTTTAATCATGTCTTCAATTTTCTTCTCTTTTAAGTTGAATATGTTATCATGACTGCAAACTTTCACACTTCCATTGTCACAAACAATAGTCTAATAACCTTTAGAGCTTTGGCATTTTCCAGCCTGGCAGCCAAATGAATGTGTGGAAGAATGTTGAAGACAGTGACTTAAATAATGTTGCAATACACAGTTAGCTTGTCCTTTACTTCAGTTACTGTATGGTATTTTTAAAACCACATGCATGCAGTGGTGGATTATGTTTGAGAATTAGGATCACTTTTTATTACTGTTTGAGAAGACAAGCAGCTGCGTTGTGCTGCAGGTAAGAAACAAGATGCTGCTGAACTGTGCAGCTTGCCGAGTTGAGAGCTTGAGGGGCCAGGAGGGAGGCCGGATCCAGGTGACACCTGCATAGAGGTGTGGGCCCTGATGGGAAACTGGAAGGACTTGGCTTGTGTTCTGTGTTGGGTGGTCACAAGGTTCTTTTGGGTGTAGCTCAAAAGTCATCTAGCTTTGATTATTTTAAAAATCTTTGCTTAATAAGAATCTACCCTCACCAGGTAACGCAGCATTAGCTTGCTATAATTTTGAGTGCAGCTGAACAAGTTTTAAGCTATTTTCAAACATGCAGATCTATATAAGGAAGACTTATCTCTGTAAACAACCAACATGCCCAGCCAAGCATCTTCTCAAGCCAGGGTCCCAAAATGATTAATTGCTGGTGGTTTGGTGTTTTGTGGGTGGTTTTTTTTTTGTTTGTTTTGTTTTTTAATTTTTCTCCAGGCTGTGTAACATACTGTACTGGTANCACCAGGTAACGCAGCATTAGCTTGCTATAATTGAGTGCAGCTGAACAAGTTTTAAGCTATTTTCAAACATGCAGATCTATATAAGGAAGACTTATCTCTGTAAACAACCAACATGCCCAGCCAAGCATCTTCTCAAGCCAGGGTCCCAAAATGATTAATTGCTGGTGGTTTGGTGTTTTGTGGGTGGTTTTTTTTTTGTTTGTTTTGTTTTTTAATTTTTCTCCAGGCTGTGTAACATACTGTACTGGTAATATTCTGGCAGTCAAACTGCAGTTCACAGTTCAAAATGCAGATTTTATTTTCTACTTGTTTCCTCACATGATACTTTTGCCATCTATCTATCTTTATAAAATACTCAAATTGAACCCTAGGAGCCATATTTTCCCAGCTAAAAGTCAATTTTTTTCTCAACAGGAATCAATGGCACAGTATTTAATGCCACACAGGAGTGTAGCTGTAAAAGGTTTTTCTTTTCTTTTTTTTTTTTTCCTTCTCCTCCTTCCCCCTTAAAGTACTGCAAGCATGCTTTAAAGTAGCAGCAGTCTGGAAGGTTTTTTCAAATAATTACGTAATTCTTTCATATTTTCATATTTCTATATGTGGAATATGTTATTAAAAAGTTGGTTAACAGCAAGAAGTAGCAGATCTCTTGGCAAAACAATTTCAAGCTCATATATCAAAAAAAGGAAAGTACTGAACTAATGCTGTAAATCAATTATGAACAACTGAGCTTACTCAATAAGCCAGAGTCATGCAGTAAGGTGTTTATTTTAATAAAGTGAATATTTAATCTTTGAACGCACTTACTATGGATGTGGTGAATTCATTGTTATTGTAAGTCTTATTCATAATTTCTGTCTTTTTAAAAGTTTGCCCTGTCACTCAATGATAAATCATAGTCTTGCTTTAAAACTTAGGTGAAACATTGTTCACTTTCTGGTGCAGAATATCAAATTTCTTGTTCACAGTGATCCTTTCTCCCCTTAAAATAAGAGTCTGGTTGCAGAATCAGGACTTCAAGTTGCTAGTTTTGTCAGTCTATATACATTGTATTCTACATTTGTTATAATGCACTTATCTAGTTGAATCGTATCTGGATTTTGTTGTAATTAACGTGCCTACTGGTTTTCCACAGTAGAAACAAGCTCTTGCAGCTCTTGGTGGGGAAATGAAGTTAAGGAAAAGCTCAACACATTGCACTGCGTAGGTTTTGGACTAGGGGGGATCTGATGATTTAGCAATGATGATACAAGAAACCAGAAAATTACTTCTACAATGATTAATTTTCTCACCTCTGGCAGCCATAGAAACAGATCCGAGAGCCTGTATTTCTAATTTCTGTTCTGTTACTGTGTCTACAGCAAATCGGATAACTAAATGTGAAAACAAGTCTCCCCTAAAGTCTGCTAGTTTGTAAAGTGACAAGAGATTAGTGGATATACTTATATATGTATGTATATTTCCTCCCTGTTGTCTTGACACTTTCTTCCATAAGTGCTTCTGCAACTCTGTTCTCCACTCCTTGTGCTTTGGTGATTACAGTAAAGTCAAGCGAGCCTACTTCAGAGTCAGCATTTTGTTTGTAGGACTGTGCCACAGAGGGCTATGGGGAAGAAAAAAGTGCCGAAGAAACCTCTATATATGTTGCCATCAAAGGGTTTCCAAAGCATCACGAAAACAAATGTGTTTGTCAGGTCTCTTTGAGGGTGTGTTGGGGTGGGGGGAAGGACACTAACTACTTGTTCACTGTGTTATATGTGGCAATAGTGTCCCATTTTAGACTTTCCCTGACCTGAATCTGTCATCTGTAAGACAAGGCTGTTTTAAAGTGCATGGAGTCCAAAGAACGTTTTTCCCAGCCTCTCCTGTACATCATTTAAGTCTCCTTTGTGTTTAATGGATGTAAGTAAAATACCAACAGCATGCAGACTGTAGTAGCTGAATAAATGTTATGACTGGTGGGTGTTTTAAAAAGAAAAGCCAGTTTTAGGAAGGGCTGTTTTTTCTTTGAGAGATTATAGTTTGCCAGTCTCTGTGAGTATCGTAGCCCTGTCAGATGCTGCTTATGAATCAGAAAAGGAGATGGGAGAGCTGTAAAAGGGCTAATTCTAAACGACAGAACACATGCAAGATGAATTTTGAAAGATGAGGTAGAGCTCTGCTTCAGGTCACTGGTGCTTGTATGAAGGCTCATCAGTGTTGAGCACTGGAGTGAATTTGCTGGTGCCTGGAGCTCCTTGTGCTTTTGTGTAACAGGCCGCAGAAGGGAGCGTGTAGGTTAGGTGCCAGCAGGCAGTACAGGGCACGCTCGCCTGCCCCTGGAGCTTTGCACTGAGGGATGTGCACTGTGGCTGGTGGCATACGGTGAGGCTGCTGCTAGGTGTGGCACGTAAAGAACCTGTGATTCAGTAACCCTTGAATGAAATTGAGTAACTCACTCTGGGATGGCATGAGAGGGTAGGGATTTGCTATTTATTTAAAGAAACAAACCAACCAAATACCACCTCCACCCCCACCCCCTGACAAATATCTATGTTTCCTCTGAATTGTTTCCATCTCCCTTCCTCCCTGATTCTTGCTTTGGCCTCTGCTCTGAAAAGTCTGCAGTTCCCCTTGCTCGGCAGAAGAGATGGGTGCCCTTGATGACCCTGTAAGATGGGAACATGAGTGCCCGTTGTATGTCCAAAACCAGCTTCTCAGCTCTGTGCAGTATTTGAATGGCATGCTCTGAATGCCTCTAGTGCTGGTATCGTATCTCTTCTCATTCAAAGCACATCTAGATAGCGATCATAGAATATTATGTGACTGGTACAATAACTGTTGTTACTAATGCACTGTTCCTAATACTATTGAATTGCATTGCCTCTAGATTAACAGTGGGGAGAATTGCTTCTAATTCACACAGTAACAGGATTCTCAATGTGGTCATGCCTGAACTGACCTTTTCTTGGCACTGGCAGTGCATTGCTTGCTTTGCAGCCCTGTTATAAGGGCATCCTGAATACAAGTTGGAAACATGAAGTGGGGGATTTGAAAATGGGGATCTGGAAATATTGGTGTGAATACTTAAAAGTGGTGGAGTGGAGGGAAATTCCCAGAAAGTCCTTGTTTTACCACGTTTCCCTCCACAAGAGGAGCCAGTGTGCCCCTGAAGTGCTGGAATGGTAGGTATCCCACCCAGCAGGTACTGTCCTTTTAAAGGAGAGCGAATGTATGGTTATCATCCTTTCTATTCAGTCTATGTGCATGCTTTCTCGGTTCAAGTTCAGCCACCTCTAACTCACTCATGCAAGTCCTTTTGATTAGTTAATTCGTTGCCCTTATTGAATGGCATTCGGAAATTAAAAGGCTGGCGCATGAAAGCTTCAACACAGGACCTTTGCTGGGCCTATTTGTTGAGCAGTCCGGTCCTTTTAATCAAGTTACTGAATTGCTCTGTTCCATCGGGCATGTTCTGGTCTCCTGAGTCTCAAGGAACTTGGTTGCAGGAAGAGGAAAATGTAAAACCTATTCTAATTTAATAATCTATGTTCAGAAAAGGGTAAAATTGCTATTTAGGTAAGTAGATAATGAGAAACCAATTTTTAAAGGAATTACGAAGTCTGCAAATATGCTTTGGCAATTTTTCATGACAAATTCAAGTATCAAGGTAATGCAGTTTTCAAGGTTTTGATTTATACGGATGATTTTACAGTTCTGCTTTACTCTGTAAAATAGGGTAAAGTGCTGTGCAAAAGTCATCCTGAGAAGTTTATTAGCAGTGATTATTTGAGACTGCACTCTCAGCCCAACGGACTCTGCAATACAGAGGCTGTGCACTCTTTTTGGAGGAAGGGAACCATGTTGTCTGCTTGGTGCTGCGAAGTATGGAAAAAATTCTTGCTGAAGCTCCTACATGAGATATAGAATGGTTGTCTAGGATTAAGAGAAGAAAACCATGAATATAAATCACACAATAAAAAGACACTGCAAAATACTATATGGTGTCTGAATCACTGCTTGTGTTAACACCCTTTCATAAATACATAAACTGACTAGAGAATTGCTCGCTGTGGCTAAAGTTATTGCTGTGTTACAATATCTGATTGAAAATACTGCATTACTGACAGCTCAAGTGGTAAATTCATATGTAGCCTCCAAAATCAAAGGTCCAAAATCAAGAACCATCTTTTCAGCATGTCATTTGGAGGATATGTCTTACTCCTCACTAATGGTTTTAATAATCAGGGTGATTAAAAAAAAACAAAACCCAAACCAACAAAAAATAAACAAACCACAAATAAGATAGGGTGATTTGCTGAAGCTCGGTTGGGAAGTCAAATTTAAATTTGACTTTCTGAAATCCTGTTCCACTGACCTATCATTCAGAGCAACCTTTCCTGATCGAAGCTAATGCTAAGAGAAAAGCTAACAGCAAGCATCTATGGCATTAGATACTTGGCTGATTCCTGTATCTGCATTGGTGGAAATCAGTGGGAAGGTAGGCACCAAAATGGTGTAGAGCTGTCCTGAACTCTATATTTAGTGTTGTCTTTAATTTAAAAAAACAAACCAACAATTTTTAGCAGGCACCTGAAGCTAATTGCATCGAAGTTCTATCTAGCCCAATGCTGAGGTATGCACCATTGCACGTTATGCTGTGATCATAACAGGAGGTAAGTGCTAGGTATAGGAGCAAAGTAGCTTAACTGTCACTGTGATATCCTGTTATAGAAGTTATTTCTTGTTTAAGTTGGAGGAAGAATGTGAACAATTGCAAGCAACACGCAGCTTGATTCTATGGACTTAGAATTGCTTCGGCTGTTTAGCCATCTTGAAGGCTACAATCCTTTTTGGGGACTGTACTGGTGCTAGCATGCTGGAAGATTTAAAATAGTCTAGAACTTCCAGAAATCCCAGGTCAGAATGGGTAAATGAAATTAATTATGCCACGAGATTATATTGAGTTGCTGAATACAAAAATCTATTTAACAATCTCTCATCAAACAATGCATAAACATGGAGGAGCTCTGCTTTAACCTGCTGTGGGGGCTTCAGTCTTAGCTCTGTGGTCTTGATAGATCAAGCTGTTAAAGTAACTTTTTTAGAAGTATTTAATGAATAAAGGCATCTATATTAATATTTGCCTAGCTGCTCGTTCTTGCTGTTTCCTCATATTTAAGTATGAGCAGCACATACCACATCCTTCTGTAGAGCTGACCAAGAAGTGATCTTCCTGCTGCCCATTGTGTGACAAGGGCTTTTTCACAGTTTTCTCAATTTTCACTGTGACTCTGAGTTCTGGCAGGATAGAGCTGGCAGAACAGAAAGGAATTAGGTTCCTCGAAGTTAATTCTATTTTCATTTTCTGAAGGTGCTTTTATTTAGAGAATAGTTAGGCTGCTAGAAAACAAGCAAAACCTTTCTCAAATGCAAATGCCTGGATAAACATTCTGGTAATCCTAGTTTAGTTATTTAACCTAGGATGATAATTAGGCCTTGTGTGCTTTCAAAATGCTCATATCGCTCAGGCATATGTGGCTGAATAATTGATGTGGAAAATAAACAGGAAACCTCAGCAAATGGTATCACATAGTGTGAAGACAAATATATCTGCTATACAGGCTTAGTGTAGGGTCGTTGTCATCTCTTATGTGACAAACAGTGCAAGGTTGGTAAGAACAGGAAAGTACATGGCTTTATCCCAACGCTGTGTATAAGCATACACCTTTTCTTTCCAGTGTTTTTTAACGAATGTTTTCAAGTGTGACTGCAAGTTGAAAGCACTTTTTTCAGTACTACTGTCTCGATGTGACTTTGTAGTAAAAGGTTGAGTATTCCAGTTATTGTTATTAGTAGATCAAATACCTTAAGTATTTTCCAGGTCAGTATTAATTTGAATGTATGGTGGTTATGGGTGACAACTTATGCTTTATATAGGTTTGTGTGATTCACTTAATACCACAGGTCAGTTGCCAATTCCTCCTTGGTGGGTGCCAGGCACTTGTATTCGTAGCAAATTCAAACACCAGAAAAATAAACTTTCCATATTTTATTCTGAATTTTTAATAAAAGCCTTTGGGAGTACTTGGTAATGCTATGGAGCATATTCCGTATAGCAGCTAGATGAGAAATATTCTTAATGTGAATGGAGCTATTGATCTTTCTGAAACTTATCCATTTCTTGAATGCTGTTCTTCTGAAGACACTGAATTACTTTCTGAAGGACACTTTTGAGGATCACGGTGTTTGTTTGATTTTTTTTTTTTTTTTAATACCATTCCTATCATCCGATACAGAAGAGGATTTGAATTTGTTGTGCAAAGAATTAAAGCCATTGTGCATGCAAGTCTGGGTAGAGCCACATAATCAAAAGGTGGTGGGAAATGATGAATAATGCTGCTGAGTATTTTCTGAACAGAGCAATTGGGGTAAAACAGGGCAGGATCAGTTTCACAGTACCAACTTTTTATGTATGTTTTTTAAGACAGATTTGGAAAACAAACGTGTCATCAATCACAGACTGCTTCACCTGTAAAATGGTACTAAAACTTTACAATTAGGCTTTGGACTTTTTAAATATTCCCTCCTTCGGGTTTGACCAGATGACCTCCAGAGGTCCCTTGCAATTTTAAGTTACTCTGACTCTACACCTTTTTTTCTCTGGCCAAAACTGCTTGGTAAATTTAATTTCAAATAATTTTGTTTTCCGTGGAATTCTATTTTGTGAAGAATATACTGCTTATTTAGAGCAGGTGATTGCTTTTTTCCCCCCCTCTTAATAGTGATTGTGCATGGAAAGGTACAAATTGAAGGAGGACTGCTGCTAAAAAAGTGTCAATACTGTGGGTGTATAATCAGAAATTAAGATAAGATGATGCTTGCATCAGCTATGAAAAGAGTTCTGTTTGGCACAGATTTACTTGAAATCAATGGCAACTATATCAGCATTTTTTTGGCTCGTTTATATAACCCGTAAATTCATTTAAGTCTAGCAGAAACCTCTCCTTGGAGAGTTATTTCTATACAGTACAACTGTAGTGCTATCTTCCTAATTTTGTCATTCGTTTTTATATTGAAAATGTAACCCTACTGTTGACATGTTATTAAGGTTTCTGCACTCAAAGGTCAGTTCCCCCTGGAGTCTCCTTTCGTCTGGAAGATGGCATATATTAAAATTTTATAACAGTTCCCATTAGTTCCAATCCTATAATCTTGGGATCAATCTGGCTGCCCTTCTTCATAGCCTATCAAGTGCAATAAATGCCTTAGGTGAGCAATAAAGAGATTGGAATTAGATTCTTCTAAGCAAGACTTGTTTGCATAAAGGTTTAAACCTGGCCACAGTTGTGCTGATAAGGCTCCCTTCAGTTCAGGTGAAAGGAGCTGCTAACACTTTCACATATAAAACAGCTGATCTTCTGAAATAAGATACAGTAAGTACGGGTGCATATGGATGCAGGGCTATTCTTTTAGCCTTAATTTCTTTCACTTCACAGTCTTCTCTTTGTACACAAGTAGAAAAGAAATAATCTTCTCTCAGGATAAGTGTGAATTGATAACTTCACCAAGGTTTCAAAACGAAAATGGATTGTTACATGATTCCCAAGAATGGTACCTGCCCTTTCCACTTCTGCTCAGGATTTGCTCTGCATTTTGGTTATTGCAGCCAGCCTCTAGGTGAGCTAGAACTGGAGTACCTCCCAGCTATTGGGAAGGGGATCCAGACCATCCAAGAGTAAGATTGCTTTGACTTGTGTGTGAGAATACTGCCCTGTGGTAGTCTAAGTAAGCTCTGTGGGTTAGCAGTTGTGGTGGGAGTGGACTTGAGAGCAGAGGCCAGAATCCTGCTTGTTCTTCAGTCGCTATAAAAGGAGGGTACTGAACAAACACCCACGGCTGAAAGACTGGATTTCAGATGTTTCCGTCAGAAAACTTTAGATAAGGTCAAGGCAATTATTTTTTTTTTCCCTACAGATTTACTCCACTGTGACTAACACAATGGTCTGGTACCTCTGGACATTATTATGCCCCTGGACATTATTATATGGATAATAATAAGATTCGCTTAAAAGAGAGTCACTACATTCGTATTTTCAGCATGGGATAATTTTTTCTGAAACAGCATGACTTTTCATAATTGATTGCATTTTTTAAAATGTCAGGCAGTGTCCTGCTAAGTTTATTGATGAATGCAATGGGTGAAATGTAATATTAAGGGGAAAAAAATAACACATCATCTAACAAACAAATCACGGTTTTCTTTTACATCTCCTCTTGTCATGGTCTCTTCGAAGGATGCTGCAACATATCTGTGAGAACTAGTATTGCAGGTCACTGAGTATTTGTGAATGAGTAAGATATCTGTCCTCTTGGCCAGCTCTTTAACAGGGAGAATGTTGCCAGGGCCAAACCTCCATGATGAAACTGTTTGGATGAGCTGCTCCTTTTTACTTTTGTAAAGAAGCCAAACTGTCAAATACCTTAACACTAAAAAGATTTATTGAGTTATGCCCTGGTTGTCAAGGGTTTAGATAGCCCCTATCACCACCATTTGATCTGATATGTGCCCCGCTGGGACTGATTGATCACTCAGCGCTTCTCGGTGGATAAGTGTGTGAACAGGACTGAGAGGTACTGATTGAGCTGCCAGGTACCATTACAGAAACTTGTGACAATTTCAGCGTTAGGTGATCCTGTGCTCTTATATAATGTGATTGCTTGACTGAGTTGGGGGTTAATTTTTTTTTTTTGTGTGGAGTTTGGGGTTTTTTGGGGGGTTTGGAGAAGGGGAAAAAAAGTATGTACCTTAACAGCTTTCCCACTTCATGTATGTGTTGAGTTTGCCTGGCAAAATAAACAAACATGGCAAGTGTCTTCTGTCCTGTTCTCCACTTCTGTGTCTGTATATAAACTCCAGACCTGCAACCTTCTATTCTCATGGATAAATGAATAATTAAAAAAAAAAACCAACACAAATGAAGAAAGATGTGGATTAAATTAAGCACTTAATTTCTTCAGAATGTGGAGAGCCTCTCACAGTGTCCTGGGCAAATCGATGAGTCGCATTTAAGTATTTCAGGCAGTAATGCCAGCAGAAGTTCATCTTGGTGGATGCTGAAAGTAAGTTTAAATGTTATTTTAAAAAACAAAAAGAATGGTAAGCTCCAGGGGTTTGATTATCTTCTGATATTTTGGATGGGGGGAGACAAATGCCTCTCTTAATGTAGGCATAATCTGATGTTAACCTAAAACTTAATTTGTTTTCTTCAGAATATATGCTTTTCTTGCTGTAGATTTAACAACACCCTGTCTTCAGTACCTCTGATCTTAAAGAAGCTGAGATGCTGTTTTGCATCCCCTTACACTAAAGAGAAGAGCATAGTGCCAGTTATTATTAAGGTCATCTGACAGTTTTACACTACAATATTCTGAATTGCTTGCTGATTTTGATAAACTTTTATACTGGAATTTGTGTTCCATACCATGTGCAACCTCCTAACTGCAGAGGAAAGCCAAAACATTCCTCAAGTAAGGTTCCAAGAAAGCGACATTTCTATACTTTTAAAATAAAATACAGTAGTCTTTTCTTTGAACATGACTAACTTTTCTGTGTTGTAGATGAGGGAACTGAAATTTGGTAGAGTATCAGTCTTGTGTTCCAAAGAATAGAGTAGACTAAAACCCAGTCAAGTATGTCAGAGTATCTTATAGCTCTGACTGCTCACCAGGCTGCATATGTGTCTTGGCTTCAGAGCATCTCAACATACTTCAGCTGAGAGCTACAGGGTCAGGTCAGGTTTTGTGTACAATGGCTAATTCCCTAGCATCCAGCCTGTCTATTTCATAGAATCATAGAATGGTTTGGGTTGGAAGGGACCTTTAAAGGTCATCTAGTCCAACCCCCCTGCAATAAGCAGGGACATCTTCAACTAGTTCAGGCTGCTCAGTGCCCCGTCCAACCTGACCTTCAGTGTTTCCAGGGATGGGGCATCTACCACCTCTCTGGGCAACCTGTTCCAGCGTTTCTCCACCCTCTTCGTAAAAAAAAAAAAAAAAAAAAAAAA